>OX101825.2:48009630-49256540 GCA_944452925.2 Chrysolina oricalcia | reverse complement strand
ATAAGCTGTGACAGTAAGCTGAATTGAATCGACGACAGGAAAGAGGAAAATCAGTTTGTTCTCCGTCCAGCCAAGGTTCGTCACGTAGCATGAGTCCACTAGCAGCGTCTAGCATGTGAGAATTCGCTAAGTCCAACCGGAGACCGACCGCGCAGGCCTGAGATAGTAATAGTGGGAGAAGACAGACGAGAACCAAGAAGAGAGCTGAAGTAAAGTGAGTTGTGTACGAGCAGCAGCCAGGCAAGTCACGCAAACCCGACCCAGCCTAGCAAAGCCGAGACCGACCAAGCCGTTGTTCAAACGTGAGTTAGAACATTATTGAGGTGTAGGGTGAGTGGTCCTCAGTCAGATGATTGAAAAGCCAAATGTTTTAAAATCGATATGAAAGTTAGGCTAGAAATTCCGTCATAAAATAGTATTTCCGATACCGAGTGGACCCCTGTCAATGAGATAGTGTATTTATACGTCTCTGATTAACAGGCGCGTAGGCTAGCTATTCCGGTATAGAATAGTATTTCCGATACAGAGTGGATCCCTGTCAATGAGAGAGTGTATTTATACGTTTCTGATTGACAGGCGCGTAGGCTAGAAATTCCGTCATAAAATAGTAATTCCGATACAGAGTGGACCCCTGTCAATGAGAGAGTGTATTTATACGTCTCTGATTAACAGGCGCGTAGGCTAGCTATTCCGGTATAGAATAGTATTTCCGATACAGAGTGGACCCCTGTCAATGAGAGAGTGTATTTATACGTTTCTGATTGACAGGCGCGTAGGCTAGAAATTCCGTCATAAAATAGTAATTCCGATACAGAGTGGACCCCTGTCAATGAGAGAGTGTATTTATACGTTTCTGATTGACAGGCGCGTAGGCTAGAAATTCCGTCATAAAATAGTAATTCCGATACAGAGTGGACCCCTGTCAATGAGAGAGTGTATTTATACGTCTCTGATTAACAGGCGCGTAGGCTAGCTATTCCGGTATAGAATAGTATTTCCGATACAGAGTGGACCCCTGTCAATGAGAGAGTGTATTTGTACGTCTCTGATTAACAGGCGCGTAGGCTAGCTATTCCGGTGTAGAATATTAAGCAATGCTATCGAGACTGAGGGCTACGAGCTCAGAGCTTTGGCAGAACTTAGAGCTTTGACTGAACTTAGAGCTTTGATAACCCGTAACCGCTATTCACCCGTTGCTTGCTTAACCATCAATTTCCCCCACCATAACCGTTAGTGCACATTTAATGACCCCGCTTTGAATTGCGTAATCGTTTAGTTTTGCTTCCGCCTTTAGAGTGAGGTTTGGAGAATTAACCGTTTGTAATTGTAATAAACTACCGCACGTATTATCTTTTAATAAAAACTATCATATCATATTTTGGTGTTTTCATTTTTTAGTTACTACTCATAATCATAATTGCTTTGTGAGCATTCTTACCACTAGCAGCAGGTACCCAGGATTCAATCCCAGCAGAGGCAATTAAAGCCTGCCTCTTCTGGCAAATCCATAATTGACCCCTGGAGTATACTTTTCTCCAACTGAAGCTGCCCGGAGCAAGTGGACCTTCACACGTTAACCAAAGGTGGCGCCCGGGAAAATCCGTAACCTGGACTCGGCGCCAAAGTGACTAGTAAAGCTCAAAAGGGCCCCAATTGCAATATTTTGTAAATTTGCAATATTTTGTAAATTTGCATTGGGAAAAAATGGTTATTTTTCATGTTCAGGTTTTGCACAAAAATTGGACGAAATAATTTTGATCTCGAGAACCGTCCCGGATAGGGATTTACTAGGGAAAGTTATGAGGATTCCAAAAATCACATAATATACCGGGTGTTCCATTTGAAAAAACATAGTAGCTACCACTTTCTGATACAAGCGGCAACACTGTATTGATGAAAATAGAGCATGTTTGATTATCCATGCCAACAAATTTTCGAAATGATCTGTAATTCTATTCTCCAGATACTTCTAATGTTCCATCCACTGTGAAACTCCCGGTATACGAAAATTTGTACTTTAATATACAGGGTGACCACCACGTACACAAAATTAAAAGGTCTATCATGTACGGAAGCACATGTAAAATTTGAGAGCTATCCGTGGATGGTTCAACCAATTTTTTTGTTCGTCAACCGCAATTGATACGCCACTGCATCATTTAATTTTCGGAACTATGAAAACATTATAGCGCTTGTCATGAGAACTGAAGCATTGCAGTGTTGCAATGTTACTATCTCCAAGTGCAAAATCGCTGATGGTCGTTGTCTACTTGTCCCCGATTTGTCTTGGGTTTATCTAATGCACAGGATATTGTCAATGTATTTGGTGAATATTTTTAACAGCGTCTATTTACCGTCTAATAGAAATAGTATAAATCAGGGTTTCTCAAACTTTTGGCTCCACGAACCCCTGTTAAAGTTTCCAGGTGACAGCGAACACCTTAACCTTAACTAACTGATTAAATTCCCATCCTCCCAAAGAAAATAATGTAATTGACTATTGAAGAAAATAAGGTTTTTATTTCAACAAAAGGTAACAAATAAAGTTTCAAAAGAAAAATCTTTTTAATAGTAGGTTGTGGGTGTGCTTGTTTCTTGTCGCAATTTTAACCTTAATTCTGACTTGGTATCAAGTCGATTTCTGTATTTAGTTTTTATCATGACTAGGTGTGAAAACCCACTCTCACATAAGTATGTTGTAGCAAAGGGTAAAAGGAAATTCACCGCTTTGTGTGAGAGTTCGGGATACTCTTCCTGTCTAGCTGCCCAAAAATCTATCAAATGCATCCTTTTCAAATCAGCTTGAAGAGTTTCATCTACGGACATTTCTAATAATGAGTCCTGTTGCTTAATACTCAAACTAGTATTTATGCTCTTGTTCGTGACCGCAAATGGGTTACGAATCCAGCCATCTTTAGCATTATTAATATCCGGAAAATAACTTTTCAGTTCGTCGGAGAGCTGAGAAAGATGAAGAACAAGTTCGCGCGCATAAGGTTGCAGGAATTACTTGAACTAGTTCAATATTAGTGTGTAGTGTACTAGCTACACTAGAAAAATGTCTACTATCTACTCTCCCTACAACATTGAGCATACACCTGATAAGATGCGAATCAGTAAAAGTTTTAGGGGTAATCTTCGACTCGAAGTAAACCTTCAAAAATCACATCTGTCTTAAGGCATCTGAAGAAATGAAAACCTATGGCTTTATCGTAGAAATTGTAGAAATTTTACAAATGTACATGCACTGAAAACTTAATTCTGTTCATTTGTTCGCTCTAAATGGGTGTATGCAATGAAAATGTTTGAAGTGGTTATCATTTAAAATTGATGGAGTTTATCCAGATCGAGGTATTGAACTTAGTATTTTATGTGACGGGTTACAATTTTCCACTCATGAATTACGACGAAAATGTGCATCCATTGTTTTATTGCATAAACTATTACACAACAAAATCAATAGTAACGAACAGTCGTTGCCGACCGATGATGAACCCTTTACTCCCATATACACCTACTGAGTAGGCTTATTAAGGCAAGTACATGTCAGAAAACAACTGCTACCCTGGCTAAGACCACGACGGGTATTGAATTAAATCTAACAGATACTTGTGCAACGTTCCTCAAGCATCAGAGGTAGCAATTGCAAATGCGCCCTGTGACCAAACAGCAGAATTATGTTTTGATTTGGGCTGCAGACTAGTTTCGAGGTTGTTGCCTCTCATCAGTGCAAGGGTAGGTCAACACAGACAGCACTGAAGCCATCTGTTCCCCGTCCAAACCATTACACACTCCGCTGCTTGGTCAACTCTGGTTCACGCGATGAAGCGGTTTCTAGACCGCTCCACCTAGCGAGCAGAGGAAGAACACTCCGAATCTCCGGGTTAAGAGATTTATGTGAAGAAAACAGAATTCAGAAAACAGAAAACAGATCGTTTAGTAAACTAGTATACTAATCGATCTCCCAAAGAATTCGGTTTTCTTCACCGATCTGTAATATAACTGGATGAGCAGAGCCTGTTTCGTTCCATGAAAAAAAATACGCCAAATTGAACACTCTCAGATTGCAAGTGCGCATATGCATTGCTCCAAAATGTCAATGTCATTACGTCAGAGCATCATTTTTATCAATGGCGTGTGTTTATTCGTTTACTGTTAGTGTTTGTACTATTTGATTGTTTGTGTTTATTATAATTCAAGTGTTTCTTTTTTGTGTTTTCAGTGATTTTCGATTTTTGTTTTCTTTCCAAAACGGACAATAAACTTTCAAGACAAATTTTTTTTTTGACATATTTGTGTTGATGTGTTGAGATGTTACCTAAACTTCGTAGCTGATGGAAAACCAGTTTTCATATCCTTAGAAAATCACCACCTTGACTGTACAACTTTTTCAGAAAACCACGTATCAAGATTAATAAAATTAATTATCACACGTTATACAAATCAAGGTTTTATGCCATTTCTAAAAAGCAAACTGAAGTGGAAAGAGGTTCAGTCATACGCAAGAAGTTGAGAAGACTTGTATTATTTAAGAATCAATAATATCAAGTAGAATCAATAGTATTTGGCCCAAGTAGACTCACACATCAAATATATTATCTGTTTTTGGGGAGCATCTGTATCAGCAGGGGATATTTTTTGAGCACAAAAAAGAGTTGTAACAATCTCAGGGTATTTTCATTTACGTCACTCCAATAAAACAAATTCACTTCACCAACAATACTATAATACAATGAACACTCTGTATGTAGTACGGCAATTACAATTGTCAATGCGCTATCAAAATGACATCTGTCAAAACAAGATAGAAATTTATCAATAGTTATTTTTAAACAGAAATTCTGGCCAGAACCCTTTACAAATTGAATTGATTTTTGTCTAATGATAATAATTATGAATGATTCTGGCTGCGGAAGTTGTCCGGAACGAACCAACTCAAGTTTCCGTATTTGGAACGGCCCTTCTTTTATGTCGAAAATTGAAATATATTTTCTCCTACCTGCTCTCAGTTGTAATATTTTTAGAAATGAACCATCTCCTTTGTAGGTGAGTTATTCATCTCGATATTCCATTTACTTGGATATGAAGAATCATCTATGTCCTATTTTGACGAATGGCTGTTATCAAATATTTATCGATCCCAATTGATGAAGTTTCCCTTTTTCTATATGATATTGATAACTATCGTGTATATGGATTTCGGCAACCAATATTCTGAATATTCAGCTATAATATACAAATTTGATTCTTTAGAACCAGATTACTTTTGCGTCCATCCAGTTCTTTCTTATTTTTTTTTTCTGTTTATTTCTTGTTTCCCTAGCAACCCCTTAGAGATACCTTTCTAATACAGAGTATTCTTTCAATAATCACTATTCAGACTAACGAATCATTGCATAGTCCCACCAAGTAATTTTGGTGAATGAATATTATTTACTCAAAATTACTTAACATTGCATAGTCCCACCAAACAATGACAGGCATTAGAACTATAACATATTCAACCTCACATAAACTAAATTAAAATTTCTTCAACATATGCTTTCAAATTTATAACATTGAAAATTCCCCTAACATTATTATCATCATCAACAAGTTCGTAAGCATTATTCGCAACCACTTGTTTTATTTTATAAGGACCTTCATATAGCAAAAATATTTTTTATATTTCTTTATCTTCCGCAGATGAAATATTATTTGCCTTCAACCACACCTTATCATTTATTGAAAATATTGTTTTTTTTCTGTGATTATGACGTTGTTTTCTTTTTTCTGCCTTCGTCAGTAACTTTTTATGTACTAATTGTAGTCTCACTTTGGTAGATGTCATCTTTCTTTCGGGGAATTCGATTATTTTTCTCAGATATTCCTCAGTATCAATTCCTTTCTCTAAAATAATTGGTGCATAACCAGTACTATCGTGAACGGCAGCATTTATCTAGAGTTCTACTCTGTGTATCATAGATGCCCATCTAGTATGCTTATCGAAACAATATGTTCTTAACAAACGACCTATCTCTCTCATTACTCTCTCAGATGGATTACCTTGTGGAAATCTGACCGAACAATGGAGCATTTTAATATTTTCTTTTACTAAAAAATCTTTCCAGACTTTTCCAGTGAATTGTGTCCCATTATCTGCTAGTAATCTGGACGGTTTTCTAACAGTTACAAAATAATCTTTTTTTAATTTATTGATAATATTTTTAGCAGTAGCATTTTTCAAAGTGTACAATTTCACATACTTGGTGAACACATTAAGTACAACGAAAACGTATTTTACGCCCCCACTCGATTTTGGCAATGGTCCAAATAAATCACAAGCCAATAAATCATTTTCATCTTTTGGAACAATATAATTATATTCCCCAGTAACAAGTTGATTACTAACTTTAGCTTGTTGACAAATTTGACAGCCTTTTTAGAAATGAACCATCTCCTTTGTAGATGAGTTATTCATCTCGATATTCCATTTACTTGGATATGAAGAATCATCTATGTCCTATTTTGACGAATGGCTGTTATCAAATATTTATCGATCCCAATTGATGAAGTTTCCCTTTTTCTATATGATATTGATAACTATCGTGTATATGGATTTCGGCAACCAATATTCTGAATATTCAGCTATAATATACAAATTTGATTCTTTAGAACCAGATTACTTTTGCGTCCATCCAGTTCTTTCTTATTTTTTTCCCTCTTTCTCTCTTGTTTCCCTAGCAACCCCTTAGAGATACCTTTCTAATACAGAGTATTCTTTCAATAATCACTATTCAGACTAACGAATCATTGCAGAGTAATTAGACTGGCTTATCAAAAACGGGATTCTATAATAGTATATTCAAATAAATGAAAATATAAACACTACCTGGACTCCTTAATTTTGAGCTATGTGTATATGTCTTTATAAATCAGTCTTAATTCCTTTTTATGTAATACATAGTGATATTCATAACATGAAATCAGATCGAAAAATTATCTGCTTGTGCCATATAGTTACATAAAATACACAGTAATGCTCCAAATATACTAGGTCCCAGAATATATAATTTACTACACAATAATTTAAAATCTGCGAAAGATACAATCCTTTTTTAAAAACAGCTTCCTCACTGAACATTGCTATCATTCACTTGTGTCTCAATGAACGAAGGTCCCCCAAATGTTATATATGTATTGTATCGAATTTTATTGATGTCCTTATTTTTAATTTATTCATATACTTTTTTATATTTAGACTTTCATCTAATTTATGTACTCATTGGCACCATTCTGTGGTGACTGAGTGTCTGACTTAATTCTATACTTTTGTAGTCTCCAGGAAAATAAAACTTTTGATTTTAATGTATATAAATTTTACCAATTCTTGGAGTACATTTATTGTTAAGAAATATGAATAGATATATATATATATATATATATATATATACAGTACGATGCAAATGTAAGGAATAAATTCATTATTTCAGGATATAAAAATATTTTGGAAAATTCCTCGAACACGTCGATTTTCTTTTCCGATTGGACCATTTTTGAACCCCACCCTGAATATATAGGGTTATCCGCATTCGAGTGAAAATTACTTTAGTGATATTTTTACCACCCAGTGTATTTTCCATATTTGGTTAGGGATCGTCATTACAAATCCTGTGATACCAGGTTTGATGGGATTATGTCAAACGGCTGCGGAGATATGGGTAAAAAAATTCTTCGTATTTCCAATGAGTATGACTGAGACTTCACACGATTGGGAAGGTCAAAAGTCTCTGTCGCACTCATTGGGCATATGGAGAAGTTTTTTGGCCATATCTCCGCAGCCGTTTGACATAATCCCATCAAACCTGGTATGACTGGATTTGTAATGACGATCCCTAACCAAATAAGGAAAAATACATTGGGTGTCCCATTTAAAAATATCACTAAAGTAATTTTTACTCGAATGCGGATAACCCTATATATTTAGGGTGGAGTTCAAAAATTGGCCAAGCGGAAAAGAAAATCGACGTGTTCGAGGAATTTTCCAATATATGTTTATATTCAGAAATAATGAATTTATTTCTCATCAGTTCATTCAATTTGATAATTATTATCAACTGAGACCAACATTCAGAACATAAAAATTTTTTTAAAAAATTGTTATTTTCGTCAACTTTGAAACTGTCAGAAGTCAGAAGATAATTGTGCGAACTAGGGAATATATTAATATCAAATGCGAAATAATCACTCGCACGTTTTTCAATTTATTCCCACCGATTGGTTTCGAATTCAATCAAACAAAACGGAATATTATAGTGTAATTCAAATTTGGCGCCTCCCCTCTCAGGATAGCCACGTTAATTTCACTCCAATGACGAAACAAGATGCCCGACAAAATCCAAAATATTTTGTAAACCCCCTATCAAGGAACCCTGGCTTACCTTTACAAACTCCTGAACCCTCAGACGTTGTTCTACCACCTCAACATCTTCCTCGACTGGCAAAATAACTTTGGGCTTCAGATTTTCTTCGGGAAATTCTGCCTCCCTTATTTCAGGTATTTTCGGTCCGACCTCATGCAGAGTTTCGGGAAGTTCTTCATTCAAAAGCAGGACTTCATTTCGTAATTCTATTAATCTATTTCTCACTACATACTTCAAATCTCGTATGTCCCAAACTTTTTGTATGAAGTTGTGTCTCAAATCATGTTGCTAAAAAATTGGAAACCGTACCACCCTAGCTGTTATTGTGGAACCCATGGAACGATATTGAAAAATGAAAATTTCAATTTATAGTACTTGACGAGCTCTGTTCAGAAATATTGACAGATATGAATTATTCTCATTCTCAAGGCCTACTATGCTCTGCTAAATGGTCGAAATTTCGAAAAGGACCATAGGCATTTTATTCTCGAAAAAGTGGATAGCCTATTCAATTTGGACATATTTTGAACACTTATTTTCTAAGTTTCAGACCAATATCTCATACCTATAGGGTGTTAGTTATACAGGGTGTAACAATAGTACGTTCAAATAACCAAGTGACGTATTCCTAAGACAATTTTAAGAAAAGAAGGCTCTATAAACTTGTGTCCAGAAATGCTTCGTTTCGGAGATACAGGGGGTTGAAATTGATATTTTTTGTTCGTTTTTTAAAAACAACTTTTGCAAAAAATTTGTTATTTGCACAAAATTTGGTACCCGTTTTTTTTGACGTGGGAAATCTTAATTTCGTATTAATTTTCATGTAACATCTAGAGGGCGCTGCGTACCCCGTCCTTATTTATTTTAAATTGCCCTAACATTTTTGACAGTAAACCTTTGGTACTTTTCATAAAAAAACCTAATTCCCACCTTTTCCAAGTAAAAAAGGTACACTTCCTCAACAAAGCTGGGGGTGATCGTTTCCGAGACATTTACAATTTTCTATATCGATGCATGTTACATAATACAATACATATCACTAAAAAAACTGATATGGATAATAGGAAATATTATTTTTTGGGATTTCTGCATCAATTCGGATCTTAACCCTTTATAGGTCTTTGGTAAAATAATTTACCACCTCACATATGGTTCAAAGTATACTAGATTTTCCATAGAAATTGATCCTTATGGATCATATGTTATTTTATACGGTCTTCAGCACGCCCTGGTAAAGATATATACCATTTATATTTCATAGGTTGGCAGCGATCGACATGGTGGTAAAATTATTTACCTACCGAGTTTCCCTAAGAAGTCATATAATTTCATTAATGTGCAAATTGAGTGAAAAGTAGTGCCAGCGAGCTTTCATTTATAATATTTCAGTAAGTGTTTTGGATTACTACCATTCGAAAAACCGAATCAATCAGTAATGAACTATTTTTGTAAAATTATTCCGTATGAAATTTTGAGGTTAGAATATTTTCGGAAACTTTGAATACATTTTCTATCACAATGAATATAATTTCTTATCTTTTGAAATTATGCAAAATGTTCCCAATACACTATTCATTCACACAGCTCTGCACATTTTGCTGATATTTTATCGGCAAAGATGATATGAATCTTTTTAGAGTTCAGATACAAACAGGGTCGCTTTTATCTTTCTAGAAATGAATAATTTCGACTTTTCGAAGATGAAAGGGGTAACCGATCAGCAGGCTATAGATTCCGCTATAGAAACCGCGATGAGAAACAAGCGTCTAGTCACACCAATTCTACTTTGATGGCGCAGTTCCGCATGCGCACTGTGTCCGCGCCAAATTTTAAATACCGATATCCATGTTGATAGCTGTCAGTAATTGTTATTTGTTGTGAAGAAATCGAATGATTTTTAGTCTTGGAAGGTGTGTTTATTTGATAACTGATTTGTTTTTTTGTTGAATAAACTGTTTAAAATGACTTTGTGCACTATTTGTAACAAATCGTTTTACGATGTTAGTAGTTTGAGAGGGCATGTAAAAATTTCCACCCAGGTTAGTGTGTATACATGATTATTTTTATCTGTGCACTGATAAAATGTTATGAAAAATGTAAATCTACCTATATTTTCAGATGAACTGGATAAAATAGCCCCCCCCCAAAAAAAAGCGTTGAAGCTATCTGTGTTGAATGTGGAAAATCATTCTCGACAAATTCAAATTTTATCCAACATGTGAAAACTTTCCACTCTGGGTGGCTATTCTTGAGTTTCAGGTAGTAGAAAAGCCAAGAGAAATCAGGCACTTTTCTCTTTTAGCGATTATGAGTGTATTCTTGAATTTGTTTTCTCTTACCTGTCGAGAGAAATAACTCTCTGACATTTCTCATGGTATTTTCGAGGGAAACGTCAGGGAATAGAGATTTGAAAAGTCTGTTATTTTGATGTGATACTGAAATAGATGAGTTGATGGATGATTTGATATACGATCAAATATTTAATGTTGAAGAAAATGCTCGAGAACAGGTTGAAGGTCGCAGGATATTTTGGAGGAAAGAAAATCAATCCAATTTGTCGGATTCACAATTAGTATATTCAGGCTTTCCAAGCCAATGGTTAGAAACCTAGAAAAAAAAACAATACTTTAACACATTAAAAAAGGGCCTTCGAAATGTTTATATCCTCCCTTGTTCTTAGCCTAACCTACCACGTTAAGCTTTTTGTTTTTATTGTGCTAACACTAACACTTAACACACGAAATGAAAATTGGTTTAGTAGAGAGTGTAACTGACAGAAAGAACCTCACTTTTCTGTTTGCTTTTGTAAATAAAGAAAGTTTTTCGAAGTTTTTTCTATTTCTGCCGTGTTTTAACTATTTCTGCCGTGTAATAACTATTTCTGATGTGTTTTAAAGAGAAACATTCTCAACTGAAAATTGAATCAATACATGACTCCTCTGGAAATGGAAAAAACCCTACGATAAAATTGAAGTTACTTTTTTGTAATATCTAACAGAAAACAACTACTTCCCCGGCAAAAGCCACACTGGACATTGAACTACATCTGATAGATATTGAGAAAGACCCTATATAACTTGAGAGAAAAAATCATGAATCCCTTCCAAGAGAGGTTATCTTGTACGATGGAAAACAGCGACTAAATTCCAACTTTCAGTCGCAAATGATTCCACAACTGACTTTATGAACATCCTGTTCATATTTTCAATGAAATCAATATTTCTGATGTGTTTTTCCTGTTTCTGCTGTTATGTTGAAATTTAGGAATAATGGATTAGTCACGTTTAGATGATGTTCTTCGACAACGGTAAAGATAAAATATCAATAATCGGCATTGATCCATATCTTCTTGAAGCTGAAGATATTTCACTTTTCCCAAAAATAATGTATCCTGATATTGTTAATTATTTAGTGGAAACGATGACTACTTTCACAATGAATTAAATGAAAGCATATAAAAGTTACCAGACATAACCTGAGTTTTCTCAAATGTCAATAATGTCATGCGGAACTGCGCCATCAAAGTAGAATTGGTGTGACTAGACGCTTGTCGATGAGAAGATATACATCTTCCGTTTGGTGAGATGTCAAAGTCAAAATATACTTTAATGTCAGAAGTTATTCAACTTATCAATAAAGCTTTCAAGTATGAATAAAAATGTAAATTGAAATAAGTACCTATGTATTATAAAGACTAAAATGGTGATAATCTCCCCGATCTGAACATAAGTGCAAGCGAAAGAGAGTACCACCACCATTGGGTAGATATGAAATGTCATGGAACATGTTAATATGAAAAATTGAAAATTAGTACATTAATAATAAAACGTTTGCGCATTCATTAACGTAAATTTGATTAGAAAAGAATCAAAATGGAAGACAAGAATTACTCAAATGAAAATCTGATTAATTTTTGTCGAATTTGTCCCATATTTCTAACTGTTCATTGGATATTTTGTATTTTTTCCACAATAGTCTTCTCCAAAACTAATATTGCATCAACCGAGAAATACAACAACTTGAAATTTTAATTCAGATTTGAACAAAGTATGCTTGGTTAATAATAATAACGTTTATTCATAATTCAATGCTACATGTATAAAATAAAGGTATACCCATTTCTTAATTTTAAGAAACAACTGTAAAATTATGAAAGGGTATTTAGTCAATTATTAATCTATGATGGAATAGCATGATCAGTCAAACAGTTTCAAACTGGTATGAGACTGATCATGTATTTGTATTTACATATTTTTTTAAATGAAACATTCAGAACTGCAAAGAAACAAAAAAACCACCAAAACAAAGAAGGAATCCTAATAAAGTCCATTTCTTTTTTCGAGAAAATATTTTTTTATTTTGATTTTAAATTCAGTGATATTTCTACAATTTTTTAAGTCTTCGGGTATTTCATTGAATTTTGAAAGACCTTCATGCGTGAATCTTTTCTGGCCAATTACAGAATTTGCAGAATCTAGATGGAACAAGTTCGGTTTTTCATCTCCATGATAATTTTATCTCCCATTCAGGGTATTTAAAAAACGTGTGTCCTTAAGCAGAACTCAATTTTATTTCAATCAATACATTTTTTTCTATCAATTCGTACTAAATTTGGATGAAGGTCATTGAATTTCCGGCACGTTCTGGAAACATTTCTTTGGCACTCACCATGAATATGAAATGAATTTAAAATATCTACATTTGAATATGCATTATAATCCATTTTTTATACTTCCTTCTGACAGAAACACAATGAAATCCACTGTTCGTCAAACTTAAGGTGCGTTTCAATATTACGTCCGACGTGCGTCCGACGTATAACTTTTCTTATGAAGCGTTTCGATATTAGAACGTCTTGTCCGACAACTTCATTCCATCGTTTCAAAATTCTTGAGTGGAACGTCCGACCGTCAATTATTTACCCCACGATTTAAGGAGAGCGTTTCAAAATTCAATCCGACAGATATCGCCCGACGAAACAACTACGACGTCATACATCGTCCGTTACCGGACGACAGACGTTAAATTGAAACGCACCTCAGGTTTGTTTTGCTCTTTTGTGGTCACGGCATACTACAGATTATTTCAATAGACGAGGAGAGTGTGTCGTCACAAATGTCATTCTTGTCAAAAACTGATTCCAAACAAAGAATTTTAGGTGACTTTCTCTGTTAATGATTTGCTGCTCTGCTTATTAGTTTGTATTTGGTTGTTTAGATTTTGTTTTCTCAAGCAAAAGAAGTTGAAAAATCTTTACGGAAACAATCGGATAAGCTGATTTAAATTTGACGGATGTTTGTTTGGAATCAGTTTTTGCAGGAATGACATTTGCGACATCATCACTTTCCTCGTCTATTGGGCAATATCACCTATTTCGAATTTGGTAATTGAAAATGATAGTAGTGTGCCGTGAAGAAAAATCGAGCGGAATTATGATTTAAGCGGTACACCTGCAACTCGAGCATTCTCCGTAGTTTCCAAAAATGGACAAATATGGCTGCCATGGCTGCTACATCACTGCTCTCTCTCTCTGAATTTTGAATAGTCGTTATATGGTAACAATTTTCAAATCGCAAGGTAGGTTAGTCAGGTCAGGTTAGGTTTGGCTAATAATTCACGCATTTTCGACTCGCAAGCTAGGTTAGTTTGCTCAGGTGTGTAAATTGCGAGCGAAAAAGTAATTCAACGAATTTTCGAATCTCAAGCTAGGTTAGCTTGCTCAGGTTTCTGTGTAAATTGCGAGAGAAAAACAAATTCAAGCATTTTCAACACGGTTTGCAATCTTGTTTTTTCTTCCTCTTCTTGCTTCTCCGCCATTAAATGACCCTCTTGTTGTACATCAAATAAATTCGAGTTTGGCGCATGCTCAGTCCAAAGTTGCAGGCGTATCGCTAGCCGTCTGTAATTATGCTGCATGTGAGAATGTTGAGGCGTCAAGATGTGATCCTTCAAAAACGTGTTGATTTCTGTGATTGGATTTAAATATGGACTTATAGTCCAGGAGCCCGGTAAAAATTTGGTCAGTCATTCCCTCTCAAGCGATATTTAGGCAGAGTCAAGTCTGCGGTCTGACCAATATGATTAGACCAGCGCGGTCATTTGGTTGACTTGACGACCTATTAGAACTGTATGTATGTGACCAATATTTTCAATCATCTGATCGGTCCGACTCATCGTCATACTTCATACTGAACGCGCGTGCCTTGTCCGACCGGTGACTTGACACAGCCTTAATGGAATGCATCAGAGAGTCGTATTATAAAGATTCGTGAACGTCAGCTGCGATTCCGTTGGTGGGGGGGGGGGATGATCAGCACAGTAGCTTCCTACGCACGAAGAAAAAAAATATATTCAATTATGTCCTCCTTCCCGGAAACATGTTAAATTGACGCAATCCGAATATAAGGTAAAATTTTATTTGAGAGGAAATCATAGAAGGTACAATTTTTTTTGTGTTCGACCAACTAGCTGTCGTATAATACACCATGCTATAGTCAGCTGATTTTTTCTTTCTTCAAGATATTGTATTAGCGATAATTTAACATGTTTTCAGGTAGGAAAACAAAATTGAATACATTTCTTTTTCTTCGTGCGTGGGAGGCTACCACCGCTCATCCCCCCACCCCCCACCCCACGGAACCGCAGCTGACGTTCACCAAGCTTTATAATATAACTCTCTGATGCATTCCACTAATTTTCGCTTGAGAGGAACTTGGTCATGAAAATCTGTCACTGGCTCCCGGACTATTATGAAAATCCAAATTACCTTCAGAAAATTCTATGGAAAATATTTGAAAAATATGAGAGCCCCTCTCACTGTAGAGAAGAAGTGAGCAGAGAACTGACTACAACCTTTGAAGATCGGTGGATGAGACACTGGGGTCCACAGCCATGGCCACCGCAATTCCTAGATCTAACTCTTTCAAATTTTCACATTGAATCAAATTAAACATCACTTCGAAAACATGAATTAGCGATTAATAGGACCTTCATTTGTTTATTGATTTCTCAACAGACACACGTTGAATTAAAATTTCAAATCACTGCATTTTTCAATTCATGAAATATTAGTTTTAGAAAAGACTGTTGTGAAAAAATACAAAATATAAATATCTGATGAACAGTTAGAAATATGGGACAAATTCGAAAAAAATTAATCTGATTTTCATTTGACTAATTATTGTCTTCCATTTTGATTCTTTTCTAATCAAAGGACCCCGCAAACTCCTTATGGAATTTGGGTCCAGGTGGATTTTTTTTGAATTTTTGGTATGATGTAGTCCATGTTATTCTCAACTAATGTTACCATTGCGCCAACCCAAAAAACTGAACAGTTTTGCTGCTAGGGGGCGTTGAAATCACCCCTTGCGCAGATTAGACTACTTATTTTTGAACCTGGCAACAATATTTTCACTTGTTTCATTGTTACTAATGTTGCACAATATTGTGCTGTTTTATAAAAAAAATTCTTACCCCCTTCTTCCCCCCAACTCCTATTACGAAACGCAAAAAAAAAATCTCAAGTGCCTTTAAATGTATCGTCGAATGTTTAGATATGTCTGAATAAGGGAAATAGGATTTTTTTATGATTATCACATAGGGCACACAACGAAAAAAATTCGGTCGATTTTTCTGAATTTTTAATATGATGCTGTTCAAGTTATTTTGAATAGAAATTAATTGGGTGACAAACCCCGGAAATAAATAGTTTTGATGCTAGGGGCGTTGAAATCATACCTTGCTCAGATAGACTATTCATCATTATAGGCCGAAACAATACCTCTACGTATTTTAGTTTAGATTATGCTGAACAATTGTGCAATGTTTTATAAAAAAATCATAACCTTCCCCTTACCAACAACCCCTATTTTAAAACACGAAAAAATTCAAATTGTTCATGTCTAATTTTTATTTACTTTCAAGATTTTTTCCCAATTAATTGATATTCAAATTACATGAACTACTCCCTACTAAGAAGTCAACGAAATCCACCAATATTTTTTTGAAGGGAGGGAAAGGTGAAATCAAACAACTGTACGATTTCCTCAATTTGAGCTGATTAAAGCATTTATTTTAATAAAGCATTCACACGTACTCGAGAATAATTTTTTTTCGCGTTTTAAAATACGGGTTGGGGGTAAGGGGGACGTTTTATATTTCTTTTTATAAAAAATTACACAATTGTTTAGCATAATATAAACTAAAATACGCAGAGATATTGTTTCCGCCTATGATAATGAATAGTTTATTCTGAGCAAGGTGTGATTTCAACGCCACCTAGCATCAAAACTATGCATTTTTGGGGTTCAGAAAAATCCACCGAATTTTTTTTTGTTTTGTGCCCTTTGGGGGGAGGGGGGGTTATCATAAAAAACTGCCATTTTCCTTATTCAGGCATATTTAAACAGTTGACGATACATTTAAAAATACTCGAGAAATATTCTTTTTGCGATTGGTAATAGTGGTTGGGGGGAAGAAGGGACGGGATGAATTTTTTTTATGAAACAGCAAAATATTGTGCAATACAACAAGAGAAAATATTGTTACCGGATTCAAAAATAAATAGTCTAATCTACGCAGGGGGCGATTTCAACGCCCCCTAGCAACAAAACTGTTAATTTTTTTGGGTTGGCGCAATGGTAACATTGGTTGAGAATTACATGGAATACATCATAACAAAAATTCGAAAAAATCCACCGGGACCCAAATTCCATAAGGAGTTTGCGGGGTCCTTTACGTTTATGCACCAGCAAACGTTATATTATTAATGAACTAATTTTCGAATTTTCAAAATATGGCAAAATAATTCAATTTTTATACAAAACTTGCTTTTATTTCGGAAACCTGACTCCTTAGGTATAGGAACATGAAATATCATTCAAAAGGAAATTTAATTATCTTCCAGGATATTTGTAAATATACAGGGTGTTCCATTTAAAAAAATGCACCTTCCACCATTTTTGTATCTATCGGTAAAATCACAAATTTTCAACGACCCTGTATAATGAAGAACGAATTCCCCTAGTCATAACTAATACACAGGACATTGTCAAATTACTTCCAAAATTCCAGCTTTCTACGTTTCCAAATACTGCAGTAATAAACGTTTAATTGAAGCTATGTTCCGCACAAAAAATAAGGAAATTATTGATTTTCTCAAAAACCACTGGAGATAGGTATAGGAAAGTATTATATGAAAATAATCCAAAAGCAATAGCAAAGCGAAAAATGCAATAATACACAGGGTATTCCCTTCAAAATATCAAAGTTGTTGCTACTTTTCGGTAAAAGCGGCAACGCCTCATGGCTGAAAATATTTTAGATCGATGGAGCAGAACTGATTATCCGAAACCAAATTTTCAAAATAATCCTACTTCCCCTTTTCAAGAAACGTCTAATACGCCATCGGTTTGAAACACCCTGTATAAATCTTCGAAAAAATCGATAGACATTTTTCCTTCGTACTTGAGTCGTCCCTGCCCGATTTCGAAAATATTTGGCATATGTGGTTTCCCAGGGATGGACTTTCACCTCACCAAACGGAAGACGTATGTGCGTCATCGCATTTCAGAACTCTCTAAATAAAATTCGAACCTTGAGTCTGGCATTCAATACTTGTTTATATTTTTTCACCGTTGTTTCTCTCATTTCTGGTGGTGGTTTATAATGTGCGTCCTCTTTCAGTTTGTAATCTCCAATACTCTCTCTGGCTTCGGCGAGAAGCTTCTCATCATCAGGATGGTTTTTGCCAGGAACGGGTTTCTTGGCTAGAAAGTTATCCCACTAAAAATAAAAAAAATTAGTTGATACGTGCGAGCATTCTGAATAAAATCGTTCGAATTATCTTGGATCAGAGATATTTGTCAGCGATTCCCAAGCAATTTTGAACATATTTTGTAGATAATATCTAACTGGTTATTACGAAGGCGTAAAAGGGCCACGAGTATTATTTTTTGGAATCTCGACTTCAATCTCGGACCCCCGACTTTAATCTCGGACCTTCGACTTTAATCTCGGACCTCCGACTTTAATCTCGGGGGTTCGAGAAAGGGTTTAATTCGGGGGTCCGAGATTAAAGTCGAACCCCCGACTTTAATCTCGGGATTTCAGTCGAAAGGCGAATAAAAACTTCTGTTCATGGTGATAGTGACGGTCGAACGTTCGCTTGTCAAACATAAGGGCATCACACGTTAAAAGTTAAGGGCCTGGTCTCTCCTGGCTCACACAAGTTTCCCGGGGACTTACGAGGGTTGCTCGTAAGAGTGCAGCCGGTTGACGGAAATAACAAATTTTGAACAAACAACAACAAATATCATATTATTTATATATAAAGAATCAGCACACGGATTCACTGAATCACCCTGTATATATCTGGCTCCGGATCTGTCTGGAAGATAATAGTTACATTGATGTGTTCAGATAGTTTGTTGGGACTAATATTTTCTGACCGATGCGACGTTTCGAATTTTAATCATTTAATCTTCAGGGCCCTTCTATAATGAGTTTGCATGTGGTGAAATGGTTTAGAAATGAAGCAAAGAATGAATGTTCCATGTATTGAAACGCTATAAAAGTGAACTTTTGAAATGTTAAAGCGCCCCCCAAGTGTGATTTACAAACAGATATATTAATTAGACACACCAAATTCAACATTATTTGTTCCATGCAATAATAGATACAATATCGAAGAAGAAAACATTCTGAACTGAAAATTGAAACAAAATGACTCCTCGGGAAATGGAAAAACCCACGTTAAAAATTAAGCCTTTTATTTATATCTAACAGAAAACAACTACTTCCCCGGCAAAAGCGCCACGCTGGACATTGAACTACATCTGATGGATATTGTGAAAAGACCATATAGAAAGAAAATATCTGAAAGTGAAAATTTACAAGATAGGTTCTTTTCGCAAAATCTATCAGATGTAGTTCAATGTCCAGCGTGGCCTTAGCTAGGGAAGTAGTTGTTTTCTGTTAGATATAACAAAAAATATATTCAATTGAAATGTATAGTCTCAAGTTATAATAATAATACTTCCTCATAAACACTCGAAGAGTGTGTACCCAAAGGCATAGCCTGTGCTGGTAGAGGGCGGCTGTTATTATTATAATACGATATCTATCAGATCCCAGTTAACACAAACATCTAGGAGATGTTGCTTTCTTGATTATTATGGTAACAAAATGAGTTGCATTTAGACGTCATTGTTACCACTTAGTGATGCCAAATGTTATGAATTGTTCACAATTTTCTTCTCATTAGTGTCACTTTGAGCATAAAATGTGAAGAAAATTTCGGAGCACATTAACATGAATTTTGGTATAATTACGATTTTGTCGGTATAAAAGGAATTAGGTTGGTAACAAAATTGATCGTGACATCATCATCACGGCACATGGCACAAAATGGCCAGTGGC
Source organism: Chrysolina oricalcia (assembly GCA_944452925.2). Taxonomy (NCBI): domain Eukaryota; kingdom Metazoa; phylum Arthropoda; class Insecta; order Coleoptera; family Chrysomelidae; genus Chrysolina; species Chrysolina oricalcia. Next base: position 49,236,720 of record OX101825.2, on the reverse strand, counting down.
CAGAGGTGTTTGTCGAGTCGAGAGTCAAGCAGAATTTGTATTTGGTTAACGCCATTCTTTAAATATTCTATAGGTACTTCTGATGATAGTGTGTAGTGTTCTATTTGCATCTTCTTATTTCAATAGTTGAATCAAATGTGTTATGTGTTATTATTTCTACCAAGAACTGTATCGCTTCAAGGACCGGAACGGTGAGTTGAAACAGAAAGGTAAATTCAGTGATTTACAGAATTTGGCATTTTCAGGATAGGTACCTACTGATTTGGCCGCAAAGAAAATGCTGTCCAGAAAATTGGAGTTGAATTATAGAATTTTCTACATTTCTGTAAATGTTTTTTTTTCATGATTTAGACATAGTTTGATAATTTTTTTTGTTTGTGAGAAGTATATACTACGGAATCAACTACGCATTTGTTTTCTAGCATTCCAATCCATATGAACAGTAATTCATTAGTAAGAATAATAATATTGAGGTATTTCTATTTATGTTGAAACATGGTGAGCTTTGTTTTATTCTTGACATACAGGTGAATTAGAAAGTGAATCGCATTTTTAAATAAGTACCAGTACATTCAATTTCACATTGTTACATCGAAAGGGTCTCCATGTGCATTCGATTGCGAAGTATAAATGGAATGTCACATTGGCCTGATTTCGAGTCACATTTTGCATGTCTCGACATGACCAACGGGGCACCGAATAGACTTTTATGCGATAATAATGGAAGTCACTTTGCGATTTACTGGTGTGATCTGAAACATGAATGTGAATCTCACTCTGTCATCTCTGAGACCATTCTGTGTTGACTGGGATGTAGTTCAATGTTCAGCGTGGCTTTAGCTAGGGAAGTAGTTGTTTTTTGTTAGACATTATACATAAAAATAGCCTAATTTTTATCGAAAGTTCTTTCCAGAGTAGTCATGTTTATTTAACTTTTCAATTGAGAATGTTTCCCTTTTCAACATGAATACCTTTCAAGAGGTTATCTTGAACAATGGAAAATAGCGACTGATATAATATGTCTTCAGTCGCAAATGATTCCATAGGTATCTGATTTTATGAACATACTGTTCATCTTTTCAATGAAATAAAGATACCTAATCCTTTCAACCAACACTGAACGAGAAAAAACGTTGCATTTTGTGTCTATAGCTTTATGTAGTGATTCCTTAGTAAAAATTCTAGAATCTGAGAGCACTCAGTCGAATCCCGAAATTAAAGTCGGGGGTCCGAGATTGAAGTCGGGGGTCCGAGACAAAAGTCGGAACACCGAGACTAAAGTCGGGGATCCGAAATTAAAGTCGGGGGTTCGAGATTGAAGTCAGGGGTCCGAGATTAAAGTCGGGCCCCCGAGATTAAAGTCGAGGGTCCGTGATTGAAGTCGGAGGTCCGTGATTAAAGACGGGATTTCAAAAAAAATTGCTTATCGCCCTTTTACGCCTTCGTAGGTTATTGTCGAATTCAATAATACTTTTTTTGGATTGACTGGGCCGTTACTTGATGCCACTAAGTTAAACACGATGAGATTTCCACAGATTTTCCAAAACTCGAGACATACAGTGACCGCCAAAAAGTATGTACCATATGGGAACAATTTTTATTATTGGAGTATTGGAAAAAATATTCTGGGGAAAAGTTTGTGCATGTCCGATAACCTAAAAATCGATTTTGACACATGTCACGTGATCGCTAGAATGGCGGCAAAATGAAAAAAATTGCAATGCAAAGGCAAAAAAGGGGTAAGATGGCAAGATATCAAAAAAAGTTATTTGAAAAAGTCACTTAGAATTCAATTTTATAAACGAAGTTTCAAGAGATAATTCAAAAAAATTGAAAATAGCAATTTTTTAAAAATATTTTCCCATCTATTTAAAAATATTTTTTTTTTCTTATGAATAGCTTGATTAGACTGAAACATTTGCATTTTAATGATAATGACAAAACTTTCTCATTTTCTCCACACCAGAGGGCACTAAATCGAAAAAATGGGAATTTGTCAGAACCCTTGCTGTTACATCGGTTCGTATCTAACAGTTATATCCGAATTCCACGACCATTGTGATGACATGACACTCCAAAAACATGGTAATTTCCAGATTATAATCAAGTTCCGATGATAATCGTGCATGAGCGTTTCACTTCGCACATAAACTTGAAAATAGTGCGTCAAATTAGATTCTTAAAGTTTATGTGCAAAGTAAAACGCTCATACAGCATTATTATTGAAACTTGATTAAAATCAGGAAACATGGTGTTTCTAGATTGCCATATCAACACAATAGTCTTGGAATTCTGATATAACTGTTAGATAAGAACCAATGTAACAGCGAGGGTTCTGGCAAAAACCAATTTTTTTAATTTAGTGCCCTCTGGTGTGGAGAAAATGAGAAAGTTTTGTCATTATCATTAAAATGCAAATGTTTCAGTATAGTCAAGCTATTCATAAGAAAAAAAAAATAATATTTTTCCCATATGGTACATACTTTTTGGTGGTCACTGTATGTAGTTTTCTCAAGCGATCAGTACAATGGTACTTTAATTTCAACGGTGTTTTTTAGTGTCGATTCAAAGAAGTGTTTGCTGCATTTGAAATTTGGAATTTTTTTATGTCATACGTTGCTTTCTAAGTGTCTCAGACAAACATTACACCTATATAGTTATTTTTTTTCTTTGGTGTTTTTGGCATCGACTGCTATGGTCATTAGCCATGTGTTATGGGTTGGCATTGTTACTAACTCCATACGCCACCTCAGGAGCAGTACTGTTGACTGGATAGTGAATCGTGCAGGACTCACCCCAGTCGAGCCACGAGATTCTAATAATTAAATAGGTCAAATTAAATTTAAAAAGCATCATTTTTTTTCTTTGGTGTTTCGGCATCGACTGCTATGGTCATTAGCCATGTGTTCTTTATAGGCCTTGTTACTAACTCCATACGCCACCTTAGGAGCAGCAATGTTAATTGGAACGCAACAGCGAATCGTGTAGGACTCACCCTAGTCTAGCCACGAGATTTTAATAATTTAATCGGTTAAACTAAATTAAAAAATCCCAGCCCAACCAGGGTTCGAACTCCGGACCTTTCGACTCAGAGTCGGACGCTTTAACCACTGTGCCACGCCCCGAAATAATAGTCATTATTATTATACATATTACTATCGATAAATTTTGCAATAAAATTGCCTTGTCATCCAGTTCTGACTTAACCCTACAGAGTGGGCGCGTGAAAACATTGGGATTCAGAAGGCGCGCCGGTTTCGTAGATTGAAATCATAAAAGCTGAGATTTCTGTTGTGTTCATACACTGGGTAGAAGAAATATTGAACAAATAATGTTTTTATATCAACACTCACTTTATTAATTTATGATAATAAACACAGTTCAGAATGCTAGAAATACTATAAAGTATAAACTTAAACACTATATTATAAATATTACATATAAAAAAAAACGTTTACACAAGTTAATAATATATATCTAAGTAAACTATAAACCTAATTTCAGGTATTTTCAGAACATTCCTCACAAATAACTCCTATTTGTTCTAAACATAAAAACTTGAAACATTTACGGGAGTAAAAGCGGGTTCTTCTGCTTTTCTTTGTACTACATCCTCCTCCTACTAGTGTTATCACTTTACACGGGTGTGCAGAGGAACTAAGAGCATTCCAGTCATCATATTATAATTTCATTCCAGTGGTCGGAGCGGTTATGCCGCGCATTTTATTGTATAGTAACGATAACGAGCCGCCACTGTTAAAACACGAACAGTAATGAGGCTCTTTCGGTTGTAAGCGAAACAAACCGAATGTCTCAGCCAATGGCTTGTATCATTTGCGTAGGAAAAATTTTCATTGCTTTGGTGCAACTTTGGTTTGTTTACTTCTCTTTCAATCCTATAAGAACTCGTTGAATTCACGCATTTTCAACTCTATATATTTGCCTTCTTCTTGTCTTGTCATTCAAACTTCCCGCCATTACAATGACCAATCAAGTTTAAAGAGTCGGAGCGTTACCGGTGGAGTGAAGGTTCGTTCGTACCCTTGCGAATATTCGCCTTTTTTTGCAAATCGACTCTTACGGCGAAAAATTTGCCATGAATGATAATTCAGCGTATAATTTCTTGGTAATGTAGTGATATCTAACCCCAAATAATGGAAAATTACATTTTTTGATTAATAATTTACCTAAATTTTTTCTCCGTATGAGTCGAATAGCAAAAAATGCGAAAATTCGCAATGGTATGAACGAGCCTTAACCGACCGGACAGGTGGCGAACAAATAATTGATGAACGGTCCGACCAGTCACTAGTCACTGCCAAAAGAGATTAAACGTTATCTGAGGAGAGTTTTTTAATCCCTAAATGCAGAGAGAGTAAACTAACAGGAGATACTAATGAGCTCTAGTCAATCAGAATCTTGTAGTATCAACGCGTCGTAGTGACGTACTTGAACATGAGTACAGAGACGGACTCAACCGAAGGAAACAAAACTGTCACCGGAGTGTCACCTGTAATTCTAGAGTGTGAAGTGCGTTGGCCCCAAAGAGACTAAACTAACAGGAGGGTTCAATAAGCTCTAGCCAATCATAATCTTGTAGCATCAACGCCTCATAGTGACGTACTTGGACATGAGTACAGAGTCGAACTCGAGCTAAGCAACAAAACTGTCAGCAGTAACTCTCATATACCATCAAGACCTAGTCCGTCACTGTCTATAGAGAACGGCGGCCATGACATGTACAACTATGTCACATTTCATCACAAATGTCCGTTCATCTCTTTCTATTAGTGTCACCATTGTCTTATGGGGAATAAACTCTCATAGTCTGATAACGTTTATTCTTTGGCCCAAATGTACATGCGCTTGGTTTCTGCTGTTGACCCCGCATGTACGTTCCTCTTTCAAATAAGTCTTGCACATCCTAGATCAGTGATCGATAACGATATTCGGTTTCAACAGATACAAAATCTCATGAGGCCATAAATTTCAATGAATTTACAATGAATGTCCAAAATAATGATGTATTTACCCTTTTTTGTCAAAAATCCATACCGTTGTGCGCTCGCACCACAGAACTATATCCCTAGTTCTGTGACTCGCACCCAATGCTTGATTAAAGTCAAATTAAAGTTCAAGAAGGCCTTTCGTCTATATCACGCCAGAACTCATAATAATATATCTTACGACGATATATTATTATGAGTTCTGTGATATCACGGTGTAGTGTAAAAACCACATCGAATGAAGAATAGCGCATCTAAGGCTCGTTTATACTCTTGCGAACATTCGAAAAAAATTTGAGATTCGCCACATAAAGAAAAAAAATGAGGTGAATGATGAATCATCATGTCATTTTTTGGTAATGAAGTAACATTCAACCACGAATGCTGAAAAATAACATGTTTTGATTCATCATTCACCGTAAAATGTTTCTGAAAGTCGAATCACAAAAAAATTGCAAATATGTGCAAGGGTATGAACGAGCCTTTACACAAAGAAAATTCGGCAAACGAGTAGTAAATCGATTGTACACCGAGTGCTACACTTCGATGTTCGATACAATCGAATGAAACCAAAGTGCAGCACTGAAGTTAGTGTCCTTCTTCACAACAGGGGATCTATTCTCGAGTTCACGCGAAAACAATTTCAAACGTTTGAAACGTCATAGAGCGATACAAATACCGCGCGTTGGAAAGAGAAACAGCATTGAATTCGTATACGTTAAATCTCCAGAATAGACCTCGTAACAGCCCATAGCCTATCTAGTATCTTTGTTATTTTAACATTTCACAATGATCACTGACGTCTGATAGTAATGACACTACGAGTAGTTTAAAATTAACCAAAATATTTATTTTGGAAGAGAAAATGTCAATACATGACGTTGGTGTAATGTGCAATGATTTGTAGTAAAAAACTATCGCTAAATTATTGTGAATAATTACGTAAATAATAGTAATAAGATACAATGGCCAACCCCATTTTTGGATGGGATTTACTGTACGCCACCGTAGAAAAGGATATCAAAAATGATCAGGATGTTTTGGTATGCTTGGCTCATATGGTTCTGATTTCAAATGGATTCAAAACAATAGGATTGGGTGAATCCAAGAACGTGGATGGCGACGAAACAAAATCTGAGGCTTTACCTAAGAACTGGAATGAGCATTACGCCATCAGGTACATCTACCAAGGACGTTTATACAATTTCAAAGCGACTCCTATGAATGATGGGGTGATGATCAATTTGATACGAGTGGATGAACGTTCTGTATCATTAGTTCAGCTGAATTCCAGATCAGTAGCCCGTAGAACAGGAACTTTAGATGAGATGATTCCTGACAACAAAAACATTGTGGATATGATAAAAAAGCAACTCATTGACAAGGTTATTGTGTCAAAAAAGTCAAAGGAAACGTCTTGTCAAACTGAACCATCTCAAAGTACTCCTGTTAGAGGTGTATGTTCAGTCGATAACCGTGGCCTGCGAAACCCGTCTGCTGATATACTTGTAAGACGAGATGATTCATTCCCACTGGTGGATCCGAGATACTACGGAAGACAAGATTTGGATCCCTTGGGTGGCTTTGACCCTCTGAGAGTTCCCAATCGAATATTTCCTGGTGGAGGTGGAATGCTGTTTCAACCTCCGGGGCCCTCTTTTGGAGGTGGTCTTGGTGGTCACCCAGGAAACCTTGGTGTACCTCCAGGAGCAATACCTCCTGGTGCTAGGTTTGATCCATTTCGACCACCCGATGCAGATAGGTTCACCCCCAGGAGACCCCCTAACAGGCCTGACAATGATGAACTTCCTCCTCCGGGATATGATGATATGTTTATGTAGAATTAGAAAATGTGTATGTTTAAATAAAAGTACCTAATATGTTTGGGAATGAACTATTTTCTTATGTAAAACTGTATGAATGATAAAAACTGATAATAATGTAATAAACATTCTAGGAAAATCATGAAATAGGTGTATGATGGTCATATTACAAATACGATGATTTTATTGAAAATATGAACAGGATGTTCATAAAGTGGAATCATCTGTGACTGGAAGACAAACGTTAGTCGCTATTTTCCATCGTACAAGATAAACTCTATTGGAAGGGATTCATGTTGAAAAGGAAAACATTCTCAGTTGAAAATTGAACCAAAACATGATTCCTCTGAAAATGGAAAAATCTACAATGAATTGAAGTTAGTTTTTTGTAATATCTAACAGAAAACAACTACTTCCCTGGCAATCAATCAATCAAACTGAGCTTTATTGTCTAAGAATAATTTTCCTATTAACAAAGCGTGGAAAAGTAATAAGTGGCGGAATCCACTGTTTATAACAAGTTTAAAAACATGAATATAGAATTTATATCACATTTAACACCAATAGATACCTATCATATAAGTTAAATAACCTAGAAATAAATTATACGTGATATTAAAACCTTTCGCTGTAATATTCCTGCAGGTCACAGTAAGCTTTTTGAGTGAGGAAATCTTTAAATTCTTTTCTGAATTTCTTTATACTACCAATTGCTTTAAACTGGTTTGGCAAATGATTATAGATTTTTTTGCTTTCATATATAATAGAAATAATAGAATGTTTGGTTCTAGTCAACTTGGGTATTGGTAGAGAAAGATGACAGTTATTTCTAGTGGGCAAATGATTCACAGGCCTTTTATATTCGCTGACTGATGTCTGGTATGAATCAAACAGACTGTTTCCAAAATAAAGAGGCAGATGATAGTTAGAATTTGTTGATTGATATATAGTGGTATACGATGGTCCCTTGCTTTTGCCTTACATAAATAGCGAATTGCTCTTTTCTGTAGAATAAATACAGAATTAAACAGATGTTGGCTACAAAAACCCCTGGACATTGAACTAAATCTGATATAGGGTCTTTTCACAATATCTAATTTAAATACAAGAAAACGTGTTTTTGTATTGTTTTGTTTATGTAATGAAAACCAATAAGTACTAATAAAATTGGATGTTTGACGACCCGATCGGATTAATAACGGAGAAAAACCTGTGTGCACAATTGAAATTTGTTTTTTTTTTTGCACTATATTGCAGCGTGCCTGGATGCTCTAGTGATAGTCCGATTTCGATTTCTCTTAGATTTTGAAAGTAGAAGTATAGTACCACATTTTGCGCTTCATTGCAGCGAAATGAGTAAATTATGCTTGCAAACATGTCTGAAAACGGCCTAGCCCGCGTAAGCGGTCTGGTAGTAGGAGAGACAGGGAGATGAGGGGAAGCGTATTATCCGTATCCCGTTCATTGGAAGAATTCTCCTCATCTCCCGGCGGTCTCTCCTACTACTCGACCGGTTACGCGGGATCGGCCGTTTTCAGTCATGTTTGCAAGGATTTTTCTTCCAATTCGCAGCATTGTGGCGCAAACTGATAATAAACATTTTGTGGTACTATGTACTTCTTTCAAAATCTGTTTATAAGAAGTTGAAATCGGACTATTGCATTCAGGCACAAGATATAGTGCTGAAAAAAATTCAAATAACTGTGACAAAACGAATAGTCTGACAGCGCCTGTTTGGTGCACGTATAGAGTACACATGATTCAATACTTACGTGAGAAGGGCCAACCCAACAACCTCGAAAAATGGCGGAGTCATGAATTTGAAAAAAACGCAAATTTTCCGGTTTTTCTCCGAAACTGATGATCCGATCGGGTGGTTAAACATCTCATTTTGGGTGTATTTCTATTCTCTACATTTTTTTCTCACTGGAGCATCAGATTGCTCTAATAGTTTTCATTTTATAAGCAAAACAATAAAAAACACGTTTTTTTGTATTTAAATGTTTGACAAATTAATAAATGACAGTTGCGAGTCGAAAACATAACAGAATATAACTACGGACTGTCTTTCATGTGACGGCACAGTCGGTTTCCTACTAGTATTTTTGTTACGAAAAAATCCTCTATTGATTAGCCTATATGAAGGCCTTTATTTGCAAATTAATGGTGGGGCAGTAGCAGCTGTTGTATTTGGTGATTTTTCTAAAGATTTTGACTGTGTGAATCATAAAACACTTTTGCTTAAGCCAACCGTTTAAACATTTTTTTCTACATTCATGCAAAAAGCAAAACTTTATTGAACTATATTCAGTGGAAAGAGAAGTTCTTTATTGCACTAGTGCAATAAAGTTTTTATTGCACTCATCTGTCATTCTACTTCAACGTGCTGTCATCATGACAAACATAAACGTTTAAACCTACTACATATTTAGCAGATATTCTGTGAGATTGGCAATAGGTACTTCACTACGAAATATTCATATTGAAAATTGCACCAATTGTTCATTCACTTTCAACATTGAGGGTAAAAATAAAGTTTGAGTTAAATTGTTCGTAACGTATTAGTTTCTGTTTCAATGCAAATCGATATTAATAATAAAGTATTCAAGTTGCGCTTTTCATTTTCCTACACCTAGTGCCGCACCTCAATAAATCATTTTTTGCTTTTTGCATGAACGTAGAAAAAATGTTGTATGCAACTCGTGCAAAAATTGTTTATTGCACTCGACGTGTTGTCCAACTCGGCCTAACGGCCTCGTCGGACAATTTCACGTCGAGTGCAATAAACATTCACTTTTTGCACTTGTTGCATAAATAACTATTAAAAAAGACAGTATTTTGTGTCATATGGTACTCAGAAGTCATTATTTGATATTACGACGAAAATTGAAAACTTCGTAAAATAAATCACTTTAGTAATACGAATTTTAAAGGCTTTGAATAAAAAAGAAAGCAACAGGCAAGGACCAGGTGGAAAATGTTGTAGAGGTTCCAACTTTGACGAAAAAAAAAAAAATTAAACACGAAAACACTCAAAATGGTGAAACTGGGATGCAGTTTTTAGGGGTTGAAAACGGTTTTTTGCGAATTGAGGCGAAACGTGACTTCTTAGTTGAAAATGTTCAATGAAAAAGTTGTGGATATTAAAAAAATCGAAAACTTTTGTTTTCAACACTTTTCGAATAATCTCAAATTTACCGTCAAAATGGCGAAAAACCGATTTTTAAAAATTTGAGGTTATGTGGAAAAATCTTGAAGTGGTAGATCTTTCTACTGCCCACAACTTTTTCATTTATCTTTTTTTGTAGGAGGTTAATTTTCGCTGCAAATCGTGAGAAACCATTTTTTCCCATAAAAGTTCACCTCCCATTTTCCCGGAAAGTTATATTAGAGGTCAAATTTGGCCCGAAATTATTTCGGATTAGTGTACAGGATCCCTAAATTACTACTAATACACCTGTCTCCTGAAAAATTTTCAGTCCTGAAAAATTCTAATTTGTTTATCACTTCTCATGGAAACGCCCCCGTATTTTCCGTAATTATCCACATAGAACCATAAAATTTCCACGATAGATAGATTCAATAGAAATGAACTCACCGCACGAAAGGGGTCATCCTACGTGATATACACTGCACGCCTGCAGCGATGGAACTATCCATTGTTCTATCGCTGCTGGGGTGCAGTGTATATCACGTAGGATGACCGTTTTTATGCAGTGAGTTCATGTTAAGTGTATCTATCGATCCTGAAAATTTCATGGTTCTACGTCAAAAATTACGGAGGATACCGAGGGCGATTCCATGAGAAGTGAAACAAATTAGAATTTTTCAGGTCTGAAAATTTTCGGACCAATTTGCCCCCTGATATAACTTTCTGGAAAAATGGGTGTTTTCATCGCTGCTATCGTGCAGTGTATATCACGTAGGGTGACCTTTTTCGTGCAGTGAGTTCATTACTAGTTTATCTATCGATACTGGAAATTTCATGAACATCATCGTTTCAGTATTTAGAAATCTCTCTTACTTATCTGTCAAGACAATTAAAAAATTGTTTCAATTGTTCAGTTCTCATCATAGATTTGGAGTTGGAATAATAATAATAAAAAAAAAAAATTTGTGTCTAACATGGACCTGATGTATACACGGTGAATTTGTTCAACGTATTACATTTTTATGTTAACGTATTGTTGTAATGGCTGCTATACGAGGATGTATTGATATCTAGTGTTTATTAAACAAAATTTTTCGATGGAGTCATGACCATCCCTAATAGCACACCATGTCCCAGGGACGTCCCTATTTGGTACAAATCATGTCCGAATGTCCGGGACTTGAAATCATTGTCCTTGGGACGTCCGATTCTGTGCATTTTCATGAATTTCCCCAAATGACTTCCTATGGATGTCCCAATCGGTATATCGTATAGAACGTCTCTGCGAGGACGTCTCTGGGATGTCCTGGGTCGGATATATTTTGTAATGTTTCCTAGGACATCCATCGGTCGTCCTTGTTAGTAAGTATTCTGGCATGTCTTTGAAAGGACGTCCCATGGTTGTCCTGGTACGGGACATTTAGGAACATCCCGCATGAATGAATATTGCACGTCCCAATTGGTTAATCTCAGAATATCTCCCTGCGAGGACTTTCTTGGGATGTCCTGGTTCGGATATATTTTGTAGAATTTTCTAGGATATCCATTGGATGTCCTGGTTGGCATGTATTTGGCATGCCTTCGAAAGGACTTCCTATGGTGGTCCTGGTACGGGGACATTCTGGAACGTCCTTCATGGATGTACATCGGACGTCATCCCAATCAGTAGATTTCAGAAAATGTCCCTGCGAGGACTTCCTTGGGATGTCCTGGATTGAACATTTTTCGGAATGTTTCCTAGGTGCATCCATCCAACGATGAAGGATGGATGATCATAAAAATTACACAAACTTCGAAAACAGATACAATAATTAGGCCTCCATGTGTACCCAGTACCCGTGTATACATCCCAGCTAGTGGTTTTACAGAAGAGGTATAAAATGGATCGCATATTTACAATAGGGCTAAACATTATAGCGAAAACAACCCATCTGAAATAAAACCCTTTTCACTATCATTGAGGTCATCAGGGGCCATATTCTCGAGTTTGTGAGTATGCCAATACGATTCACTGTTACACAACAACGAAAATAAAAAAATTATGTTTGTCTATCTTGTTCGTATACGGATTGAAACCGAACAATTCCTCTATGTATGAATTCCGTGCATAAAATTGTTTTCTGTGTTTTGTGTTCTGTGAAGTGTTGATGAATTGACAGACAATTGTTGAGTATTTACCAGCTATGGCGGCTTTTCTATCGTCTTTTGTGATTAATTAGTTTAGTGACTGTTCTGTAAGTTATTTTGTGTTAATTCAGTGTAGTTAAACCTATACATGAAAATAAAAGTTTTGTTATACTATTGAATAGTTATTACTAACCTATTCAACACTGTTTTCAAAAAGGTGTTTCCGTAAGACAAGTAGAGTTGTGTGTATCCTTTAAACATGTACAAAATCGAATTGAATAACCCTGAGAGAGTGCTGAGCTTACCTAGTAAGTAAATCTGGTATCTCCAGTAATCCACAACAATATCATAATCTTAGTCCTGAAACACATCTGATAATTCTGCACATCCTAAGGACGTCCCAGATGTACTTTCGATTGATGTAATTCGGGGACGTCCAATGAACATCCCAGGTGGATGTCGATTGAATATCCTTATAGAACGTCCAATTTTGGTGAGAAGTCGAAACATTTGTACTTCCCACGGATGTCCAATGGACGTCCGCGGTACCAATACTGCACGTTCTAAGGACGTACCAATACTGCACGTTCTAAGGACGTACCAATATTGCACGTCCTGAGGACGTCCCAGATGTACTTTCGATTGATGTAATTCGGGGACGTCCGATTAACATCCCAGGTGGATGTCCACTGGATATCCTTAAAGAACGTCCAATTTTGGTGAGAAGTCGAGACATTGGTGCTTCCCACGGATGTTCAATGGACGTCCGCGGTACCAATTTTTGCACATCCTAAGGACGTCCCGAATGTCCTGAGAGGATGTCGTATGGATTACCATCGGACTTCATGGTGCTATTAGGGATCTCAGATGAAGTTGTTTTTTTTTAATATTTGTGGTTTCAGAAGTGCAAATCATAACAAATTATACATCAATGAAATCAGAATGGGAATCACTATTTTTCTGTATAAAAAAACAATATGGCGCCCATAACAGAAAAAAAAGTTGATGATGAATGCCAGAAGACGAAACGTCGGATAGTAAATCTGAACATGAAAACGTGTAGCTGAAAAATAGTATCAATGAAAATGTACTTTCGGTTTTGAGCTGTTGTCAAATAACGATAGAAAAAAATAAAAACGAAAATTCCGATTTTCAGTTTTTTCCCGATATTTCCGGAAATACTCGGAATTTTCCAAGTTTCAATAGTATTTTGTTAAGCACCAGAATACGCAACTTTGTCCCAATTTAAGCTTCGACGTATCTCCTGTAGTTTAGGAGATCCCAATGGTGGGAGTCGAATTTGAATTGCCCTGTATAGCATAAGTAATATTCTTGTCATTTCATCCAAGTATTTTGAATAGTCGTCATATAAATCACAATCTTTTTAAAAATATCGTTTAAAATGCTCTTTTAGGTCGTTAGCAGTCGAGTTTGTAAACAGCAGTTATTCAAAATGGTATCAAATTCTGTTTCTTCCAAACATAACTCCATAGTACGGGAGATAGTTATGTCCATCAGAACACTGCAGTTTTTTTGTTAGAGAAATGAAATATACATCTTCACATCGAATAGTAATCAATATTCAATAATCAATAATAACCAATATTGAAAAAATAAATGAACTACAACAAAAGAATGAATTTACCCAGTAAACACAGGATATCCTATGGATATCCATTTCATGTCCATAATTGGTCCTTGTGGACATGGACGGGACGTTAAATGGATATCCATTGGATGTCCATTTCTGCTAGTACAATGGATATCCGTTTGAGGACATCCAATGGACATCCATTTCTTATCCAAATTGACTGAAAATCCAGTTTAAAAAACGGATATCTTTTGGACGTCCAATGTACATCCTTCGCTCGGACCAAGTTCGCATGTTGGTACCAATGATCCTGTCTCAGTTGGCAACCACCGAAATCGGTAATGCAGACAATGACAAAAATGTACAATGAAAATGACGCTTGACGCTAGTTGCAAGAGGAAGTCTCTTTGAGAGAAACAAACAGGCAATTTTTAATTGCTTGGGTTTATATTCGTGTCGTATAGTGCTCGGAGCCCTCGGAGATGCTTTATTTATTACAGTGTTCACTTAGTTGACTATTCAATACTAATTTTGACTCACAGTATTTATATCAGGTAAGTCTCGCTGAAGTAACAATAACTGATTGCAAATTATGGAGGATTGAGAGGCTTTGAAACTGGTTGTCGTTTGAGTCCAAGGTGAAGGGTGTTTGAGTAAAGATAAGGTGCAAAATAAAACAGAAATAAAATTTTCACGAAATGTTACAGACGAGCAAAATAGGAATTCATTGCTACCACATCCATTTGAAGTGGTGATTGACTGTCCTGCTGTTGTTGTCCATTGCACAAAAATGGATGTTCAACTCATAAAATTCAGAAAAAATATTTTTGTATTAAATTCTCAACTCATTATCGATTGTTTTTCAGGCAATACAACATATCTTGCTCAAATTCCTGATGAAATTTAGAAACTGAAGGTCCATCAACAACTGAGACACAATAAGGAAACAAGTGAATCGATATTTGTACTCTCAACTTATTATACAGATGAACACCTAATTCTTGTGATGATGCACTTAGAGAACGAATTAAACTGTAACGGAACTGTGAGTAATACAGATAGTTATGAAAACTGAACATTTTTATTGAAATATAATTTGATAGAAAATATGATGTATTTCTGGTTTTTAGGTTGACATTTTCTAAACTAGTTGGGAACTGTATGATTTCATTAGAAGATGTCTGAATGTGATAATATCAAATTCCTTCCACCTCATTATTCAGCTAGCATGGAGCTAAAAAGAAGAGTGGGTTTGGAAATTTGAAGTTGACCAAATTGCTGATAGGTTATGATTCATTATAAAATCAATTTCTACCGCTGTACAGAAACTGTGAGTTCATCATCTAACAAGACTCTCATCATGATTTATATTGTGCTTCATTATATATATATATATATATATATATATATATATATATATATATATTTTAGATAAATGAATTATGCAAGCTAGGAGGTAGCAATGTAAATGATTTGGTGAAAAGATGTGTGAATTCAATATTATTCAATGCATATGCTGCAGAATTCAGAAAAAAGTTTTCAGCAACCTGAAAATAGCAAAGGTGGTAAGTGGTGATTTTCATATAATGTAGCATAACTGCTAGTATATCATCTTCATTTAATGGTCAAGTTTAACCACAATCTTCATGGTGCACACATAACACTTTTTGGCCTTACACAAATTCTCTGAACTAAAACTGCTCTTCATCATGTGGTTCTTTCAATGTTGTTTTTGTTCATTTCAGTGTCTGACACTACATGATATTTTATATACCTACCTACCTGCATTCAATATCTATATTTTTTTGTGTAGATACTAGTTGAAGAAAATGCTCATTTTTTTTATTTGTTTTGTTTTGCTTTGATACCAGTTTGTTTCAATGGCTTTTTCGATGATTCTACTTGGTTGTGTATTTAAACAATTGTTATTTTGAATTTCCTTTACTATTATTTATATTATTTACTCTTCCACAGGAGTATGTGAAAAAACTAACTTAGCCAAAAGTACCAAGCGACAGTGGAGTCGATCAAAAATGGCTAAGAAGAGCAAAGGAATGGAGTGACCAAGAAGAAAAGAAAATTGCCTGAATTCAAAAGTTTAATGTCTGAAAGATATTTATTTTTTATAACAAGAGTGTTTGTGTATTTCAGTTTCATTTTCAATCATATTTTCATTTTAGAGTAACATTTTTATTTCATGTTCTGTTTCTAAAATTTATTCGCATTTGAATATATTGTTTATATGAATCGAATTTTATTCTATAAATGAGTTCTTACATTGAAAATGGTGATGACGATGATGTTCTATGGTGTAATGCTATACACCTGAGAAGAAATGTTATGTATTACATTATTTTTTTGGTTGCAAAGCTTTTCTCAAAAACTAGGAAACTGAAGTTTCTGGAAGAAAATTATTTCAGAAAAATAAGAACACCTTCATGTAGATAACTGAGGAATAAGGTAGTAGTGATTTCATTAGCTGCTGATTGGATATACAAAAGTGTGCTATTATTTTTGGAATAAGCATCTCCATAATGTAAATTGTGAATCCAATTTTCATTCTTATATCTATTATAGGTTCATTCAACATTCATCAGTGGTCCAGTTAATGTCAATTAACAGGTCCAGGCTTCCTCCATTGGAGGTCCAGAAAACGTCCATGAAATGTCCCTTGAAGGTCCAATTCACGTCCAAATTATGTACAAATTTAATCGAAATTGGATATCCACTGGACGTCCACAACGGATATCCATTGGATGTCGAATATCCTTTGGACGTCCAAGTTAGTGGCCGATGGATGTCCATGGGATATCCATTGGACATCCTTTGTCCATCAAAGGACATCCATTGGATATCCACATTGTACGATTTGGATATCCATTGGACATCCAATGGATATCCTTGTGTTTACTGGGTAGATGAGAGTGCCTGCACATTAATTTTCGTACTTTTCAACCAATTCCCGATTAAATTCGATACGTTTATTCTACCATTTTCTAATGCTAACTAATCATAAGATTCGATCAAAATTCGATCATAGGTTTCGGGTAACATTTGCCTGTCTCTTATTCTTTCACGCAGTTTCTCTTTGCTGGTTGACAGTTATTCCGAATATCTATCTTGGTTTTATTCAAACATGTTTAGGATGCCACATTTCGAAAATATTATTTCTATTAGAAGGATTTGAAACTTTAGTTGCTACAG
This sequence comes from Chrysolina oricalcia, assembly GCA_944452925.2. Taxonomy (NCBI): domain Eukaryota; kingdom Metazoa; phylum Arthropoda; class Insecta; order Coleoptera; family Chrysomelidae; genus Chrysolina; species Chrysolina oricalcia. The sequence continues at coordinate 49,219,818 of OX101825.2, read as the reverse complement.
AGATGACAAGTCATTAGAATAAAAGACGAAAAGACACAAATTTGTCAGTACCTATTGATAGTGAAGTTTTCAACTCCTCAAGTACCTACACTAATACAGAAGTATGGCAGATAATTTGACTCTGCAGGAGAAAATTGAAATAGTACAACTTCGTGGTAACAACGATAGACCCGAAAGGGAAGTATGTAGAATTTTCAATAAAATGCATCCGGAGCGTCGAAATATTAGCAGAGCTACTGGACGAGTAAACAAAATTTTCAATCAGTATGGAGCTGTTAGTAAACATATTCTGAAGAATAGTAATACTGTACGAAGACAGACGAAATAATTCTGAACGAATTCGAAATTATTTTAATAATAATCCGAAAACAAGTGTGAGAATTGCAAGTTTGGACTTTAACTTACCGCGTTAAACAATAAGGAGAAATCTTAGGAAATATAATAATATAAGGCCTTCAAACCAAAGTTTCTTCACACCTTAGAAGAAGGCGATAATGAAAAGAGGATGGAGTATAGTTTATGGGCTCAAGGAGAATATCTAAATAACAGGAATTTTCTGAAAAAAATTTTGTTCAGTGACGAGGCAACATTCACAACCAATGGAACAGTTAATTCTCAAAAGTCAAGGTACTGGATAGAAGAAAATCCACATTGGATAATAAATTGCCGAAGACAGTACACCCAATAGCAGAATTGTTAGAGATTGGTTGGAAGAAAATTTTCCTAATCGGTGGATAGGGCGAAATAGTCCACTGAACGAGTTTCCCCCCAGATCCCCGGACTTGACTCCACTTGATTTTTTTATGGGGCTCCGTTAAGGAAAAAGTATACAAAACTCGCCGAACGAGCAGAGGAACTGCGTGAAAAAATACTGGCCGTTTTCACCAACTGATTCCTAAAGTTAGGAATTACCTAAATCGAATTTAGGAACGCCAAAGTGCAATTTGCGTTTCACCAAGCGTTAAAGTAATGATTAAAAGTGATAAAAAATGCCAAACGTAGGTATTTCCTATCACTCTTGAGCATTACTTAACGTGTGGTGAAACGCAAATTGCACTTGGGCGTTCCCAAATTCGATTTAGGTATTTCCTAACTTTAGGAATCAGTTGGTGAAAACGGCCATAAGACAGGCTTGCAGAGATATCACATCACATCACACATCACACATCACACATCACACACCACACATCACACATCACACACCACACACCACACACCACACACCACACACCACACATCACACATCACACATCACACACCACACACCACACACCACACACCACACACCACACACCACACACCACACACCACACACCACACACCACACACCACTCACCACTCACCACTCACCACACACCATACACCACACACCACACACCACACACCACACACCACACACCACACACCACACACCACACACCACACACCACACACCACACACCACACATCACACACCACACACCACACATCACACATCACACATTACACATCACACATCACACACATCACATCACATCACACACCACACACCACACATCACACATCACACACCACACACCACACATCGCACATCGCACATCGCACATCGCACACCGCACACCGCACACCGCACATCGCACATCGCACATCGCACATCGCACATCGCACATCACATCACAATTAACATTAGAAAACGATATGATAAATGTATCGAATTGAATGGAGATTTGGTGGAACAGTCCAAAATTTAATGACAACAAACTGCAGTGTGCTAATAGAGATAACGGTATCGCACATAAAGTTGTTATCTTCTGAAGGAGTATTTTAAACCATATTATTTAAAAAATTGTTATTTAATATACAACTAATTGAATTATTTTGATAGTGATTGGAAAATGACTAGACATAAAAAAAGAAACAGCACATATGCAGAAAATCAAGATAAATGTGAAGGCTTCCAGTGCATGCAAATTGATTATGAAGAAGGATCCTGTTCATATACGGATGAAAATAAAAAATGTAACAATGAAGAAAAAGAAATAAATGAATCAGTAACAATTCTGAAAGAAGAAAACCGGCATTTATGGAACCTAATAGAAAATAAAGAACTTTTAATAATAGAAAAAGATAAACACATAAGTCAACTTCAGAAAGAAAATGAGAGGTTACAGTATAATTATGATTTGATTACCACAAATATTGTTGACAAAGATACAATTATGGATAGTCTGTATGAAATTAATAAAAAAGTTGAACAGTTGGAAAAAATACATGTGGAGCCAAATATTCCCACTCCTACATATTCCCAAATAGTGGTGAGTCAGATGAAAGAAATTAAAAATCACCCGCTTCCTGAAACCATAGTGATCAATCCGAAATCAAAACAAGACTCAATATCTACGAAAGAAGACATTTTAAAAAATATTGATCTCGGCAAACTCAAAATTGGTGTTACTGCCATAAGAAAAACAAAAAATGGAGGAATAGAAATAAATTGTAAAGAAAAAAATTATTTTAACAAACTTAAAGACGAAATTCAAAACAAACTTGAAAATAATTATACAATTGGAGAAAAAAAGCTACTAAACCCAAGGATTAAAATTATTGGTCTGAAGCAAAAAACACCACCAGATAAAGAAAATGTATGCGAGATGATTAGAAAACAAAACCAATTTATCAATGAAAATAATAAATTACAAGTGAATTTTGTTAAATACATCAGTTATAAAAATTATTATACTATTTATGCTGAAGTAAAGGGAAGTTTGCTATGAAAAATATATGGAAAAAATAATGGAAAATTATTCATCAGTTGGCAAAATTTGCATGTATATGAAAATAACCAAATCACACAATGTTTCAAATGTTGTCGTTTCCATCACTCTTCAAAGAATTGTAGAAATACTGTGATATGCCCTCGATGCGGAAACAATCATGAAGAGACTAATTGTGAAATCAGTGAACTGAAATGTACAAATTGTACTTTTTCTAACCTGAATTTCAAAACAGATCACCCCACGAAACATTCAGCTTATGATAAAAACTGTGCAGTCATGAAATTTTATCAAAACAAATATCAATCCCAAATTGATTATGACTCACAACCCCCAAATTAATACGAGTAAACAACTGTCAATATCCTACTTAAACATAAGAAGCTTGAGAAACAAATTAACAGATGTTGAACTATATATGAAAACAGAAGATGTTGATATTTTAACACTAACTGAAACATGGCTATATCCGAATGAAATACATTTCATAAAAATTCCAGGATATTTAGAAATTCACGAATGCAGAAAAACTGGTCGTGGAGGTGGAGTATCTATATTCATTAAAGAAGATTTCAAGTTTGACATCATCGAGAAGAAAACGATAGAAAATTGTAATTACATTATCATTGAAATACTTTCTTTGAACCCAAAACCTAAAATTGGTATTATTTATCGACCACCCAATGTAAACTATTTAGAATTTTTCAAAATTATCAATCACATTACAGGGATTTATAAAAGCCTTATTTTATTAGGTGACATGAATTTAAATTTATTACAGAAAAATTGTGTTGTCGATGAATACAAATATATACAAAATATATACAAATATACAAATATATATATATATATATATATATATATATATATATATATATATAACAGGAAGTTATTCATGACATCTACAGTCACTAGTTGAAACTTAATTAAAACGAAATATACTCTATTTTCATTATATATATATATATATATATATATATATATATATATATATATATATATATATATATAACTAATGGTTACAAATTACTCAACATAGTCGATGAACACCATTTTACTAGAAAAAATCATAATAATGCAAAATCAATTTTGGATCATATTCTAACAAATATCTCAACAGATCATTCTGCATTTCTTATTGACTATGAGGATTTTCATCTCTCAGATCATAAATTAATAAATATAAAAACAAAAAAAATTATCAAGATGAAACCAAAGATGGTCGAAAAGTCTATAAAAATTTTGGATAAAAACAAATTTCGAGATTATTTTTCTGAGAGTCTACATTCCTTATGTGATACACCAACATTTCAAGAACTCGCTAATATTATAAAAGAATCTAAAGAAAAATCGATAATTTAAAAAAAATTCAGGACAAGGGAAAATAATAACTGGATAACACAAAATATTCTAAACAAAATGAAAATTCGGGATAATTATTATAAAAGATTGAAAAAAGATCCTAATAATAGCGAATTGAAAGATACGTATAAAAAATTAAAAAATGAAATAACTACTTGTTGCAAAAATTCAAAAAAAGATAAGTTAAATAAATAATTTGAAAGTGCTGGGACAAACCCTAAAAAAATATGGGAAGTGATTAATAATAACTTTGGAACTAATAAAAAAAAGCAAATACCAATCAACCAAATTATGAGTAAGACCGGCGTACTACTGAATAATGCAAATGATATATGTAACGAATTCATTAACTTCTTCACAGAAATTGGTTCAACATTATCTTAACAATTCAAAACTGTATTGAAAAATTTGTCACCATATAAAAAGTCAATTTTTTTGAGGCCAGTTTTAGATGAAGAAATTAATAAAATAATTATGACTCTCAAATCGCATACGGCACCTGGTGAAGATCAAATTACTTCAAACAATTTAAAATATATTGTTGATCTAGTAAGCTTACCTTCATCCTTAATTATTAATAATTGTATAGAAAATGGTACTTTTCCAGACTATTTGAAGAGAACAATTTTGAAACCTATTTATAAAGGAGGTGACAGAAAAAACATTTCAAATTATCGTCCAATTGCACTTTTGAATGTGTTTGCTAAAATTTTTTCAAAAAGTGTAGAAAATCCAATTAGTTGATTTCATCAATGCTAATATTGGTTTTGATAAATTTCAATATGCATTCCAACAACATTCCAATACCCAAGCAGCAGTTACTGACTTTATAAGTAGTATTCATGAAACTTTAGATTCAAGTAATTATGGTGTAATATTCATTGATCTTAAAAAAGCTTTTGACACTGTCAATTATACAATTCTATTAGACATCTTAAATAACCTGGGTATAAGGGGATATGCATTGAATATATTTCAAAATTATTTCCGAAATCGTGTACAATATGAACTTATCGACCAATATAAAAGTTACGAAAAAGTATCAACATTTGGAGTTCCGCAGGGTTCTGTTTTGGCACCAATTCTTTATTTGATTTATGTTAATAGCATTATGAATATCAATCTATCACAAATCTAAAAATGTTCAAACCTTAAAAACAAATTTGGAAAAAGATATTAAAACAATTGAAATATGGTTGAATGAACTTAATTCAACTATTAATTCAGAAAAAACTGTCTATATGATATTTAAACAAAAGAATATGGAAAACATCAAATTAAACATTATAATTATAAACAGAACTATTGTTGAAGTTGAGAAACACAGGTATTTGGGTCTGATTATTGACAAAAATTTAAATTTTGTGAGTCATATAGAGAAGATAAAAAATTCTATTATTCCTCTGATAGGAGCTATCAGAAGAATACAGTTTCTAAGAAAAAATATTCTATTGTTAATATACAACGCACATATTATCTCTCGAATCAGATATATGATCACATTGTGGTCATCATGCAGTCAAAAACAAAAAGAAATTATTTATAGATTGATGAATAAAGCAATAAAAGTAATATTTGGTAAACCCTGGGATACACCATCTTCAGATTTGTACAAAAACATGTTACAATTTGAAATTGTACTAAGCCTATTTACAACTTCCAGAGACACTTGATTCAAGTTTCAGACAGGGGTAGCTGGTGATTGAATTTGAGCACCTTTAAGCTTTACCGTAACAAACACCAATAATATGACATTGAACCAACTTATTAAATTTGAAAAAGCTAAATTTGCATTCAAATTAACCAAAAATATTCAAAAGAGTAATACAACAATTCAGAAAAATTCCAAATTACATAATCATAATACTCAGATTTTGAACCACTTTCACTTGGACAATATCCATTCCAACAAAGGAAAAGCAAATCCAATTTTCAGCTCTATAGAAACATTCAATAAATTACCTGAACAAATAAAAAATTCAAAAACGATAATTTCATTTTCCAAAAATTTGAAAGAAATGTTACTATTGAAATGATGTTCATAAGAATACTACAAAACTTTATGAATTATTTGTATTATTAGATAATGTATTAGAATTAGACTACTTTATTTTATCATTGATGTACATTCAAACTTCCTTATACCTGAACTTGTTCTGACTGGAAGTTATTTATACAATAAAAAAAATTAAAAAAATATTTTACTTATGCTATATTTCTACCAAAAAAAATTATTTTATCTTGAAATTTCAGGCACAACCTGTTGAAAGCATCATAAATCCAGTGGAGTCGTAAAATTTTATTTAAAAAAATCGCTAGTATGTTTTTTGGATTTTTGAACTTGGAAAAAAATCGATGTAGGCCATGAAATTTATATTCTTATTTCGAATTTATGGCACTCCACTAGAACTATTGATGATCGATCTATTGAAAAAATAAACTTCTGAATCGGATAATAAATACCAGTTTTAGAGAGGTGGCCCGCTTTCAAATGGGCCACTCTGTATAACAAAGTAGGGAAAACATTTTTTTACTACACTTTTCAATATTATTTTCAATAACATATATGGCTGTTTTTGTAATTTTGTTTCGTTTAAAAAAAAAATAAAACCGTCGCGTCGTCAGAATTTATTTATAACATATAAAATTCATAAACAATGAAATTATTTAAGAAGAAAATTTTTTTTGTTTACGTATTGTAAAGTACAAAATATGATTTTTGAGAAGGAAATAATTTCCTAATTATTTAAACAATCGAAATAAAAAACGAAAGATTATAAACAATCGAAAATTTATATAGGAAATTTTTTTTTTCAAATAATTGTTTTTTAGAACAACATTACGGATATATAAATTTTTCTTAAATATTAAATTCGTTTATTGGTTCATAACTGATTTATAAACAAACGACGTCAACAAATTGTAAACAATATTGATTACTGCCATTGTTAGATGTAAAAAAAGCAATAATAAAACATTCGTAAAAAATATTTAACATTTTTTGGATATCTAATTTTCATTCAGATATAAAAAATTATAATAAACAAAATAATAAACTTTTTTAAATTTTTATCGTGTGATCTTGTTAAGTAGGTATATTAGGAGGGCTCCAGGATGCCAACAATTTATAGGTCAACTATTTAAAATTGAAAACAGAGACTGGAAAAAAAATGTTAATTAAAAATAGTATAACTTTTTGAATGATAGACTTCTTCACTTCTTTTCCAATGGGATTTATTCTTCTTAGTGTCCACATGATACCATAATTTCTCAAAAAATTTAAATTAACATTTAATGCTATAGAAAAATTATTTTCTCTACGACTATTGTATTCCATACGAAAGCGTAGAAGGGCCACAAAGAATAAAAAAAATTATTTCACCTAATTCCGACTTCGCAACTCGAAATTAGTATAATTCCGACTTGACAACTCGGAATTAGCTCAATTCCATCTTCACAACTCGGAATTAGCCTAATTCTGACTTTGCAAGTCGGAATTAGTATAATTCTGACTTCACAACTCGGAATTAGCCTAATTCTGACTTTGCAACTCGGAAGTTGTATAATTCTGACTTTGCAACTCGGAATTAGTATAATTCTGACTTCACAACTCGGAATTAGCCTAATTCTGACTTCACAACTCGGAATTAGCCTAATTCCGAATTCACAACTCAGAATTAGCCTAATTCTGACTTTGCAACTCGGAATTAGTATTATTCTGACTTTACAACTCGGAATTAGCTTAATTCCATCTTCACAACTCGGAATTAGCCTAATTCTGACTTTGCAACTCGGAAGTAGTATAATTCTGACTTTACAACTCGGAATTAGTATAATTCTGACTTCACAACTCGGAATTAGCCTAATTCTGACTTCACAACTCGGAATTAGTATAATTCCGACTTCGCAACTCGGAATTAGCCTAATTACGACTTCACAACTCAGAATTAGCCTAATTCTGACTTTGCAACTCGGAATTAGTATAATTCTGACTTTACAACTCGGAATTAGCTTAATTCCATCTTCACAACTCGGAATTAGCCTAATTCTGACTTTGCAAGTCGGAATTAGTATAATTCTGACTTCACAACTCGGAATTAGTATAATTCTGACTTTACAACTCGAAATTAGCCTAATTCCGACTTCGCAACTCGGAATTAGTATAATTCCGACTTCACAACTCGGAATTAGTATAATCATTACGATTCCACTAGTTGACATTGTAGTTATGTGGAAATGTAAACTTGAACCGTCCAGCGAGAACTTTATATTTAATACAGCTGATGGTTGGCCCTAAGATCTATGAAAAAATATACCAATTTTAGATATGCTAAGTGGTTGAATGCTTGGCGGTACCACTAATGATGGATTTATGCAGCAGGTATAAGTCATAAGTTTTAAGTCATAATGAAGAATATTCTTCAATGATTGGTTGTAATAAACGGATCAACCAATCATGGGAGAATATTTTTTTTTATGACTTAAAACTATGACTTATGACTGCGGCATAAATCCACCATAAGATTTTTGGAAATTGCAGATTCTAATCATAGCTTGATGTACCAGTTCAACCGACATACTGCATATTCATTTTCTGACATCATCCCTAACACCTATAGGAGTTCGCAAAGACACACTGGAGGGGTTTTTGTTTTTCTTTGTTTTTCATTAAGTACCTACACACAGCACTGAAAATGTTGCCAGCAATGACAACAAAACAGAAACCCTTTGATGTTTACCGCCTTCCAACAGGACCGCGAAAAGTTACTGCAACACGGCATAAGAGTGGAAAACGTGTTTTTTCTTTTTTTTTCATGGAAACGAAAACGCGAAAGTTTGTTGCAACCAAAAACACATCAGGCGCGTTTTGTTGAAGAAAATTTTCAGATTTGTTTTGTTAAATTGTTGAAAACATTGAGTTGAAGTTTTGTTTGTTTTTTTCTGTTGATGCGGACACGGCATAAGAGTTGAAAACGTGTTTTTGTCCTTTTTTTCATGGAAACGGGAACGCGAAAAGTTTGTTGCATCCAAAAACACAACACGTTATGCTGAAGAAAAGTTTCATATTTGTTGTTAAATTGTTGAAAAACAGTGAGATGGTGTTTTGTTTCAGTTTTTTTTGTTTGATGTGGACCCAGCGTAAGAGTTGAACACCTGTTTTTTTTAATGGAAACGCATCAATTAATAAAAGAAATATCTGTGGGATTGGCAAGATGAAATAATGTAATGATCAATAATAAACGTGTTGCTAAGTAGATAAATTGCTAAGCTTAAAACTAGTACTTTCTTACGATTTTCTCTAATTAAAGTATGCTCTTTTCCATTAAAAATACTTAACAAGTGCGGAAAGTTATAATTTCCCGCACGCTACTGCCGATGTGGCGTGCGGGAAAGATGCGTTCTAATAATATTAAGTAATATCTATACAGGCTGATTCACGGTGGATGGCACATTAGACGTTTCTGGTGAACCAGACAACGGATCACTTTGAAAATTCAATGGAGGGCATATTCGGACATTCTCTAGCCAACTAAAATATTTTCGACAATGCGGTGTTGCCGCTTCTATTAGAAAGCAGTAGCAACTTTGATTTTTCAAATGGAACACTCTGTATATAATATTATTTTTGGAATCTCCAACAATTGCCCGACAACTTTTCTTGATCTTTCCCTATACCTATCTGTTACCGTTTTCGAAATAAAAATTAATTTCAGTTTTTTTCTTCGAAAATCATGACTTCTAAAAATGCCGATATCTTTTAGTTAAGAAGTACTATGATATCGAAATTTGGTTTGGAGTTAGGTGATACTTGGACACTTCCCACACGACAGCGTAATCTCCGTTACTTCAATACAGGGTGGTAAAAAAATACAGTTTTTTCGTTTGCTTGAAAAAGTTGCTGAAATTTGATTATTTTAAATGGAACACCCTGTATATTATTGAAAATTCGGAAAGCTGCTGAAATTTGCTTTCTTTCTATGTATATCATACCTATACCTAACTAGTCAAGTTCGGACTACTGTCAAATAGTAATCATGGCCTGCTTACCAAATACCGAATGGAAATACCATTCTGAAGGGACATTTTCACAAATAAATGCTCATAAGTCCGAAACTTGACTAGTTAGGTATAGGTATGATATACATAGAAAGAAAGCAAATTTCAGCAGCTTTCCGAATTTTCAATAATATACAGGGTGTTCCATTTAAAATAATCAAATTTCAGCAACTTTTTCAAGCAAACGAAAAAACTGTATTTTTTTAACACCCTGTATTGAAGTAACGGAGATTAGGCTGACGTGTGGGAAGTGTCCAAGTATCACCTAACTCCAAACCAAATTTCGATATCATACTACTTCTTAACTAAAAGATATCGGCATTTTTAAAAGTCATGATTTTCGAAGAAAAAAAATGAAATTAATTTTTATTTCGAAAACGGTAACAGATAGGTATAGGAAAATATCAAGAAAAGTTGTCGGGCAATTGTTGGAGATTCCAAAAATAATATTATATACAGAGTGTTCCATTTGAAAAATCAAAGTTGCTACTGCTTTCTAATAGAAGCGGCAACACCGCATTGTCGAAAATATTTTAGTTGGCTAGAGAATGTCCGAATATGCCATCCATTAAATTTTCAAAGTGATCCGTTGTCTGGTTCACCAGAAACGTCTAATGTGCCATCCACCGTGAATCAGCCTGTATACACAAATATAACAGAAAGTTACTTATGACATCTATAGTCACTAGTTGAAACTTAATTGGACACGAACCAAGGAATCCAAAGTAGAAGTTTGTCTACAAATTGACAGGCAGCCACAATTCATTGTTCTGACCAACCCAAGGTTCAATCAAGTTTCTAGTACGTTATGAGGAACGCAAACAGAATCTAAGTGAAAATAGAGTATATTTCGTTTTAATTCCGAGAGTTCCAACCTTTGACAACTGTTTCGTGCTCACGCACTCATCAGAAAGGAGTTATGGAGCTCTCGAAATCAAAACGAATCCACTCAAGAATTAGTACCGTGAAGGCAAGACAGATATAACAAAAAGTTACTTATGACATCTACAGTCACTAGTTGAAACTTAATTTGACACGAACCAAGGAATCCAAAGTAGAGGTTTGTCTACAAATTGACAGGCAGTCAACAATTCGTTGTTCTGACCAACCCAAGGTTCAATCAAGTTTCTAGTACGTTATGAGGAACGCAAGCAGAATCTAAGTGAAAATATAGTATATTTCGTTTTAATTCCGAGAGTTCCAACCTTTTCACTTATATGCACAAATGCACATGAATTGACGAGTTTGGACGTTAGGGATCAATGTTTAAACTTTCACCATAATTCCAATGGAATCGCAATGATTACACTAATTTCGAGTTGTAAAGTCGGAATTATACTAATTCCGAGTTGTGAAGTCGGAATTATAATAATTCCGAGTTGTAAAGTCGGAATTATAGTAATTCCGAGTTGCGAAGTCGGAATTAGGCTAATTCCGTGTTGTGAAATCAGAATTATACTAATTCCGAGTTGTAAAGTCGGAATTATACTAATTCCGAGTTGTTAAGTCGGAATTAGGCTAATTCCGAGTTGTGAAGTCGGAATTATAAATTTTTTAATTTATGAGGCCCTTCTACGCTTTCGTAATTCTACGTTCATCACATATTGATTTTTAATTGAAGAATAAAGATGATTCCAAGACTTGAACTTTTGTCACAACTTGGCATCCGCGAATGTCAGATTGACTATTTTCTCAGTTTTAACTTTGATCTGTGTGACAAGTACCTAATATAAAAATGATTAGAGCGGATCGGGAAAGTAGTGATAGTGAGTAAGATAAAATCAATCTTACAACAAAGGTATGTCAAACAATTTTTACTTGAACGTTCCACACTCTCTCAGTTCTTGGTCAGAGTTTCTCTAGTAGGTATTTCATTCACAAATTTTCGAGTGCCTGTTATAGCTCAATTGGTAGAAGCGTGTACATGAAGTAAATGTATGTATATAGGTGTGAGTTCGAATCCCAAGTTTTTTTAAAATTATTTTCAATTAAGGCCTTTATTCATTCATGAATGAACACCGATTATTTATGTATCATTGTTATTCTACCTTATATTACTTTATAAAAATTTTGATAAATAATATTCATATTTCATTAAAATTCTGACTATCGTATAGTCGTAGAGAAAGTATAGTCTTCTACTCGAGTATAATAGCTTTTATTTTCTCGGATAATTCCGAAACTCGCCTTCGGCTCGTTTCGGAATTTTTATCCACGAGAATAATAGCTATTATTATACGCTCGTTGAAGAATATACTATTCTGTGATATACTGTCTTTTGCAGCGGTACACCCGTGCTGTAACGGCCTCGCAGATCACTATTTTCAGCGTTACATTAAAAATAGTAATAATGGAGATAGAGTTCTAGGTGTCAGGAAGGAGAAAAATAATACACATATAATCGCAACTTACCTGTTCCAAACGTTTATCCCATTTTTCTCTTCTTTCTCTGTACTTCATCAAAATTCTCGTAAGTTTAGGACCCAATCTGGATTCAATTACTGATGGGCTCAAACTCAACAGAAAATATTCCAATATTATAGTTTTCGGTGCTTTTGCTGGGAGTGCCTTCAGGGTCTGTTGTACTCTTTCAGGGTGCCTATATTGCAATTGGGAGTTTTAGAAATAATTCGACGTTTTATTTTCAGTTATTCGACATGATGGGACTCATTTGTCCAAATTTAATTAGTTATATCTAATTTTATTAATAATTCATTTCGAAATTCGACTTGGGCGTTGAGTTGTGCTTTGGAGAATATGAAAATCACTGCAAAGTAGTTCTTGTAAAAACTTTGCTGATAATCTTACAGATATATTTCAACGGCCGTAGGGGGCAGTAGTTATTCTGTTACAGACTTGCCGACGAATATACCTATTGTATAGTTTGAAGCGGAAGACTTGGATTATATAATCCAGTTTACATTATTAGATTAATTATTGGTCTTTCGCCAAGCAGTGTCAATATTTTCGCATGAAAATTGTACTTCGGAAGAAGTAGATGCTATAGCCGGAGTGCTCTCTGGAACCTAGAGATGGCGCTGGATTCATACATCAGTGTTTATCTCAGGAATTCCCAACAAATGCTGAAGTCGTCTTCCGGTTCAATTCGTAGAACTAGCCTTCGCTGATGATTGGCAAGAACCATGAAACAGGTATAGAGGTGTTCCCCCAATTGAATCGAAAAATAACTTCAGATTTGGTATTTGAAGAGTACTGCAAGGTGCAAAGTAGTTCTTGTAGAAAACTTTGCAAATAATCTTACAGCTATAATTCAACGGCAGTAGGGGGCAGTTGTTGTTTTGTGTTAGAGGCTTGCTGACGAATATACCTATTTAGACCTAGCCATAGCCATAGCCAGTTTTTTTCTACCACAAAATGAAAGACGCAAATGGCCTATATTAATTTTTATAAGATAGTTCGTTAATGAAAACCTCAGTTTTTGCCCCATCAAAATCGCTATGTGGAATTTTTTAAACAAGCAATAGTCAAAAAAATTACAACGTTTTGGGTATTTTGGAAATATCTCAAAGATTATTCAAGGAATCGTTTCACAGTCAATGGAACTTTTGTAGAGATTTATGAAACCTACAAAATGGATTTTCATACTCGGTGCATTTTCCACTGAGAAAATCCGGGGGAAACCTCGAAAAAGAGACCATTTTTCAAAAATTTATAATTTCCATAATTCTGAAGCTGGACAAACTATATTGCGGATATTGATAGATAATAATATGTGGTTCAACTGTGCGCAAGATGTTTTCTGTCCGATTTGTAGTTTTTGCACAATCGCGTTGTAATAAATTTAAGGCAAATCTTGCAAGATGCGCCGATTAAGGTAAATCGTCGTATTCAAATTCTGTAAGCGGCATCTGGAAGTAGAGATCAATATCTACGATTTGTATATTGTGGATTTTCACCTGAGAGGTGAGGAATATGTTGAAAATGTCGCTGAAAGTTGATCAAAACGCTTCAAAGTGCGTCCGAAGTCGCACTGAGGTTGACTCGAGTTGAGTTCGGTCGACTTCGGGTGCACCTTGAAGCATTTAGAGTAACTTACTTTGAAATTTTCAACACATTTCCAATACATGACTGGCTGAATTTCCCACAAAAATACGCATTTCCAAAACATGACCAGCTAAATATAAAAAACTTGAAAACTTTTTGTAGGCATGTATGTTTGAGTTCAATAAAAACGTTCATATACATTTTCTCAATATCTCGTTTAGTTTTTGAGTGGTGGGTGATTTTAGAAAATATGTAAAAGGACCAGTCAATCGGCTTATGGAGAAATGGGCTTCGGTGAAATATCATGAATTGTTAGTATACAGGGCAATTCAAATTCGACCCCCACCATTGGGATCTCCTAAACTACAGGAGATACGTCGAGGCTTAAATTGGGGCAAAGTTGCATATTCTGGTGCTTAACAAAATACTGTTTTGAAACTGGAAAATTCCGAGTATTTCCGGAAATATCGGGAAAAAACTGTAAATCGGAATATTCGTTTTTATTTTTTTCTATCGTTATTTGACAACATAGCTCAAAACCAAAAGTACATTTTCATTAATACTTTTCTTCAGCTACACGTTTTCGTGTTCAGATTTACTATCCGACGTTTCGTCTTCAGGCATTCATCATCAACTTTTTTTTCTGTTATGGGCGCCATATTCTTTTTTTAATCAAAAAAATAGTGATTCTCATTCGGATTTCATTGATGTATAATTTGTTATGATTTGCCCTTCTGAAACCACAGATATTAAAAAAAAACAACTTCATCTGAGATGGTCATGACTCCATCGAAAAATTTTGTTTAATAAACACTAGCTGTCAGAACTTTAAACGTCATAAGTTTGCACAAATACTTCAGTCGAAATGTCCTCATTCTCAAATAAAGAAAAACGTGATATGTTGAAACTTCATTATAAATTTGATAGGAATAGTACGAAAACAACACAAATTTATTTTGAATTATATCCGGAAAGACAACAGCCGGATAGAACATTATTCGGAATTTTGGGCAAACACTTGGCTGAGTACGGTGCGTTTCAAAAAACAAGAATGAAATCATGAGCTTGTAAAAAATGCACAAAAAGTATTACAACAAGTGATCGAAATGATGGCCTTCCTCTTGAATACATAACCGAGCTCGTCGTCTCAAATTAAGAACAGCCCTAACAATATCCCTTCTTCTGATAGACCTAAATTGCGTGATGATATTGTCTCTAAGTTCATCTACTGTGTCATATTCTTGCTCTCCATAGATTCTGTTCTTTAAAGTATCCAAAACTGTAAGGTCAGGTGACCATGCCGGCCACCTCACTGGTCCAGAATTTCCTAACCACCTATTAGGAAATCTTTGGTGTAAATATTCGCAAACTACTCTTGTATTGTGTGGAGGAGCCCCATCATGCTGAAACCAGCAGCTGTTATAATTAACAAGGGGAACCGTATCCATATATTCTTCGAATTCGTTTCTTAAGAACCGAAGATAGGTTTCCCCGTTCAAAGTATTAGAGAAGAAATGAGGTCCAAGCATTCGGTCGTCATAAATTCCAGCCCACACATTCAAACGAAACCGAACTTGTGGTCTGACTTCTCTGAAGTGTCGTGGATTATTTTCACTCCAAATGTGCTCATTATTTCTATTAAAAACACCACAGTTCAAAAAGGTACTTTCGTCGGTCCAAATAATGTTTTTCAAGAAGTTTGTAGGGTCTACCCTATTCGAGAGCCAGCTACAAAATTCCATCCTCCTCTCAGGATCACCTGGATGTAATTTTTGTGAAAAATGTATCTTATAACATTTCAAACCACTTTTTTTGAATTCCCTCCAAACGCTCGTCTGTGGCACATCCATTTCTGCCGAGACTTGATGTGTTGATTTGGAAGGATCTGCATTTATCTAAAAAAGTACCAAAAATAATTATACTTCTTCGAATATGGAATGAACAATTATTCTACCTCGGCTAATAAGTTACGTCTAATATTTTGTTCCATTCTGCTTCCATATTTCATTCTTGGTTTTTGAAACGCACCGTACTCAGCCAAGTGTTTGTCCAAAATTCCGAACAATGTTCTATCCGGCTGTTGTCTTTCTGGATATAATTCAAAATAAATTTGTGCTGTTTTCGTACTATTCCTATCAAATTTATAATAAAGTTTCAACATATCTCGTTTTTCTTCATTTGAGAATGAGGACATTTCGACTGAAGTATTTGTGCAAACTTATGATGTTTAATGAGTTCTGACAACTAGTGTTTATTAAACAAAATTTTTCGATGGAGTCATGACCATCTCAGATGAAGTTTTTTTTTAATATCTGTGGTTTCAGAAGTGCAAATCATAACAAATTATACATCAATGAAATCAGAATGAGAATCACTATTTGTCTGTATAAAAAAACAATATAGCGCCCAAAACAGAAAAAAAGGTTGATGATGAATGCCAGAAGACGAAACGTCGGATAGTAAATCTGAACATGAAAACGTGTAGCTGAAAAAAGTATCAATGAAAATGTACTTTTGGTTTTGAGCTATGTTGTCAAATAACGATAGAAAAAAATAAAAACGAAAAATCCGATTTTCAGTTTTTTCCCGATATTTCCGGAAATACTCGGAATTTTCCAAGTTTCAAAACAGTATTTTGTTAAGCACCAGAATACGCAACTTTGCCCCAATTTAAGCTTCGACGTATCTCCTGTAGTTTAGGAGATCCCAATGGTGGGGTTCGAATTTGAATTGCCCTGTATTATAGTTGACGACTTTAAATCTCGCTGCGACTGAATATTTCCCCGGTGAATTTCTGTGATACTCTCATATTATAATAATAATACTAATAATTAATTTATTTCTTCAATTCAAAAGCATACTTATATATAGTACAGTGTAGTATATATAGTGCAATAATAAAAGAAAACGTCACAAAGTGTAAAAGATCGAATATAAAAATTCGTACATATTAAAAAATAATACAATAGTATAATAAGAAAAACATCACAAATTGTAAAAGGTACACAGATATAAAATTCCTACACATTAAAAAAATCAATAGTACAAAGGTAAATATTCTGCACACAATACAGAAAAACTAAAATATTCGTGCAAAGTGTAACAGTTTCTGGGGGTCTATTCTCGAGTTTCAGCGTATACGAATTCAATGTTGTATCTCTTTCCATCGCTAGGTGTTTGTATCGCTCTATGTTACTTCAAACGTTTGAAAATGATTTCGCATGAACTCGAGAATAGACCCTGACAGTAATATTTGGAGATGTCTGTATTTCTTCAGATAGTGAGTCGAATATTTTACAGCCCATGTACTGCAGGTTTTTCTGATAAAATTATGATCTATGAACATCTGGTAACAACAAATGCTTAGATCTAGTTTCATAGTCATGATTTTTGTTTGATAAGAACAAGGATCTATGTTTGTACACATATATACATATTTCATAGATATATATTCCAGATAAGGTGAGTATTTTCAGATTTTAGAATGCTAATCTACATGATTCTCGATAAGCAAGCTTAGTCATAATCATAACAGCATATTTTTGTAGTAGAAATACTCTGTCTATGTTGGTTGCACATACCCAGTTGAGTATACCATATCTCAACTGAAAATTAGCATAATAAATTGTCAGAAGTATTTGGTTACTACACTGTTTTGTCATGAAATTAAGAGAATAACAGCTTTTTAGATAGGGCATCTACAGTGCGGCTTTTTTTTAGCCCCCCCTGTTAACTTTTGAACGGTTCGACGTAGAAACATGAATAAAAAACCGTTTGGAGGGTTTCACTGATACTAGTTTTTGAGACAAAAAATATGGTGATTGCTCGAAAGGGGGCGCGGGGGGCACATCAACTCAAACATTTTTAATGGCATGGGGGGTCAAGTGTCACATCGTTGAAAAGAGAATTCAATTCTCTTCACAACCATCTGAATATTTTTGAATTTTGTTGAGAAATTTTTTCTCAATATCGATTTATATGCCTTTCGAAATTTGATTTGTCCCTAGCGCCATCTGTCGAGTAATTTCAATGTTTCTTCTCTCAAAAAGTAGTATCGGTAATACCCTTCAAAATATTTTTGGTTTCATTATTCCACAACAAACCGTTCAAATTTATCGAGATATGAGTTTCAGATCCGCATTTATTTTTGATATTTCAAAGGACCCCGCAAACTCCTTATGGTATTTGGGTCCCATTGGATTTTTTTGAATTTTTGGTATGACGTAGTCCATGTAATTCTCAACCAATGTTACCATTGCGCCAACTCAAAAAAATTAACAGTTTTGCTGCTAGGGGGCGTTGAAATCACCCCTTGCGCAAATTAGACTATTTATTTTTGAACCCGGTAACGATATTTTCACTTGTTTCATTGTTGCTAATGTTGCACAATATTGTGCTGTTTTATAAAAAAAATTCTTACCACCCCCCCCTTTTTCCCCCAACTCCTATTACGAAACGCAAAAAAAATATATACCGAGTGCCTTTAAATGAATCGTCGAATGTTTAAATATGCCTAAATATGGGAAATAGCAGTTTTTTATGATTATACCCCCACCCCCCAAATGACACAAAACGAAATCATTTCGGTGGATTTTTCTGAATTTTTGATATGATGCAATTCAAGTTATTTTGAATAGAAATAAATTGGGTGACAAACCCCAAAAATGAATAGTTTTGATGCTAGGGGGCATTGAAATCATACCTTGCTCAGAATAGACTATTCATTATTATAGGCGGAAATAATAGCTCTACGTATTTTAGTTTAGATTATGCTGATCAATTGTGTAATTTTCTATAAATTGAAAATCTAAAACCTTTCCCTTACCCCTACCCCTATTTTAAAACATGAAAAAAATGTATTCCCTACTACTTGTAAATGCTTTATCAAAATACATGTTTTAATCAGCTCAAATTGAGGAAATCGTACAGTTGTTTAATATCACCTTTCCCTCCCTCCAGAAAAATATTGGTGGAGTTCGCTGACTTCTTAGTAGGGCGTAGTTCATATTTTTTTAATTTCAATTAATTGGGCTAATATCTTGAAAATAAATAAAAATCATACATCCACAATTTGAATTTGAGGTGGTGCCTGAATTAATTTTTTTCGTGTTCTGAAATAGGGGTTGGGGGTAAGGGGGATGTTTTAGATTTTCTATTTATAAAAATTTACACAATTGTTCGGCATAAAATAAAGAAGAATACGGATGGATATTGTTCCGTCTATAATAATGAATAGTCTATTCTGAACAAGGTATGATTTCGACGCTCCCTAGCATGAAAACTATTCATTTTTGTTTTTTTTTACCCGATTCATTTCTATTCGAAATAACTTGAACTGCATCATATCAAAAATTCAGAAAAATCCACCGAACTTTTTTCGTTTTGTGTCATTTGGGGGGTGGGGGGATAATCATAAAAAACTGCTATTTCCCTTATTTAGGCATATTTGAATATTCGATGATACATTTGAAGGCACTCGAGAAATATTTTTTTTTCGTTTCGTAATAGGAGTTGGGGGAAAAAGGGGAGGGGGTAAGAATTTTTTTTATAAAACAGCACAATATTGTGCAACATCAGCAACAATAAAACAAGTGAAAATATTGTTACCTGGTTCAAAAATAAATAGTGTAATCTGCGCAAGGGGTGATTTCAACGCCCCCTAGCAGCAAAACTGTTAATTTTTTTGAGTTGGCGCAATGGTAACATTGGTTGAGAATTACATGGACTACATCATACCAAAAATTCAAAAAAATCCACCTGGACCCAAATTCCATAAGGAGTTTGCGGGGTCCTTTCAAATTTGGATTGTGAAAAAAATTTCAACTAAATTAAAAAAAATTAGATGGTTGCGAAGAGAATTGAATTCTCTTTTCAACGATGTGACACTTGACCCCCCATGCCATTTAAAAATTTTGAGTTGATGTGTCCCCCCGCGCCCCCTGTCGAGCAATCACCATATTTTTTATTTCAAAAAGTAGTATCGGTGAAACCCTCCAAAATATTTTTTATTCATGTTTCTACGTCGAACCGTTCAAAAGTTAACATGGGGGGGGGGGGGGGGTACTAAAAAAAGCCGCACTGTATATGCTATGTCCACTGACTCTGAGAATCTATCACAGTACCCAGCAGTTTAGTATGTTCGATAAATGGAATATCACAATCTGCAGCTTGAAGAGGGTCGGGAGTCTGTAGTGATGCTTGCTTTGTGAAATGAATGGCGTGGGTTTTTGTTGGATCTAGAATAAGACAATTTTTTTCTGACCATTCCGCAATATATTGATATGTTGATATACCTTCACTTTGAGTTTGTTGGTCGGATGTAGAAGTTTTGTCAACTTGCTATGATCAGTTTTTTATTCCGACAATATGATGGAAAGTCTATCATTATTTCCTTCATATACGGGTGTCCCGTAAAGACCACGTCAAACTAAAGGAGAATGTAGATAAAAGGGTGCTTTACTAGGAAAACTCCCCCGTATAAAAGGCTCACCGTTTTCGAGATATTCCATTTTCATAAAAATTATGAATTTTTGCCCCTATCAGTAGTTTTTTCGTGCTGTTGGTACAATTTTGCACTTTTATAATTCATTTACTTGGTAAAATATTGTTAAATAATTATTCTACCTTCTACGATACGAAAATACTCAGAACATTTGAGAAATGTTTTTATTAGAATAATTAAGTTTTGGGAGTAGATTTTTTTCATGAAGTTTTGCCCATCGTACTGAAAACAAAATGTACTGGGCTACTGCTGCACACTACATCAATAAATTGACTTTTTAATGGTGATTTCAAAATTGTATAACACAAGAGATTTGTAATCGTGAAAAAAAGATAATGGACATTTAAAGTCAATATTCAAATTCTTGAGAAATATAATTTTGATATACCATGCTGCTAATATAAAGGAATATTATCAGATCGCTGGAGCTCTAATAAATGAATTCTATCCCTCAAAAACCATGCAAGGTACATTACAAACAGCGCAGGAAATATTAGATCAATTGGAAGAAGTTAATATTATGCAAACAAGAGTTCAAGCTGAAGACCTACATTTAAGGAATGGTCATTGGACTTTATTAAACCACTTGCACGCACCTGAATCTTCTCGTTTGGATTCACATTATTTGGAACAGCTGACGGGAATTTATCATATCAAGGGTCAGTCTAGTCTTTTCCGTTCCAGTTAAACTCAAGATAACTAAATAATAGCTTAGATGGTGAATGACATTCTATAAATGATGTTTGAAAGATCACATTCTAACTTTCAGTTAATTATTCTGGAGTTTAACTGGAACTGAGAAGACTGGCCCTAACTTGGCAAAAAGTTATACTCACGACAAACTTCAAAGAGAAGACACAAATAGCTTACTTATATATAAGCTGTGCAAATATTCTTCAATTCTATGAAATGGCGGAGGAGCCGAACATTTTACGACTGCGAGTTTACTCCAGGTTTCGCAATTCATGTAAATATATGTTGTGGATAGCTTTCACTGTTGAAGATGATATCGAAATCAACGTTTAGAACTCCACTATTATTGTACTTGTAAGTCGGGAGCTATAACTTTAGGTCCATGAGCTCATGTGGCCAGTGTTTTATGGTTTTTGGATTATGCCAGATACGAGCAGAATGTAAAATATCCATCTACTCATCTCCTAAATGACGTAACTGATGCAGCTGAAAGGATGGTACCAGAAAACGTAGATCATAGTCCAGATACTGTAGACCTTTAAATTCCTTCAGTAACTTCAGTTAATTTCGACATGTTTATGTTTATTGTTTTTTCCGATATCAAGATTAGCTTGTATGTATTT
The DNA here is from genome assembly GCA_944452925.2 of Chrysolina oricalcia. NCBI lineage: Eukaryota > Metazoa > Arthropoda > Insecta > Coleoptera > Chrysomelidae > Chrysolina > Chrysolina oricalcia. The sequence continues at coordinate 49,197,823 of OX101825.2, read as the reverse complement.
TATTTGTTTTTATGTATATGTCGATCATGGTAAAACATAAACAACATCGAGAATAACGATATACATATATGAAGAAAATAATGATAGACTTGTTTGTCATCATATTGTCGGGATAACAAAACTAATCATAGCAAGTTGACAACACTTCTACAGCCGACCAACAAACTCAAAGTAGAGTTAATATGAAAGTATCACATAAATACACCTAGGAAATATTTAGTTACAGGGAGATTTCCAAAAAAAATCGATTCTTGGATTTTCTTCCATACATATCTTTTGAATAGCCCTGTATATCATATATGAATTATGTGTATTTCAAAATGACTTAATGTCACCTACTAACATGCAGTACAAAGTATATAAAATATTATTAAATATAGGATACAGGGGTGATCAACTTTCTGACTCGCCTTGAACAAAATATTTGCATATCTCATTATTATAAACCAACCAGAAGCAAATCCAGCAAGATATTGAAATTCCTGAAAGTTAAATTCTATTTCAAGTCAACATTCCGTTTTTTTAATTTTTGAGTACCCCTGTAGCAAATGAAACTTTTTTCATGAGGGACTGATATTTAGTGGTATTAGAACACTATCACAGGAAAAAATTCTTGATACATTGAAGAAAATAAGAAATGCATGCTTTTAAAAAATGACTATTTTTCAACTTCAACACCGTGTATCTCTGAAACCCCATAGACAGTATTGTTCAGAAAGTCGTCAACTACAATATACTAACAATACATGAAATTTCACCGAATCCCATTTCTCCATAAGCCGGCTGCCTGGTCCTTTTTCCATATCGCAATTTTTTTTTTCAAGATATCAAAAAATTGAATAGGAACTTTTTGTAGAACTGTTTTGGAACTATAAAACTGTTCATATACATCGATATCTCGTTGATTCTTCGAGTTTTGTTGTTTTAAGACAAAAAACGGCAAATATTTCCAAGTCCATATCTCTATTGTTTTTCAAGATATGAAAAAACTTGATGAAAACTTTTTATAGAACTCTTCAAGAACAACAAAATTAGTAATATACAACCTTCCGATATCTTCTTTGGTTGTCGAGATTTTGGCGATTTTATAAAAAAGTACAAATTTTCCACTTAAAAAAAAAATTAATATTTTTTCACTTTTAGTTCGACTTAAAAAAAAAGGTTCAGAAATATCGATGTGACTTGTGAAGTCGTATAAGAAGCATTTTAAGATTTTCATTTGTTTCATTAGTATGGTCAATATCTCGATTTTCCATGTTTCCAAATTTTAGATGTTGGTCTCTACTTCCAAATGCCGATTACAGAATTTAAATAAGATGATTTCCCTTAAATCGGCGCTGTCGTTATCTTATTTTCTACACTTAGTTTTTAGTTGAAGTAGTTTTTACAAAATTAACCAATGATGGTAGTGAAAAAGGATATGCATCTGTATCATATTTTCGACTTAAGGATACCAATTACCAAATTTCGACTGTACTAGTGATGGCAAAGTCGAGATACACCACTGAAACCTATGACTGTTCCGAAGATTAAACAACAAGCAGCCTTGCTTAGATTTCGCCTAGCAAAAACAATAGGAAATGGTCACAATTTCGTTATCAATAAAAAATATTTCTGGATAGACTCCAAAATTGTTTTAAGTTGGGTCAAATCTCAGTAAAAAAACTGCAAAATATTTGTTGCCAAAAGGATAGGTGAAATTTTGGAGTTGTTAAATCCAGATGAATGGTATTGGCTTCCAACAAATTTAAATGTGGCTGACGATGCTACTCGAGGACTTTGGATTATAGACAACTTCAAGAATTGGTTTGATGGTCCACAATTCTAAATGATGGAAGAAAAATTCTGGCCTCAGGAGAAAGTCAAAATAGAGGAGAATACCGAAGAAGAGAAGAAAACGAGCATTTTACTGGTAATAAACGACAACACAGATGACAGACTATTTGATTTTTCAAGATTTTCGAATTATTCCCGTCTTATCAGAACAGCTGCATGGATACTTCGAATTGTCTCTATTTTAAAAAACAAAATTGTCATATCAAAATTTTGTATTAATTTGGAAGAACTCACAGCAGAATAAATTACGAACGCTAAATTTAAACTCCTTGAACAAGCACAAAAAAATGTTTTCCCGAAGAAGTGGACAGCCTGAAGAATAAAAAACAACTAAAGGAAACAAGCCGTCTCTACAAATCAACCCCATTTTTTGACGACAAGAAAAATATTCTCAAACTGAGCGGACGATTAGATGGAGCAGAAAATTTGGATATCTGCATGAGACGTCGATAATTCTTGACTCGAAACATGAGTTTACCCGCCTTCTCATACGCCATTATCATAGAAACAATCATCATTTGGGCAGAAAACAAGTTATGAGCCATTTGAGAGAGAAATTCTGGATCATAAATGCAAGATTAGCTGTGAAAAGATGTGTAACTTCATGTGTAATATGCAGGAGAAAAAATGGGTTATCTGCCTGTTTGTCATATAAAACCACAAGTACGAGCCTTCATGATCACAATGATGGACTATTTTGGTGCAATCACAGTTATCATCGGCAGAAGAAAGGAGAAAAGATACAACTGACTCTGCGACTATGACAATTCGTCGGTTCATTTGTAGAAGACGTAGTCCTACTGAAACATATTCCGATAATGGAACAAACTTGTGTGGGGCCGCGAAAAAGAAATGCGAACAGCCCTGCAAGAAATTGATTAGAACCAAAGTCAACAATTCTGCTCCATTAGACATATTCAATGGTTTAGAAACCCACCTGCAGCAAGTCATATGGGAGGAGTGTGGGAACGGATGATCCGATCAGTTAAGGATGCTTTAAGAACAGTTTTAACCCAGCAGAGCCCAAAAGAAGGAGTACTCCAAACTCTATTAGTCGAAATAGAGTATACAGTGAACAGCCACCCACTAAACTTACGTCTCTCCAGATCCTAAAGACGAAGGAGCTCTGATTTCCAATCATTTCCTTATAGGGAAATCAAATGAAGTTACTTCACCGGGTAATTTTTCTGATTCAGATCTCCATTTACGGAAACAATGGCGAATCGCTCAAAGGTTCTCAGATCAATTCTGGAAACGATGGCTGAGAGATTTTGTTCCAACCCTAGTAAAAAGAAGCAAGTGGCAGTTTAATAATAATAACGTTTCCGAAGGTGATCTTGTTATTCTAGCTGATGACAGTAGTCCAAGGAATACCTGGCCAAACGGGAGGATCATTAAAACCTTTCAAGGTCGAGACAACAGAGTGAGAGTCGTCGGTGTATACAATGCAACTGGAGTTTTTCGACGACCTATAACAGGAATGATATTGCTAAAACTGGTTTAACATTTTTTCGTAGTCCCGGAGGATGTTGTTATCTTAGTGTAGGAAACACTTAGTTTTTAGTTGAAGTGATTTTTACAAAATTAACAAGAAATGGTCATGTATTGTTATACTGACGACTAATAAAAAACCAAACAAGTCAAATACTGAATATAATTTTGCCTAAAATAAGTATTTTGCCTAAAATAAGTATTTTACCCAAACAGGCGCATTTAGAAAGAATTGCTCTTAAATTGTTTATAACGCGATTGTGCGAAAACTACACATCGGACAGAAAACATCTTGCGCACAGTTGAATAACATGTTATTGGCTGGATCTATCAGAGAAAAGCGAAAAGCGCTTTGCTGGATAAAGCACAAAAGCGCTTTACAAGTTCACTAGACGATCCATGAAATGTCATTTGTCTACTTCTGTCAATTTTGGAATCTGGGAATTTCAAAATTAAATGTTTACGCTTAGTGTATAGTGTTTGTTAAAATTAGTCGTAAAGTTGGTGTAACTTTAAAAAACATTAGGAAATCTAATCTACGCATTGGTCTGAGACTCTAACCTAAGAGTTTAAATCGAAAATTCTTAGATTGAAAAATCACGATGACAGAGTTTGTGCTGAAATTATTTATGGATGACGATTCGAAATCAATTAATTGAAACGTGTTGGAGATTCTTAATAATATTTTGTCAGTTAACTGAAATACTATTATTTGCACCCCTAATGATTTTCCAATTTTCCATTTTCGTTCATCAACTTCAACAAAAATACTTGTGAAGTAAAACTTCTGTCAAATTACAGACCGCTGAACCGCTTCAAATAAATACAGCGGAAAATAAAGCGCTTTATTTATTTGCAGCAGCTGGAAGAGCTGTCAGCAGTCTACCACGTGAAGCGTAAAAGCGGCTGCAACCGCTGCAGGCTGTTAGACGCACTCATTATCTATCAGTTTCTGCAATATTATTTGTCCAGGTTCAGATTTATAAAAATTATGAATTTTTGAAAAATGGTCTCTTTTTCGAGGTTTTCCCGGATTTTCTCAGTGGAAAATGCACAGATCTGGTTATATAAACAACCATTTTGTAGGTTTTATAATTCTGTGCAAAAGTTCAACTACTCAACTGTAAAACGATTCCTCCAATACTTTTTGAGATATTCGGAAAAAAAACAAAAAAGCTGTAATTTTTTCCACTATTTCTTGTTTAAAAAATTCCACAAAGCGATTTTGCTGGGGCGAAAACCGTGGTTTTCATTGACGAATCATCTTATAAAAAGTAGTATAGGCCGTTTGCGTCTTTAATTTTGTGTGAAAAGTGCCTATCATTTTTATCTACAGCTTGACCTGATTGTATAGGTTGAAGCAAGTCTTCCAAGTCTTCCGGATTATTCAATCCATTTTTCCATTATTAGGTAAAAAAAGTGTGTTGTGTTTGTTCATTGTCTGAATATTTCGGGATTGTTATAGTTTGCACTGATGCTTCAGAAACCTAGACGACAAATAAACATAAGCGTATCATATACTTACGTACTCCTTGTTGCAACCTTATCCATTCCTGAATGTATGCGTATAATATAAATAAGAATTATTCAATTTCTAAATTGTAATTTGAACAAGGTACATAGGACGGTATAAATACACCAATTAGCAGAACATAAAATGAGTGATTTTTCAACAAAATACCACACCTTTTCAAATAGTAAATCAGAAACGGTAATGTTAATTTTGGAAAGCGTAAATTGTAATTCAGATTAGTGATATGTATTTCAGAAAGTATTAATTGAAATTCAGAATAGTAACGTCAATTTCAGAAAGCGTTAATTGTAATTCAGAAAGGTAATTTGTAATTCAGAAAGTATAAATTGAAATTCATAATGGTAAAGTGAATTTCAGAATGCGTGAATTGTAATTCAGAAAGGTGAATTGAATTTCAGAATGTATAAATATATAATGATACACAGGTGAACCTAATTTCATCTAGATCCGTCGTGAGCGGAGATGCCCACGTTCTCTTCTATGAGCAGGAAGGCACTTAATCGCTCCTTTCATATCATACTTTGTATTATTATATGATTTATTTGTATTTTTATTGTTCTTTATTAAAGAAAATGTATAAATTGAAATTTAGAATAGTAAATTGAATTTCAGAATGTGTGAATTCAGAATTCAGAAAATTTGTAAATTAGAAAATATCGTTTGGGTTCCAAAAATAAATAATTTGCTCATCTTTTATATGTCTGCAGATAAATAATCCAGTAAGATATGAAGAGTTATAATACACGACCATGCATTTAACACATGACGAAGATATCTTTCAGTAGGAAGTTTTTCACAGCAGATTTTCCATAGGTACATAAAACCTTCCATCAAGTTAAACTTTATTTGATTTATATAGTTATTTCAATTCGTTCGTCCATACAAAAATATAATTGTGAAAAATTTGCGTCCTACTTCCATATCGCAGTGGCGGCGATAAGGGACCCGCAGAGGCCACCGTGCGGGGGGGGGGGGGCAGCTCCACAAGGGGCCCCTTCGACCTCTTTTCTAAAACTTTCTAATTCTAATTGTTTGTCAACATTTACTTTAATTTGCAAAAAAACAGCTGACAGATGATTTTATTTTGCTCCTTGTATACCAAAGCAAAATTTTGGAAAATATTAATTTGGTGTCTAAACTGCTACAAAGTTCTACTGTTGATCTGGGCCGAGCATGCGAGATATTGAGCAATAATAGATAATTTTAATAGTTTTAGATACGATTTCGAAACATTGCATACAGAAGCTTCCAATTTGGCGAAATCGTGGGACATTCAGCCAACATTGACATCTAAGAGTCAAAGAAAGGTCAAAACATTTTTGATGAACTCGCAAATGACACTACACCTTTTCAAGCAGTAAATCAGAAACGGTAATGTTAATTTCGGAAAGCGAAAATTGTAATTCAGATTGGTGATTTGTATTTCAGAAAGTATTAATTGAAATTCAGAATAGTAAAGTTAATTTCAGAATATGTGAATTGTAATTCAGAAAGGTAATTTGTATTTCCGAAGGTATAAATTGAAATTCATAATAGTAAAGTTAATTTCAGAATGCGTGAATTGCAATTCAGAAAGGTGAATTGAATTTCAGAATGTAAAAATTGAAATTCAGAATAGTGAATTGAATTTCAGAATGTGTAAATTCAAATTCAGAAAAGGTAATTTGTAATTCAGAAGCAATAATTTGTAAATCAGAAAACATAATTTGAATTCCAGCAATGTATGTATGATATGCTAATATTTTATATGTATGTAGAGAAATAATCCATCAAGATATGAACAGTTATAATACACGACCGTGCATTTGTATAACACATGACGAAGATATCTTTCAGTAGAAAGTTTTTCACATCAGATTTTACATAGGAATATAGGAACATAGAAAGAACCCTCCATCAAGTAATAAAATTTATTTAATTTGTATGGATATTTCAATTTGTTCGTCCTTACAAAAATATAATTGTGAAAAATTAGCGTCCTATTTCCATATCGTGCAATGCTATAATAGCAGCCGCATGAAATGTGAGCTGTGCAGCCCTTGCGCAATCTCCTCCAACTATTCTATCACTCCAATAGAAAAAAGTTAGGCATATGAAACAACGTGACATTTGACAACAATTCAAAAAAAATTTACTTTGTAAATAATTGCATACCTATCGATAGTAACGAAGTTTGATGTGTGGATGGGCATACTTCATTAAAAATTCCATTGGCACTATTTACCATTTTGATGAATTGTTTTCTGTACATAATTCACACAAAGCCACCTCTGATTTACAAGTTACGCTTTCTGAAAATCAATTCACATAATCTGAATTTCAATTCACAGTTCTAAATTTCAATCTACACATTCTGAAATTCAATTTACCCTTCTGAATTACAATTCACGCATTCTGAAATTCAATTCACTATTCTGAATTTCAATTTACAAATTCTGAAATTCAATTCACCTTTCTGAATTACAATGAACACATTCTGAAATTCAACTCACTATTCTGAATTTCAATTTACACATTCTGAAATTCAATTCACCTTTCTGAATTACAACAAACACATTCTGAAATTCAATTCACTATTCTGAATTCCAGCTTACACATTCTGATTTACATCTTGAAAAGGTGTAGAATAGAAGATGGTCTAAAAAAATTCCAAATTTAGGTCTTCTACGAGTCTCTCGATATAATAATTCACCAACTCAGTGCACGATTTATCAGCATGAACGAAGTAATTTTCATTTTCAAATCCAGACTGTTTCGTTACACTATCTACAGGAGAAATTCTGGATCATGCTGAAAAAATACTAAAAAAATACGGAAATGACTTCTTGCATAACTTATCTACGCAATTATAAACTGGAAAAGTGTATTTCAAATAAAATTCGAAAAAAGAAAACAATCTATGAATTTTGCCTTCCTAAGCCCAAAGGACGTATCTCGATTCTTTCCATAATTTAAATTTCACTCTCTACCTGTTCCCTATGACTGAGCCGTTGACTTGAACAACAAATTTGGCAGAATCTCATTGTTCTTTGCCATCCAAAACGTCAGTGAAAATGGAATTATATTCAAAACACACCTAGAATTCTAAGCTTTGTAGGCGTAAGTGACTGCCTCAATATCTCTGGTCTTTCTTGACTCACGCCCTTTGGGCTTAGCACTGCAGAATTGGCCGCATATTTTACATCAGAAACAGATGTATTTTGAGCAGACTTCCCGATATTTGTTCGTTGTTTCAACTTTTTTGACATTACCGGTAACATCTGCTTCTGCCGAAAAAACATTTTCAAAGTTGAAGTTGATAAAAACATATTTACGTAGTACAATGTGAAAGGTGAGACTTAGTGCATTAGGTATAATAATAAGTATTGAACATGAACGTGCTCGTAAACTTGATTTAATACAAAAACATCACCGTTTCGGCAATTCAACAGTGTTCCCTTAAACTTCATATTCATCCATCTACGAATGGCTTCACTAGCACCAGACAGATTTTTGCGATGATAAGATTTTATATTCAAATCACCTAGCAAATTATGGCATTTACATTATCCAGAGTGACAATTGTTATTTCTGTCAACCGGTTGCACCCCTACGTGCATGCATCGGAAGTCTTCGAGAGATTTGTGTAAGCTAGGGAAGTCGAAGCCCTTACCTTTTAACGTGTGATGCCATGTGCGAGACCGATGACCATGCAGGGATTTGAACCCTCGACCCTTCGCTCCAAAGGCGAACGCTCTACCAGCCCGGCCACCACGGCCCATACACAATAAAACCATAAACCGGAATATTGCCCATTTCTTTGGAAAATATTTCAATAAAAATAATATAATATAATAAATAAGTATATTGTGTATTATTATATGGAATTATGCCCCATTATGTTTGGTATTTCCAGATTTTATTGTCACATGTATAAATATCCTAACAAAATTTGGCGGGGGGCGGGCCTCCAAATCATTATCGCCGCCACTGCCATATCGTGCAATGCTAAAATAGCAGCCGCATGAAATGTCGTTTGCTGTGCAGCCCTTACGCAATCTCCTCCATCTATTCTATTCTGTATCTCTTCAAGATAACCAACTCTGTTAACCAACTCCAATAGATAAAAGTTAGACATGCGCAACGTGACATTTGACCACAATTCAAAAGAATTCAACTTTTGTAAATAAACGCATACCTACATATTTTATGATAATGGAACGAAGATTTAGTAAGTTATTAGGTTTATATAATTTTTTTGAGGGTTCTAGAAAGGGCAATTTGTATATGCATTTTACAGCTTTGTTTTGCAAAGTTTGTAGTGGTTTCATAATAGAAATTTTGGCTGAGCCCCAAACAGAAATGAGGAATTCCAATTTTGAATAAACTAAACTGAAATATATGATTTTCAAGTATTTCAGAGGGGTAGTATATTGTCTTAGTCTAAATAGTATTCCAATCAAAGGTGAGAGTTGTTTTCTCAGTTTGTTGATATGGTTGGACCAAGAGAGTCTTGTGTCAATACGTAAACCCAAAAATTTTGTATTGTTGGTATACTGAATTGGAGATTTTTTTGATTTTATTGGTCTGAGAAAATCAGTTGCACTTCGATATAGGTAATATTTGAAGATCCTGTTCAATATTAGATCCATTATAAATTATCTAGTGATGAAATCATTTGAAAATGGATATTTTCCAGAAAAATTGAAAATAGGAAAGGTGACACCAGTCTTCAAAAATGGGAAAAAAGTGACATAAATAATCACAGACCGATATCAATTAGACCGGGATCCCACGCCTATTTTCAAAAATGATCAATAACAGGCTGAATCTTCCTGAGTAGCTTCATTTTGCCGAGACGCCCAACTTTTTCCTCTACGAATATTCTCGATAGTGGTAGCTAATAAAATGCGCAGGCGTCAATCATGTCGATTTGGTGAGTGTAAAAAAGTTATTAATAACAGTTAGTTTTTCAGTTGAACCTCGAGATAATTCGATGAAGTACTCGAAAAACCTTTTGTCCTACAAAATGGATGGTAGGACTGAAGAGTCCCCCACTCCCAACATGTACCATTGACGCGGTCATGAAAAATCAATAACCAGCGAATTTTTTTACCGTTGCTTGGTTAATATTTGTATAATTGAATAGTCAAATTGTCCTACAAATTGAATGGTAGGTGTTCCCAGTCCTTCGATCCGAAATTGTCAATTCCATGGTAAAATAAAAATGTATTAATAACTGTAGGACAAAGATAATACATGAAAGGTTAGTGTATTTTTTACCTAAATAATACAGTGTCCTACAAAAAAACGGGTATGTATCGCTATAGTCCTACAAAAATTATTCAAAATAACGAATTATTTTGAAATTGTGGTTAAGCTAATTTAATATACTTTTATTCGTAAAGTAATGTTACTTGCAATGCATAATTGTTTGTTCAATTCAAAAATATCATAATTTATGTGAAAAGTTTATGAAAAAAGTGGGAAATTTTGTTTAGCTTTCATAATTTTCATAAACATATTGAAAACAACAATAACAAAGTAAAAACATTAAAAAAATCAATCTGCCCTCCGAGGCGGCTTAAATGATGTCGCATTCGCTTTAACAGATGCAGGGAAATCCGGAAAAACCTGCAACACCACATCGTCGTCTGAAGAGCTGAAATTTATAATTGAAAACTTTCAAAGAGGTCATACGAATTGTGAAAATCCGCTCTACGGTAAAGTAGGATCTCCAGAGGCCTCAAAAAGTCCAGTTCGAAAGAGATATTATATTTTACGGGGGTCAAGTGGCCAAGTAGTTAAAATGCCTATCTTTCATCCACTCTAGTCGCCGGTCGTGGGTTCGAAGCCTATAGCGACTGCTTATATTTCTCTGATGGTCCGGGAAATTGGAATAGCACGTAAAAAGTAAGAATTCGTTAATCCTTGGCTATGGTGATAATTATTTCATTTCATTCTTGAGATATAGCCATTTTAAGCATTTAAAAGAATTTGTAAAGTAAAAGTGATAATGGTATTGATATTCATCTATATCTTTGAACAGTTGTCTTGTCTTGCTATATGTAATGCAACACCCTTTGTGAAATATAATTTCTTATTCGAATGGAGGGACTTACGAGCTACAAATTAGATTTAATGTGTTTATTTCTAAAAAAAAAACGAAAATTAAAGCAAAAAAATCAAATCCATTCATATTTAGCAAAATAGCAGTAATGGAATTTTTGACACCCTGTATCTCGAAAACTGGCCATAGGATCGATCTGTGAACTGGACAACGTAATGAGGATGGCAGGATCAAAAAAATATCATATCAAAAATGAGGATAAATGTGCCTACTTACAAAATATTTTGATCATTTTTTATTTCAGAAGGTATGGTCGAAATATCTGTAGGCTAGTTAAGCCCGTGGCTTACGGTCAAATAGATTGATTTTACTGCCATGAAATGAAGTTGATTGAATTGGTTTGTTTCACCATGAGCTTTAGATTTGGGTAAAACTAACAATTAGCCGTACAATTTTTGCGCTCACCAAATCACCATGACTTTCGCCTACGCAGTTCATTAGCTACTAATATCAAGAATTTTCCTGGAATTGACAATTTCGGAGCGTAAGAATGGGAACACATACCATTCAATTTGTAGGACAATATGACCATTCAATTATACAAATATTAACCAAGCAACGGTAAAAAAATCCGCTGGTTATAAATGATTTTGTTTTCGGGTACTTTATCGAATTATTTCGAGGTTCAACCGAAAAACTAACTGTTTTTTTTTCTTTGGTGTTTTGGCATCGACTGCTATAGTCCTTGTTACTAACTCCATGCGCCACCTCAGGAGCAGCACTGTTATGGGAACGCAACAGTGAATCGTGCAGAACTCACCCCAGTTCAGCCACGAGATTTGAATCATTTAATCGGTCAAATTATATTAAAAATCCCAGCCGCACTGGGGCTCGAACTCCGGACCTTTCTACCAAAATTCGGACGTTCTAACCACTGCGTCACGCCCCGGCATAATGACTTTTTTGCACTCACCAAATCGACATGATTGACGCCTGTGCATTTTATCAGCTACCACTTTCGAGAATTTTTGTAGAGGGAAAGGTTGGGCGTCCCAATAGAAAGAAGCTACTCACGAAGAAGCCTGTGATTAATATTTTTTTTTTACCATGGAATTGACAATTTCGGAGCGTAGGACTGGGAACACCTACCATTCAATTTGTAGGACAATATGACCATTGTTTAAATATAACATAGTTAGTCAGTGCCTGTGGAAACGGTATTGGACACAAACGCGAGTGTCATCTAGCGTGATTAGTTACAAACATGAATATTAGACGTCATTTTAATGCAGGTTTGTTCAAAAAAGCCTGATTTTAATGCTTTTCCATTGTTTTAATCAAGTTGCGACATGACTTGGAGGCCAGATCACTGAAGTTACGACATGACTTGGATGCGAGCTCACTATCGCCATCTACATGTCGCATCCATTTTGATCCAATTATAATCCCATAAGGTTGACTAACTATCTTCTATATAAACAATGATATGACCATTCAATTATACAAATAGTAACTAAGCAACGGTAAAAAAATCCGCTGGTTAATAATGAGTTTTTATGACCACGTCATTGGTACATGTTGGGAGTGGGGTACCATCCATTTTTGTAGGACAAAGGTTTTTTCGAGTGCTTTATCGAATTATCTCGAGGTTCAACTGAAAAACTAACTGTTATTAATGACTTTTTTGCACTCACCAAATCGACATGATTGACGCCTGCGCATTTTATTAGCTACCACTATCGAGAATTTTCGTAGAGGAAAAAGTTGGGCGTGTCGGCAAAATGAAGCTACTCAGGAAGATTCAGCCTGTTATTAATTATTTTTGAAAATAGGCGTGGGATCACGGTCTAAATTTTTCCAGCAATTTAAAAAATGTTTGAAAAAATCATGGAAATTCGCGTAAAAAAATATTTAGAAAATCTTTTATCAAATATGGTTTTTGATGTGCCAGAGATACGGAGGAGGCCACTTTGGATCGCATCACTAATATTCAGTTGAATTTAGATGTAAATAAAATATGAGGTGTGGTGTCTTTGGATCTTCGAAAGGCATTTGATACGGTCAACCATCAAATTCTATTGAAGGATCTATATAATATTGGAATATGAGGTGATGCTTGGTTTGAAAGTTATCTCAGAAATAGAAAGCAATTTGTGTATATTAAAGACAATAGGAAGAACATATCATGTGGGGTTCCACAAGGATCTATATTGGGGCCTCTATTGTTTTTGATATATATATATATATATATATATATATATATATATATATATATATATATATATATATATATATCAATTCAATCTGTTTTCTGAAATCAAATGGATCCATAAAGTTGTATGCCGACGACATGACTATTGTATATTTTGGAAATACTGAAAGGGAAATTGAAAACTACATTAAAAAAGATCTCATGTTACTTTCTTCTTGGCTTGAATCTAATAAATCAGCAATTAACTATGACAGATCTATTTTCATGTAAATCCCGAAAAAAAAAAATTATAAAGAAACATCCTGTAATATTCAATGGAAAATCTTTAAATTATAGCAGCACATCCAAGTTTCTTGGACTATTCATTGGAGAACACATATTGGAAATATAATAATAATAATAAAGTTTATTCAAAATTCAATGAAAAAGCATTACATCAATTTGTATAAAAAGGTGAATAAAAGGTTCAATTATACCCGCGAAGTTAAAAACTTGTTGCGAGAAACTTTAGGTAAGAATTACATGTAGGTATAAGAAAAAAAAATCACCAATCATAGGTATTATCCAGTCAAATATCTCAGAAACATTTATTTCTCACTAATATATTCAAAAACTTTATTATTTTATCACAGTTTGGGGATCAGCAACAAATATTTTGAAAAAATTACAAAATAAAATTATCAAATGAATTTTCTATCTTCCATTTTTAGAACCCATTACAAATTTATACACACCTAGAAATCTATTAAACATTGAAAAATTATACCAAGAAAAAATGTCTAACATTAATTTTACCATGAAGTCCTCTATTCATAACCACCTAACAAGACAAATTGATTATTTATGTTCGACAAGGATAAGAACAAATTATGGAAAACGATCTATTTCTTATGATGAAATCAAAATACAGGGTGTTATTTAAGTACGTGGCCAAACTTAAAGGGGTGATTTTTTGAGTGATTCCAAGATGAAAAGTTCACATAAACATAGGTCCGGTAATGCTTCGTTTTCAAGATACAGGGTGTCAAATTTTTTAAAAGAAATCGTTTTTGTCGTAAATATCTTAAAAACCCTTCAACCGATTTTATTGAAATTTGGCAGTGTTATTGAAGGTCGTAAAGGGCGAATTCAACCCTAACTATATCAAAATTATCATGTCCAGTGGCGTCCCGGAAGGCACTGTAACCAATATTTTTGACAGAAAACATGTGCGCCACTGATTTTTTGCAATTTTTGTATTTGTTTCACATTGAGCAACTGAAATTACAACTTTTTTATATCTAGAATGGTTTTCGTATCTTGCTTTGTTTTTGAGAAAAAAACATAAAAATCACTTCATTGCACATCCCTGTGACAACACAATAAAACTTTTCAACTACTAAACCATCAAAAACTGGGGTCTTACTAATATTTTTCATATCAATACTCTATTCTAGTCTTAGAATTTTCTATCAAAATTAATGCAATGAAAAAAAAAAAGAATGTATGAATTGCAGCACTTGCCTTCGGCTCTTGGTTTCGGCTCGTGCTGCAAAATGTTGTCCATGGACATGCAATAAAGACATTTTTATTTATGATTAAACAATTAATATTATATGGAATTCATCTTTTAATTTTTTTCGCTCATATTACCTGTTTTCGATGAAACAAATAATGTTGTTATGTATTACTGCAGTGTTTTGAAACTAAAGTAAGAGGGCCATGGAAGGAACAACAAATGTTCAAACAAATTTAACTTCCTAACTGTCACAAATTGAAACGGTACATACGTAATTATTTGATAGTAATTATTTGAAGTGTTTTAAAGAGTTTTGAGATATAAAATTTGTTACTGATATCTGAAAATGGTTCGGTTTACAAACTCGGAAATGGCCGATATGCATTTTGTCTATGGAATGGCCCAAGGCAATTCTAGAGCGGCTAGACGCATTTATCAAGAAAGATATCCTCATCGAAATGTTCCAAATAGACAAACATTTGTGAGAATACATGAAAGGCTGTGCGAATCAGGCACCTTTCAAAGGTCGGCTGCTCTTATAGGGAGACCCTCAACGGTAAGAACAGTGGCGCTGGAGGAAGAAGTTTTACATGAAGTTGAGCGTTGCCCCGATACAAGCACACGCAAAATTGCACAACAATTAAACATTTCTCACTTTACTGTATGGAAGATTTTGAAAGAGTACCGACTGTATCCTTACCACATACAGCGTGTTCAAGCGTTATTTCCTGCGGATTTTCCCAAGCGAGTTGTTTATACTACGTGGCTTTTGCAACAACAGGTTGCATCTCCGACATTTTTATCCAGTATATTATTTACCGATGAAGCGTGTTTTTCCCACAATTCAATTATGAACTTTCATAACAACCATATCTGGGCAGAAGAAAATCCCCATGCAGTTATAGGAAATAATTATCAACAGCAGTTTTCCGTGAATGTCTGGGTTGGTATTGTTGGCGATTATCTCATTGGACCTCATTTTTACCACCGAGATTAAATGGTCAAGAGTATCGTAATATTTTGGAATTTGTACTACTAGAAAATGTCCCACTGGCAGTAAGAGGAGCAATGTGGTTCATGCACGATGGGGCTCCACCTCACTTCAGCAAAGTAGCACGTCAATTTCTGGATGAAACTTATGGAGAAAACTGTCATGGCCGCCCAGGTCACCGGATTTAAATCCCTTGTATTTTTTCCTTTGGGGACATTTAAAGTCCCTCGTTTATAAAACTCCAGTCAATACTGAAGAAGAATTAATCCAACGAATACGGGATTCATGTGATCAGATAAGACATACGCCGGAAATATTTCAACGTGTTCGGGAATCGATGTTAAGACGAGTTAATGCTTGCATTGAAGTTGAAGGAGGACATTTTGAGCAACTATTGTAAGTTTTGTGTTAGTTATTATTGAATGTATTCTTACAGAAACAAATTGCCTAGGTACCATTTTTGTTTCAGTGTGGTTTTAATAAAGGGTGTTTCTTGTTTGATGTTGCTTTGGCATTTCCGGCGTTACCACTATGCACGCACTGGCCAAATGAAACAAACAATTTTTAAGCATAACAGATTCACCTGTAATCATTAAAAACCCTATAAAAACAATTTTTTATTGTGTTGTGCCAGGGACGTGCAATGAAGTGATTTTTATGTTTTTTCTCAAAAACAAAGCAAGATACGAAAAAAATTCTAGATATAAAAAAGTTGTAATTTCAGTTGCTCAATGTGAAACAAATACAAAAATTGCAAAAAAATCAGTGGCGCACATGTTTTCTGTCAAAAATATTGGTTACAGTGCCTTCCGGGACGCCACTGGACATGATAATTTTGATATAGTTAGGGTTGAATTCGCCCTTTACGACCTTCAATAACACTGCCAAATTTCAATAAAATCGGTTGAGGGGTTATTAAGATATTTACGACAAAAACGATTTCTTTTAAAAATTTTGACAACAACTCTTTGCCTACAAAACTAAAAAGTATTAGGGCAATTCTGAAATTTAAAAACAAACTCAGAAAATACATGCTACAGTAGATACAGATTTGGCTACACATTCCATATATTTATAAGATAATTCATGACCTTGGCTATATATATATATATATATATATATATATATATATATATATATATATATATTACAGGAAGTTATTCATGACATCTACAGTCACTAGTTGAAACTTAATTTGACACGAACCAAGGAATCCAAAAGTAGAGGTTTGTCCACAAATTGACAGGCAGCCAACAATTCGTTGTTCTGGCCAACCCAAGGTTCAATCAAGTTTCTAATACGTTATGAGGAACGCAAGCAGAATCTAAGTGAAAATAGAGTATATTTCGTTTTAATTCCGAGAGTTCTAACAGCTGTCAAAGGTTCACAGGGTGTTTCATAATAATTGCGCAGGACTTCAGGATGTGATAGCTCGTCCAAGAATATGAAAAAAAGTCTCTATTAACTAACCCTCTAAAATGCACCATTTTCGAGATACAGGGTGTTGAAATTTAAAAAAAATAATCGTTTTTTGCGAATATCTCTGGAACCGTTTATCGCACAGAAAGCAGATTCCGTAGGCATTTTCTACTCATAATAAGCTATGTTTTGTGCGGATTTTTTATTTCCTCAAATTCAGTATTGGTGAAAATTTTGAAGGGGTGGTGGGTGTTTTATTCTCCAACTTCTACGCCACTTGAAAAAGTACAGTTTTGAGCCTCCTATATGATCCGCCATTGTTTTCTACACAAAAAAGATATTCGTGGTCATAAGCTCTAAAGTTAACCGTTTTCAAGAAAAATCAACTTTCATGTTGATTAAATAATGATTTTTCCTCGAAAAATTGCTGCGTGCATTGAAGCTAACGGCGGACATTTCCAACAATTCACTGAGTATGATTGTTATCGTTTTTTTTTTTTTCATTTTGCAATCAAGAAGTCAACGTTTGGCTTTGTTACTTGTTTTAACGTTTAAGTAAATTTTGTATAATTAGGAAAAAAATTATTAAAAAAAATTTACCATGTTTTTCAACATGAAAGTTGATTTTTCTTGAAAACGGTCAACTTTAGAGCTTATGACCAAGAGTACCTTTTTGTGTAGAAAACATTGGCGGTTCAAGTATACTTTTTTCAGTGGCGTAGAAGTTGGAGAAAAAACACCCACTACCCCTTCAAAATCTGCACCAATTATGAATTTAAAAAAATAAAAATTCTGCAAAAAACATAGCTTAGTATGAGTAAAGAATGCATTCAAAATCTGTTTTTTGTGCGATGAACGGTTCCAGAGATATTCGCAAAAAACTATAATTTTTTTAAAATTTCAACACCCTGTATCTCGAAAATGTTGAATTTTAGAGGGTAAGTTAATAGAAACGAGCTATCACATCCGGAAGTCCTGCGCATTTATTATGAAACACCCTGTTGTATACTATAAAAGGGAAAATGTTGGGAAAGGTTTCCGCGGTCAGATATTGAATTCATGGGTTGAACCGCGTTGAGAGTTTATAACTCGACGTGTCGGCTCCTGCTTTGGAGCCATTTTCAAGAAAATGACTACGAGGCCTCTATCTGCCTACTCCTCGTGTCGTGGTCTAATGAGGTAACAAGGTCTCTATCTGCCTTACGGGTTTCCTCGTTAATCTTATCTGTGGGTGCCTGCTGAATATTTACGGTAGGGGTAATTAATTGTTGACAAATTTTCTATGGCCTGGGAATTACGGTTGGAAGAAGGGGCTACCAAATAGGATTTAATTTACGGCTATCATCTTTTATGTTCAGGCAATCAGGTCGTTTTTCGATTTCGATGGCTTCTCAGATGAATCGGGAAGTTCTTGAACGTACTGGGGCGATGGTTCTCGTTTTCTCAAAATCTATGGAGTGGCCGGTTTGAATGAAACGAAGGGCTAATGCGGAGCTAGTGTCTCGATTTCTAACTGAAAGGGAGGGTTGATAGGATCGAAAATGGGTCTGTTTTGAAGTTTCTCCTATATACGAATGGGGGCAAGTAGTGTGACAGCTTTTGCTCTGTGGTGAAGATGGTTTTCATACTGACTTTCCTAAAAACGCGACTGATTTTGTCTGTTTCCCCTTTGATGTAAGGGAAGAAGACTTTGGATGGGCGGTCTTCAATTTGCGGTTCGATTTCGTTTTCTGATGACTTCTGAAGTTGTTTTTGAATGTTTCTGTCTATGTGGTCTGATCTGTAGCCGATTTGGAGAAGAGCTTGTTTCACGTTGTGGAGTTCGGATTGTCTGTTGTGGTCATCTGTTAATCGAATGGAGCGAGATATCAGAGTAGCTATGGTCAGATATCAGAGGAGCTATGGTAAACCAGTTTTTTCACGCGAGACAGAAAAGAGTCCAGGTGACATAGTAAATTCCATATCATCTAATAATATCAAAAATTCGTCTTCTGAATCTGACCTTGGTCTGGTGAGCATTTTTCATGTCAACGTACAGTGTCTGTCTAATAAAATAGACATGCTAGCTCTTTATTTGGACAAACAAAAATCTGATATAATATGTATCTCTGAACATTGGCTAGACAGCACTGTCATAAATTCTGTGAAGTTGCCAGGATATAGCCTTGCCACCTCTTTCTGTAGAGCACAGAGAATCCATGGTGGTGTCGCTATTTTCACAAATGATAAATTGGAATACAAACCAATTTCATTAGTAGAATTCTCTAGAGAAATTGATGGCGAGTTTTGCGCTATTGAACTGGTAAAATCTAAAACCGTCATCATCACTTTATATAGATCAACAAATGGAAACATTGATACTTTTTTAGAACTATTAGAAAAACTGTTATCATATTCTACGATTAATTTCAGAAAAGTGATATTACTTGGCGATTTTAATGTAAACTTTCGAAAAATTTCACCTGATCTTACCGAACTAAGCTAGCCTTGTTGCTTCCTTTGGTCTTGACGTAACAATTTCAGACTATACGAGGGTTACCCCACAGTCATCTACTTGCATTGATAATATCTTAACAAACCTTATTGAAACTAGTTATGTAACTCAAGTACTTGATGCTTGCATAGCTGATCATCGAGCTCAGATTATGACTTTGAAACTTGAGAAAAATAGCACTTCTAATGTTTGGCGTAGAATTATTTCTTCTCGTGGCATCGAAAAACTGAAAACTTCTCTAGAAGATTTAGACTGGTTGATTTATGACAATCCATCAAATAATTCTGATTTCCTTGCCAATTTTTTGGTAACAAACTTTGAATCCCTTATAAAACAACATTTTCCGCTTAGAAAATGTCACTCAAATAACAACAAACAACCTATTGATTGGTTTGACAATAATTTGAGAAGTATGAGAGATACATTATCATGTATTAAAACGATTTCTGATTCAACTAGGGATCCACGTGATCTGAAAGTTTACAACATTTTGAAAAAACAATATAAATGCAAAATAATTGAAAAGAAAAAATATATCTACGATTGTTATATTTCAAATTCTGATAATAAGGTTCGTGATAGTTGGCGATTGGTGAATTATGAAAGGAACAAACATACTTCCAAAAGATCTGTTCACAACATTGAAAATTCTGATTTCAGCAACTTTTTCGCCTCAATTGCAGAAGATATAATTAAGACACTGCCCAAAGATTTATCGAATACAAATGCAATCACTTATATGAAAGACATCTCTACTCCTTGCAAATCATTTTTCATAGAGCCGATCACTGAAAATGAAGTCATTGAAGCTATCGCTAAATTGAAAAACTCCGCTTGCACTGACGTGTACAATATAAATAGTAAAATTGTGAAAAACTTGACAGATATTTTAGTTCGCCCACTGACAGTACTTTTCAATTCATGTATACGTGACGGGAACTTTCCTGATGCTTTCAAGTTAACAAAAGTCATACCTCTCTTCAAGAAAGGCGACGTTGCCAAAATCGACAATTACCGTCCAATTTCAATAATCCCTATTTTCTCAAAACTTTTTGAAATAATTTTAAAATCAAGACTTATGATATATATGGAATCCAATAATTTCATTGACCAATGCCAATTTGGGTTCAGAAAAAAATGTAGTACAACCCAGGCAGTGTTCAGGATAGTGAGTGACATAGTGGAAGGTCTGGAGAGTGGCAAAAGTGTATCAGTTACATTATGTGATCTCTCCAAGGCCTACGACTGTGTCTCTCACGAAATACTGGTCGAAAAGCTGACGTTTTTTGGAATCAGGGGTTTGCCGCTCGACTTCTTCAGATCATATTTGAGTGATCGAAAACAATGTGTGAGCATCAATAATTCATCATCTGATTATAGAGCTGTCATGCATGGAGTACCGCAAGGCTCTGTGTTAGGACCTCTCTTATTCATTATTTATGTGAATGACTTGTTTCACAATATGTATCCGAAGACTTGCGTTGCTTTTGCGGATGACACAACTTTGGTTGATGCTAGCACGAATATAGAAGATTTGAAGATAAACAGTCTTATAACTACTACTCGAGCTAGAAAATGGTTTACTTCCAATAATTTGAAACTTAATGACGATAAAACACAGAATCTCATCATCTCAACGAACAATAACATTGCTCAAGGTCATAGTGTGAAGCTGCTTGGATTAGTCATCGATGATAAACTAAATTGGTCCTGTCATGTCCAACAACTATGCCGGAAACTCTCAAGCTCCATATTCGTGCTACGCAATTTGAGTAAACAGTTATCCATAGAAACTATGAGATCATGTTATTTCGCTTTGTTTCATTCTCATCTCAGTTACGGTACGTTGCTGTGGGGTAACTCTTGTCATGCTAACATTATTTTCCATTTGCAAAAACGAGCTATCAGGATCGTAGCCGGTGCTGGTTTCAGAGACCACTGTAAAGAAATTTTCAAAACTTTAAATATTATGCCCCTTCCATCATTATATATTTTTGTTTCATTATTAGAAATCAATAAAAACAAAGCCAACCTAGAGACCAATGCAGATGTCCATAACTATTTGACAAGGAATGCTGATCATTTGAGATTACCTCAATACAGGCTCACAAAATCGACAAAAAATTCTCTAGATCTGAATTTATTCAATTTCTTACCTAGAAGTATCAAATCATTGAATAATATTGGAAAATTCAAATCCACAATCAAAAGACATATTTTATCTCATTGTTTTTATACAGTTGAAGAATATTTTCACACACCATTTTTTGAAGTTGAGTGACAAAATTTTCAAGGAAACTGCTGTCACCGATGACCATTAATCGAAAACAATTTCAAGGTTTCAAAACACTGGGTTACTCAACGGTTTCAAATTTTATATATTTCCTGATTTTACATTTTGTAAACTTTAAATTTGCATATATATACTGTAGTTATACATTTTATATTTCAATTATTTTTATATTTTACATATTTTTAAATTTTTTATGTGAGAAAGTTGACAAAAATATTTTTTCTGAAACAATTGATGTTATTTAAAAATCTGGTTTGTCCAACGATTTCAAATTTGATGTATTTTAAATATTTTAAGTATCTCTATATATTTTATGTATTTCTCTTGCCGAAAACAATATTTTTTGTAACTTGGTTAAATAAAGATCCTTCTTCTTCTTCTTCTATTTATGACGGAGTTGAGTTGCGACGGATGATGGTGGGACTTTGAGTTGAGATATCGGTTTGTGTGTGTCGGTTTTCTATAAATAGTAAATGAACAACCTTTTTTGTGATTCGTAAATCTATTATTTATTAAACAATGTATAAATGATTCCAAAATGTATTAAATAAATATTGACTCATATCATAAATAACAGTGTTCGACTACTTACCTATATCAAAATAAAAATTTAATTCTATAGAAGATTATTTTACTGCTTGATGATGAACAATTTTGAAATTTGAATGAGTTCTGGAAACAAGGCAGAGTGAATGACAGTGACTAGTATATGAAAGTAATATGTATTTGAATTTCAAGGACGAATCAATATTTATCTATCGTTTTAATCATATACCCCTTTTCAAATTCACACATTTTAGAATAAAATAGAAATCAAGCATATTACAAATCACACTTTCTTCTGGCATCTGAGTTCTGCGATAATGTCAACATAAGAGTTTGCTTTTGATTTCTCCCATTAGTCTGTTGTTTGAAAATAATTTCTCTTCGAAGGGTGCAATTTATTCAACAAGTGTTACAACAAATATATTGAGATTAGTCTTTCAAATATATTTCATTTCCTAACATTTGAAATCTCAAATCATGTGATTCTTCCACCTTTTCTGTTTTTTGAAACGGCTCATTCCTTTGTATAGAATTTACTTTTTCATCAGTTCATTCAATTTGATAATTATTATCAACTAAGACCAACATTTAGAACCTATAAAAAATGTTAAAAATTTGTTATTTTCTCCTTTGAAACTCTTAGAAGTCTTCGAGATACTTGTACGAACTAGGGAATATATTAATAACACCCATGTATCAATCTCTCGCACGTTTTTCAATTTACTCCCACCGATTGGTTTCGAATTCAATCCAACAAAATGGAATATTTCATTGTAATTCAAATTTGGCGCCATCAATTTCAGGATAGCCACCTTAATTTCCATCCAATGACGAAACAAGATGCCCGACAAATTTGATGACATTTCGTAAGACCCCTATCAAGGAACCCTGGAGAAGTTGTAATTACCATCACGTTAGTGACTATGGGTTTTGGTTTATAGGTTTATATGATTCAATCAAATATATTGAATGAAATGTTTTATTAACTTTTCAACAATTGATGTTTTCAGAATTGAAGTGAAAACTGTTACCGAAAAACATCAAGATAAAAACTATCTTTCAAATCTAAAATGTCAAAATCTAACAACCATACTAAAATCTACCGAGAGATAAAAATTAAATTGATGGCACCACAGTGACGTATTCGTGGGAGGGAGTAATGAATGACTTTATAGATATGATCTTAACGTTCCATCGTGAGCGGCGATTTGGCTGAAGCAAATAACTACTATTAATTTTTTTTATTCATTCCCGAAAAACAACCTATGTTTGTAACAGGGAACAAGAAGTTTTTTTTTGAACCAAAGCCCTTTCTTCAGCCACTCTTAAACCTTCCTGCTGGTTACGATACGTTGATGACACTTTCGTCATTTGGCCCTACGGAAGAGATACCCTGGATTCTTTCCTGACCCATCTGAACGATGTACACACTCACATTCGCTTCACGATGGAGATAGAGAGCAATTCAACTCTGCCATTCTTAGATTTACAAATCACAAAAAATCCCCAGCCAGGTTTGTCATTTACTGTATATAGAAAACCGATATCTCAACTCAAAGTCCCATCATCATCCGTCGCAACTCAATTCCGTCATAAATACTCTGATATCTCGCTCCATTCGATTAACTGTTGTGATCTGAAAGAGATTTCAATTTGGTTGCAAGTTGTGAAACTCACTTTAAATTTTAGTAAAACCACATTTATCTATATTTCAAAAAAAAACATGAACACTGCCATTGATCCACTATTGCTTAAAACTGAATCTATTAAATATACAAAAGTTACTAAATTCTTAGGTCTTTATATAGACGAAAAACTAATATGGTATAAACATACTGAAAAATTGAGGAAGAATTAATTCAGTCATTGGTGTTCTGTTCAAAACTCGTTCTCTTCAAATACCTGAAGAATATTTACTACTGTCTTATTTACTCAGACCTACAGTATTTGATTTCCATTTGGGGAACTGCTAATACGTCAGTATTGAGACCTCTTGCAAAATTCCAAAATAAATCATTAAAATGTATTTATAACTTACCATTTTTAGAACCAACCGCCAACTTGTATAAGCCAAAGAGTTTACTGGATTTGAAATCTCTATATAAAGTGAAAATTTGTTCATTCATTAACTTCATTCGAATTAAACACAAAGTTTCTAATTTACATTTCACGGAAATAAATAGTATACACTATCACGTGCTAGGAAACGCACGTTAAAAGGTAAGACCTCGTTAATCCTTGGCTCGCACAAGTTTCGACTTTTGAGGGCTGCCGTTCGTAAGGGGACGACAGCTGGTTAACGAAAAAAAACAACAAAAACAACAACAAAAACAACAATGAAACAAGACGAGCAAACTGCCTAAGCCTGGGAAATTTCAGAACTAAAAAAAAATCAATATACCACGATGGTATAGTAATTTACAATTCACTTCCATCTGAAATAAAAAATATAAAAAAGTGACGATTTTCAAGAGTAAAACCAAAAAATTCTTTCTTTGTTTGCATCTCAATTCATTGATCCTCACAATCATTGAATGTCATTATATTAATTTCAACATTACCTTCTTTCATTCATTGATGTCTCTTAGCTTTCAATATACCTATTCTGGATACAAAATCTAAAGTTTAGGTAGCATTATATATTTATTTGTTATGAATTATACTTGCATTAATTTTTTGTATTACTGTTAAATAAGTTTGGATATTTATTTTGTAAGTATTTTTTTAATATGCCTATCATAAACAAATTGTTTCTTGGGATAACAATAAAGTACTACTACTGAAGTTACCAATTTCAGGATTGCCACCTTAATTTCCCTCCAATGACGTATTCTCTCCCTTTCTTCATTCTTCCCCTTGTCTAAATGCTCACTCATATCATAACCCCTTCCTATTAGACCGGGAGACCTTAACGTATTTTTTCTGTCTCATTTGTTCACACTCATCATAATAAGAACCCCCTCAATTACGCCTTCCACAACTCGGAAATGAGGTCACCGAATTAAAATCGTGAACCAAAGGGTGGGGGGCGCGAGGGTGAAGGTGTATTAAAAAACCAGAGGTCTCGAATAATTACTTACTGTTCGGTGTATGTCGCAAGTTACTGTTATTGAAAAAAAAGTATGGTGGATATGACGCACATTGGCGCTGTTTATTGTTGTAATAAAAATTTCAATAAAAAATTATCATTTGTTAATGTTCGGCAGTTTGTTGATTAAAGGCATAGAAATATATATTATATACTTACTCTAGAATGCTAATCCCACCAATTTTCACGGCGAAAAGCATGCCGCGTATGCGACCCGTTTACGATGTGCGCATGCGCGTCATCAGTGTAGTTTGGGTAGATCGTTGCCAAATTTGAAAATAATTTCGTGTTCCAATTCAGAGTTTTTTGTTATGAGGCAATAAAATACATGTCATTTGAAAGAGAGAAATTTGACAGCGCATTTAGGACTTTTTAAAACCGAATTGAACCTTTTAGAGATAGATTACTCCGAATTTTAGGCACGAAAGAAATTTATTTAAAACAATAATGACCGTGCAACAGTTCTTTTTCATCAACGGGAAGACTTGTCACTTAGATCTGTCACTCTTATCAGAGACAGAGTCGGTTTTTAGAATTTCATATTTTCTCTTGTCGTTTTGTGTGGTGTTTGTTGTCATTGGTTATTCTTTCATCTTTCGTGAATTTGCATCAATCTTGTTCTTTTAAAGACAATTTCTAATAAAGCCGTTTATTCCTAAAAATAAACAATGAAGTGTTTAGTGTTGCGTAAAGAAAAATACCTGAAATAAATCATTTTTGGTAGTTAATGAAATTTTTTATGTAGGGTAAAATGGGGTAAAACCTGTCGGTGGGCAATACCGGTCACCCCTATATTTCCGTAAGGATGATAAAGCCGGCAACAGTGTTTGGTGCAAACGGCTGCTTTTGATACCGCAGCATTGAGAGCGTTTGACTGACTCAGTCACCAACAAGCGTTGAGGCGGGACAGTCGGCCATTTGTTTTTATAGCGTTCCTTCTAATTTCGTCTCCATTTGAAATAAGCGGTAAGTTCTTATATTCATTATTTTTTAAAAATGTGCGTATTTTTCCAGTTGGATGGCACATCATAGAAAAACTATTTTCACTAGGGAGCAAGAAGTGGAAATGTCGAACCAGATAAAATATCTAGCATCTATATTTTATGGATGCACAGATAAAGAAGTCAGACGCATGGCATTTCAGTTTTCCGAAAAAAATAGCATAAAACATAATTTTAACACCGAAAAAAAAAATGGCAGTTCGTGACTGGCTTGTAGGGTTTAGGAAGAGAAATAAAATCTCAGTACGAAGAGCAGAAGCAACCAGTTTGAACAGGGCCACTGCCTTCAATAAAAAGGAAGTTGATCATTTCTTCGAACTCTTACAGCAGGTTATGGAAAAACACAAATTCTCACCTAGAAACATCTACAATATTGACGAAACTGGGATTTCCACAGTGCAGGAACCAGGGAAAGTTTTGGCGGCAAAAGGTCAGAAAAGGATTGGCTTGATGACAAGCTGGGAAAGGGGTCGCAACATCACAGTTGTTTGTGCAATGAGTGCCACTGGGGGTTTTATACCTCCAATGTTTATTTTCCCTCGTCAACGACATTCAGTTCTGTTGGAGAAAGATGGTCCTATTGCAGCAAAATATGAATGTTCCAAAAATGGTTGGATAACAGAGGAACTATTCGTCAAATGGCTTCAGCACTTCGTCGTCCATGCAAAACCATCAGAAAACGAAAAAGTGTTATTGATATTAGATAATCACATCAGTCATGTCTCCCTGGCAGCCTATGATTTTTGCAGAGCTAATAATATTATCATGTTATCCATTCCACCCCACACGTCGCATAGGACTCAGCACTTGGACGTTGCATTCTATGGGCCTCTCAAATCATATTATAGGAATGAGTGCAATCTTTACATGAAATCCCATCCAGGAGAAAAAATATCTCCATATGAAGTTGCCTCACTGTTTCGAAAAGCTTTTGCTCTTGCTGCATCAGTGGGTAAAGGAGAGTCAGGCTTCAGAACTACAGGAATCTACCCTATTGACCCTTCTGTCTTCAAGGATGAAGATTTTCTGGCGGCTGATGCTTTAAATGACCCCGAAGAAATAGCAGTCGTTGATGATGGAGTTGAGACTAACGGTAACGACGATATTTCGTCAGCAGGAAGTCCGAAATCTAATAAAAAACTTGTAGGGAGTTCCCAGCAAAGTTGCTCTTCGAAAAATAAAGCTGCTGCAATTTCCGAGGCAATTCCTTCGACTTCAAAGTCAGCACCTTCTCTCAATTGTAGTGTTGAAGATCTCCTTCCAAAACCAAAGAAAAATACCAAAGTGACAAAACCAAACAGCAGACCTAAACAGCACTCGAGTATTCTAACTTCTACACCACTGGAAGACTCATTGGAAGAAAAGGAAGCAAAGAAGAAAGCAAAACTGGAGAAGACCAAGGGTGATACAAATAAAGTAAAAGATGTTGACAAAGCTAAGAGAAAACTACTAAATTCACCTGAAAGAACCAGCAGCGCCAAAACCAGCAGCGCCAAAAAACCAAAGATGAAGCGTGTCACTACCGAAAAAAAAAATCAGAAAAAGAACCAATTCAACATCATTTGACTCTGATATTGAAATGGACGATATCTGCAGTGATAATGAAAATAATGAGACAGATTTCGTTTTATGTGTGATTTGTGGTGAATATGGGGCAAACAATGAGATGTGGTACCGGTGTGTCGAATGTGGACAATGGGCACACTCCCTGTGTACTGCAAAGGACTCTCCAGCCGGATACATTTGTGATTTTTGTATGTGACCGGTATTACCTATGCTATGACCGGTAATACCCGAATGTAAAGACAATGCCGGTCAAAGTCACTTTTTTTAAACATAAGAGTTTTTACCAAAAAATGTAAGATTTTCAGTTCTTTTTGTATTTCACAACTTAGAGTAACTTTTGTGTTTCATTTTTCTTCTGTCAAAATAAATGTATGTGTTATATTTTGAATTTCATGTCCAATTTTCATTAAGTGACCGCTATTACCCCATTCTACCCTACCTATATTGCTCAAAGTAGCTTATATATTATTTTAGCTTGACAAAAAAGACATGATTTTTGGTTATTGTTTTCAAGAAGAGACCCCAGCAGAACATTTGAGTGAGAAAATTGTAATTTGTGGCAGACATTTTCCTCATGAAGATTCATGTGAAAACGACAATAGAATAATTTTAAACCTAGTGCAGTACCAATATTGTGTCTGCATAAGCATGCATGGCGAGTGATACAACTTTCTACCACACCGCTTATATTATATGAGTTCTAGATTCATACAAAAAGTACTAAACATACACAGAATCGCCTAAGAAAATTAATGTCAATATGGAAGTGCTTTTCTTTGATGGCAAGGAAAATGCTTCTGGCCTCACTTTTTCATGCACCCCCATTGTGGAAATTGCACTAAGGTAATACAACCAGAAATACTCGTAGAAATAGCATGTTAATCTCTTCAACTGATTTAAATTAAATGCAGTTGCGTATTTTGACATGAATTGTTCTAGAAAAAAAACCTCGAGCTTCCAAGCATCCAATTTTATGAATCTAATTTGAGTTGAAATTATTCATGATAATAGCTGAAATAAATTTTCATAGTTTTTTGTACTTTCAATTTATTTTCCAATCCTGTGCTTCCTTGAAACACCGACGATTTGGGGTGATTCCGTAGGTTTTTGTTGGTTAACTACAGCTGAAAAGTGAATGTGATACCAAGAATCAGTCGCTTCAGAGCGGTAAATAATAATAATAACCGTACTCTACTTTCTGATGGCCTTTGCTGAATATTCGGGATCATAAATATGTGAAAATATGTATTCAAATCAGCTAAATACAAATAACAGGTATAAGCACAATGAGGTTTCCAACCTTATTCTCAGAGATTCAGAATGAACGTTTGTTAATCTTCACAAGTACCATAATATTTTACTAAAACCGGGCCTGTTACAAAAATCACTAATGACGCGCTTGCGCATTGCGGACTAGCCTGAACTTTTTACAACGCTTTTGACATGGGGATTAGCATTCTAGAGTAAGTATATAATATATATATTTCTATGATTCAAGGTGATAATAAAAGTCATTCACGTCATTCAAGTGAAATTTTCTCGTTGATATCACGATATAATTAATTTCTGGAAGTGTGTATGCAATCCACACATAGCTGTCCTTGCCTGAAATTGAAGATACTACCATCCCTACAGTTTCCACTTCAATATTTGAGAAAGTATGGAATGACATTGGGAAATGAGAAGTAAAAAACGTCAAACTTCAACAAATTCGAAAAATAGTCCAGGAAGTTTTGCAAAAAATTCAAATGTGAAACAGAATTATTCCAATGACTCTGAAGAGGAGAAGTGTTATCTTTTACCAAAATACCCCACTGATAATAAATTACAAGAAGTACTGAAACATTTTGAAATTTCAAGCCAAGATCTAAAAGCAGCTGGTGGATATAAATGTAGTGATAAATATGAATTTACTCAAATAAATTAGGCACAAAATAGTCCTACTGAAAAACCTTCAACTTCTATTCAGACACATGAAGATAAGTGCAAGAGATTCATTGCTCAAGTACAAGAAGAAATCAATCTATCGAGACAAATTATTTTGGATAAAAATGCAATTATTCAGGAAAAGGAGAAAGTTATTCAGACTCTAGAAGAAAATGTTATGTTTCTCAAAAGAAATAATGATGAATTGAGTAACAATGTTTACTGTGAAAATCTGCAATTTACAAAAGCAGACTTATCTTGTTCTGATAACGTTAGCAATAAAACATATTCAGCTGCAGTTAAAAAATCCAAAAATTCCAGTAAACCATGTGGCACAGGTTTAATTCTTCAACCAAAACATATCCAGTCTCCTTCGAAAACCAGAACGGATCTCCAAGTTAAAATTGATTTAAAAAATCTAAAAATTGGAATCAACTCAGTGAAGATGATTGAGCGGTATGGAAATAAAATGCAAGAACAAAGAAGAAGAAACTATTTTAATGGATGAAATAGTAAGCAAACTAGGTGGTCAATATAAATGTACAAGAAATTATCAGGTATCAAAATTCTATTGTTCAAGAGGACGACGAGTTCATTGTACATCACATCAAGTATTTAAATAGATCTAATGCTTATACAGTGTTTGCAGAAACTAGTGCTCGATTGTTCCATAAGATTTTTGAATGAAATGGAGAAAGACTTTTCATTTTCTGGCAGAGTTGGCAAGGTTTATGATGCAAATGTTGTAACTCAATGTTTCCATTGTTTTCGTTTCAATCATATTGATCATAATTGTAAAAATGACCCGATGTGTTCACACTGTGGGGGTAAACATAATTTGGAGAGTTGCTCCATATCCTTGAACGAAAATAAATGTGGAAATTGTTTATTTTCAAATTCAGTGTACAAAACTGATTATCAAGTGAATCATTCTCCCCTATGATCAAAAATGTGTAGAGTATATCAATTTTATGAAAATCGATATCAATCAGAAATCAACTACGAATTATAAAGGTAAAATAAGAATTAGAGAATATGAATCATTACTGAATTACAATTCTTCACTGGCTCCTTGAAGGTATTCTATATTAATGCTAGATCCATAAAAAATAAATTTGAACAATTAGAAATCATTGTTCATAATATCAAACCAGATATACTCGTAATATCAGAAACTTGGATCAATAAGGAAGAAGAATTATTTTATAATTTTGAGAATTCTGAATCTGTATATGCTAGCCGAATGCAACGAGGTGGCGGCGATGGAGTAGGAAAAGTTGAAACACAGATGTCATACATTGTTATCAGCTTGAAAAAATACAATTTAATATTATCTGCCCTATATAAACCACCGAAATATAATACACATATTTCTGAAATTCATAGATGAGGAACTTCAAAAATACTCGGAAAAAAAAGAACATTGTATATTTCTTGGCGATTTCAATATAAATATGCTTTCAGATAACAAGGAATCAAATTCACTGGGAGATATCTATTCATCAAATCATTTCTATTTATGCAATAAAACCTATGCAACAAGAGAGGTCAATGATTCCAAATCACTACTAGATCATATTGTATTGAACTCCAATCTTCCTATTGATTTATCTTTGATCACTTCTATAAGTGATCACAAATTGATAATTGCTGATGTTGAAGTTATTCCTCAAGAAAGAAGAAAAGGATACCTCTACAAAACATTCACTATACTGAATAATGAATTAGTAAAAAGGGACTGATAGAAATGAGTGATTGTGGACTTGAGTTTACTGATCCTGATGAATTCTATGACAAAATTGTTGAAATATTCCAAGAGAATTCCTCGATATATTATATCAAAACTAGAATAGAATATCTTCTAAACCTTGGTTCAACAATAATACAGCGTATCTCACGGTCGATGGTAGGTTAGACGTTTATGGTAAACGCAAAGCAGGATTTCCCTGAAAATTTCACATCTTACATTTTGTTACCTGATCTATCGATCTAAAATATTTTCAGCTTTGCGGCGTTGCCACGTCTATAAAAAAAAACTAGCAACTTTATTTTTTTAAATAGAACACCCCGTATATTAACTCATTTTTTGAATCGCTCTTTCATTATTATACTTTTTTGTTAATAATGTCCTATACCTATCTCTATCTGTTTTCGAAATAAAAAATAATTTGTGTTAAATATGGTCCAAAACATAGCCCTAACTGAACTTCAGTACATCAGTACTCTCAATTCATGAAAAGTTGATATTTTGATTATAGGTTGGACAAATTCGAAGTATTTACTTAACACCAAGAAATCGACTCCATATCATACAGGGCGTGCTAAAATTACTGTTATTTCCATAATGCATAAAAGTGGTCAAAAGTTCATTTTTTCAAATGAAACCCCCTGTATATTACTCGATAAATTGAAAGATGATGAAAAATGCTTCAAGATGAAATATCATGTCCCTATACCTAAATCATCAACTTTTCTTAATAAAGCCGTTTTTGTGGAAAAATAGTTATTTATATGATACCTACAAGTGATGGAAGTGGCATTTTATTTTGTGAGTGGGGAATATTGCGAAACAAACGTCAGCGAGTGGAGCAAATCCATGTATCATACACATTTTTGTGTACAACAGTTACAGCTAGTAATAAAAAAAAAACAAAAAAATTAATGAGGTCCGAGGGATTCGAACACACGATCTTTGGATTACAAGGCACATGCTTCAACTACATACACCAGCGCACATGTTTATTTAAATGTTATTATTGGTTATTCATAAAGGACTTTCTACAGTTGAATTGAATAGTAGGTACTTCGTCAGTTACTTCACAGGGAATAAATATTACCAATTGCACAAACTGCCAAATACATGTGTGAACTTTTCTAAATAATTCTTTCTAAGTAGATGTTCTGATTGTTTCTATTAAAGAGATTTTTAATGACAGTTCGGACAGTTGTATAAAATATTTAAAGAATTTGATTTTAGGTGGCCGTGGAAGTATCAAGCTTATGACAGCTTGGTGACTTTTATAAGTAATTAACTAATGGTTATTGACGGTGTTTTAAAAAATCGCCAAAAATGAATTTTTTAGAATTTTATCAGATTTGACAATTTAATTTAATTTAATTTGTATTCATTTATCCTATATACGTATTATATATAGCCAATTAATCGTTGACTTCCCTGTAAAAACATTTAATGTTTCTTGGGTGAATAAATGAATAATAATAACTATTGACTATTCAAACGAAGTTCTTATGAAATTATTTATTATACACGGGCGGTGTGATCAAATCATTGCCAGAACTTGCAGAAAATTCAACCAAATGTATCCTGAATTAACACCAATGAACGAGAGGAAGTTTGTAAGATTACAAAATGATTTCCTTAACTATGGCTCAAAGTTAAAAGCGCCTTCAACATTACCAAAACCTGTTACTTTAAATGAGGAAAATACTGTTAACGTCTTGGCATATTTTTATGAATATCCAGAAGCTTCCGTTCGCAGTGCAGAAAAAGATTTGGGTGTATCACATGCTTCAGTACAACGAATTTTGGAAAATCACGAAATGCATCCGTTTCAATTTACCAAATTTCAAGCTCTCAAAGTAGAAGACTTTGAACGCAGAGTGCATTTTTGCGAATCCCTTCTAATACATATACAGGAAGATCGGGAATTTTTGTCAAAAATAATTTGGAGCGACGAATCAAAATTTACGAGGGATGGCATTTTTAATAGAAGGAATAAACATTTTTGGGCTGATCATAATCCTCATGTGACAAAAGAAATGGGTTTTCAAGAAAAATTTTCCCTGAATGTGTTTTATTTTTTGAAGAAAAATAAAATTAGCTTTTTTATTTATGAAGACACACTGAATGCAGAGAGATATCTTCATATTTTAAGGACGACTGTTACCGATTTCCTTGAAAACTTGCCTTTACAGGAATATAGGAATTCGTGTTTTCAACTGGATGGAGCGCCAGCTCATTGCACTCAGGAAGTTTCCAGGAAACTTCACCAAATGTTTGACGATCGTTGGTTTAGGCGTTTAGGGCCGTGGGATTGGCCACCGAGATCACCCGATCTCACGCCACTTGACTTTCTTTTATGGGGTGTTTTAAAAGAAAGGGTGTACAGTACTCCAGTGCCTACCAAAGAAGAACTGCGACGGCGAATAGTGCGGTGTATTGAAAAGCAACGACAAGTCGCGTACAAAAGAATATTTTAAAATGTTTAGAATGTAATGGACAACATTTCCAGCATTTATTGTAAAAATGTGATATTTTGTTTACAATTTTGTTATTTTTAATCCTCCTAATTCTGTTTTTTTCTGTACTTTCACATGTTATATTCCAGAAAATCGTACTTTTTACCTAGAAATGCCTGGTTTTTGGACAGTTGTTCCCTGGAAACTTTCAGCCATAGTTAAGAAAATTATTTTGTAATCTTACATACTTCCTCTCGTTCATTGGTGTTAATTCAGGATACATTTGGTTGAAATTTCTGCAAGTTCTGGCAATGATTTGATCACACTGTACGTGTATAATAAATAATTTCATAAGAACTTTGTTTGAATAATCGATATTTGCATTCACTTTGGAAGATAATTTGAAACACCGTCGATAACTATTCGTAAATTACTTATAAAAGTTACCAAACTGTTATAAGCTTGACAAATCCACTGATACCTAAAACCAAATTCTTAAAAAGCAATTTTATTAAGAAAAGTTGATGATTTAGGTATAGGGACATGATATATCATCTTGAAGCATTTTTCATCATCTTTCAATTTATCGAGTAATATACAGGGGGTTTCATTTGAAAAAATGAACTTTTGACCACTTTTATGCATTATGGAAATAACAGTAATTTTAGCACGCCCTGTATGATGTGGAGTCGATTTCTTGGTGTTAAGTAAATACTTCGAATTTGTCCAACCTATAATCAAAATATCAACTTTTCATGAATTGAGAGTACTGATGTACTAAAGTTCAATTAGGGCTATGTTTTGGACCATATTTAACACAAATTATTTTTTATTTCGAAAACAGATAGAGATAGGTATTAACAAAAAAGTATTATAATGAAAGAGCAATTCAAAAAATGAGTTAATATACGGGGTGTTCTATTTAAAAAAAATTAAGTTGCTAGTTTTTTTTTGATAGACGTGGCAACGCCGCAAAGCTGAAAATATTTTAGATCGATAGATCAGGTAACAAAATGTGAGATGTGAAATTTTCAGGGAAATCCTGCTTTGCGTTTACCATAAACGTCTAACCTACCATCGACCGTGAGACACGCTGTATAGCTTCACTGATTAAATTGAGAGATCAATACTTTTTCAAAAAGAAAAAAATCCACAGGACATTATTATCTCCGAAAATTATATTTACTACAATAAACTTGTTAAAAAAATCCATAAGGAATGCCAAAGAAGAATTCTATAAAACCAAGTTTTCAGACACGACCCCTAAATCAATGTGGAAAACAATAAACTCTCTACTTTACAATAAAACAGGAAAAGGCGGAAACATAATAAATTAAAGGATATCTGTGAAAACATCAATGAATATTTTATCAATATTGGAGTTTGCCCATCAAATATAGTTTCTGATAACAATATGCAGTATCCTGATGTTCCCGAAGATGCCCCTATTGATTCAATCTTTCTAGAGCCATCAAATTCTCAAGAGATTGAAGAACTTATCAATGGATTGTATGTTAAAAAAGTACTAGGCTTTGATAACATTAACGTCAATTTTGTAAAATTTGTTCAATCAGAATTGGCTCCTTTATTGAGTAAAATGATCAACTTATGTCTTGAATCTGGAAAATTTTCAAAAAATTGAAATGTTGCAAAAGTTCCACCAATTTTCAAAAGTGGCAAGAAATGTTTTATGAATAATTATAGACCTATTTCTCTTCTTCCTATTTTATCAAATATTATTGAAAAAATTATGCATAAAAGGTTACTAAAATATTTGACAAAAATTAACTATCTGTATGATAATCAGTGTGGCTTCCGTGAATCTTGTGATACAGAGTGTGTCACTGTGGATCTGATGATGAAATTAGATTCGGGTTTTTTGTGTGGCATCTTATCACTGGATTTGCGTAAAGCATTTGATACTGTGAATCATGATAATTCATTAGTGAAACTGAGACAAATTGGCATCAGAGGCAATGTTTATGATTTATTGGAAAATTACCTAAGTGTAAGCATTCGACACGGTAGATCACGAAATTTTATTATGTAAATTATTCAATATCGGGATTAGAGGTCATGTAGGTACATGAATGGTTCCAAAATTATTTATCTGGGAGAAAACAATATGGGGAATAGACAAAGTTTGATGGGGAATATAACATGTGGTGTACCACAAGGTTCAATTCTTGGACCATTATTATTTCTTATATATTTCAATTCAATATCCAAACTTAGTTTGCATGGCGAGCTCAAATTATTTGCGGATGACATATCATTAATTTATTTTGGGAAAAATGACAATGAATTAATTGAAAATATTCAAGATGATTTAAAAATAATTTCGATTTGGTTGAACAATCATAAAATGACTTTGAATATTGATAAATCTTCCTTCATGTTTTTGTCAAAAAGAAAATCTAGACATATTGCAAATTCATTAGCTTTCAACGGAAAAAATATAAAATATTCAGAAACAACAAAATTTTTGGGATTATACATTGATGAAAACCTTTCTTGGAAAAGCCATATTGAAAATCTTAGAAAAAAAATGTCTCCTATAATTGGTATTTTGTTCAAAATTCGATATTACATTCCTTTGAAATATCTAAAAATGATTTACTTTACATGGTGGTTCTTCGGGTTGTAAGGCCGACGTGTGTTCAGAGAAGAACTCGACGTTTCGCCAACACGAGTGGTTAGCATTTTCAAGAGTTATTTTAAAAAATTTCGCTTTCTGTAGTCGCTGTCAAATGCTTGACATTTGTTATACGTTGTCTCAATAAATACCTGTGATTTGACGTTCTTACATCTGATTGGTCCATAGCGTTAGCAGACATCATAGAATCGTTTGTACCGTTATTTTGTGGGTAGGCTAATTGAGAATTTTTGAGAACTGGAAGCCAAACCTTGTTCAATTGTAGTCCTTCTTCGGTTCTGTTGAAGTTGCTGTGGTGTTTCTGGATTTCAGTTGCTTCCCGGAAGAGTCTTGGGTAATACGTAGATGTTGAAGAGATGACTTGTGTTTCTTCAAATTTCACTCTATGGTTATCGTTGTTGAGAGTATGTTCTGCGACAGCGGATTTCTGTGTGTGCCCTAACCGACAGCAAGCCTTGTGCTCTTTGATTCTTGTTTTAACGGAGCGTTTCGTGGTTCCGATATAAACGCTGCAACAGGAACATGGAATGCGATAAACCCCAGAAGAGCATAGTGCGTCTCGTTTGTCCTTCGCTGATCTAAAGTGGTCTTTCAGTTTCTTTGAAGGTTTATAAACGGTTTTAATCTCATATTTTCTTAGAATATGGCCGATACGATCTGTAACTCTGGGAACATATGGTAAGAATGATTTTCTTTTTTCGGTGTTGGTTTGACTACTACTTGGTTCACTGGATGGACAGTCATTTGGTCTACTATTGATTCTTCCGTCTCTGATTTCTCTTCTATTTTTCATACACCTCTCAATATCTCTTTCTTTGTATCCATTAGAAAGAAGAGCGTTTTTTAGATGTTTCAGTTCAGCTTCCAGGTATTCAGGTTCGCAAATTCTTCTAGCTCGATCAACTAATGTCTTGATTACACCTTGTTTTTGGCACGGATGATGGTTTGAGGTATTGTGGAGATATCGATCAGTGTGTGTTGGTTTTCTATATACCGTATGCCCCAGACGTCTTTCTTTTCGAGAAATGAGAACGTCTAAGAATGCCAGTTTCTTCTCATTTTCAATTTCCATGGTAAATTGAATATTCGGGTGTATGTCATAGATATGGTTAAGGAATTCATTGAGTTTTTCTGGTCCATGGCTCCAAATTATAAACGTATCGTCTACATATCGTAACCATACCTTGGGTTTTAAATTTGCAGTTTCAATTGCCTTTTCTTCTAGTTTTTCCATAAAGAAATTAGCAATAACTGGGCTAAGTGGGCTTCTCATTGAAACACCATCTAATTGCTCATATATTTTGTTATTGAAAATGAAATATGAAGATGTTAAGCATATTTTGAAGACTTGGGAAAAGTAGTTCAATTTCCCTCATGGCTTCATCTAACGGGACCTTTGTGAACAGGGATACTACATCAAAGCTGACTAGAACGTCATTTGGATCAATGGTAATCTCTTTGATCTTTTCGATGAAATGTGTGGAATCTCTTACATAGGAAGATGTATTACCAATGTGTGGCTGTAGTAGTGTGGACAAATATTTCGCAAGTTCATAGATTGGTGATCCAATGGTGTTGACTATTGGTCGGAGCGGCACGTTGGTTTTGTGAATTTTTGGTAGACCATACAGCCTAGGAATGAGAGCCTCACTTCTACACAGTCGTCTTTTGGTGTTGTCATCCATTGAAGACGATTTGATAGAGGGATTTACAATTTGGACGGTTGCTTGTGTTGGGTCCCGTTTCAGTTCTTTGTATATCAAAGGCTCCAGTAAAACATCTATCTTATTCAAATAGTCCTCTTTGTTTAAGACAACGGTTGCATTACCTTTGTCAGCCGGTAGAATCAGAATTTTCTCATCTCTGTTCAATTCCCTGATGGCCTGCACTTCGGTTTTCGACAAATTACTCTTGGGTGGTTTAGCCTTACGTAGTATTTGTGTACATTCTGTGCGAATTTCTTCTGCCTGTTCTTCGGGAAAGGTTCTAATAGCAGTTTCAATGTTGGCTATTATGTCTTCATTGGGTATTCGTGTTTGTGATATTGCAAAGTTTCCGCCTTTGGAAAGAACGACGATTTCAGTGGAAGAGAGAGTGCGGTCAGATAAGTTGATTACAGTGTGTGACATGTCTACCTTCTGTTGGTTATTAGTAAGTACATTGTCAGCTCTTCTAAGTTTCTCGAACTTGCTTTTCTGTCTATCAGTGTTTCTAATGAGTTCATTTTCCATATTTCGATATGAAATTGCATCGATTTTGTCCCAATCATACTAATGCATGTTGTTAGCTAGTTTATAACTGATGTCCAATAATTCTTCGTCTGTTTGGGCTAGTACTTTCCTGGAGTAGTGGATTAGTTCTCGTAATAAGGCTTGCTCTATTCTGATATATATTCTTCGAGCTTGAGTGGATCTGATGTTGTAATTGAGTCTTAAGAATTTGGGGGTCACTTTCTCATCGCGACAACGAGAGAGAAAAGTTAAAGATGAAAGTAGTTGGGCTTTCTTCTTCCTCAGCTGGTCCAATCTTCGATAAAGGGATACTATCTCCTCCCCGTAGAGGCGTCTGATAAATTGTGAAAGGCTTTCGCGGCCATCGCCACTTACATGGTGGTTCTTCGGGTTGTAAGGCCGACGTGTGTTCAGAGAAGAACTCGACGTTTCGCCAACACGAGTGGTTAGCATATTCAAGAGTAATTTTAAAAATTTTCGCTTTCTGTAGTCGCTGTCAAATGCTTGACATTTGTTATACGTTAAAACAAGAATCAAAGAGCACAAGGCTTGCTGTCGGTTAGGGCACACACAGAATTCCGCTGTCGCAGAACATACTCTCAACAACGATAACCATAGAGTGAAATTTGAAGAAACCCAAGTCATCTCTTCAACATCTGCGTATTACCCAAGACTCTTCCGGGAAGCAATTGAAATCCAGAAACACCACAGCAACTTCAACAGAACCGAAGAAGGACTACAATTGAACAAGGTTTGGTTTCCAGTTCTCAAAAATTCTCAATTAGCTCCCTACCCACAAAATAACGGTACGAACGATTCTATGATGTCTGCTAAGCTATGGACTAATCAGATGTAAGAACGTCAAATCACAGGTATTTATTGAGACAACGTATAACAAATGTCAAGCATTTGACAGCGACTACAGAAAGCGAAAATTTTTAAAATAACTCTTGAAAATGCTAACCACTCGTGTTGGCGAAACGTCGAGTTCTTCTCTGAACACACGTCGGCCTTACAACCCGAAGAACCACCATGTAAGTGACGATGGCCGCGAAAGCCTTTCACAATTGATTTACTTTAGTTTAATTTATTCAAAATTACAGTATTTAATATCAGTATGGGGAAGTGCCAATGGACCTTTCCAAGAGATATGAGGTAACACTGAAATTACAAAGTAAATAGGCTAATATCACTCGGGATTTTTTATTCTTTTTTCTGACAGCTAGTTTATCTACAATCAGAAGAAAAGCGGTTTCGTGACGTTACGTTCATCAAAACTAAACTTGGCAACTTTGTTTAAGTTGTGCACCAAATTCTCATTCAAATATAATGTGTCGTATGACAGTTGTCATTTGATGGGTTCTTTCGTCTGTTTCACGGTGCGATCAATAAGAATAGTTTGTCTCTGTCTAACTCATTTGCCTACCCAACTGATACAAGTGAAGCAGTAACATCAGATCTAAACTTCAACGAACACTACCTTGATTTATTTTTTGAGGTTAATGCGGTTTTCTAAAATTTGAGAGCTTTTGTTGTTTGTGTTCTAAAATTTGTTATTAATTCCTGGATCTCCAGTACCTGTATCCCTGCAATAACTGAACATGTCGAAAAGGTGCTTTGTACCTCGGTAAATTATCCGAACTTCCCTTCACGAAGCCTTGTTCCATATTTTTAATACACAATTACACAAATAAATTCACACCAAATCGTTTATGATAACACGTCACTACACTATTATCGAATTTATCAGTTGAATGTTGATTGTTGAATGCTGATTGTTGAATGTAAATAAAATAAACATTAACCTCACATCTCCATATAACTTTTGACAGTTGAGAACTATCATTACGATTTGCTGTGTTGTCAATGCTCGTTCTTCATCAAAAGGGTGGTCTGTTCAGAAAATTTGAAAGTTACAAATACAATAAAAAATAGCTAATATATGGATTTTTATCTATGAGTTGATCAAGTGACAATGTATTGATTATTTCTCAACGGCTTATATCATGCTAGAAGTTATATTTTTAAGGAAAACGGTATTGCCTATTTCGGAACGTGGATTATGGTGGGAGATATTTCCGATGAACGTGACGTCAGCGGCACACTTTCAAATGTGATATTTTTTTAAAATGAAAGAAAAATAATGGAACTTTTTGTTAAATGGACTTTTCAGACTAACAACTATCGATTTAAAAGAGTTATGTAATTTATTTTTCGTAAATGTAAAGGTCCATTGTACTATCTTGCGTCCACTCAAATCTTTGCAAAACAAAAGTATCAAATGTATTTTTAAGTTACCATTCCTTGAATCTACATCACATTTATATGCTCCAAAAAATCTTTTGGATATCAATTCTTTGTACAAATTGAAAATATGTATATTCATCCATTCTGTCATCAATAATACGAAACATTCATCTCTGGAATTTAATTCAACTGATACCATACACAATCACCAAACTAGACAATCAAATAGTCTCATCACGCATAGAATAAAGACAAACATTGGGAAAAAATCAATTTTATATAATGGAATTTTGATATTCAATAATATACCCAATAAAATAAAAAATATCGTACAAAAAGATCGTTTCAAATTTCATTTAAAGAAGTACTTATTACAATGATACTTGAAAAAAAAACTGATGCAAACATTTTCAACTTGAAATTTTGTTGTTTATTGTATTAGTTATAGATTTAGGTCCCTATTATTTTCTTGGGGTCAATAAAGATTATTATTATTATCATTATTATTATTATTATTATATGGGGGAAGAGAGATATTTCTTATGGGGTACCCCAAGGGTCTATCCTTGGGCCTGCTTTGTTCTTGATTTATATAAATTCGATATCTTGTCTGAATTTGAAAGGCCTTTTAAAATTATTCTCAAGAAATAAACGGACAAATGGAAGGTGACCTCACTTTGATTTCGTCATTGTTAAAAAAAAATAAATTAACTTTAAATTTTGAAAAATCCTGCTTTATGTATATTTCTAAAAGATCTTTACCAGAAAATCAGATTGAACCCTTCACTGTGGCTAATTCTTGTATACGATACAAAAAATACTCAAAATTTTTAGGTTTAACCATTGATCAAACTCTCTCTTGGTCTTCGCCTGTTCAGAATCTGAGAAAAAAATTCCTATTATTGGCACTTTATACAGACTGAGGTCTTATATTCC
This sequence comes from Chrysolina oricalcia, assembly GCA_944452925.2. Taxonomy (NCBI): domain Eukaryota; kingdom Metazoa; phylum Arthropoda; class Insecta; order Coleoptera; family Chrysomelidae; genus Chrysolina; species Chrysolina oricalcia. Next base: position 49,155,609 of record OX101825.2, on the reverse strand, counting down.
ACTAAAACATCTTAAAAATGTTTACTTCAGTTTGAAATATCCAAAGCTTCAGTATTTGATTTCAATTTGGTGAACTGCAACAAAATCAATTTTGAAACCATTAAAAACCTTACAGAATAACATTATGAAATGTATTTTCAAATTACCCTTCTTATTATACAAATTATACAAACCAAGAAATCTTCTAGATATTGAATGAAAATTTGCACGTTTATTCACATAACAAAAAATAAGAAAAAACATTTCAATCTCTCCTATGTTGTTGCTTCATATGATCATATTCATCTAACCAGGCAATCTGATAACCTTAAAACTATCCAAATTAAAACTCAATTTGGCAAAAATTAATTATATTATCGCGGTATTTTAGCTTATAATAGCACGCCGAAACGAATAAGGTCTATTAATTACCTCACAAAATTGAAAAAGGAATTAAAAAAATTTGTCATTTCTACTGAAGATGAAGTAGTATAATGTCTCCGACCAATTTCTGCTCAATACTGATTCAACTATTATATAGGGTGTCCGGTAAACCTTATACAATATTGAAACTGGTGATAGACCAGGTCATGACTGTTCAGAATATCGGAATTTCATCTCATTAAAAATATCACCGTTTTCGAGTTAATGGGCATTTTAAGAATTTCTGGAAAATCGCTACCTTACCTCTGATATTTGAGTGCCATTGTAACAATCTCAGGGTATTTTCATTTACGTCACTCCAATAAAACAAATTCACTTCACCAACAATACTATAATACAATGAACACTCTGTATGTAGTACGGCAATTACAATTGTCAATGCGCTATCAAAATGACATCTGTCAAAACAAGATAGAAATTTGTCAATAGTTATTTTTAAACAGAAATTCTGGCCAGAACCCTTTACAAATTGAATTGATTTTTGTCTAATGATAATAATTATGAATGATTCTGGCTGCGGAAGTTGTCCGGAACGAACCAACTCAAGTTTCCGTATTTGGAACGGCCCTTCTTTTATGTCGAAAATTGAAATATATTTTCTCCTACCTGCTCTCAGTTGTAATATTTAGCTCAGTCGGTAGAGCACGAGACTCTTAATCTCAGGGTCGTGGGTTCGGGCCCCACGTTGGGCGCCAATATGTTACAATCTCAGGGTATTTTCATTTACGTCACTCCAATAAAACAAATTCACTTCACCAACAATACTATAATACAATGAACACTCTGTATGTAGTACGTCAATTACAATTGTCAATGCGCTATCAAAATGACATCTGTCAAAACAAGATAGAAATTTGTCAATAGTTATTTTTAAACAGAAATTCTGGCCAGAACCCTTTACAAATTGAATTGATTTTTGTCTAATGATAATAATTATGAATGATTCTGGCTGCGGAAGTTGTCCGGAACGAACCAACTCAAGTTTCCGTATTTGGAACGGCCCTTCTTTTATGTCGAAAATTGAAATATATTTTCTCCTACCTGCTCTCAGTTGTAATATTTTTATAAATGAACCATCTCCTTTGTAGATGAGTTATTCATCTCGATATTCCATTTACTTGGATATGAAGAATCATCTATGTCCTATTTTGACGAATGGCTGTTATCAAATATTTATCGATCCCAATTGATGAAGTTTCCCTTTTTCTATATGATATTGATAACTATCGTGTATATGGATTTCGGCAACCAATATTCTGAATATTCAGCTATAATATACAAATTTGATTCTTTAGAACCAGATTACTTTTGCGTCCATCCAGTTCTTTCTTATTTTTTTTTCTGTTTATTTCTTGTTTCCCTAGCAACCCCTTAGAGATACCTTTCTAATACAGAGTATTCTTTCAATAATCACTATTCAGACTAACGAATCATTACACCATGTATACAAAATGAGACGAATTCAAATATCTTTGCTGCTGAAGATTACTGATGAGTGATGCTTTTAGACTTACAGAACAGTTTTTCAGAGAGTGAAAAAAAATTTCAAGAAATGAGGGTAATATGACAGATTTGAGTTTCATTAATTTTTTTTTAAAAGTTTGACATTATTATCTGAAAGAAACATAACCATATAGAAGTGTACATTCATTTCAAAAGAATGCTCATTTTGTCCAGACTCTACCATGGTATAAAATAAACTATAATTATTTTTGGAGGAAGTGATTTCCATTGAATTAGGAGTGGTTTTATTCTAGGCTTCCATCAAGATAAAATGTGGAAATGATCATTAATAATAAATAACAGACTGCTTGGTAGCATTAAATAGTATGTCAATAAAATTTACTTTTCATGTAATTAAGCCTAATAAAATTATCGAAATGAAATGTCGATTATCCGACATGGCACCGATTACTACGAATTCTTGTTATACCCCCCGAGAATATGCGCATATGCATTACATTTATGGTGAATGTGGAGGTAGTGCTACTGCTGCAGAAGCGCTTTATGCAGAACGATATCTGATTGCACAATGCCGCTCAGAGAATCTCTGATTTGGGGGCTATAACCTATCACGCATTTGAAAAGGTTTTTCTTGAAAAGATGTCGTTTCTGCGTACGAGTGGATGGAAAATAACATTTTTATAATATCATTCTGTGCGATGTTGAATTATCGTTGTTGTGGTTTATAGTCTATGTTGATTCAAAAAACCTTGAATTATTATTTACTTCTTCACATCTCATTGAATGCTTCTAAGCAGGTGATTCGTTATTACTCATAACTATTTAATCATTTCATCTTGATAGGATGAAAATAAAAGATATTACTGATAGAGTCTAATGGAGTTGATTTTAACTTAGAATAACATTACACTCTAATATAATCGAAATTCTGCTCCTTCCAACAATAATTATTGTATGTTTTTTACCATGGTAGAGTCTGGACCAAATGAGAATTCTTTTGTAATGAATATCCACTTCCATGTTTTTTTTTTCAAAAAATAATGTCAAACTTTTGTTAAAAAAATTGGTGAAACTCAAATCTGGCATTTTACCCTCATTTCTTGAAAAATTTTCTGAAAAACTGTTTTGTACGTCTGGAAGCATCACTCATCAGTAATCTTCAGCAGCAAAGATATTTGAATTGGTCCCAATTTGTAGACATGGCACTCAAAAATCCAAGATGAGGTTTTGATTTTCCTCCAGAAATTTAGAAAATGCTTATCATCTCGGAAACGGTGAAATTTTTACTAATGTGAAATTTCAATATTCTGAACAGTCATGACCTGGTCTATCACCAGTTTCAATATTGTACAAGGTTCACCGGACACCCTGTATTTATATTTAATTGTTACCTATCAACTATATACCTAATATTGTTATTATTATTTTTTGTTCCATATGTATATCTATATTCATTGTCCCTGTATAAGCATTGCATGTTTCTTGGGATTGAATAAATAAATAAATAAACTATTCATTCATTAAAACTCAAGATAATAAGAATGCCGACGAACACTTTGGTTGGATCAGGACCCCCGAATTTTTAATACACCTTCACCCTCGCGCCCCCCTCCCCACCCTTTGGTCCACGATTTTTTATTCGGCGACCTCATATCCGGGTAGTGGAAGAACCCTGGACTCCTCATGGAATGTTGCTGTCGCTGAACCTACTCCGACTCCCATAAATTCGAATCTCTCCTGATTCTCACCAGTCTTGCTGAACATAACCCCAAATAAAACAAGATATAATGACCTGCCTTTCGATTCCTCCTCGATAATCTTATCTTCGACCAATTCCAACATTCCTGGGAACATCATGCCCATTTTTCGTTGCCGCACCGTCAACAGCTCGACGTTGGGATCGTTGATTCCTTTCACGACTATCGGATGTAAGTCCACCGGTTCGATAATGTAATCGTACAGCTTCACCATCTGCCTCTCGGATTTCGCGAGGTTGTAGGCGATCTTCCTTTTCACCAGATCGCGTTGGCTTTGGAGCTCACTTTCGATGTGCATAGTCAATCGGTCGTCCAATTCCAATTCGTCTTCGGGTATGACTTGGCTGGGTAATAGCTTTTTGTTTTTGTCTAGCAGTTTTTTGTAGCGCTCCTTCAAAGAACTCAGGATTCTTCGGATGTTGACCTTGGAAAAAAAAGAATTGATTCATGAGGAGATAATTCAGATAAATTCAATTCAATTCAATTCAATTTATTGATGGCAATGTACAACATAGTGAATATAATCATAGTAATGTTAAATCAGAATTATATTAATTATATAAGTTTTCAACCCAATTTGAGTAGCCTGCTACACCTAAGCACGTGAGTGCTTGTGTTGTGCTTTGCAGTACTCCTCAAAATGGGGTTGTGAGTGAGATATGGTTGACGCTTGATGGGGGAGAAATTGAAGCGAAAATTCGTTAGGTTGGATATTATGCTTTTTTTTCGTACTTTCTAAAAGAGATTATCAATTTTTTCTTTGTTGATGAGTATGAACTTTTTTATGGAATATTTGAATTTGTTTAGTTTTTCAATTTTTTTAAATTCTAGTTATAAAGTTTTGGACCGTGGAAGTGTACAAATCTTTGAGAATGACTCTTCTTAAACAATGGCAAATTCACAGACATATTTTCACATGATCTGGTATTTTTTTGGTTTGGTGTGTCATATTCATTTTTATGGAAAAACATCCAGATCAGGCATGAGTAGGTATAAAGGCTTCTTACATCGAGTAGACTAGATTCTTTGTAGAGTTTTTCAGTAGAATATAACTTCTTTTTTTTAAGTATTATCTTCAAAATAGTATTTTGAACTGTTTGTATACACCCTAGGTTGTTATTGTACATTCCCCCCATGCAGTAATACAATACCTGATAACCGATTCTGCTAATGAGTAGTATATGGTTAGCATATTTAAATAAATGATTATAGTTATTTAAATTAATATTACAAGGCAGGAAGAGTATACGAGGATGTATTGATATCTACTTAGCCTAAACCAGTTCCCTGCATAAACAAAATATTGCATTCCTATAGCAACGAACAATAACTTAGAAGTGTCAGTGTGAAGTTTGACGTCAAAAAAGTTAACCAGAGTTACGCAATAAATTAAAAGAAAAAATATGTCCACCGAAATTGTGAAAATCGAGCCATCATCAAGTACCTGTAAAAGGGTTAAGAGGTAAGCAGATTTATGAAGATATGCTGAATACCCTTGGTGATCAATGTCCTTCGTATGCGACCGTGAAAAATTGGACTGCAAGCTTCAAAAGAGGTAAATTTTCCATCGAAGATGATGACCGATCGGGAAGGCCAGTTTCTGTGTCAGTCCCCGAAAATATCGATGCAGTTCATGATATGTTTTTAACAGACCGTCGAATTGGGCTAAAACGGATATCTGAAGCACTGAATATTTCATACGAACGCGTTCATCATATAGTTCACGTCAATTTGGACATGAGAAAAATTGCTGCAAAATGGATCCCCAAATGTTCAGAAACAAAGCAACAATCGATGGAATGGCGACACTCCGGTTCTCCTAGACCTAAGAAGTTTCGTGTCCAAAAATCTGCTGGAAAAGTTCTTGCTTCAGTTTTTTGGGATTGCCATGGAGTAATCATGATTGATTTTTTGGATAAGGGTAGAACAATAACTGGAGATTACTATTCGACATTACTGACCACTCTATGGGAAAAAAATAAAGAGAAAAGACGCGGAAAGTTATCCAAAGGTGTTTGTTTTTGCAGGACAACGCCCCTGCACACAAATCTCATGTTGCAATGCAAAAAATTCTTTTTGAATTACTAGAACATCCCCCTTATTCACCAGATTTGGCTCCGACATCTCTTTCCTCAACTGAAATAAAGTTTAAAAGGTCGTAAATTTTCTTCCAACGAGGAGGTAATAAAAGATGTGGAGGTCTGGTTTGCAGAGCAAGGAGAAACTTTTTTTTTCAAGGACTAGAGACGTTGCAGGTTCGCTGTAATAAATGTATCCAATTAAGAGGAGAATATGTTTAATAAAATATTTTGACATTGAAATTTTGTTTGGTTCTTTAGTAGGCTGAGAATTTTTCAATATATCCTCGTATAGACCATTGGCCCATGACACTAGGGGCGTCGATTATCTACGAAGCTATGCCCTTCAAGGAACATGAAGATTAAGTTGGATTAAGTTGGAAAAAAGTGGTTTGTTGGATCGTTACCCGTTCGCCCCCCTGCCTGACGTCAATGACGTCACCTGTCCTTCGGCTAAATTCGCCCAACGGAATGGTATGCAAATGTTATAACATTGAATGATGGTTAAAAATTAAGGGTTAATCAAAGGGCATTCCTTCATTAATAATCTAATAATCTGAGGGTAATGTCGGTGAAGGGTAACTTCCGGTCCGTATGCCGCCCTTGGGGACCGACCAAGACGTATGCAAATCGGCTAGAGCCCGGTTAATTTAACTAGATCCGACTATTCCAATACATATGTACAGCTGCTTCTATAATAACATTTTCCGGGTAAGTTGTCAAAATTTTTAAATTCAAAATTCAGAGACCTCACAAAATTTACTCCTTCCAACACAGTTTTGAATTCAGTAGACATAGCTAAAAAATTATCAAATTTGAATATCAAAAACAATATCAACCTAGTATCCTTCGACGTTAAAAACATGTTTCCTAACATTCCAACAGACGAATGCCTCCCCCTTGTAAAGGGCATATTAGATAAACCCATATATAACTAACGAATTTTGCAATCTTTTGAATTTATGCCTAAAACAAATTTTTTTCAAATATAATGATAGCTTTTACCTACAAAACTCTGGTCTCCCAATTGGCTCACCATTGGGTCCCATTCTGGCAGATATTTTCATGGACAACCTAGAAAATACCCTCATCCTTAAGAACCCCCTTTCTAAAAAACATATTGTGTTTTGGTTCAGATACGTTGATGACGTACTAGTGGGTTTTGATGGTTCCAACAGACAAATTGATCAATTTTTTGAACTTCCTAAATAATCTACATAACAAAGTTAAATTCACAGTAGAAATTGAACAAAACAAGAAGCTTAACTTCTTAGATTTAAGTATTTCAAGGGTTAGTAATAGTTTTCAATTTAATATCTACCGGAAAAACACCTTCACAGACTGTACAATTCCCTTTGATTATTTCAGTCCGATGTCACATAAGTTATCCGCGTTCAGATCAATGATACACAGAGCTTTCGCAATCCCTATACCTGATAAGAATTTCCAGGATGAACTAAACATCATTAAACAAATTGCGGTAAACAATCGAGTACCAGTTTCTTTAATAGAGAAATTAATATCAGGTAAAACTCATAAAACGGTTATGAGTCAACTATACCCAAATATCGAAGCACACAATACACGTAAATATGGTAGCATTAATTACTCAGGTAAAATTTCAGAAAACATTCAAAATTATTTTTCTAAATTCAAAATAACAACAGCTTTCATAAGTAATAATAATTTAGGCAGAATTCTGTTCAATGCAAAACCTAAACGAGATAGAACGAAAAAATCAGGGATATATAGATTAGAATGCGGGGAATGCTCTGCAGTATATACAGGCCAAACCGGTAGAAATTTTGACGTAAGGCTCCGTGAACACGTCTGTTTCGACAAAAAATCCACAATGTACGAACATCTGAAAGAATCCAAACACAAGATAAATAAAGATAATCTCAAAATCCTACACACATGTAATAAAGGAAAGAAAATGAATATATTGGAAGCCATGGAAATCAATAAATCAATTAAAAACCCGAAATATAGAACCCTCAACGAGCAACTCGATTTATGTAGGTCTCCACTTTTGAATTTGTGATTTTGACAACCCAGGTAATTTCCATAACCTCCAGTATTGAATTTATATCGTTTCACCCATGTTCATTTGATTTCATTTATTTTCATTTAATTACCTCTCCATCCAGTTTACCTGCAAACTCCCTATATAACTAGGTTTAAGAGTACAATTGTATTAGTTAGTTTTTATACTTGATAATGGGATAAAGCCCGAAACCGGTCGTAAATATAAAAAAACTAGTGGAAATAAGACAAAATTGCGTTTCTTTCGTTTCATTAAAGGTATTTTCCGGGTACCGGATACCGATCCAACAAACCACTTTTTCCCGATAATCCAACTTTTTATTTATTTATTTATTAAATGAACCTTCCAGTCAGAACAAGTTCTGGTATGAGGAAGTTGTACATATAATAATAATAAATTTTTTTAACAATAATTGCATCTTGCAATCGAAGCAAATATATCATAAATCACTGATAAACAGAATTAACATATACAATAAAGATTAAACCATAATAAAGCGTTGAATTACTGAACAAAGATTGATTATTAGCGGCAGGATATCAATTCCGTAATAGTAGGGAAGCCCACGATGCTAAATGGGGATTTACTCGAGCTATTGGGTTGCAAAGCTTAGATGATCAGAAGAAAAAATGTTATATAATATATACCTCTTTTCATCGGAGGGGGAAGCGGCTATAGATTGTTAAATATGTAAAAAATACTGTTGCATGGACATTCTCGAGTGCGTCCGATATTGATAAAATCAATGCCCTACGTATTTTTAATAATGTACGCTTGTTAATCTGATCGTTTGTATGATGCGGGTGGTTGTACGTAAGGGTTGAAAATGAAAAAAACAAAAATTTAATCGAGCGCGTCAGATTTTCTAAGGGAGTGTGTGACAAAACCATTCCCGATACTCCTCTCGTCTGTCGGGCGTTAGTTAGATAGGCGCTAAATTTCCGGTTGGGGTGCGCTGCACTATATTTTTGTTATTGTATTTACAATTCTTCGCAACGTTCCGGTCGCCTAATGAAAGTCGGCGCGGCCTTTTTGATTAGACAAGCCCCGTGGCGAGAATCTGTTGGTTTGGTTGCCTACCCTCAGGCCCTGTCCCGCTCGTTCAACCTTCTACGCATCGCGGGCGGTATTCCATACTTTTTACAAACATTTTTGTCAGTAACCTAAAAAACCGGCCATATTTTCCGGTTTTGAAAGCAAGTGTTTTGCTCAGTCCCAACGCCTCTAGACGTATGAATGCTTCTGGCTTGAGATCTGGATGTTTCAGAAATTAGAATATTTCACGATTGTGCCTGCATTTATTAGGCGAGCTTTTGTAAATGAATCCCTGATTAAAGGGCTTCACAACTGGACCACCACTGAGTCTGATTTTTGTCTCCAAACCCCGAACCCTGAGCCGAAAAAAGAGTCCTGTTACAAGTGTTAAGTGCACCAAAGAAAACTCTCATTCACTAATCAGACGATTTCGATGTGACGCAAACTCGCGGCCATTATTATGATGTGCAAAAAAACTTCGCCATTTTGAAATACTCAAGCGCGTCAGATTAAGATATATATGGTTCATCTTTATGTTTTAAACGTGCTGTCTCATAATTTTTTTATTTTTATTTATTTTATTGTATAAATAACTTCCAGTCAGAACAAGTTCTGGTATAAGGAAGTTTGAATGTACATCAATGATAAAATAAAGTAATCTAATTCTAATACATTATCAAATATTATAAATAATTCATAAAGTTTTGTAGAATTCTTATGAACATCATTTCAATAGTAACATTTCTTTAAAATTTTTGGAAAATGAAATTATCGTTTTTGAATTTTTTATTTGTTCAGGTAATTTATTAAATGTTTCTATAGAGCTGAAAATTGGATTTGCTTTTCCTTTGTTGGAATGGATATTGTCCAAGTGAAAGTGGTTCAAAATTCGAGTATTATGACTATGTAATTTGGAATTTTTCTGAATTGTTGTATTACTCTTTTGAATATTCTTGGTTAATTTGAATGCAAATTTAGCTTTTTCAAATTTAATAAGTTGGTTCAATGTCATATTATTGGTGTTTTTGTACAAATCTGAAGATGGTGTATCCCAAGGTTTACCAAATATTACTTTTATTGCTTTATTCATCAATCTATAAATAATTTCTTTTTGTTTTTGACTGCATGATGACCACACTGTGATCATATATCTGATTCGAGAGATAATATGTGCGTTATATATTAACAATTGAATATTTTTTCTTAGAAATTGTATTCTTCTGATAGCTCCTAATATGAGAGGAATAATAGAATTTTTTATTTTCTCTATATGACTCACAAAATTTGAATTGTCAATAATCAGACCCAAATACTTGTGTTTTCAACGATTATCTAGAGGGATTCGCATAATCTGACGAATTATTTTTTTTTCAATCATTGATCTTAATTAATTGAAAAGCTCGATTTCATCCTCAGATTGCGTATCTGTAACAACAAATCATTAAAATATTTAACAATTTTTTTTTATGAACAACGTGTTTTTTGTAATTATTGGAGAAAAGAAATACCTGATTCTGGTGTATCTTTAAGAATATCAGGAGTTATGATTATGACTACATCTTCGTGCAATTTGATCACCTGCAAACCAGTCGAGAACTTTCCATCCATAGTCCCTTGGTAAAACATCAGTAATGTTTGCATTATGGGCATTACTCCACAAGCATGCAATGAGTCTTGTGCGTAACACTTGCTGGAGTAACTCCGATTCACAGGGTGGCAAGTTGCACGCATCGTAATTCCGCACACTCGAGGAGAAGGGTTGTGATGCGTCTTTTACCTTGTACGTCCTGTTGAAGATGAAAATCCTGGCTTGATTGACATCGTCTAACTTTTTCAACCCATACAAGTGGCAAGTAAAAGACTGTATGATGTTAAAAGAATCCTGGAAAATTTCGGAATTCATTATTAGTAATTGCAAAGGTTTTTTTCCCTCGTCGGTACAATGCTGGGTTGAAATCGCAACCAGTGAATGCATGCAAAGCTGGAAGCGCTTTCGAAATTTTTGGGCATAATTTTTTATAGAGAGCGAATACGACGATGTATCGGCGAGCATTGCCAGTTCCAAGATCCATCCAAACTTCTACTCTTGCTTGCAGGTGTTCCATATTCACTAACATGGTGACCACTATATCAGTGAGAGTGGAATAGAAACGCGGAGAGGGAAATATAGGCATCACGCAGCCACGCATTTAACTTCATCGACGAATTTTCGTTATTTCGGCTTGCGGAAATCGTCAGATTATACAAGGTGTTTCTTAAGTACGTGTAGAAAATTTAGGAGCGTATTGCTGACATCAAAATAAAAAGAAAAGTTTCTATAAAGATATGTCCACAAGTTATTCTTTTCTGAGATACAGAGTGTCAAAGTTGAATTCTTATTTTCATTTTGTTGTGAATAATTTCAAAATAATTTTGATATTTGGGTAAAGTTTGGTATCGGGGAATATTTATTATTCTTTGTGTAAAAAATAAATTCTTGATAGAGGTCACTGCGAGCAACTGTTGTCGAGTTATTGAGATTTGAAATAATCGCTGCAAGTGATTTTGAATGACAAGATTTTTTAATACAAAATATATTCAATTAGAAATTAGTTTTTTCACAATAAACACAAAATTTGATTTTGTCATTGAAAATATTTTGGCATTTATTCACAAAAAAACAAATATAATAATTAAACTTTGACACTCTGTAACTTAGAAACGAACAACTTGCGGACATGTGTTTATGGGAACTTTTTTTCTTATTTCGACGTCAGCAACATGCTCTTGAGGTTTCTACACGTACTTAAGAAACACCCTGTATATTTTTTGTTATCCTTGAATTATTTCCTTCAACAAAAAAAATTTTGCTACGCTCAAAAATGTCGAGATGACGTTTTTTTTACAACTTTGCTGCCCTCCCCTTTCTTTACGTCACTCTCAAATTGTCAGATTAGTGGAATATACACTTTTTAGCATGTATTTCTCACCCTACCTTGATCTGACGCGCTCGAAAATTTCTGATGATCAATATTTTTTTACTAATCTGATCCTTTATCCTTCACGGGCGGCCTTATACAGGGTGTTTCAAAATTCAGTATCAAGATTTCAGGGGCGTATTTTTCAAGTCATAATAAGACTTTTTTTCCCATAAACATGTGTCCGCAACCGCTTCATTTCTGAAATACAGGGTGTTAAAGATTTTTTTAGCTTTTTCTTCATAGCTCTTTCAGTTTTTGAGATATCAAGATCAAATTCAAAGTAAAGGTAACTTTCTAGGGTTTACATCATCCAGTATGCCGGGTGATTGTAAAAATCTACAGGGAGATCATTTTTCAGTGGTCAAGCCCCTTTTCGCCCAATAAACTTTTTTGTAGTACGCCGCTGGTGGATTCTAACATATGAAATACATTCTAGTTTATGGTTCAGAACCAGTGCCTTCCATCGAAATTCTTACTGAACCAATTATGGATGCCTTCCACACTATAAGCAACACTCCCGGAATTTTCGAACGCGTACGGCAGTCTATGAGAAGAAGAGTGGAAGGTTGTATCGCAGAAGGAGGAGGGCATTTCCAGCACCTCTTATAAAAAGTCAAGGTTCTTATTTTTTAGGTAATCTTTAAGGAAACTTGTAATTTAGATCACAAACCAAATACCTACCTTTTGTTAAAAAATTTAATTAAATGTAGCGAATTACAAAAATGGTTTTAATTTTTTTCTCGATAACGGTTGCAGATGCGTAAAAATTACAAGAGACAAAAAAATTCATGAACAAATTAAAGAATGTATTTCATATATTACAATCCACCAGCGGCGTACTACAAAAAAGGTAATGGGGCGAAAAGGGGCTTGACCCCTGAAAAAATATCTCCCTGTAGATTGTTACAATCACCCGGCATACTGGATGATGTAAACCCTAAAAATTTATCTCTATTTTAAATTTGATCTTGATATCTCAAAAACTGAAAGAGCTATGAAGAAAAAACTAAAAAAATCTTGAAACTTTAAAACCCTGTATCTCAGAAATGAAGCGGTTGCGGACACATGTTTGTGGGAAAAAAAGTCTTATTATGACCTGAAAAATACGCCCCTGAAATCTTGATACTGAATTTTGAAACACCCTGTATATGGGGCTCATTTTTGGTGGAGGTACTTAACCGGGTACAAGGTATCCCCCTATATATTAATCTGCCGCGCTTTAGTAAATCCCGAAATCCCCGCTTGGGCTCCCCTATTATAAGGAAATAATGTGTTTTTTCACAGATATTTTTAATTTGGAAAAATTTCTGCAAATTGTTACATCATAAGGTAATTTGTTAAATTCATCAGAGTTTTTCTTCAAAATTAAATTTGATTTTAATTTTTTATTCATAATATTGAATGCAATTTTCAAGGTATTTAATTTATACAATTCATCTAAAGAAAATTTGTCTGTAATTGCAAATAATTTATGAGTTGGTATGTCACATGGGAGACGATACATTACTTTCAAAGATTTCCTATACAATGCTGATATTTTATTAAAATTATTTTTGGAACAAGATCCCCAAATGTTTATCAAATAGGTAATATGACTTAGGACCGGTCTTTTCACCTCACAATAAAGTCTCTGATAACTATCTATCGGATAAACCTCACAGATTTACATATCCTTATCTGATAGATAGAGTTATCTGGGACTTATCTATAGGTGAAAAGACCGGCCGTTAGTATGTGAGAATATATAATCATATTTATAATTTTTTCATCAAGTTTAGGACATCTTCTCAAAGCACCAATGATTGGAGAAATTTTTTTAGTTAAGACCCCAATATATTTGTCACATTTCAATTTTTAATCCTTAATGTGTTCATTTCTTTTCAATAATTTATTATTGATCTTGAGGTCAAGGGAAATATTCTGGTTTGTTTTTTTGCTGGAAAATTATATACTGTTTTATCAGTATTTTAAAAGGTTACAATAAAGCCATTTTTCAATTTTTTTCAAGGCTTCATTAATAGTGTTAACTTGATCTTCATATCCCTTGAAGGGCATACCTTCGTAGATAATCGACAATTCTAGTATTTTGGGTTTTTTGTTTGTCGGTCTGTCTGTATCTCCGTTTTTCGTAAGCACTTCAATACAGGGTCGGGAATTGATTTAGTTTAACAGGGTTTTTCCGAAACACGAAGATTTTTTTTTAATTCAAATACACCGAACCGTTCGTCCAAATTGAATTTTGAAAAATGCGATGTGTATAGCTAAAATGATCGGATAACCGGGAAAACTTAAGAAAACTGAAAACAATATTTTGCTTTTTGTAAAATATGAAATATATCAAAAACGGATGATATTTTCACAAGTTACCAACATATATTTTTTGGCCGCCTTCAGAAGGAAATATTAAATACTGTAAATATTGACCGTAGTAATGAAACAAATGAAAATCTTAAAATTGATTGGAATACGTCTTTACAAGCTACATCGACATTTTCTAATCATTTCCTCCAACTCGAAAAAAAAACAGCAGAAATCTTGAAAAAAATTTAAAAAACGTGTAAAATTACACTTTTTTGTAAAATCGCCAAAACGAGATATCGAAAAGTTGTATATCAACAACTTTATTGTCCTTGAACAGTTCTCGTGACATTTTTTTATATCTTGAAAAAAATAGAGATGTGAAAAATTTACCGTTTTTTATCTAAAAACACCTAAAACTCGAAGACAAAACGAGATATTGAAGGATAAATGGTAATGGTAATGGGTGGGGAACGCAAGCGTCAGCGACTAGGTCACAGTGGGCCCTTTTCGCAATCCCCGGCATCTTCACTCATCCCATGTCGGATACCTGCTCGAACCTCTTCGACCTTCTTATGAAAGTCGAAATGTCTTTCCATTGCAATGCGTGCAATTCTTCCTCCTTAATAGTGGCAGCTCCGAAGACGTTTTGTCTGAGCATGCTATAAATACCACATTCACACAGGAAGTGGAAGGAGTCCTCCTCCTCCCCACATTCCGTGCCTAGTGGGTCTGCCTCAACTCTGATGAGAGCCAGGTGCCTCCTGAGGCCGAAGTCACCGGTTAGAACTCCCACCAACAGTCGAAGTTCTTTGCGGCTTAGCTTCAGTATCTTGGCCATCCTTGCCATGTCGGGCCCCGATATCATCTGCTTTGACTGCCTGCATCCGTCTATCCTTCTCCACTCTTTTCCTAATGTATCATTCAGTGCCGTTGTTACTTGTCTCCTTGTTATGCCGAGTTCGGGTTCGGGCCCTAGTAGGATTGTCCGGCTCCTTGCTTGGCTAGCTGGTCCGCCTGCTCGTTGCCTTCAATCCCTTCATGGCCCGGAACCCACATCAGCGTTATTTCCTTTTCAGTCGCAAGACTCTCCAGCGCATCTCTGCACTCCTGAACCAGTACTGATCTGGTTCTGGTTGCATTCAGAGCTCTGATGGCGGCCTGACTGTCCGAGCAGACATATACATGTCTCTCTGGGCCGGACCTTACCTCTTCCATTCTGGTTGCCTCCAGGATGGCATACACCTATGCTCGGAAAAATGTTATCAGAGAACCTAGCGCATAGGCTCTTTTCTCTCCGTTTTCCAAGTAAACTCCTGCTACGGCTTGTCCTTCCTCCAGTTTGGACCCGTCTGTAAAACAGACCAGGCTTTCTGGGGGAAATATCATCCTTTCCTCTTCCCACTCTCTCCTGTCTGGGATCTCTAGAGAGTGACCCCATCGGCAGCCCTAGACTCCCTGCTGGGTCTGCTGTCGCTTCCAACTTGTATAAAGAAGGAAGCAATGGCGTCTTAACTGAGAATGCGTGACTCAGGGAGCTGGCGAGGAGAGGGGTACACAGGGCATACCGAAATCGCTGTGGTAGCGGAGAAAGAAATCCCACTATCCACTATCAAAGTGATACAGGCAGAGGATAAAATTAGGTGGAAAAGATATCGAAGGATTGTATTCAAATAGATTTATAGTTCCCAAGAAGTTTTATGAAAAGTTCTTATGAAATTTTTTCATATTTTGAAAAAATAATTGCGATATGGAACTTAAAAAAAAACAAAATCTCGAAAACGAATCGATATATCGAAAAACTGTCTATGTATACAGTTTCAATGTCCTCAATCAGATTTACAAAAAAATGTCCACATAACATTTATTCATATCTTGAAAAAAAAGTTTGAGATATGGACTCCGTTTTTTTTAATACCAAAAACTCAAAAACAAAACATGGTACCAAAAAAGTGTATGCAAACAGTGTCATTGTCCTTAAACAGATCTACAAGAAGTTATGAAACTTTTTCATATCTTGAAAAAAAAATGAGGTTTGGGCTTTGGAATTTTCCGTTTTTTTTAAACCGAAAACTCGAAAACAAAACGAGATATCGAAAAAATGTTAATGAACAGTTTTATCGTCCCCGAACAGATCCGGATTTTGAAAATTTCCTCCTCCACTTTCTTCTGGGTGCTTCGCACACAGCTTTTTGATAGTTTCCCCAAAATTTTATGATCAGGTCTACAAAAAGTTCCCATGAAATTTTTTCAAATCTTGAAAAAAATTTGTGATATTTTCCGTTCTTCTTAAACACACCAAAAACTCGAAAATGAAGCGCGAAATAAAGAAATGTTTTTGAGCACTTCTATTATCCTCAAATAGGAATACAAAACATTTTCATGAAAATTTTTCATATCTTATTTATTTTTTAACATTTTTCTTTAAAAACACCAACATTTCGAAGACGAGATATCGAAAAAATGTAAATGAACATTTTCATGATCCTCAAACAGGTCTACAAAAAGTTCCCATGAAATTTTTTCAAATCTTAAAAAAAGCGTTATTTTCCGTTTTTTCTTAAAAACACCAAAAACTCGAAAATGAATCTTGATATCGAAAAATGTATCTGGATAGTTTTATTGTTTTCAAACAGGTCTACAGAATGTTTGCTGGGGTAAGTAGTGTCGTAACTCACCAGGTCCTTGGATGTTGGATCAATTTTATTATTATTATAATTTTATTTTCTGTAGGAATATCCCAGTCAGGTCCTGTCTCTGGAGATGTGATACATACGGAGAACGCGCTGGTGTCGTTCACCCCAATAACCACTCCACATATCCGTAGGGTAACTGAATATTGTTTCCCAGATTCATGTGCCCTGAGCAGACGAAGTGAACCAAGGATACCGGCCTTCCGCACTCGTTCGGCTAAGATTTCTGCCATATTACGGCAAGACGGTATGATTTTCGAATTCGAGAGCAGTGTGGCCATCATTCCACCAAGGACTCTCATGATCAGAACCATCATTTTAACAAAGTGATTTGGGTGAAGCCTGCGGACTTCAAGGGGTATATCTAGATATTGAGTACGTTCTTCCTGCTCTTTTCTAACGATATTGGTTTCGCCTGGAGCGGAAAACTCTATGACGAAAATCGTCCTACTTTGGTGGTCGAGAAGGACAGCATCAGGCTATTGGCTTGTATCTGTCTGAGGGTGGGGAATGAGTAGCTCCAATAACAACTCCGCAAACTATGGAGTAAGAAGCTATTGGGTCCAAGAATCGTGTGCCATGAGCAAACGTAATGAACCAAGAATGACAGCCTTCTGCATTCTACCAGCTACGATATCTGACATCTTGCGATATGCCAGTATGAAAGACGTATGCGGTGACATTGGGCAGCATAAAGAGATATATGACTGCAATGATGCCAGTGTCAGTGGGCTCATGAACCGTCTGCAGACACTGATGGTGGATGGTTCGTGTGAGATTTCTTTACAATATAAAATAAAGTAAGATGGCGGGTAATGGCATCCTAGGCCGCCATTACCCTACAGTGGCAGGTTATGACGGTCACTGAAGGATTTCAGAGAAAAAATCACAATTTCATCATTTTGGATTTTATTCATTTCAGTAATACATGTTCCGTTCCCGATTTTTGTCGATCCCACTTTAGCAAATGAAATATTATTGAAGACATAGCTCAGAGGGTCGGTATTCTATAAAGATCATCGAATACTGCATTAGAATAATTTTCCCATGAACATTTTTTTTTTAGTAATATTTAGTCATGTGTGTCGAAATAACCAATGAAATCAACATTACAATGATAACTACCCATGGATAGTTTTCACAGTTATTAAGCAGGATTTATAGATTATGCCGCAGCCGTACCCGTTGCCGTAGCCGCAGGCAAAATTATGACCAATTTATAGTTTTATTTTGTATTCAATGAGCGCCAACTGTTTTCCTTCATAAAACATATTTTTATAATTTTTGTCCTTCAGATTATACAGCGTGTCTCACGGTCGATGGTAGGTTAGACGTTTATGGTAAACGCAAAGCAGGATTTCCCTGAAAATTTCACATCTTACATTTTGTTACCTGATCTATCGATCTAAAATATTTTCAGCTTTGCGGCGTTGCCACGTCTATCAAAAAAAAAACTAGCAACTTTATTTTTTTAAATAGAACACCCCGTATATTAACTCATTTTTTGAATCGCTCTTCCATTATAATACTTTTTTGTTAATAATATCCTATACCTATCTCTATCTGTTTTCGAAATAAAAAATAATTTGTGTTAAATATGGTCCAAAACATAGCCCTAATTGAACTTTAGTACATCAGTACTCTCAATTCATGAAAAGTTGATATTTTGATTATAGGTTGGACAAATTCGAAGTATTTACTTAACACCAAGAAATCGACTCCATATCATACAGGGCGTGCTAAAATTACTGTTATTTCCATAATGCATAAAAGTGGTCAAAAGTTCATTTTTTCAAATGAAACCCCCTGTATATTACTCCATAAATTGAAAGATGATGAAAAATGCTTCAAGATGATATATCATGTCCCTATACCTAAATCATCAACTTTTCTTAATAAAATTGCTTTTTAAGAATTTGGTTTTAGGTAACAGTGGATTTGTCAAGCTTATAACAGTTTGGTAACTTTTATAAGTAATTTACGAATAGTTATCGACGGTGTTTCAAATTATCCAAAGTGAATGCAAATATCGATTATTCAAACAAAGTTCGTATGAAATTATTTATTATACACGGACAGTATGATCAAATCATTGCCAGAACTTGCAGAAATTTCAACCAAATGTATCCTGAATTAACACCAATGAACGAGAGGAAGTATGTAAGATTACAAAATAATTTTCTTAACTATGGCTGAAAGTTTCCAGGGAACAACTGTCCAAAAACCAGGCATTTCTAGGTAAAAAGTACGATTTTCTGGAATATAACATATGAAAGTACAGAAAAAAACAGAATTAGGAGGATTAAAAATAACAAAATTGTAAACAAAATATCACATTTTTACAATAAATGCTGGAAATGTTGTCCATTACATTCTAAACATTTTAAAATATTCTTTTGTACGCGACTTGTCGTTGCTTTTTCAATTTCATGGGGATCTAGATCTTCAATACACCGCACTATTCGCCGTCGCAGTTCTTCTTTGGTAGGCACTGGAGTACTGTACACCCTTTATTTTAAAACACCCCATAAAAAAAGTCAAGTGGCGTGAGATCGGGTGATCTCGGTGGCCAATCCCACGGCCCTAAACGCCTAAACGTCAAACATCAAACGATCGTCAAACATTTGGTGAAGTTTCCTGGAAACTTCCTGAGTGCAATGAGCTGGCGCTCCGTCAAGTTGAAACCACGAATTCCTATATTCCTCTAAAGGCAAGTTTTCAAGAAATTCGGTAACAGTCGTCCTTAAAATATGAAGATATCTCTCTGCATTCAGTGTGTCTTCATAAATAAAAATGCTAATTTAATTTTTCTTCAAAATACAAAACACATTCAGGGAAAATTTTTCTTGAAAACCCATTTCTTTTGTCACATGAGGATTATGATCAGCCCAAAAATGTTTATTCCATCTATTAAAAATGCCATCCCTCGTAAATTTTGATTCGTCGCTCCAAATTATTTTTGACAAAAATTCCCGATCTTCCTGTATATGTATTAGAAGGGATTCGCAAAAATGCACTCTGCGTTCAAAGTCTTCTACTTTGAGAGCTTGAACTTTGGTAAATTTATACGGATGCATTTCGTGATTTTCCAAAATTCGTTGTACTGAAGCATGTGATACACCCAAATCTTTTTCTGCACTGCGAACGGAAGCTTCTGGATATGCATAAAAATATGCCAAGACGTTAACAGTATTTTCCTCATTTAAAGTAACAGGTTTTGGTAATGTTGAAGGCGCTTTTAACTTTGAGCCATAGTTAAGGAAATTATTTTGTAATCTTACAAACTTCCTCTCGTTCATTGGTGTTAATTCAGGATACATTTGGTTGAATTTTCTGCAAGTTCTGGCAATGATTTGATCACACTGCCCGTGTATAATAAATAATTTCATAAGAACTTCGTTTGAATAGTCAATAGCATTCATTTTTGGCGATTTTTGAAAACACCGTCAATAACCATTAGTTAATTACTTATAAAAGTCACCAAGCTGTCATAAGCTTGATACTTCCACGGCCACCTAAAATCAAATTCTTTAAATATTTTATACAACTGTCCGAACTGTCATTAAAAATCTCTTTAATAGAAACAATCAGAACATCTACTTAGAAAGAATTATTTAGAAAAGTTCACACATGTATTTGGCAGTTTGTGCAATTGGTAATATTTATTCCCTGTGAAGTAACTGACGAAGTACCTACTATTCAATTCAACTGTATAAAGTCCTTTATGAATAACCAATAATAACATTTAAATAAACATGTGCGCTGGTGTATGTAGTTGAAGTATCTGCCTTGTAATCCAAAGATCGTGTGTTCGAATCCCATGGACCTCATTCATTTTTTTGTTTTTTTTTTTACTAGCTGTAACTGTTGTACACAAAAATGTATATGATACATGGATTTGCTCCACTCGCTGACGTTCGTTTCGCAATATTCCCCACTCACAAAATAAAATGCCACTTCCATCACTTGTAGGTATCATAAATAACTATTTTTCCACAAAAACGGCTTTATTAAGAAAAGTTGATGATTTAGGTATAGGGACATGATATATCATCTTGAAGCATTTTTCATCATCTTTCAATTTATCGAGTAATATACAGGGGGTTTCATTTGAAAAAATGAACTTTTGACCACTTTTACGCATTATGGAAATAACAGTAATTTTAGCACGCCCTGTATGATATGGAGTCGATTTCTTGGTGTTGGGTAAATACTTCGAATTTGTCCAACCTATAATCAAAATATCAACTTTTCATGAATTGAGAGTACTGATGTACTAAAGTTCAATTAGGGCTATGTTTTGGACCATATTTAACACAAATTATTTTTTATTTCGAAAACAGATAGAGATAGGTATAGGACATTATTAACAAAAAAGTATTATAATGAAAGAGCGATTCAAAAAATGAGTTAATATACGGGGTGTTCTATTTAAAAAAATAAAGTTGCTAGTTTTTTTGATAGACGTGGCAACGCCGCAAAGCTGAAAATATTTTAGATCGATAGATCAGGTAACAAAATGTAAGATGTGAAATTTTCAGGGAAATCCTGCTTTGCGTTTACCATAAACGTCTAACCTACCATCGACCGTGAGACACGCTGTATAGACGTGGAATTCCTTCTAGTAGGTTTAGGAATACGCCTACATCAACATCTATATTTTCCTCATATTCTGACATTTCTGAATGAAATTAGTTCTTGCTTTCAAACTATATAAACAAATACATAACCTAAATAATAAATAAAAGTTGGTTAACTAGCCGGGCAGCGACAACAGCAACTGCAACAGCAGCGGATCTATAAACGTATGTATGAGCAACGGCACATTTATCTTCGTACGGCAACGTCAACTGCAACGACTGGGGCTGCTACTCAATCTATAAATCCAGCTTGAGTTATCACTAATGTCACGAGGTTGACACAAAGTTTTTGATATATCATTAATTTGAATCATTTCTTAAATGTTACTGTCCTGTCAGAAAAAAATTTCTCACCGAATATCCCTCGAACATTAATAAATAATACATAATTTTATCACAACTTCCTCAAGCACGTTGTTTTAGGTAACAGCTCTCAGCTTTCGGCGTCGGGCTGTTACCAAATAACGTGCTTTCGAAAACCGTGATGAAATTATTTCAATTTCGTTAGTTATCAAAGTACTTGGGATATTATGGCTGGCAACTATCTCCAAGTGTCTCACTATTTCTTGCAAATTATTCAAGGTATGCTTACCTTATGCTCGTTAGCACCTTTCTGAATTCGATCACTTTCGGCCCTAGCCATCGTTTCCTCGAGACTCAAATTCACGTAACTTTTCGTATCGATTGCAGCTGCAGGATATTTGTAACGTTTTTCTGGTATCTCGAATTCAGGATATACGTATTTCGGATGAGGCTGAAACTCATACGAGAAAATATTCCCATCGTGGCCGCAGCTGAAGAAAAACTTGCTGTCGGAACTGAAACACATTTTCGGCACGAAGCCGTACTGATTGTCATGCATGGCGATTGTCCAGTAGTCCGAAAAGTCCGTAAAATCCGTACTGTTCACTTTGTTCACACGGATGGATCCATCTTGCATTGCAAATATGATATATTCCTTGTTGTAACTGAAAAAAAAAGTCAATTGGTTTTTTCGATTATCACTCTGATCATGACATCAAAACAGCATGATTATTTTGTAAGTGGTAAGATGCCTAAAAACCCTGGTGTGTCGAGTGATTCGATTTTGTTTTGATTTTTCAGAACACAAATGGATAGCGTTTAACTAAAAGGTACCAAGCGCCAGATCGTCAAATTTGAGATAAGGGTACCATACGACTCCAAAAGCTGGAACCTGCTTCATGTAAAAATATGCAAGTGATTTATTGAACATGGTGATATCTTTTGAAGAAAGTGCCAACCGCCATTTCCATAATTATTGTACAATTTTCGAAAATGAATTGACTTTATCAAGTCATTATTCAATACCACAATTTGGCGCTTGGTACCTTTTAGCTAAACCATTGTATATTTCATGTAATTTTAATGCAGGTTCCTTCAAAAAAACCCGATTTTAATGCTGTCCCATTGTTTCAATCAAGTTACGACATGACTTCGAGGCCAGATCACTGAAGCTACGACATGACTTGGATGCGAGCTCACTATCGCCATCTACATGTCGCATCCATTTTGATCCAATTATAATCCCATAAGGTTGACTAACTATCTTCTATATAAACAATGGTTAAACGCTATCCAAATAAACAAATGAAATATTGGTCAGTGGTCTGCTTCTTTAATCGGTCCCAGAGATGGCGCCCTTACAGAATTTTAGTCCTGTCAAAATTCCAGGGATATGTTGATTGATGACTGTTGTCAATTTTATGGAATTTCAACAAACTCCAAATACTATTCAGAAATGAATAGTTGTGGCGGAATCTAAATTTCATAGTACAATTTCCTTGTATTGATGACTATTTTAATGTGTTTCTCCATTTTTCTGTATATTTTCTTAGAAATTCTTCATTCATTTAATAATAATTCAATTTGTCTGATTGACTCGGCCGTTACTTGATGAAGATACATTCATAAAATACACAGAAAACGATTCGATCTCCACAAACTTTATTCAATCAGACAGTGAAAAAGCTACTGTGCTAGCGAAACATGTCTGATTGAATAAAATTTATGAATATTTAATCGTTTTCTGTGTAGTTTGTACAATAATAATTTGATCATGTTCCGTTTTTGTATCATTTGTGGGCAATCCAGAGAGACGAACAAAATAATTCATCTATATTCAGTACCGAAAGTGAGTACCACCATATCATGAAGATTATCACAATAGTATCTTGTATTATTAGAAAACATTTTAATGAAAATAATGGCACGAATATATCTCACGGAATCCCGCCATTCCTTATATTATATTATATATTATATTAGCACAAGAATGATAGGTTCTAATGGTGAATTTTCATGAAGCTTAATTTCAATACTTCCAAATGAAATGCCTGGTTATTATTGTAGTTAATTGCATTTCAGTAAAATATTATATAAATAAGTCGAAAGTGTAACAAATAAAACTGATTTGTGATAGTGATTCAGTAAATTCCAATAACTAGGTTTTTTTATTCAGTTCATTCGTCATACTTGAAAACTTCTGTGCTTGTAAATTTACCCTAACAGGAAAACCGACCGTGGCGGTACACGCAAATGCGGAGTATTTGGGAAACAGGTCACGATTTCATTTGTTATCTCTTAATTAAGCAGGCGAATTGTCTACCGTATTATCCCACAGTTTTGCAGGTATGAGTCGACACACCAGGATTTTTAGACATCCTAGTAAGTAGGCACATTTATACGACGGCGTTCTGGTGCCACGGCGAAAATAAAAAAAATCTGTCAATTGACACATTCAATCTGTCAATTGACACATTTAATCTGTCAATTGACACATTCAATTTGTCAATTGACACATTTAATTTGTCAATTGACACATTTAATCTGTCAATTTACTCATTTATTTGTCAAGTGATTTTTTTCAATCTCCTATTCATGTTCATACGCTGTTCAAGACCAAACGTACTAATGGTACTTTTTTTTTGTGTGACAACTAAACCACAGCTTGCACGCATTTCGAATGCATCCATGAAACTGCCCTGATTTACAGATTTCATTATTTACAAACGTTAGAAGCGTTTCAGTATCTCAATAATTTCTCCACCAGAACAAATTTAAAAATTTCAATCATCGTTTCAGTGTTCTTTTACGAATCAAATCACCATCACGTAATTCCAAAAATAATAAAATTTCGTTATTGCTCAACCCAATCGAAAAGTACCTACGGCTGAGTTGGTTCATGGCTATTCACTGGTCATGTTCAAACTACCCATTCCGTGGTGGTCGTACTGGTATGCCTCTCGAGCATTAGGTCTTGGGTTCGATTCCCAGCATGGTCATCGGTCTCATGCACGGCATCACACGTTAAAAGGTGAGGGTTGCTCCCTAGCTTGCACACGTCTCTCGAAGACTTATGGTGGTTCGGGGTAGGGGTGCAACAGGTTGACGGATATAACGATTTCAATTTTCATCATCGAAATGCTCTAATCACCTCATATTAAATGTGTCAATTGACAGATTAAATGTGTCAATTGACAGATGAAATGTGTCAATTGACTAATTATATGTGTCAATTGACAGATTGAATGTGTCAATTGACTGATTAAATTTGTCAATTGACAGATTAAATGTGTCAATTGACAGATTTTTTTATTTTCGCTGTGGCACCAGAACGCCGTCGTACATTTATCCCTATTTTTGATATGATATTTTTTTGATCCTGCCATCCTCATCACGTTGTCCAGTTCACAGATCGATCCTGGCCAGTTTTCGAGCTACAGGGTGTCAAAAATTCCGTGACTGCTATTTTGCGAATTATGAATCGATTTGATTTTTTTTTAGAAATAAACACATTAAATCTAATTTGTAGCTTGTAAGTCCCTCCATTCGAATAAGAAATCATATTTCACAAAATCGACATGATTGACGTCTGCGCATTTTATTAGCTACCACTATCGAGAATTTTCGTACAGGAAAAAGTTGGGCGTCTCGGCAAAATGAAAAGCTACTTGAAAGATTCAGCCTGTTATTAATCATTTTTGAAAATAGGCGTGGGATCCCGGTCTATAAAGACAAACATTGGGGAAAATATCAATTTTATTTAATGGAATTTTGATATTCAATAATAAACCCAATAATTTAAAAAAAAGTTACCGTACAAAAAAGATCGTTTTTTTGCATTTTCAATTCGAAATTTTGTTGTTAATTGTATTAGTAATAAATTTATTATGAACATTTATGTTTCTTGAGGTCAATAAAGATTATTATATTATGAAACATATTTTTAATTTCAAAATCCTACAATATTTTGGGCTGGGATGAATATAATGGAAAATAAAAAATACTATCTTGTAGGAAAAGTTTTTTTCTACCAAAAAAATTTTCCACACTTTTTTGTCAGATCTATAGTTTGTTCGTAAAAAAATCATATACAAAATTATGCACACCACGGACGGGATGCCTGATCCGCCGCGTGAGGACCTATTTTTTAGAATCGGGCGTATTACCACAGATAACTTAATCTGTGGTATTACATAGTAATCTGAAACGTACTCTCGAAATCTTAAATTAGAATTGCAAATACTCTATTTCCAAACAGGAAATCTAGACTTTCTAATGGTATAGTTTATTTTTCATTTTTAATAAAACGTTGAAT
The DNA here is from genome assembly GCA_944452925.2 of Chrysolina oricalcia. Taxonomy (NCBI): domain Eukaryota; kingdom Metazoa; phylum Arthropoda; class Insecta; order Coleoptera; family Chrysomelidae; genus Chrysolina; species Chrysolina oricalcia. Next base: position 49,129,596 of record OX101825.2, on the reverse strand, counting down.
AGAAAAAAACGCGTATATTAGACTCGAAAATTGAGCGTTCAGATTATAATTTTTCTCAAACATAATTATAATTCGGAAAAAAAATTTCATTTCGGAAAATTGTTGCTTAGGTGACCTTATTCACAAATAAAATTTTCTAGTCATTCATTTCGTCTCGTTATGGAAATATGATTTTAAAATTTTCTATCATCTAAATATATAGGTCTCTACAAAATTATTAAAAATAAACTTATTTGAATGATACTTTTTTAATATATAGGTTAAAAAATACATGTCAAGAATCTTTAAGCATAAATTCATTCAGTGCGGAAAATTTTGCAATTATAATAATTTTTTGTGTATATATAACAAGAAAATAGCAGGACGAACATCAGAAAGTCCATAAACTTCACGACGGAAAAGGAGACCCAAGACGGTTTACCTTTCCTAGACGTGAAAGTTCAAAAGAACAATGATAAGTGCCAAACATCAGTGTACAGAAAGCCGACTCACACTGGACAATACCTGAACTTCGAATCGAACCATCATGGTGCTACAAAGAGAGGGGTTGTTCGATCGCTGGTGGACCGTGCCTACAACCTGTGTAAGGGCGGAAATGGACGGGCTGCAATATGCGGTTGCTGCCGACTTCATAAATGATGCTCAAGTCACCTTCAAGTGAAGTCGAGTTGGGCAGCTCAGAGCAGTCCGGATCGACCGCATTTGCAGTTTATGGAACTGCTCTTTGCTGTCGCATCTGACTGCAAGTAGAATAGGAATGAAATGATATTGTGGTGATGGACTTTGAAAAGTAAGCACCATTGCTTGTTCTTTTATTTATAACGAGATCTAGTAATAAAAGTGACAAACTGTCAGTTTGGCTCTACTAAGTTTCTCTGAAATCCACTAAATAATCGAAGATAAACAACCAAAACCCAATTTTTGAATACTATCAAATCCTTGTGCAAGAGAACAATATAAGTTTCAATAGGAAGTGCAATCATTTCAATATTATTTATTGCAAAGATTTCGGACAGTTTGGAAACGTCAATTGTGTCATCAAAGATATTGAAATCATAGTCCAGTGAAGATAAATATTTTTTGCCGCTTGAGAAAAAAAAATTAAATGTGAATATGGGAAGAAAGAGAGGGCGTAGAAATAGTAACAATTCAATGATTGAAAGTATTCAAAATATAGATGTAGAAACTTTTGATTCATTAGAAAATTCAAGGAATGAACCTGCAGAATCTCAAAATGAAACCATGAGAAGAAAGAGAAAAACACCAAAATGAGATATATGACCAAGAAACCAGTTATGAATTCATCCAAATTGATTATGCAGAAGAAAAAAAACCTAAAAGTAGAAAACTTTTGAAAGCAGAAGAAAATGACTTGTTAGAAATATTGAAGAATGAAAATTTAAATTTATTGAGAATGTTAGATGAGAGAGAACAATTATTGGCTGAAAAAGATAGAAATATCGAACAACTTCTTCGAGAGAATGAAAGTCTACGATCCAATTATAACCTTATAACGTCCAATATTGTGGAGAAAGATACAATAATGGAAAGTCTTGACAAACTTCACAGTAAAATAGATGAAGTAAAAACAGAATTGATACCAAAAAACATTCCAACATACTCACAAATTGTATCACTAAAAAAAGGTAACAAAAAAACATATTCTGAAACATTAATTATAGAACCAAAAAATGAACAACAATCCATTGAAACCAAGAGAGATCTCAACAAAAATATCAATCTAGGAAAGCTAAAAATTGCTATTGCAACAGTGAAAACAAGAAGAAACGGTGGATTGGAGGTAACCTGTAAAGAAAAACGTGATTTCGAAGCTCTAAAGGAAGAACTTCATAATAAATTAGAAAAAAAATATTCAATCGAAGAAAAGAAGCTCATCAATCCCAAAATCAAAATTGTAGGACTTAAATTGAAAGAATGTATCGACAAGGAAGAATTGCAAAAAATTATTATTGACCAAAATCAATTTATAAATGACGATGACTTTTTGAAAATAAATTTTATCAAATATATTGAGAATAAAGACTCTCCTACACAATATTTATGGAAGTAAGTGGAAGATTATATAGGAAAATATTTGAAGAAAATTTTGGAAAATTATTCATTTCATGGCAAAATTTGAAAGTATTTGATAATAATTTGCTAACCCAATGTTACAAATGTTATCGTTTTGGTCATACTTCAAAGAATTGTAGAAACAATACAGTTTGTCCCTGTTGTGGAAAACAACATGAAGAAAAAACGTGCAAAAATGCAGATATCTTGGAATGTCTGAACTGCGAACACTCTAATCAAAATTATAAAACAAAACTTAATTCCCAGCATGCTGCAAGTGATCGAAATTGTCCGATATATAAAATGAACCAAGAGAAAATGTCTTCCCGAATAAATTATGGATAAAAATTTTATCAATCTCTTTGATTATTCATCATTGGATCAACAAAAAGCACTTCAAGATGATGAATTAGGAATATTATATATGAATGCAAGATCAATATAAAATAAACTTGACAACCTGGAAATACTTGCAAATGAAAATCAGATCAAAATCCTTGTCATAACGGAAACATGGCTATCTAAAGACGAGGAAACATTCTTTGGTTTCAATAACTTCAATTCTATATTTTCAAGCAGAGAGAAGAGAGGAGGCGGTGTTGGTATTTTCATACATGAAGATTTAGAATTCAGTATTTTGGAAAAAGAATGAAGTGAATTATCTAGAAATTGAAATCAAAAACCCAAAAATGATAATTTCGGTAATTTATAAACCCCCAAATATAAAAAATTCGAACTTTTTTAATATATTGGATAATAATATGAACAAAATTAACAATCGAAATGTGAAATGCTTTTTCCTAGGAGATATGAACATAGACTTATTAAATGATAACAAATATTCTAAAAATCTTCTAGGCATATATTCATCCAATAATTTCTTTTTATGTAATGATTCCAACAAGATCTGGTGCATCTAGTGCGACGATAATTGATCATGTTTTAACAAACAATAAGGAAGAACTTCACTTATCTTTAATTAAAAATTCACTTAGTGACCACAAAATACAAATATTGAGTATAAAATGCAACAAAATACAAAAACATCCATACACTGTGCGCCAAATCAAACTTCATGATACAAAGAAATTGAAAAGTGAATTAATACAATTTACAAGTTATTTGGAAACTTTAACAGACCCTAATATCATATACAATAAACTACTGAACATTTTTGAATCATGTGCATTTATCAAAATCATAAGAGTGAGAAATGACAAACCATGGTTTTCAAATGATCTGAAACAAATGATCAAAAAACGTGAGAAGTATAATCGAAAAAAGAAAGAAAACCCTGGTAATGAATATTATATTGATTTATATAACCACCAAAATAAACTTGTGAAGAAAGCATTGAGGACTGCAAAAAAGAATTACTATGATAACAGATTCGAAAATTCAACAACGAAAGAAAAATGGACTGCAATAAATAAACTACTGAATTCCAACTATCGAAAGAAGCGCAATATTCAATCTTTAAAAGTCGATAATGAAGTAATTGAGGACTGCCACAAAATATGTGATAAATTCAATGAACATTTCACCAATATAGGACCCAAACTTGCCTCCAAAATTCCTAAAACATCGCAGAGCTGTATAGAAAAAACAACCATTTCATCAATGTTCCTGGATCCTCCAAATACTGAAGAAATCATAAGTATAATTGATAATCTCGACCCAAAGAAGGCTTGTGGATTTGACGAAATTGATATCAAACTTGTAAAAATTGTCAAATCTGAACTTGCTCCAATTTTGAAATACTTAATTCATAAGTCAATCCAAACCTCAATAGTACCAGAAAAAATGAAAATTGCTAAAGTCACACCAATATATAAAAATGGCAAAAAACAGATATGAACAATTATAGGCCCATCTCGGTGCTTCCTGTATTTTCAAAAATCTTCGAGAAATTCATAAATGACAAACTATTTGAGTATTTGGAAAAGAAAAATCTTCTATTTGAAAACCAATATGGATTCCGTAAATTGAGAGATACTGAGAGAGCAACACAAGATGTTATTTCATCTAACCAACAAAAAGTTGACAACAACCAAAAATGTGCACTATTATCTTTAGATTTATGTAAAGCTTTTGATACAGTTGATCATAAAATACTATTGAAAAAATTATACAGTATTGGCATCAGAGGCAACATTCATCACTGGTTTGAAAATTTTTTGAATAATCGACAACAGTATGTTTGCATTGAAAATAGTTATAGTCAATATAGAAAAATCAGTTATGGTGTACCACAGGGATCTGTTTTGGGGCCTGTTCTTTTTTTGATTTACATCTTCTATTTCTTTTTTGGATTTAAAAGGATCTCTAAAATTATTTGCAGATGATACAACTATAATTTATTCAGGATCCAATACAGACACTCTCAAAAAAAGTATCCAATGCGACATTAAAAATATTCTCTCATGGTTACAGAATCATAAATTAACCTTAAACTTTTCCAAATCCTCATATATGTTTATTGCAAAACGAAAAATTAATGACCAACTCACACCATTAATCTTTGATAAAAATCAAATTGAATACAAAAACTGTATAAAATTTTTAGGACTCTATATTGATGAATGCCTCAGTTGGAAAAAACATATTGAAAAAATTAGAAAAAAAATCTCTCCAATTATCGGCATACTTTACAAGATTAGAAACTATATATGTCGTAAATATTTGATGAATATATATTATTCCTTCATATATTCGCAATTACAATATTTGATATCTAAATGGGGATCCGCGAATAAATCTGTATTGAAACCTTTGAAAAAACTCCAAAATAAATCAATAAAATGTATTCACAAACTTCCCCCTCTTGAACCAACAAAAAATTTGTACAAGCCAAAAAAAATATTGAACTTGGAATCTCTTTACAAATTATCAGTATGTTTGTTTATTCATTTAAGCCGATTTAAAAAAAAAAATACTGGTTTGCATTTTACAGAAAATAAAGTAATTCATAAACACCTAACAAGAAATTTCAATGAACTATATCCCAGTAAGGCAACATCTGAAATTGGAAAGAGGTGCATTTCGCATGATGGTATCATAATTTATAATCAATTACCTAACCGTTTGAAAAATATAAAACATCTATTGAAGTTCAAATTACAACTGAAAGAGTATTTCTTAGTTTCCTAATTTTTTAGAATTTTATCAGATTTGACAATTTAATTTAGTTTAATTTGTATTCATTTATCCTATATACGTATTATATATAGCCAATTAATCGTTGACTTCCCTGTAAAAACATTTAATGTTTCTTTGGTGAATAAATGAATAATAATAATAATAATTGAATTTAAGATCTCGTAAGTACGTAACAGATTAAAATGTAATACGCCCGGTTCTAAAAAATAGGTCCTCACGCGGCTGACCAGGCAAACTTTTTCTACAAAACAATATTTTTTATTTCTCTTTATATCCATCCCAGCCCAAATTATTCTAGGTTTTTGAAAATAAAAATATTTATCAATTTTTTTTTTGACTTTAGGAAATCGATTATATATATATCAACAGATATACTCTAAACTAATTATTAAAAAAAAAACATCGAGATTGCCAATTACTTGTGCTTTTAGTTTAAAATTTACTCCACCAACTGGGCTATTTGCAAGCGGAACGGTGGATGCTTACTTGTAGACGTAGCTGCTGATTTCAACATTATCTCCATCATAAACCATTCTAAATTTATATGGTACTTCTTCTTTTTGGTCGATTTTATACTCGTAAATATAACCGGCATCATATCTGAAAAAAAACATGATTATTTTGTACTTTCAAAGAAATTCATTTAGCTCACCCTCCTACGGATAACCATATAGTACCATTTTCCGTATATTTCAACCACAGTATTTTATTTGGTACTTCTGGATAATAAAGCGGCTCCAATTCTTCTTCAGAGTCAGAATCAGCTGAAAAATGAAACAGAACTCAGAAATTGAAATTGAAAATTTCCGAAAGACAAATAAAAATAATATTCAAATTCACTTTATAATAAGCATATCCATTTATTGACATGTTTTCCTTCAGGATTTGATTTGTCCACATTAACATATATAGGGGCAAATCTACACTTGTATAGATTTTCTTGATTTTAACATTTTTTCGTATGTAGACTGTTGAAGGTTTAAATTAGACATAAAACACTTCTAGAAACGAATTTCTTCTAGTAAATAACTTTAAATTAATATGCATATTTATGTTTAGACCACCTTCTATTAGATGGAAGAATCAGTTCAATCAAACATTTTGCACAAAAATGTTTTCTTCAAAATGATAGTGTAAATCATCAACAATACATCAAAAATTATAAATGATACATACAAATAGTGTTATTATTTCCATTGGCAATAATAGTATATTATTCAACAAGCGTATAATGATGGCTATTACCCACGAAGATGAAATTGCAACACGAGCCGGAGGCGAGTGTTGTAACATCTGAGTAGGTAATTGCCATTATACGCGTGTTGAATACTATACTTTATCCACAACTATATACGACAATACCTTTGTCATTAGTTAGGTATGATCTGGCGCTTCTTTTATAAATTCACTGATTTCTTCGGGAGTAAAGGTTTTAGATTTTTTCGTTTGATGGCCCTCAGACTGACGTCTTAAAAATTCCTGCAACTTCATGTACGTCTCTAGGTGGATACTATGGTGAATATTCAATGTACTCTTCAGCATAGAATAATATGTCCACAATGATGATGACTTGTATTTTTTAGCAAGTTCAACAAAATAAACTAGGATAACATTTTCAGAAAAAGACGATGTTTTTTGTGCCAGTTGCCAATGCATAAAACTTTTGTAATCCGCATCATATTTACCTTTTGACTTGTTAGGTAAGAGATTTTCTGTAACGCTAGCCGCTAATTTTAAAATGTCTGGCGGACATATCTTCTAAATCAGATTCACTATTAGACATTTCTCTAATGATACCAGAGATAAGAATGTTCACAACAAATAACTCACAAACCGACTGACAGTATATCTACAAATACAGTGACAAGTAAATTTACAAATTGTCAAATTTGACGCAACGATTGAGTAATATTATTCCATCGAACTGTCATTATTATTCAATTCTATATGGTAATGCATGGCATTACTTGATAAAAATCGCATATTTAACAGAGTTATTAATTAATAGTTGTGGATAAAGTTTATAATTCCTTTGGCATTACTACAATCTACTGGAATATAAATTTTTCCGGGAAAAATTTTTAGATTGGTATAATAAAGAAACAAACAAATATTTAAATATACCTACTGAATTATTTTTCTTTTGAAAAATATTTGAATAAACCAACAAGAATCTCGAGAAACTCCTCAACTTGTATTAACCAATTCTTTGTTAAGATGAAAAATAATATGTGTGAAATAAATTTTATTGTTCTTGAAACCTATATTAAAGACTGTAACAACTTCTTCACTAACATATTCCTTAAATTACTGGACTATAATACCTGGCTCCAGACAATGCGATATGAAGATCAACAACTGTCATTGTTCCAAGGCGATCCGGACCCAAAAAGGAAAATAGGAGTAGTCTATCTGTCAACGTGACTTTTTCTTGACTTTTGCCAGTATTCATTTTAAAATCATTTCAATCCTGTGTAATTCTGTTATAATAAAAGTTTATTCTTGTTCCACTCACTCACGATATAGGAGTCTACCCACCCCTCTGATAAATTTATTTATCAACATCGTTACAAGACCATTTTTCAATTTCTTGTCACATATCACACGATTTTAGAGGCTACGAAGAAAACTCTACTAACGTAAAATTAATAAATTGTGATAAATTAGAAAAATTGCTAGAAAATGAAAATTGGGAAGATATTCAGAAAGATTCTTATACCTTATTCTTTAATTGATAACATTGCCAAAATCTGAGAGAAATGCGTTAAAATTAAATTGACAGATTTTCTCGAAAAACATAATTTATTATTTTTCAACCAGTTTGGATTCAGAGAAAAAAGGGGAACAGAGAATGCAATATTTAATGTCACGGAAACTATTTGTAAATCGTTAGATAATCAAATGAAAAATCTTGTAATATTTTTAGATTTAAAGAAAGCGATTGACACAGTTTCACATACAAAATTATCATCGAAATTAGAACGGTTTGGCATAAGAGGAATCTGCCTGAAACTATTTGATAGCTATTTATTTGAAAGGGAAAAAACTGTTCAGATTGATCATATCAAAAGTAATTCTAGGAAAGTAAAATGTGGTGTTCCCCAAGGGTCAGTACTAGGACCTATTTTATTTTTGATTTATATCAATGATCTGTTAAATACGAAAATTAAAGGAGAGTTGTTTGATGATACAGTTTATATAGGTAGTGGGAATGCCTGGGAAGAAACAGTATCAAATGCTGAATTTGATTTATCAATTTTAAAAAATAATCTCAATCACGATTTACTAACATTGAATTTGAAAAAGTCTCATTTTGTGACATTCACGTTGCATGAGAATAAACAACCGAAAAAATTTGAAAAATTGAAGATCCATACTATTTCATGCTTAAAAGATGAAGAACTGTGTAACTGTAACGAACATATTTCCAAAGTTGATGTTATTAAGTAACTACGAGTTCATTTAGATTGCAACCTCAAGTGGCATAAACAAATTACTGAATTGATAAAAAAACTGAGTTAAACACTTTCTGAATTTAGATTGTTGAGAAACATTGTCAGTCGTAAATTAATTATAAGTTTTCATTATAGTCTCTTTCAGTCTATCTTGGCCTATGATGTAATAGGTTGGGGAGGAATTTTTAAACAAGTTTTAAAACCACTTACTTCAATTCGAAAGTATACCTTGAATATTATTTTTTAAAAACCCTTTGATTATTCTTCTAAAATTATCTTTCAACGATATATAATTATAGCTGACAAACAATTATTTTATAAAGCATCGACAGTTAACATAAGAAAAAAATTAGAAATTGTTAATCATACACAACATGAAAATGAAACAAAGAATAAAATGTATGGTTGGATATCAACTGAAAAGTTCTCTACAACTTTGATGCAACAACATGCAATTTAAATAGCTTAAAAGATTTATAATAATTTGCCAGTTTCTTTATAAAAAAACTATCATTTGGGGAATTAAAAATAATCAAATTCTGGTTGTTGAGAATTCTGAAAAATGGGAAAATTATTTGTATGTAAGACAATTTCGAATTTTGATGTTTTAATTGGTTTTAATTTGTTTTTTGAAACGCACCGTACTCAGCCAAGTGTTTGCCCAAAATTCCGAATGATGTTCTATCCGGCTGTTGTCTTTCCGGATATAATTCAAAATAAATTTGTGTTGTTTTCGTACCATTCCTATCAAATTTATAATAAAGTTTCAACATATCTCGTTTTTCTTCATTTGAGAATGAGGACATTTCGACTGAAGTATTTGTGCAAACTTATGATGTTTAATGAGTTCTGACAACTGGTGTTTATTAATCAAAATTTTTCGATGGAGTCGTGACCATCTCAGATGAAGTTGTTTTTTTTTAATATCTGTGGTTTCAGAAGTGCAAATCATAATAAATTATACAACAATGAAATCAGAATGAGAATCACTATTGTTCTGTATAAAAAAACAATATGGCGCCCATAAAAGAAAAAAAAAGTTGATGATGAATGCCAGAAGACGAAACGTCGGATAGTAAATATGAACATGAAAACGTGTAGCTGATAAAAAGTATCGATGGAAATGTACTCTTGGTTTTGAGCTATGTTGTCAAATAACGATAGCAAAAAATAAAAACGAAAATTCCGATTTTCAGTATTTTGTTAAGCACCAGAATACGCAACTTTGCCCCAATTTAAGCTTCGAAGTATCTCCTGTAGTTTAGGAGATCCCAATGGTGGAGGTCGAATTTGAATTGCCCTGTACAGGGTGTCCCAAATTCGAACCTCATCATTGGGATCTCGGAAACCAGAAGAGATACGAGGTCGATTAAATGGAGGCAAAGTTGCGCAATTTGGTGCTCATTGAAACGCCGCTTTCATATTTGAACAATTCCGAATACTTCCGAAGATTTTTGGAAAAAACCGATTATTTGTGATTTCATTTTTATTTTTTTGTGACTCTATTTGAATAGATATAACAAAACAAATTTCACATTCTGATTGCTACTTCTTCTATTCTACAAGATAATGTTATCAGATTTTCAAACAGACGTTTCGTATCTGAGCTGCCATCATCAACTTTGTTTTTTAAATATGGCCCTGGATTTTTTAATATGGATTTTAAAATCTTCTAATGTCTCAAAACAAATGATGTATCGCACTTAATCGAAAAGTTTATATTAATAGCATTTTCCATAAGAACTCATGTGTTAGAGAGAGACAGAAGATTTTTGGTAAGATCATAGCAGGACATTGTTAAAATATTTTTTTTGAAAAAGAACGATACATCATTGTTTTAAGGACCTCAGAAGCTCCTAAAAATTAATATAAAGCAATGTGTGATGTTCAACAATAGGCATGATGTTTTAATTATTCCAAAAAAAGTCAAACAAAAACTATAAAATTGAATACCCAATGAAAGTTAAAGCAAATATTCAAATTTTAATCCACCTGCTTGAATGCATTTTCGTGTCAGTCTGTAAAGTTTAAGGATGGCACGCTGAATGGTCCTTGCAGGGATAGCCCTGATCTCCCTTATTAGGTTTTGTCGTAATACTTCAAGATTTTGTGGCGTGTTTCGATAAAGACGATTTTTGAGAAATCCCCAAAGAAAGTAGTCTAGAGGGTTTAGGTTGGGGCTTCTAGCTGGCCAACGTACGGGACCTTGGTTTCCAATCCATTTATTAGGGAATAATTCATTTAATAAATTTTTAACACATCTCCCATTATGAGGTGATGCACCGTCTTGTTGCCACCATAGTTGACGTAATACGCCCAAAGGTTCTTCCATTAAGGAATCCAATATATGGGTTCTTATTTATTCTGCATATCTATCGGAATTTAATTTTCCTTGAATAAAAAACGGGCCGATAATTTTATTGTGCCACATACTGACCCATACGTTAAATGATTGTCGTCCCTGAGGTCTTACTTTTTGATTCTGCCTTGGGTTTTCTATTGACCAATAGTGTTTGTTATGTATGTTAAATAGTCCAACTGTTGAAAAACTGCATTCATCTGTCCATATAGTTTTATTTAGGAAGTCATCATTTTCATTGATTTTATTTTGCAACCAGTTACAAAATTCTAATCGTCTCTCAGCATCGCCAGGTCTTAGTGTTTGACTAATATGGATTTTGTAAGGTTTATATCCACGCTTATTTAAAGTTCTCCAAACTCTCATTCGCAGTAATCCTACTTCTTCTGAGAAAACTCTAACTGAAGCTCGAGGATTATTATTGGCATTAAAAAATAATTTAAAATTATTCATTTTACTTTCTACTTTGTAACAGTTTTCAAACTTACAGTGTTCAAGATAATTTGTTCCTTTTCTGGATCGATTCGTGTTCCATATTCAACCCTTGGCTTAACAAAACTTCCGTAGTGAGCTAAATTATTATCAATATTAGCAAAATAACTATAATGCGGCTGTCGTCTTTCTGGATATTCCAACAAATAGCGCTCACAAGCCGTTTTTGAATTTCGATTCGAAATATAATAAATCCTTATCATGTCTCGTTTTTCTTCGTTAGAAAAAGTCATTTTCGTTTAATAAGCATTAACGATTAGTGAACGAACAGTGAACTGTCAAAATATTGGATAATTTAAACATTAACAAATGAACTAAGATAGCCAGAATGCACGATGCACAGCCACTTCGATAAAATGCAATTATTTTTGTAAATATAGCCTAGGGCCTAGAGTTTGAGGGATGACACTTCAATTATATTATTTATTAACCACCCATTTTTATGTTAGTTTTTGAGTTTTATGCAGTGCGTTATTGCAAAAAAAGTTTGTTTTAACTCTATTAAAAATCTAATTATTGTCTAACTCTAACTCATGAGTTCTTATGAAAAATGCTATTAATATAAACTTTTATAATAAGTGCGATACATCATTTGTTTTGGAACATTAGAAACTTTTAAAATCTATAATAAAAAATCCAGGGCCGTATTTAAAAAAAAACAAAGTTGATGATGGCAGCTCAAATACGAAACGTCTGTTTGAAAATCTGTATCTTGTAGAACAGAAAAAGTAGCAATGAGAATGTGAAATTTGTTTTGTTATATCTATTCAAATAGAGTCACAAAAAAATTAAAATGAAATCGCGAATAATCGGTTTTTTCCAAAAATTCTTTTTCAGCGGCGTTACAATGAGCACCAAATTGTGCAACTTTGCCTTCATTTAACCTACCTCGTATCTCTTCTGGTTTCCGAGATCCCAATGATGAGGCTCTAATTTGGGACACCCTGTACATATGGATATTCACCATGTTTATTTTGATATAGATTATTTAATAAATAATTTTACATGATCATGGACAAGTTTTTCAGTTATTTGATCATGTTTTCATGAGAAATTTATTTCTATATATTGATATTGTATTATTATCAATAAATAAATAAATAAATTTCATAATATTGCTTTTATGTCTGAATAAATGGATACAGGATACAGGAAGGTACCTAGTATTTCATTTAAATATTATTTCCATAATTGACTAAAACCAAAAACGAACATAACAACTCTCAAGGAGAGTTTAAATAGCAAATAAAACAAAATAAGGAACAAAATAAAATAAGAAAGTTGAACATGTACATTTCTATGAAAGCGTGTATACAGGAAATATGATAAAGTGAGGAATAAGAAAGACAACAAGAGACTTTAATCTTTTTGTCTTATTTTATTTCATTTTGTGATACTGCGCATGACCGAAATCTTTTCTGTTCTAAATGTTCCGAGTTCACCTAACCTAAAAATGACATTTGTTGTTGATTATAATTGTTGACATTTTCTGGCGATACTGAAGTAGAATAGAAGATGAATAGCAATACTATGCTCGGGGCAATGATGTTGTTGATGGCAGGTACTGCGGCTGTAGCCTTATTACATATAAAGCGAAGTAGCCGTTTCAAATTTCGACCCTTGAATAGAAACAAAAAGTTTAATGAGTACAAGAATTTGTTGGAATATGCAAAAACGCATGATGGGGAGCAATTTTTTAAATATACGAGGATGTCTCCAGAGTTGTTCGATTATTATTGAGATACATCGAACCTTACTTATATTAAAAGACACCAAGCTTCCATAATTGAACCAGGACAACGGTTGGCTATAACATTGCAGTAAGTACATCATCTCACATGAACTTTAACTAGTATTAAATGATTGTATTTTAGCTATTTATCAGAAGGATGTTCTATGCAGGAAATAGCCAGGAATAATTATATTGGAAAAACAGCGGTGCCCTGTATTTTGGAAGAAACTTGTGAGGTTTTATGAAGGATCTTAGCATAGAATTTTCAAATAATGTGAATGTTTTTTTTTTGGCATCTGTCCAAACGAAAAAGTAAAATTCACAGAACTTGCAAAAAACACAAAAGTCATTGTCAAAAAAGCTGAAATTTGATTGGTTCATTTATATTTCTCATTTTATTTGATTCATCTGTATAAACCAATGTTTTTTGCCCTTATTCTTGATTTCATTTTAATTAGTTTCCAATGCTATTTCATTTGCTGTTCAAACTCACCTTTAGAACTAGTTAGTAATGCATATTCGAGTTTTAGGTTGCTAAAACAATTTCTCACCTAAAAATATTTCTTCATCTATCTCCAGACCAGGGTTCTCTTTTTTAATTACTTCCATTTCCTTGCGTTTCCTTTCCAACTTTTTTGCCTTTTTTGCTTCGATTTTACTAATTTTAATATTTCTCCTGATTTGAGATTTATATGATGTAAAGTTCTTGTATTGTGGTTTTAGTACGAGCAGAAAAGAACTTTCAGCGGACATTTTTGGGCGAAATGGCAGAGCAACTTGCATCATTTGCCCATGTATGCAACCCAACAGAACAGTATTGACCTAGAATGATGAATGTATTAGGGGAAAGTAAATGTGTTCCGAAAAGGATAAATCAGTACCGATTTCCTTACTTACCAAAGATGGATGCCACGTGAAACAGGTGACAACATCTGGTGCTGGAATGAATCCAATAGGAGTCAGGAAATTTTGCGAACTTTGATGTGCGGCCATTTCGAAAAAGAAAATTGTACAATCCTCGCTGCCACTAACTAAACGTGTTCCAGTGTTATTTATTGAAATTTGGGTGATGGGTTTATTGTGAGGCTTGATGATCTACAAAATCGATAACTCAATCAACAAATATTACACTGTTATAGAAGGGATAAAAAACACAAAAACTGGTAAAAATACGAAAATACTTCTGACCAGTGATGAATATTTTAACCTACAAACAGAGGAGACAGATAGAGTTACAGAGGGAGATATTTTTATTTATACTTGAAAGCTTTGTCGATAAGTTAAAAATCTTCTGACATTAAAGTATATTTTGACTTCGACTTTGATAGCATATGAAGTCTCGTTGGGTAACATAATATCAAAAAAAGCTGCATCAATTGCTTTTATTCAGAACCCCAAAATTACAATTATCTACTACTTTCGAGTTCCGAGATATTTCCTGTCCTAATCTTCGTGGGACACCCTGTATATTTATTTTTGTAATGAAAAATAAACTATATGTTTGTTATTCCTATACCTGCATGATAGTTAATGAAATATCTTCTGTATTGTTCATGTTGATGAAACATACTCTGATTTGCCCATCATCAAATCCAGCTAAAATAATATCTCCTGTTCCACAGATCTGAAAATAAAACACAGTATAAGACACAGTGGGTTCAAAATCAAACATTCTGTACATCGTTCTAATTATTTTACATACTTTTTGAAAATTCCTATGTGGTCGAAAAAACAACAAAATTTTGGGAAATGGATTGTAATATACAGGCTGATTCACGGTGGATGGCACATTAGACGTTTCTGGTGAACCAGACAACGGATCACTTTGAAAATTTAATGGAGGACATATTCGGACATTCTCTAGCCAACTAAAATATTTTCGAAAATGCGGTGTTGGCGCTTCTATTAGAAAGCAGTAGCAACTTTGATTTTTCAAATGGAACAATCTGTATATGATATTATTTTTGGAATCTCCAACAATTGCTCGACAACTTTTCTTGATATTTCCCTATACCTATCTGTTACCGTTTTCGAAATAAAAATTAATTCCAATTTTTTTCTTCGAAAATCATGACTTCTAAAAATGCCGATATCTTTTAGTTAAGTAGTACTATAATATCGAAATTTGGTTTGGAGTTAGGTGATACTTGGACACTTCCCACACGTCAGCCTAATCCCCGTTACTTCAATACAGGGTGGTAAAAAAATACAGTTTTTTCGTTTGCTTGAAAAAGTTGCTGAAATTTGATTATTTTAAATAAAACACCCTGTATATTATTGAAAATTCGGAAAGCTGCTGAAATTTGCTTTCTTTCTATGTATATCATACCTATACCTAACTAGTCAAGTTTCGGACTTATGAGCATTTATTTGTGAAAATGTCCTTTCAGAATGGTATTTCCATTCGGTATTTGGTAAGCAGGCCATGATTACTATTTGACAGTAGCGTTGTGACATTCTCCTAATAATATCGACATTTTCGTCACTTCAGAAGTTGCAAATACCTTCAAAACGATGGAACAAAACTATTCAAACGAAGTTCTTATGAATTTGTTTATTATTTTTGGACAGTGTGACAAAATTATCAGCAGAACATGTAGAAAGTTCAATGAAACGTATCCGAATCTACCGCCAATGAACCTCAAGAAATTTATACGAATTCAGAACAATTTCAATGCATTTGGATCAACTTTAAAAGCACCAAGAAACTTGCCTCGACCCGTAACTTCTGAAGACAACCAGATTAATGTCTTAGCATATTTTCACGCATTTCCCGAGTCATCGATAAGAAGTGCTGAAGAAGATTTGGGTATAAAATATTCATTGGTTCAAAGAATCTTGCGAAGACATAAAATGCATGATTATAAATTCACCAAAATTCAAGCAATGGAGCCTCAAGACCCTCAACAGAGAGTAGAATTTTGTGAAATGTTGTTGACACGCATTCAAGAAGATCCACTTTTTTTAAGAAAATTATTTGGACTGATGAATCGAAATTTTCGAGAGAAGGGATTTTCAATAGAAAAAATCGTCATTATTGGTCCAGTGAAAATCCTCACGTCACAAAAGAAGCCGGATTTCAAGAAAAATTTAGTTTTAATGTCTTCTGCATGTTGATGGACAACAAATTGAGGTACATGATATACGAGGAGTCATTAACATCCAGAAGCTACCTGAATATTTTGGAGAATACTGTAGAGAGTTTCTTGGATAATCTGCCACTCGAAGAATATCGAAACTGTTGGTACCAACTAGACGGAGCTCCTGCACATTGCACAAGAGAAGTGAGCGCAGAACTGGAAAGACTTTTTGACGATCGGTGGATAAGGCGCTTGGTACCATGGAATTGGCCAGCGAGATCACCCGATCTTAATCCATTAGATTTTTATTTGTGGGGAATGTTTATAGAAAAAGTTTACAAAATACCCGTGCGTTCGAGAGATGAATTGTTAGAAAGGATTGCCCAAACATTTGAAGATTTGGATCCCAATGAAATCAGATCTGCCACCACGAAAGCAGTCAACACCCGCATTTTAAAGTGCTTGGAAGTAAACGGCCAGCGATTCGAACATATTTTGAAATGTTCCACATGATTGTTTTACTTTTTTATAATTATTCATATCAATATTTCCAATTTCAAGTTTCATGGTGCTTTTTTAAAGTTTATCCAAACATATTGAAATTGTTCTGAATTCGTATAAATTTCTTGAGGTTCATTGGCGGTAGATTCGGATACATTTCATTGAACTTTCTACATGTTCTGCTGATAATTTTGTCACACTGTCCAAAAATAATAAACAAATTCATAAGAACTTCGTTTGAATAGTTTTGTTCCATCGTTTTGAAGGTATTTGCAACTTCTGAAGTGACGAAAATGTCGATATTATTAGGAGAATGTCACAACGCTACTGTCAAATAGTAATCATGGCCTGCTTACCAAATACCGAATGGAAATACCATTCTGAAGGGACATTTTCACAAATAAATGCTCATAAGTCCGAAACTTGACTAGTTAGGTATAGGGATGATATATATAGAAAGAAAGCAAATTTCAGCAGCTTTCAGAATTTTCAATAATATACAGGGTGTTCCATTTAAAATAATCAACTTTCAGTCAATTCTTCAAGCAAACGAAATAACTGTATTTTTTTACCACCCTGTATCGAAGTAACGGAGATTATGCTGACGTGTGGGAAGTGTCCAAGTATCACCTAACTTCAAACCAAATTTCGATATCATAGTACTTCTTAACTAAAAGATATCGGCATTTTTAGAAGTCATGATTTTCGAAAATTAAATTGAAATTAATTTTTATTTCGAAAACGGTAACAGATAGGTATAGGGAAATATCAAGAAAAGTTGTCGGGCAATTGTTGGAGATTCCAAAAATAATATTATATACAGAGTGTTCCATTTGAAAAATCAAAGTTGCTACTGCTTTCTAATAGAAGCGGCAACACCGCATTGTCGAAAATATTTTAGTTGGCTAGAGAATGTCCGAATATGCCCTCCATTAAATTTTCAAAGTGATCCGTTGTCTGGTTCACCAGAAACGTCTAATGTGCCATCCACCGTGAATCAGCCTGTATGTCAGTATATTAGTCACGCTTATGCTTGAATGCTTATGAGTCGAACAAAAATCAGTGTTTCATACATATCGAAAAGAAACAACTGATAATATTTGTTGTATACATTTTCTTATGGAGGGAACACCCAGTAGATTATTCAGTAGCATTGTAATGAAAAGAAAATATTCTTAAGAAAATTGAAGAGAGTTGAACCTATTAAATAAAATAAAGCTCATCAGAAACCATATTCATGATTGCAAATGTCAAATTTTTTAAAGACTCTTCAGAAGAGGTTTACCTTCTGAAAAAAGTCAAAGTAAATTTGCGGTGTAAAGGGGGAAGTAGGAATCCCGAGTGATGGAGGCGGAGTCCAATATTAAAAGAAATCTAATAGCGTCTCACTCCAGCTCATTGCCCATTTACGTTATGGTAAAATTGGCCTTGAACGCGCCATCCGCATATTCCTAACGCAGCTGCTCTTATTACATTTTATTTTTACAACTCGGCCATCGTCCATAGATATACTAATAAGTCTGGTAACTCCTTTGATGTGGTCGAAAAATGCCGCTCTTTTTGTGAGCGGTCGTAAATCATACGGACACCTGCAGAAACCTCTGATACGAGGGTCAGTCTACAGTGTGAACAATATGTTTACTGGAAAGTATGTCTACGAGGGTCGGGCGTTGAGTATCCATTATATTTGATGGTTATATTTTTGTATAAATATTGGCTTTTGATCTTAAATTGAAATGAGTCAGATTTTATACGATTATACAGGGTCCTGCAATTGCGCTCCGGTGGTCCATAGCTTCTAAACGGCGCAACTTAAAAATGTCTTTCGAATGCAAGCATGTTTCCTTCTTGAGAGAGTATGTTCGAAAAATATTACGAAGTATACAAGGTGACCCAGATAAGTGCAACAAACCAAAGTTATGTTTTTTTGTAATGGAACACCCTATATTTCATAACATGGTTGAATAGAGATTATTTTGACCATTAAAAAAATATGAGATCTTGTATGTTTATCAATGTTATTAGCGGAGATATATCGATATTACTTCAAAAAACGTAAGGCATTCAACACTCTGTAACTCCTCGTAGAAAAATAACTCTGAAAACTTATTGGAGGCAAAATTACTCCAATATGGTCTAGTTTCTGTAACATGACAAAGTTGAAATTTCATTTGTTTTTGTGTACCGGTTAGATCGAAACGCAAATTGAAAGATATCTTGTTTTTTTTTCAATTGGAAATTTACGATATTTACAAAGTTAAGTAAATACAAAGTGTGATATATCATTCGAAAGGAAATTTTATGGCCTTTCCAATACTGAACTTGGATGAATGGGTTTCCATTTGAAAAAAAACAAGATATCTTTCAATTTGCGTTTCGATTTATCCGGTACACAAAAAGTAATGAAATTTCAACTGTGTCATGTTACAGAAACTAGACCATATTTAAGTCATTTCGCCTCCCATACGTTTTTAGAATTATTTTTCCACGAGGAGTTACAGAGTGTTGAAAAACTTATGTTTTTTGAATTAATATCGATATATCTCCGGAAATAACGTTGATGAACATACATTACCATATATTTTTTGAATGGCCAAAGTAATCTCTATTCAACCATGTGAAGAAATATAGGGTGTTCCATTACAAAAAACATGAGTTTGGTGTTGTGCACTTTTCTGGGTAACCTTGTATACTTCGAAATATTTTCTAAAGAAACTCTTTCAGGAAGGAAACATGCTTGCCTTCGAAAGAAATTCTTAAGTTGCGCTGTATAGAAGCTATGGACCACCGGAGCGCAGTTGCAAGGCCCTGTATATGAAATTCTACTGAGAAATATTGAAAAATCTTTTTTTGTAATACCTAACAGAAAATATCTGATATAACATATCTTCAATTGCAGACAGGTAAAAATATGGGATACTCAAAAAGAGGTCCCACAGAAAATACAAAATGAGTAAATACAAATGACGTTTTCAGTAATATACATACATTTTTTGACCCATCGTAGACAACTCACAGGGAAAGTCATCACTGGTGGTCTACACTGGTTACAGGACGATCCCACTTGGGATACAGGGCGATCCACCTTTGCCGTGCTTCAGGGTGATCCATCTTCATAAAGATACAGATGGAAGCATCATTGTTGGTTTACAGGATAGATCGATGTTGTATACAGGGTATCCAAAAGGAGTACGCAAGTTTCAATTGGAGTTATTGTTAAATTTATTTTGATACTAATTATTGGTCATTACTTATTGCATATATTGTTTTGCTTGCTTTGATGTAAAGCTGGAATTGAGTTTTTTTTGTGCTTTGGCATCGACTGCTATGGTCTTTAGCCATGTGTATGTGTTCTGATAGGCCTTGTTACCAACTCCATACGCCACCTCAGGAGCAGCACTGTTAATTGGAACGCAACAGTGAATCGTGCAGGACTCACCCTAGTCGAGCAACGAGATTTTAATGATTTATTCGGTTAAATTAAATTAAAAAATCCCAGCCCAACCAGGGTTCGAACTCCGAATCTTTCGACTCAGAGTCGGACGCTCTAACCACTGCGCCACGGAGGGGTTTTTATTGAATGTGTTTTGGGGTTTAATGTTGCCCACCATATGCGCCTACGCCTTAGCTCAAGCGACGCTACGTTAACGATTATTTGACCATTCGTTTCTCCCACTCTTTAATTTCTGCTCTTTGCCATTTACGTGTTAAATATTTGGGTGCGGCTTGTTTGATGAGTATTGCTCGTTTGTTTTTGGTTCATTGCTCATTGCTCATCAACCTATTGACTATTGCTTACTTGCTCATTGATTATTTGGTTATTATAATAATAATAATAACTAGTCTTTATTATTTTCAGCTATAATAAACATTTAAAAAAAAACAACTAAAGGTATTTTGCTAAAAATAAAAGACGAAGTTCAACTCATGTAGCACTAGTGCCACTGAGTTGCTCTTCCACTTAACCTTAAACATTCTCTCAAGCAATACGACAGCAATAGTAGAGCAAAAAGAGAAAAAAAAAATATAAGAAGGAGGTTAAAGAAAGTTTGGGCTATTCCTACAGTAAAGTATTATTTACAAACAATATGAAGCGGCTAAAAAGCGATCAACTGGAAGCCATAAACACATTATAATATGAAACAGATCGTTGACTTATTGATTTTCCAACAAGAATAGTTTGAACTTATTTCGAAAAAGTGATGGGGTTTCGGTTTTCAGATTTTTTGGTAAAAGATTGATAACATGACAAATATTATAACTAAATGAGCGTCTGAATTGTTCCATTTTGAAAGCCGGAGGAGTTAAGGTACCCTTGAACCTAATATTTAAATTGTGTACATCAGTACGGTGGGTTAATTTCCTATGTAAATACGTTGGTATTTTGTTTTGAATAATTTTTCTATAGAAGTTGGCAGCATTGAGTGTTCGTCTGTTTTCCATGTTCAACCACCCAGTTTCACGAAGTTTGAATGATATTCTACGATAATTTTTCCTAATTCCATGTATGAATCTTAAACAGGAATTCTGCACTTTTTGGATTTTTTTCACAAACTGTCTGGTTAAACATGGGCCATACAACGAGTCTGCGTAATTAAATCGTGATAAAACCAACTCATCACAGAGAATTGTTTTTACTTGAGCTGGCAAAACGTGTCTGTTGCTATATAACAGTTTTAGTGAAGAGTATGCAAGCTGAATTTGTTTATTGATATGTTTCTCGAATCTCAGGTCGGAATCAAGAATCACTCCAAGACTTTTAGATTCACTGACAACCTCAAGTAAGTTACCATCCACCGTAATATTCACAGATTCTAAAATTTTTTGACGACTGAACTTGTTTCCGAATAGAATAACTTTCGATTTTGAAGCATTAATAAGTAAACAATGATTCCTAGCTGAGTCAACAAAAGATTGCAAATCGTTGTTAATTTGAATGATTGCATTTCCAACGGCACGAGGAGCAAAACTGTGGTAGAGTTGAGTGTCATCGGCGTATAGATGTGCACTACAAGATCTTAGGCAATATAAAATGTTTGATGAGTAGATAGAAAATAGCAAGGGGCCCAATATTGATCCTTGTGGCACTCCTGACATCAGATTCAAGTAATCAGAACATGTGCCATTTAAGCAAACCCGTTGTTGTCTATTTTTTAAATAATTTTTCATCAACTCTACGGTATTCTCGGATAACCCTATGTAGTGCAGGATTGCTAAAAGCAGATCATAATTTATTGTGTCGAAGGCTCGACTGAAATCCAACAATACCAGTATTGTACAAAAACCTTTATCTGTGGCCCTGACAATGTCATCTACGATGTGTACTAGAGCAGTTGTGCAACTATACCCTTTACGGAAACCAGACTGAGTATCTGGAAGTAAAGAAAATTCAGAAAGATGATTTCTCAGTTGTTCCTCAATTGCTCTTTCAAAAATTTTTGATAGAGTTGGTAATATGCTTATCGCTCGCAGATCTTTATACTCGGTGGGATTATTTTTTTTAGGTAGAACTCTTACGTCCGCCTTTCCCCACAGAGTTGGAAAAACATTTTCCGTAAAACAAAAATTTATTATGTGAGTGATATAGGGCACAATATGGGGACTACATAATTTGATCAACTTAATTTTTATTCCATCACATCCTACGGCGTTTGATTTAATTCCACAGATAGTTTTATAAGTAAAAAGGTCATTTACTTCTTTAAATGAGAAAATAGATTCCACCCGGCGAGTTTGTTTATAATGCCATAAAAGTTGTTGGGGTGGATTCATTGCAGGAATAGAATTTATGAAGAAGTTATTAATTTCGGTGACGTTATTCAAATTGCCAGGAAGTTCGTCAGATTTCTGAGGTAAAATTCCACTTACTTTCAAAGTTTTCCACATATCTTTTTTATTATGTTTATTTTTACATTGTTGAACAAAATATGCTTTCTTTTCCCTTCGTATTGCTTGATTAACATAGTTTTTCATATCTTTATAGAACTGCAATCGCGCGTCCGTCTTATCATTTTTGAGCGCTCTCAAAGCCTTATCTCTGGTAGATGTCATTTCTTTCAACGTGTCAGTTAGCCAGGGTGCCTTTGGTTTGGTTACTCGGGAGGTAGTAATGGGAGCATACCTATCAAATAGATTTTGTAGTAGGTTGACTAATAAAGAAATTTTCTCATCGACTGTATCTTGATCATAAATAAGGAAAAATGGCATATGGAACAAATCTACAAGAAAAAGATTTTCATTAAAGCTCTTGAAATTTCTGTATGTGCAAAACTTTGGAACCCTTTTGTTACTGTTGACTTTTAATTTGCAGTGTACAATAGAATGATCTGAAATGCCATTACAATCGAGAACCATTCCCTCACCTACAATTTTCTTATTGGCTATGATAACATCCAGAAGTGTTGCGCTGTTCTTTACTATTCTTGTTGGACTATCAATAATTTGACATAAATCAAAATTTTCGATAACTGATAAAAAATATTCAACATTTTTATTTTCTATATCAAAAACATTGATGTTAAAATCGCCTGTGCATACAATTTCGTAACCAGTTGAATGTACGATACTCAACGTATCTTCAAACTCATCAAGAAATGACTTGACATCATGGTAGGGTGCCTTATAAATGACTCTTATAGCAAAAGATCTACTTTGAACTGTTATCTTCATCCACAGTTGCTCACAAAAATGACTTGGCTGAACAATGACTTCACTCTTTAATTTGTTAAATACATACATACAAACTCCACCACCGCGGCTATCTCTATCCCTTCTGAATAATTGATATCCAACAATATCTAACATATCATTTCCTATATCAGTTTTCAGCCAAGTCTCGCATATGGAAAAAATGTCAAATTCATGCTGTGCCAATATGAGTTTTATATCCTGCAGTGATGGCAACAGCGATCTCACATTCAAACCACCTATCTTCAAATAATTCATTTACCTGATAATTTCGAATAGCACAGTAAATAATACCTAAAAAAGAATGCTGTAAAAAGTTTGGAGTTAAAGAAAGTAAATATTCCAAAAAAAAAAAATCTTGAAGCGGTCTCAACTGCACAGTATGCTGCCTGTTAATTATAATCCAAATATAGTTGAAAATTTGCATTTTTAATATAATGAATAACGGTAATTAAATACAATAAAATGAAAAATTATACCATTATTCTAATGATGAATATATAAATAAATGAAGAGTAGCTCAATTAGAAAGTCTAGCAATGTCATCGTCGGAGATTATTTTGAAAATTGAATCTTCGTTATCATATTTAGCAAAGACAATTCCATGATTAGTCCACACTCTTCCTTTATCTCCAATTTTTCTGAGAGACGCAATGAGAAGTTGGCGTTGGTCCTTTGTGAGATCCTCCCGAATAATGAGCCCAGTGCTCTTGAGGTTTTTTTGTTTTGATATATATAGTTCTTATAATAATTTGTAGATAATTTAATTAGAATTGGTTTAGGTTCACCTTCACTGGATGATCTCATTCTATAACAGCTTTCGATATGAAAATTTTCAACTCTCAATTTCATTGTTTTGGTGAAGATGCCGAGCACTTTTTCTACACAATTCTCATTTCGTTCCTGCGATACTCCATACATTATGACACAGCGACTTTTCCGATCCTGTTCATACCTTTCTTGCCTTTCACAAGTACTTTGATTTCTTCATCTTGTTTTTTAATTTTCTGGGACATATCCTCATTTTCCTTCTTTAGTAACTGAATTTCTGCTTCGAACTTTTCGGTTAATGTTTCCGTGATAGTTCTGGTTAACTCATTGATGAAATCCTCAGATGAACAAAGTTTGAGGACTAAGTTCTTAACCACTGCCTGCAGATCGTCTTCGCCCCGTTTATTCAAGCGTGTGGTCATGATGTAGTCAGGATATGTTTTTATTCAGTTATGTTTTCAGATGTTTAATCACTTTAACTTCAATTATGAATTGAAATACTTAATCAGGTTTAAATGCAAATTTTCTTAGAATTTTTAACTTCCACTAGACAGCACAACGAGCAAACACGTCTACTCCATGCGAGTATGCGAGAGAGAATATATATATATATATATATATATATATATATATATATATATATCAATCTATTGTTTATTGACTTATGTGCTTACTGTTTATCAACCTGTTGATTATTTGCTCATTATTATTTGTTTATTGTTTCTTTACGCATCGAATTAGTGGTAATGACGTATTTACCTATTGAGGAAGTGGTGATTGCTCATTTGCTCATCGCTTATTTGCTCAGTACTCATGGGCTAATTGATATTCGCGGTGTTTAATTAGGCGTTGTTGTTTCCTTGTTTGTTATTTCTCGTTGTTATTTACTGGTTATTTACTTATTTGAGGTTTAGTTGCGCAATACTCATATAATTGGTAAGCTCACTGCTTACATTGTGAATGCTACACACTTGCGTCATAATCACTAACTACTTACGTGGTTAGTGTGCTTGCTGCCGACGTTATCACTACTCATCGGCTAATTGCTCAATTGCTTTTGCTCATATGATCTTGCTCACATGCTTGTACTCAACTGTTTTTGGTTTTACTCAGAGCATTTATTGATTAACTGCTACTAATAGTTCAGCCATTGTTTTTCGCGCTTTTATTAGTAGAATTTATTGTTTGTTACTCCAACATTAGTTATAACCGTGGAATCAATATAGCCATCATTTATATGTACTGTATATTTTACATTTTGATAAGAAATTCAATTTAGTTTTACTTGGCCATTTCGTTTTGTACAATCCTTCTGGTAGATTGGAAGATTGTCTATTTCTGATTTAGATATTTGCTATGGGACTAAATTTGCCTGGCGCCCTCCCAAGTTCCATAAAACTTTCTGTGCCTACTTCCCATCTTCACTGAGCTAGAGGCAAATACCACTTGTCATCTGAAATTAGTGGTTTAAGAAACTTGTACATTTGAAACGTATGAATGATGGTTTTTCGGGTTTTTAGGCCGACGTTTATTTAGAGAAAATCTCGACGTTTCGCCAACACGAGTGGTTGGCATTTTCAAGAGAAATATTTACAGCTTCGATCACTGAACACTACTTGTTTGGTATGCGTTGTCTCAGCCAGTATTTATGGGTCGACGTACTCGTACCTCCGTCCGGTGCCATCGTCCCTGCGTTGGGTACCCATAAATACTGGCTGAGACAACGCATACCAAACAAGTAGTGTTCAGTGATCGAAGCTGTAAACATTTCTCTTGAAAATGCCAACCACTCGTGTTGGCGAAACGTCGAGATTTTCTCTAAATAAACGTCGGCCTAAAAACCCGAAAAACCATCATTCATTCAACGATGGCCGCGAAAAGCCTTTCACAATTTGTATTTGAAACGTAGTTGTACGGTTGCAAGGTCCTTACTCAATTTTTGTTATTTTTTTATGTATTCAAAATGTCACCACTATTATGTATGCATACATTCAAATTTATTTTGATGTTTTCATTTCTCTGTACTTATATATTATGGATATTCAGTATGTTTGTATATTATGATATTTGATTATTCTCATCATTAATTTTACATGATTATGGACAAGTTTTCAATTCATTTGATCATGTTTCCATTAGAAATGTATTTCTATTATAAAATATTGACACATTGTATTTGTTAATTTAACAATAAAATGTAATAAATATTAAATTTTATGAAACGGGAGTTTACGTCTGTGATATAAATGTAATAGGTTTGCGGCATTTAGACAGATTTTAAAATTCCAGAAAAAAGCAGGATTCGAACCCACGACCTCTAACTTGCTGGTACAGTGCTCTACCAACTGAGCTACCGAGAAGACATGCTTTCTATCTGCAAATCGGGATACCACTTTTTCCTAGAATTTTTGGTCTTAATAATGTCACCAACAAACTACGGCGTTTGCAGGTGATGGAAAGTTACATGTTAGTGGGGAACTCATTAATTTTCAATGATCATCAAGATCCTATTCAGCCTTCACACCTAGCATCGTCGACATATAGCAATATTCAGCAGGGATCGAGTGTGGTTCTCCGATTAACCTGGTTCAGTGGTAAAAAAAACATGGAGATTGTTAAAATTGAAAATCAAACCAATACCTACTTCCATCCGTATCCATATCATGCACCTTCCAAGTGCGGGGAATTCTTGATGGAAAACCAGCTTCCTAGACAAATAGTTGTACAAATAGATTCGTCCATCTTTTCCCAAGCTAGCCAAGTACGGCCCAAACGGACACGCTGCGATATCGACAACCTTGCCTGCGTGACATTTGTAAAGTTGAGTTGAAGGTCTGGGTTCTATATCGGTGTTCAAATCAATCTGCCAAATTCCACCGTTTCCATCCTAAGCAATAATAATCAACATTAAAGTAAATACTGGTCGACAAGTCTGAGGATGCCTCCGAGAATTGATTGCGCAGTAGACACAACCCTGGAGTGGGGCAGGAGCTCACTCGCTCTGCATTATTCAAGCAGTTAACGTCGTGAGTGTACAGTCAGTGGAATAAAATTATTGTGGCGTTATTCTGATTGTGTGTTGAATTTGAAATCCTTGTGTTGTGTATAGTTTTGAAATATTATTAGATAGGTTATAGTGTAGTTTGTTGTGTTTGAAAATGCCTTCAAAGAGTAAAGTGAGAAATAAGATTCTGAGTGCACAAAGTATGGAAATTGTCAGTAATGTCATCAAATTTATGCAGGCAAAAGCAATGATAGGTGAAACCAGTATTCCTCTTGTGAAGGTTCAAGAACGAGTTGCTGCCGCAACGGGAGTTTGCGTTAGAAGCATTAGCAAAATTAATTCAGAAATGAATAAAATTGAAAAAGGTGAAATGGAACAATTCTCAACTCCAAATAAAAAGAGAAACAAAAAATCAAAAGTTACCATGGACAATGCTGATTTGGCAGTGGTCAGAGGTCATGTGATATTGTTAGTCAACTTCTGTAAGTATGTGTTTGTCGCACATCTACTCACGCTTTCTATCGTTTGCGCATCTCAGAGGCATCCTTATGCTTGTCGACCTGTAATAATATAATGAAAACCACATCCAAAGTGGCAATTAAACAATTATCAATTTTTTATTTTCAAAAAGCTTACAGATTCTGAACTGTCTGCTCATTGGAATAAATAAAATGAATACTTAGACATTCATTGTGACTGAGACGTTGCTTTTCCATGTGGTCATGGATACCGAAACAATTAATATCAGTCAATCAATCACTCAATCAATCAAATTGATTACCCCAAGAAACATTACATGTTTGTAGTAGGGAGGAAAATCTTCAAATTAACGCAAAGGAATATACAGAGAATGTGATCAATAAATGCTAAGAATATAATTCTGACCATCAAAATTGAGTACATTTACACAAAATACCAAATAGTTCAATATATAATGTTATATTATATACATATACACATATTGACATATTGAGAAAATACATAATTATCAGTTTCCAATCTATATCAAAACTATTTGATAGTTCTGAACCATTTATGTCAGTTTCAAGATTTTTTTATCTCTTCTGTAATAAACATGTGATGTTTTGTGGGGTAATGAAGTTGATTCATATTGGTCTTTTGAAACTTTTCCTGTACAGGGTGTCCCAAATTCGAGCCTCATCATTGGGATCTCGGAAACCAGAAGAGATACGAGGTCGGTTAAATGGAGGCAAAGTTGCGCAATTTGGTGCTCATTGAAACGCCGCTTTCATATTTGAAAAATTCCGAATACTTACGAAGATTTTTGGAAAAAACCGATTATTCTCGATTTCATTTTTATTGTTTTGTGACTCTATTTGAATAGATATAACAAAACAAATTTCACATTCTCATTGCTACCTTTTCTGTTCTACAAGATGGTGTTATCAGATTTTCGAACAGACGTTTCGTATTTGAGCTGCCATCATCAACTTTGTTTTTTTAAATACGGCCCTGGATTTTTTATTATGGATTTTTAAATCTTCTAATGTCCCAAAATAAATGATGTATCGCACTTATTCGAAAAGGTATTATTAATAGGATTTTCCATAAGAACTCATGTGTTAGAGAGAGACAGAGAATAGATTTTTGGTAAGATCTTATCAGGACATCGTTAAAATATTTTTTTCGAAAAAGAACGATACATCATTGTTTCAAGTACCTCAGAAGCTCCTAAAAATTGATATAAAACAATTTGTGATGTTCAACAATAAGCATGATGTTTTAATTATTCCAAAAAAAGTCAAACAAAAACTATAAAATTGAATACCCAATGAAAGTTAAAGCAAATATTCAAATTGTTATCCACCTGCTTGAATGCATTTTCGTGTCAGTCTGTGAAGTTTATGGATGGCACACTGAATGGTCCTTGCAGGGATAGCCCTGATCTCCCTTATTAGGTCTTGTCGTAATACTTCAAGATTTTGTGGCTTGTTTCGATAAAGACGGTTTTTGAGAAATCCCCAAAGAAAGTAGTCTAGAGGGTTTAGGTCGGGGCTTCTAGCTGGCCAACGTACGGGACCTTGGTTTCCAATCCATTTATTAGGGAATAATTCATTTAATAAATTTTTAACACATCTCCCATTATGAGGTGGTGCACCGTCTTGTTGCCACCATAGTTGACGTAATACGCCAAAAGGTTCTTCCATTAAGGAATCCAATATATTGGTCCTTATTAATTCTGCATATCTATCGGAATTTAATTTTCTTTGAATAAAAAACGGGCCGATAATTTCATTGTGCCACATACCGACCCATACTTTGAATGATTGTGGTCCCTGAGATCTTACTTCTTGATTCTGCCTTGGGTTTTCTATTGACCAATAGTGTTCGTTATGTCTGTTAAATAGTCCATCTGTTGAAAAACTTCATTCATCTGTCCATATATTTTTATTTAGGAAGTCATCATTTTCATTAATTTTATTTTGCAACCAGTTACAAAATTCGTCTCTCAGCATCGCCAGGTCTTAGTGTTTGACTAATATGGATTTTGTAAGGTTTATATCCACGCTTATTTAAAGTTCTCCAAACTCTCATTCGCGGTGATCCTACTTCTTCTGAGAAAACTCTAACTGAAGCTCGAGGATTATAATTGGCCTTAAAAATAATTTAAAATTATTCATTTTACTTTCTACTTTGTAACAGTTTTCAAACTTACAGTGTTCAAGATAATTTGTTCCTCTTCTGGATCGATTCGTGTTCCATATTCAACCCTTGGCTTAACAAAACTTCCGTACTGAGCTAAATTATTATCAATATTAGCAAAATAACTATAATGCGGTCTTTCTGGATATTCCAACAAATAGCGCTCACAAGCCGTTTTTGAATTTCGATTCGAAATATAATAAATCCTTATCATGTCTCGTTTTCCTTCATTAGAAAAATTCATTTTCGTTTAATAAGCGTTAACGATTAGAGAACGAACAGTGAACTGTCAAAATATTGGATAATTTAAACATTAACAAATGAACTAAGATAGCCAGAATGCACGATGCACAGCCACTTTGATTAAATGCAATTATTTTTGTAAATTTAGCCTAGGGCCTAGAGTTTGAGGGATGACACTTCAATTATATTATTTATTAACTACCCACTTTTATGTTAGTTTTTGAGTTTTATGCAGTGCGTTATTGCAAAAAAAGTTTGTTTTAACTCTATTAAAAATCTAATTTTTGTCTCTCTCTAACTCATGAGTTCTTATGAAAAATGCTATTAATATAAACTTTTAGATTAAGTGCGATACATCATTTGTTTTGGGACATTAGAAACTTTTAATATCTATAATAAAAAATCCAGGACCGTATTTAAAAAAACAATGTTGATGATGGCAGCTCAAATACGAAACGTCTGTTTGAAAATCTGATAACACCATCTTGTAGAACAGAAAAAGTAGCAATGAGAATGTGAAATTTGTTTTGTTATATCTATTCAAATAGAGTCACAAAAAAATTAAAATTAAATCGCGAATAATCGGTTTTTTCCAAAAATCTTCGTAAGTATTCGGAATTTTTCAAATATGAAAGCGGCGTTACAATGAGCACCAAATTGTGCAACTTTGCCTCCATTTAACCTACCTCGTATCTCTTCTGGTTTCCGAGATTCCAATGATGAGGCTCGAATTTGAGACACCCTGTACATAAATCACATCCTCCATTGAATAATACGGTGCCATCTAGTAGTGAATAACAAAACTATGCGCGTCACAGAGGATCTGTTTATGTTAGAGATCATCCATTTCGTGATTATGGAAAACAGTTCATAGGTTATATTTAAAATTAGACAACCATCCAATATAAGACGACTTTCCTCTATATTTTTTTCACGTTATGATGATAATACTGGTGAGTTCTAATATTAACTAAATCTTATTTATTGTATGTATAGTGGAAATTTTTTTCTGCCCCACTGGCGTTACTACATGCTTTAGCTCATCGAGCGACATTCATCCCTAGGGTTGTAGCCCCTTTTGCAGGAATGCGTCGCTCTCCAGGCGTATACATGTTGATAGGTAACAAGATCAGTTATAACAACCAGAATAAATGTGAATTTACCTGAGCAATGAACCAACTTTCATCTGGGTTGTCAGCGAATCTCGGTTCAACACAATGAATTTTCAAACCCGGGGTATAGAAATCATAAGAAGGATCTATCAGTATCACTCGATCATCATCAGGAGGATCGGCATGATCAATTTTCTCGTACCACCAAATCCTGACGTGGCCGTCCAAAGAAACAGTCCACAGTTCTCCGTCTAGATAGTAAAATTGTACGATAGGTGCATCATGACATTTTCGTCTCAGGGATCTGAAGATTTCTAGAGTGATGAGCCCTCCATCCCATATTAAAATATTTCCCCATTCGCATCCTGACACTACCTGAAAAATAATGTTCATTAGCAACATAAATTTCATTTCAACTCTGATCATTTGTTGTGGTCATGAAGCATTTATCGATGACTATGATTAAACAATCTCCTCTTGATTACATGAAAGTTTATGTAAAGAAGATCGTGTTTCTACGAAAGCGTAGAAGGCCACATAAAATAAAAAAATTATAATTTCGATTTCACAACTCGGAATTAGCCTAATTCCGACTTAACAGCTCGGAATTAGTATAATTCCGACTTCACAACTCGGATTTAGCCTAATTACGACTTCGCAACTCGGAATTAGTATAATTCCGACTTTACAACTCAGAATTAGTATAATTCCGACTTCACAACTAGAACTTAGTATAATTCCGACTTTACAACTCGGAATTGAGTAATCAGTCCATAAGAATTATAGTGAGTTTAAACATTGATCCCTAACGTCCAAACTCGTCAATTCATGTGCATTTGTGTATACAGGGTGTTTCATAATAAATGCGCAGGACTTCAGGATGTGATAGCTCGTCCAAAAATATGAAAAAAGTTTCTATTAACTTACCCTCTAAAATGCACCATTTTCGAGATACAGGGTGTTGAAATTTTAAAAAAATAATCGTTTATTGCGAATATCTCTGGAACCGTTTATCGCACAGAAAACAGATTTCGTAGGCATTTTCTACTCATAATAAGCTATGTTTTGTGCGTATTTTTTATTTTTACAAATTCATAATTGGTGTAAATTTTGAAGGGGTAGTAGGTGTTTTTTCTCCAACTTCTACGCCTCTGGAAATAGTACAGTTTTGAGCCTCCTATATGAACCACCAATGTTTTCTACACCAAAAAGGTTTTCTTGGTCATAAGCTCTAAAGTTGACCGTTTTCAAGAAAAATCAACTTTCATGTTGTATAAATAATGTTTTTTCCTCGAAAAATTGCTGCGTGCATTGAAGCTAACGGCGGACATTTCCAACAATTCAACTGAGTATGATTGTTATTGTTTTTTTTTTGCAATTAAGAAGTCAACGTTTGGTTTTGTTACTTGTTTTAACGTTTAAATAAATTTTGTATCATTAGGAAAAAAATTATTTAAAAAAATTTCCCATGTTTTTCAACAAGTTGATTTTTCTTGAAAACGGTCAACTTTAGAGCTTATGACCAAAAGTACCTTTTTTGTGTAGAAAACATTGGCGGTTCAAGTAGGTGGCTCAAAATCATACTTTTTCCAGTGGCGTAGAAGTTGGAGAAAAAACACCCACTACCCCTTCAAAATTTTCACCAATTATGAATTTGAAAAAATAAAAAATCCACACAAAACACAGCTTATTATGAGTAGAAAATGCATTCAAAATCTGTTTATTGTGCGATAAACGGTTCCAGAGATATTCGCAAAAAACTATAATTTTTTTAAAATTTCAAAACCTTGTATCTCGAAAATGTTGAATTTTATGGGGTAAGTTAATAGAAACTTTTTTTCATATTTTGGAACGAGCTATCACATCCGGAAGTCCTGCGCATTTATTATGAAACACCCTGTATAGTTATTACTTAATATTATTACAACGTTTCTTTCCCGCACGCCACATCGGCAGTAGCGTGCGGGAAAGTATAACTTTCCGCACTTGTTAAGTAATTTCAATGGAAACGAGCATACTTTATTTAGAGAAAATCGTAGTAACATGTATATTATTGATCTTATTTCATCTTGCGAATCTGACAGATTTTTCTTTTATTAATTGATTCGTTTACATTAAAAAAAACAAAAAAAACACGTGTTCAACCCTTATGTCTCAATGTTTTTCAACAATTTAACAACAAATCTGAAACTTTTCTTCAACAAAACGTGTTGTGTTTTTGGATGCGTTCCCGTTTCCATAAGAAAAAGAAAAATCCCGTTTTCAACTCTTATGCCGTGTCCACATCAAACCAACAAAACTTTTCATCAACAAAATGTGCAACTTTCCGCGGTTCTGTTGGTAGGCAGTAAACATCAGAGGATTTCTGTTTTGTTGTCATTGCTGGCAACATTTCCGGTGCTGTGTGTACTCAAATTGAAAAACAAAGAGAAACAGAAACCCCCCCCCCCCAGTATGTCTTTGCGGACTCCTAGGAGTTGTGGATGATGTCAGAAAATAAATATGCAGTAGGTAAGTCGGGTGAACTGGTACATCAAGCTATGATTAAAATCTACAATTTTCAAAAATCTTAGTGGTACCGTCATGCATTCAACCACATAGCATAATTAAAATTGGTAAATTTTTTCATAGATCTTAGGCCCAACCATCAGCATTATTAAATCTTCTAAGTTATCGCTGGACGGTTCAAGTTTATATTTTCACATAAATCGGAACAAGTCGGAATTGAACTAATTCCGAGTTGAAAAGTTGGAATTAGGATAATTCCGAGTTGTAAAGTCAGAATTATACTAATTCCGAGGTGTGAAGTCGGAATTATACTAATTTCGAGTTGCGAAGTCGGAATTAGACGAATCAATTTTTTTATTCTTTGTGGCCCTTCTACGCTTTCGTATGTTTCAGCAAGTTTTGTCACCTTTCGTGTTGAAATTTTGTGATCTTTGTACAATTTTGGTATGAAATTGAACTAATTCCTTGAGGATACGATACTCTGTCATAATTTTGCAAAAATCGACAATAAAATGCGAAAAGAAATGTTTTTGTGTACCTAATGATAGATAGATAGATAAATAAGGATGGATTTAGCGAGGGGCAATCTATGAAAATATAAGTACAAAAGTTATTGGGTATAACCCTCAAAATGTTCTGCAACCGTAGACACGAGTTTCGAGCTTAAGCTCTCATCAGTTCGGTAAAATCAAGAGCAAAGATGTACAACACTTCGATGTAAAAATAGAAACAAAGGAAGTCAACAACAGGAAGCCAACCGTACATTTGTGGCTTCGGTTAGAAGACCTTGTGTTTACAAGGCAACAACTAACGTCGCCACGGAGGCAGCTATAGCTACCAGCGTGACAATCCTACCCAGGAAAATACAAATACAGATGGATTTAGTGAGGGGCAATATATGAAAATATAAGTAAAAAAGTTATTGGGTATAACCCTCAAAATGTTGTGCAACCGTAGACACGTATTTCGAGCTTAAGCTCTCATCAGTACGGTAAAATCAAGTGCAAAGATGTACAACACTTGGATGTAAAAATAGAAACAAAAGAAGTCAACAACAGGAAGCCAACCACACATTTGTGGCTTCGGTTAGAAGACCTTGTGTTTACAAGACAACAACTAACGTCGCCACGGAGGCAGCTATAGCTACCAGCATACCCAGGAAAATACAAATAAGGATGGATTTAGCGAAGGGCAATATATGAAAATATAAGTAGAAAAGTTATTGGGTACAACCCTCAAAATGTTGTGCAACCGTAGACACGTGTTTCGAGCTTAAGCTCTCATCAGTACGGTAAAATCAAGTGCGAAGATGTACAACACTTGGATGTAGAAATAGATACAAAGGAAGTCAACAACAGGAAGCCAATAACATTTCTACTTATATTTTCATATATTGCCCCTAGCTAAATCCATCCTTATTTGTATTTCCCTGGGTAGGATTGTCACGGTGGTAGCTATAGCTGCCTCCGTGGCGACATTAGTTGTTGCCTTGTAAACACAAGGTCTTCTAACCGAAGCCACAAATGTGTGGTTGGCTTCCTGTTGTTGACTTCCTTTGTTTCTATTTTTACATCCAAGTGTTGTACATCTTCGCACTTGATTTTACCGTACTGATGAGAGCTTGAGCTCGAAACACGTGTCTACGGTTGCACAACATTTTGAGGGTTATACCCGATAGATAGATAGATAGCTTTTATTTGACCACGTTATGTAGGGTTACATTTGTAGCAAGTCAGGTAAAAATATAAAACAGTGAATACATTGGTATCATCAGTTAAAATAACATGCAATAAAACCTAAAGAAAAAGAACGAAAACAAACAATTACAATATATACAGATACAATATATACAAATATATATACACACAAACCTACAGTTGGACAGTAATCAACATGTTTAAAATGCAGGATCCAGTTTAACATAGGGGGTCGGCCCTATAAATGCCGAAGGAAGTACACGATGACTAAGAAGATCGTTTTTAAAAAGATGACACGCTTGCATTCGACTTAGTGGTAGGCAGTTTGTGCACATTTTAATTTTAATAATTTTTCGTTGTGTTTTGTTCAGTTGTCAATAAATACCTGTCCTCCAATGTACCAAAGTGTTTTCATTCGATTTTCTAATTATTCAAATAATTTCACAATGAGCTCCTTTTTCAGTAAACTAGGAATATCTTTTTTCCTCAAGTGGAAGAAAGTGAATGTTGTATCATGTCAAAAACTACACCGAATGAGCAATCCATTGAAATAACTTGCCAGGTTCGCGTGGTGATTTTGTTCACAGTAAGAAGAGTCTGAAGGTGCATTTAGTCAACATCATTTTAAAATTGTGCTTAAATATATGTCAAAAACGAAAGTTGAATCTGTTATATCAAATGGCGCCATTTATACAACAATGTTAAGTTTATGCTAAAAACCTTTGATGTTACCGCTTTGTTTATGATAATGCTTGTGCTAAAGTTGATTAAATCCACCCTAAGTAGCTAAGAAAAAAATTAACTTGTGAATCGAGCAATTTTTTTTACGACAGTGTGTGAACTAAGCTTTTACGCACTGCTGACAGTGCGTAAAGTAATTCCTTTTTCGCACAAGTGCGTGAAAAAATCCTGTGCGTAAAATAATCAACTGTGCGTAAAGTAATTTTTTAAACACTGTTCATACATTTATGCATTTTTGAAAAATACAGTATTTTGAACTCACCATAACTCTATGTTAAAGTAAAATCATATATGGAATATGCAGCTTAGCTCCATCAGTATCCAGAAGGTTCAAAATTTAGACTATACTAACCTTTGAGTCAGGCATAGGCAAAACTCCCAAAATATCTGAATATTCTGTTTTTCCAAATCTCCCGACTTCACCTTTCAATTTAAGACCAGTGAAAGTAGTTGCCATTTTCCAGAATTTGATATGTGCAACACCTGAAAACGAACATTTGAAAGAATACAGACATTCATTGAAACTTCTGTGATTTATGATATATACGCACAGTGTACGCGTGTTTTTATTGATCTTCAGAAGATTTGTATCCTCTTTCATGTTCGAGTTAACCTCCACATTACTAACTAATAGTTTAGGTGGTGAATGACATTCTTTGAATGATGTTGGGAGAATCACATTCTAACCATTAGTTAATCAATCTGGAGGTTAACTGGAACTTGAAAAACTGACCCCATGACCCAGTTTTTCTTCAGATTCCAGTTAAACTCCAGATTAACTAAACTATTAGTTAGTTATCTGGAGTTCAACTCGAGCCTAAAAAACTGGCCCTCTCAGTATTATAAGATTATTCTTCAATTCGGATCACAGTCCGAAATATTTCCGGGAGAGTAACAAAATGAAATATGAGTACTTTCGACAGCGTTAAAATGCAAAAATCCTATAATGCAGGATATGGCAAAAATCTGACAGAAAAGAATTGCTTCCCCGGCTAATCCTAATATATTCTGGGGGGCTCTGTAGCAGCATAGCGTCAGTCATGATAGCGGTGGACAAAATAGCGCCGCACAAAAATGACGCAGAACAAAAATAGCGGTGGATAAAATAGCGCCGATTCAAATAGCACTGCGACTAAATAACGCCGGTTTAAATATCCGTAGAAAATTAACTATTGAAATAGGGCGTAATTGAAAAATCAAGTTTTCAAAATTAATTTTAATACAAAGCAAAGTTTATAACATTAAACAATTCAAAAAAAAATTACACGGACAAATTATGAGCCACAGCCTGTAAATACAATACAATACAAAACAATACAATAATTTATTCATCCTTTAAGATCACATTATAGACCGGGAGGCGAGAGGGGTTTTGCATGTATCATAGGCCCCACGCTGAGACTCTGGGGGCTGATAGACAACGTTATTCCCCAATGTGAAATTCCGGTATGGCACCTCTGAAGTGTAGCTTTTAGGGGGATGAATTTTCAAACGTGTAATTAATATCCATGCCCATGGATCATAGGCCCCTTTGATTCTTGTTTTATGTCATCAAGAAGGTCGCCAAAGTCCGCGAACTCAATATGCCATACTAATATGGCGTCACTTAAGGCCCACCATACTTACCGAAACGTGTAATTTTTTCACTGTGGACATGAATCATGGGCCCCACGCTGTTGTTTCGTGATCCTTGTTAACAATGAACTGTAGAACAAAGATTTCGAAACGCCATACCGCTGGGGCGTCGCCAAGTGGCCGCCATACTGGACCAAATATGTCATTTTTAGCAATGATCATGTCTAATAGGCCCCACCATGGAAAGGGGTTTCTTTGTTCATTTTGATGTCCTGAACTAAGTTCTGAAAGCGCCATACCGATGTGATGTCGCCAACGTCAGATATTGGCTTCCAAAGTTGTCACATTTTTATATGTTAAGTGTATGAAAGGCCCCACTACCATACTGGCATTTTTATATGTATTTTAAAGTATACAGTACGAATATATCACTGCCATACCGATGCGATGTCGCTAACGTCAGATATTGGCTTCCAAAGTTGTCACATTTTTATAGGATACGTGTATTAAAGGCCCCACTGCCATACCGGCATTTGTATGTATATTTTGAAGTATAAGGTACGAATATATCACTGCAATAGCCATGGCATATCGGTAACGTGCACAATCAATCGTATATACAGGGTCCCGCAACTGCGCTCCGGTGGTACATAGCTTCTAAACGGCGCAACTTAAAAATTTCTTCCCAATAGTCGCTTTAGTTCATAAGGAAAGTTTTCACGAATGATTTCCAGTGCGAACTGCACATCTTTTTCTGGGATACAACTAAGAACAAGAAGCATCTTACATTTTGTTCTTACGTTTTCGTTGACTCTGTATAGGTTTGTTAATTGACATTGTATTTTCCTCCATAAGTTCTGCGCCAGATGAAACGAACAACCGACAATACGCGTGTTGGAGAATACTTTTTCCACTGCGTTGATAGACGATTGTTCAAAATCGACGAGTATAGTTTCAGGCTTAAGTTCAGCATCTAAGATTTTCTGTGTATTAAACATTCGAACGTAAATACCTTCTGATTCATTCGGCAACAGAGCATATACCAGTGGTACAGCTTTTGAGTCAATTAATGCATGTATAACGAATAATTGACAGAACAAAGTTTGACATGTCTTGACGGTTCCGTATATTGCCCAGTGGGGAAATTCTTTGAGCAAACCGAGATTATTGTATGTTCCAAAAATAAGAAATCCATTTCGGTTTTCTTGTCCGAATCCCACAGTAAGAAAATTTCACCTCTGTCCGTTTTAGAATATTTGTCGCCAATTGTCACTTCAGAAATATCGTCAAATGCTGAAGAAATTCCTTGTTTCTTATTCTTTGCACTGTTCTGCGTAATGCCTCATAGCTTGGAAGACTAACAGCTCCTTCTTCCGAAGTTACACTGCTGCAAGCTTGTTGTATGATTTCTCTTGGATTTGCATCCGTCTTAGAAGCCCCTTCGCGTATAGTTTCTCTCACGATACTGATTACTTTCTCTACTGGATTTGGCGCATGATTATGTTTTGCTGTTAGTTTTGCTGTCTCAGCGCTAATCATCATAACTTTCCTTCACAACCGGACTTAGAACATCGCCATGAGCACGTTACTTGTCCTTTCGGTAATTATATCTTTCGTGGAATATAGTAGTACCTCCTTTCTGAGACTTGCCAAATTCCATTTTTTTATGACTTTAAATAAATATCACACTGACAATTAGTTGTTTCCATGCTTTCGTGAATTCATAAAATTCACTTCATACTTTAATTACTCGACATTTTTCAAATAATCCTCAAAATAAACCGTTTGTCGTAATCACGCACAGAAGACAATATACTTATTGTTTTGTCACGTCGCTATTTTGTCTAGCTATAATTTGTCCGCCGCTGTTTTTGTTCTGCGTTACTTTTGTGCGGCGCTATTTTGTCCGCCGCTGTTTTCGTTCTGCGTTATTTTTGTGCGGCGCTATTTTGTCGAGCGCTATTTTGTCCACCGCTGTTTTCGTTCTGCGTTATTTTTCTGCGACGCTATTTTGTCCGCCGCTGTTTTTGTTCTGCGTTATTTTTGTGCGGCGCTATTTTGTCCGGCGCTGTTTTTGTTCTGCGTTATTGTTGTGAGGCGCTATTTTGTCCGCAGCTGTTTTTGTTCAGCGTTATTCTTGTGCGGCGCTATTTTGTCGAGCGCTATTTTGTCGCAGCGCTATTTTTGATGCGCTATTTTGTCTGACGCTATTCTGCTACAGAGCCATTCTGGGGTACTCTCATATCAAATTTTGTGCTTCTGTACGCCAGGTAAAAGTAATCGTAAAATATAGCTCACTAAATTTTATTCCTAATGTTGGAAACACTATGTATACAGTATTGATTATTGTTCAATATTCACCCAATAATACCCAATAATACTATTTTAACATTTACAACATTCTAGTATGGCCCAATATGAGATCTAAATTCAGTCACCATACCTAGATAATGATAGAAACATACTTACCACATGTTGTTATTTGACCTGGTAAATATTGTGAGAATTTAACCCGATAAACATCATTGACGTATGATTTATTTCTCAATAATATTTTGTGCTCTTGCCAGTTCCATACGGTTATCAAATAATCCGGTTCTCCGCTTTGGGATACCAGAAGTTCTCCATCAGGACTAGAAGCATAGAAACAAAACACACTCTATAATACTTTTCAGAAATAGAATGAGGTATGTTTGTGACACAATGGAATGTGGTAGATATTGTACTAAATCATGCCCCATTATTATCAAATTATTTCAGATGACAAATTTCAGATGCAAATTTAAAATATGTGGTCACCTGTAATACAGAATGAAATACGAACACTTCCCTACCACTGGAGATAGATACCAGTGGTTTTCGAAGAAATCATTGATTTTATTATTTTTTGTGCTAAACATAGCTTCAATTGAATTTGAATATAACATTGGTATCTCAACACTTTTTTATTTTACCTGTAATCCATGTTCGAATAAAGACGCTTTGCTCCACCTCTCAATATACAAACTATGTTGAGAGAAGGCCATTCATAAATAATTATAATTGGACGGCGTCCACTTTCTGCAACTGCAAAGTGTGGATATTCGGGATTGGGATTTTTCTGAAACGAAAACATTTGAGTACACCCAAATAAATTATTTCATGAGAAACCATAAACTTATAGTTAGAGTAAAGAAACAGTCTGCTGAGCATGAATAGTATATTTCATTACGAGTTCAGAAAATAGTCTTTTCCCTGCTTGCGCGACATGTTCCTGTGGGAGCCGAAGCCGAACACGGAAAGTCGTGCAAGCACGGAATAGTTATTTTCCTAACAAGTGCGGAAAGTGATACTTTCCCGCACGCGATTGCCGTTGACCCGAACGACGCGAAGCGGAGTTCGGGCAAGCAGTCAAGGGCGGGAAAGACACTTTACGCATGAATTAGGAACATTATTTTTTCTACGACCGCATAAAGATTCAAAAAGCACATTGAAAATATATAATTTATTTCAACATACAAAACATTCAATGAAAATCCACTAATTATTATTAATATTAATGTTGAAAACACAATTTGTTGTATTCTGCAAATGCGTCAGAATAGCCGGTCCAGAGTAGTTAGTTGGTGGTAACTGGCTGTTAAGAGTAACACTCGTAGATTGCAAAGTGCATGAAGATGACGGAGACGGCATCGGTTGCAAGTTGCCAGTACATGGAAGAATTTTATTCGAGATGGTTTTCTTCTGTTCTACGGAGTCCTCCAAATAACTCTCAGCAACAATGAAATGTACATTTAATAACGATAAATTGACATATTTTACTTTCCCGCACTAGTGCGGGAAAGCGAGTTTTCCCGCACTAGTGCAATGAGTGCAATGAGTGCGGGAAAGTGGGTAAAAACGCACGGTCGTAGAAAAAAAAGCATTTATGGACGAGTAATGAACGATACTTTTCATTATATCTACCTGAAAAACACAGATTGTTAAGAAACATTTATTTCTAATGATGAAGGAACAAAAACATGTATTATTAATTGAAATATTTATGGTACCAAAAGATCCAGAAATTTACACAAAACAAGCGTTATTTACCCTGTTGGTAAAGAAATATTCAAACAATTTGCGATTTCTAGAGAACTGTCAACAACATATTATTCAATTTTGACATGTAAATAGGCAGCTATAATGACACCAGAGCACGGAAAAAAACGTTTTTTAGTATGCTAAATAAGAATGTAAATATAGTGTTATCAGATAGTTATAATGAATATATCCTTTTTGGGGTTGCCCCAAGTCGCCTGGATGTAGTTTTCGAATTTATGAACCGTGGTGGTCGGCTGGTAAAAGCGTACGCCTCGCAAGCGTGGGGTCAGGTAGCCGAGTGGTTAAAGCGTCAATGTTTAAATCACTTACGCTGCCGGTCGCCGGTTCAAACCACAGCGACTGCAGAATTTTTCTGATGGCCCGAGAAAGTGGTACGGTACGATACAATGGGCATCTGCCTACGTGTCATCGGGTCAGCCTTGGGTGGCTGGACGAGCCTACCACGCACGAGGTGGAGTGTTTAGTGGGTATACTTGAGGGGGATTCAATTCGGACTCAGGGGACTCCCACACCACCTTATGGGATGTGTGAAACAGGCCGGATAAGGTGCCCATAAAGGGTTTCAACCACCTTGTTCAATTGAAAAAAAAAAAAATAAAGCGTGGGGAAAACCAGTCAGTTTGTGACTGATCGGAAAGCCGTATGCTAGTTATATATTTCGGTAGATAAGGTAATGGACACACGTTCTGCCAAGTATGACTCGCGAACGAGGTCAAGATCCAGAGTTAGGTTTTCCCAAATAACCGCGATTTTCGAGTGTCTCCCATTATTACTCTCACATGACTGAGATGACTGGTCCGGAAACTGCTCAAAACCTCTTGGGCTGTGCTGAGGCTTACTAAATGAATGAGAAAATGCTTCCATCAAACGCGCAGCTGGTCAAGGACCATTTTGGCAGCACTTTGAAGTTACCGAAAAATCGCCAAATTCTACATATTTTGTTATAATTGAAAAAATGAGCTA
Organism: Chrysolina oricalcia; assembly: GCA_944452925.2. Taxonomy (NCBI): domain Eukaryota; kingdom Metazoa; phylum Arthropoda; class Insecta; order Coleoptera; family Chrysomelidae; genus Chrysolina; species Chrysolina oricalcia. Next base: position 49,086,697 of record OX101825.2, on the reverse strand, counting down.
TGAAAATATCTGCTGCTTTTGTTTTTATATACCTACATGAGGAACGAACAAAAAAAACCGAACAGCAGACGTTTTTACTAGGAAATAAATGTTTTATATACAAAAAACGAAAACAGCTTTAGGCTCCAGATTTTAATTCGTTCATGAGGATGCATTACTCAATTGTACGAGTCATATATAGTCATTTTACACTCAATGAGCACAGGCAGTGGGGTGCTTGTTAATAGTGCGAAAAAACAGCCCCCACACACCCCGGCCACCCACCACCACCCAAACATCTCCTGCTCCCAAAATTTCAAAAAATCGGTAATCCGTGAAAAAATACCTTTTTCAGCTTCTTTCAAGTTTCAATGAGCTATAAACATTCTAAAACAGAAATAATTATGAGCGTATTAGACCGTCAGATAGTGACAGATTTAGGTGCCCCATTTTCGAGTAGGGTTGAAAAATACATCGATGTTGAGTAAGAAGGAGGGAAATTCAAGAGTGGCTCCTGGGGAGAACGTATAGAAAAATCAAAAAGAATGTCCATTAAATTTTCCGACGACAAAATCTACTAATCCATTGGCGCCACTCAAGCCATTATGTTTTTCGGTCTAGTGACGATGTAGGTTTTCATAGTTTCGATAGGCTGATAGGCTTGTGTGGGAAAATCTGTTAAAATCTCGATTTTTCCTTACAAGAATACGCCCTCATTTCAACCCTTTAGCCACCTGCAACACTCAAGCCTTTGGTATTCCGAAGCCAGGTTCTATTAATTAATTATTAGGTAAAAACGGCTCGCGTGAAAATATGGGCAACGTACTCCTTTCATTTCTGTTCTGGAAAATCGCAGTTTCCATATGTTCTCCCCAGGAGCCACTCGTAAAATTCCCTCCATTTTACTCAACATCCATGTATTTTTCAACCCTATTCGAGGCTAGTATGCGAAAATGGGGCACCTAAATCTGTCACTATCTGACGGTCTACATGTAATGCGACAGATTTGAATGTTAATTTTTCACATTTTGTTAACAAAATTAATATTTCCTTCAATACATGCTCCTGAAGCGATTTAACATGGACCAGACATTACTATAAGTGTTAGAAAATGTTAATCTATATTTTATTTATTTTCAATTTCAACTCTTACGAAATTCCTGGAAGAGTCGATAAGGGGAGTATTGCGCACTTGTCGTTATATGATCATATCGCGCGCGCGCGCATCATCGCAGTTCCAATTACTAAACATGTAAAGTACAACCATAACTCTAAGAAGGTCGTAAATCACCAACCACTTGAGGTATCAGCAGGCTGTCAAGCAGTCGATTCTGCACAGAGTTGTACCTGCCCTATCCATCAAATTTTAGGTATTTATATTCGGTTAAAGAGCCCACCATTATTAAAATGCCAAACTATTCCATGAGATACTTCAATCCGGACCTGGGAATCTTTTAAGGGACACACACTCTCATTGCTTATCTTTACTTCGGATAATATGTAATAATGAGGGTCGTCAGCTAATATCGATTTACGACTTAGAGTTATAGTTCTACTATATCTATTTACTACTATGTATTATTGAGGCCATTCCTGTTCTTTATTACATACATAATTGAATATTCGTATGGAAACATAATATACCAAGGTTATTGAAACTTGAAAGAAGCTGAAAAAGATATTTTTTCACGAATTTAAGTTTTTTGAAATTTTGGTGGCGGAGGGTCTGAGAAATGTGGAGTGACAAGGGCTATTTTTACGCACTATTACCAAGTTTCCTACTGCATGTGTTCATTTAGGTTCATATAAACAAATATTTCGCGTTTCTGAACTGACGAGATATGTTTTTATACCATAGGGACAACGATCTTTTATAATATTTCCAAATAAATCACAGTATTCTGCTAATTGCTAATGCTAATGCATTGTTGCCAATTCTCAACATTATTCGGAGTACTGCGAAATAGCTCACAGCATTATCAATTTTTATCTGGTATTGATTGTGGTAATGTGGTTCAATGCAATATGTACAGTTTGGCAAACATAGCTGAGATTGTGAAATTCCCACTTGTTGCGCGAACAATCACGTGAATATCACTGGATAGTCCGTCGTAAGACTAATGCGCATCATGGGCGAGAATATTTTCGCAATTGCAGCTATGTTTGACAAGCTGAAGCTATATTACGGATAGCCAGATTACTAATAATAATTATCATTATTTTTCTTGTTCGTTGTGGAGATGATTTTGTGATTTATTTCTCTTCAATAATGAATTATTTATCTAATGTATTAACTACATTAGAGATAAAGAATATATATATATAATATTTATAAGGCGATGGGTAGTCTTGACTGACTAGTTAAGGAAGAATGCGGATGGATCTTGAGGATGCAGTTATAATACTGGGCTTTTCAAAAGAATACTCTTTGTAATTTGGTCGAGCTTTCCGAAATGTTTATTATCTTCATCAAGACATCAAACATGAGGTTTATAGTAAAAAGTCAACAATGCTGAGACACATACAAAGTCATGATTCATGATGGTGGAAAGCATTCGATTCCCTTCTCAATAATTATTATAATAATTTTGGTTCAAACTTTCCTATTATAAGTTTTGAAACTTGCACACATAACTCAGTACGGGGTGTTGATTTGAACAATGAGGACGAATCTGAGGGCGCGCGCAACAAATTTCACGAAATTTGTTAACAGAACACAGCAAGGGACAATGAAACCCAATAATGAGGCCGCCGATGTCTCCATCCAACCAAAACCGGAAGCACTGCACCTTTCACCAAATTTACGGACAATACTATTCAGAGGCCATTGAATTCGAATAAAGAGATCTCCACCCGACAAAAAATCAGAGACACTACAAATTCAACCAGAATCATAGACAGGACTCAGCAGATGCTACTAAATTCGAATAACGAGATCTCCGAGGTCTACATCCAATAAAAAACTGGGGCCATTACGAGTTCAACCAAATTCATAAACACGGCCCAGTAAAGGCCACTGAATTCTGAACACTAGGTCCCCGAGGTCTAGATCCAATAAGAAACTGGTGACAAATTCAATCAAATCTATTGACAGGACTCAACAAAAGCCACTGAATTCGAATAACGAAGTCCCCGTGGTCTCAGTCCAACAAAAAAAACGGAGACACTACCAATTCAACCAAATTCGTAGACAGAATTCAACAGAGGCCAATGCATTCAAAACGAGGCTCCCGAAGTCTTCGCCCAACAAAAAACCAGAGATACTACAAATTCAACCAAGTGATGAGGGAGATAATAATGATAAAAAATTTATTTACAGTGCCTCCATAATTTTGCTGGTGACCTAGTTATTCGAATTCAGTGGTCTCTGCTGAGTCCTGTCTGTGAAACTGGTGGAATTTATAGTGCCTAACCTAACCCCCGTGCCGAATCATGTCCGCAAGTTTCGGAAAATTTGCAGAACATCCAGGCTTACCATGGATAGAGACCTCCTTTGGTTCTAAAAGAAGTTATCTCTTCAATCGTTTTTAGTGTTTACAAAGGTGGGGACCATTTTCTTTAAAGCTGGTTCTTTTTCTCAGATTTTGGTTTATTGATGATGCCTGTGCCGTCGGTTTTCCTGTGGGAGGAGAGCTTGGGATTCTTTGGTATTGCCCTTTTTTCCGGTTCACCTGTATATTATTTATTGTATTCATTTTGTTTTTCTGACATTCGGGTTTGCAGTGCCCATGGGTTTGTTGTAGTCAGTCCGTCCTTGATCTTGCTTAGATTAAATTTGCTTTTAGCACAAACAATATTGTTGGTAAAATTCAAAAAGAGCAGCTAATATGAACAACTCACTATAATTAATTTTTATCAATATTTTTCAACGTTGTAAGCTGAACTCCGTCTATTATGCCGTTATTTTGTATTTATATAATATGTTATTTAAAAACAATTGGAATGGACACTAAAGACGCTATTATGATTATTTTTTTTATTATTTTTTTTTTCTGTGGAGTCTTGGCATCGACTGCTATGGTCATTAGCCACATGTTCTGGATAGGCTTTGTTACTAACTCCATACGCCACCTTAGGAGCAGCACTGTTAATTGGAACGCAACAGTGAATCGTGAAGGACTCACCCTACTCGAGCCACGACATTTGAATAATTTAATCGGTCAAATTAAATTAAAAAATCCCAGCCGCAACTGGGGCTCGAACTCCGGACCTTTCGACCCAAAGTCGGACGCTCTAACCACTGCGCCACGCCCCGACATATACTAATTTTCAATTCTGTTTTGCGTCCTGTTTTATTTCCAAAACTGATATTTTAAATCGCAAAACATGATACTTATTACTCACATACTTCTTCAATTGTGTCCAATGACTCCAAGGCTTTAGGCGGACCAATCCAACATTCAACTGATGAACTGACAAACCCCTATCGACGTAACTTTCATCTTTGAAAATTAAACAAATTATATAGGTTACCGCCACAGACCTCATAAAAGAAGTAGACATCGCATATCGAAATATTTTTGTCCCCTCCTATGCGCGCCGCCATACTTAGACAATTAGATACGTTGGTATCACTGAAACTCCAGGGTCGGTATTGGTATTGGAGAAAGCAATTAACAAATTATTTAGCTCATAATAGTGATTTTACATCGTATTGATCGTAGCAATACAAATGATATGAACGATGATTACGTACGAATCTTCGAATTATTATTTGTACGTTATTATCTTATATCCATTCATTGATGTTCCTAGAAGGAACGACGAATTTTGTCATCAGTTGTGTGCGTTTGTTTTCATTTGACCAATAGTGCATTTTATTATGTTATTCTGAATTGTTTTTCTTCAATTCATCCTCAAGAACATTTGACCAAATGCCAGTGTTTCGTGCCTGGATGCCTGAACAAATATCGATCTACAATTGGTATTCTAGAATCATATCATAAGTGAGAGATTATACAATTCTAGTGAGCTATATTTTTACTGATTAAATTGATTTTTAGATTTCCAAAAACATCCCAGAGAAAGTGGTTAGAAGCGATAGGTAAAGATTAAACTATTTCCATTTCAAATGAAGTTGTTCGATCAGACCATTTAACCGAAGAACATTTTAATCTCTGGAAGAAGTCCATTTCAGCTCAAAGTGGAGTGGTATAGATGAAGCGGGAAGAAATATCACAAAATCATCTCCACAACTTTAATTTGACTACATCAAACTAATTTGATAAAATAGGAAAACGTAAAATTCTGAAGCCAGGAGAAATACCATCACATAGTAAGTAGTGATACGTTTTTTCCCCTTCGGATGCTGGTCCTGTCATCAGCTGCACCTCAGCCTCTTGGGCTTTTTGTGCTTTAGTGATACGTTAGTAATACGTATATTTCTTTTGACCTAATTTTTTTTCACTTTTCAGTGTTGATCAAGAAATAGCTAGTCCTACCAAAAGAAGATATTGAGGATTTTCCTCCAGTTCATCATCATCCCAAATCAAAACAAGAAAAACAAAGTCCCTATCCTCATCTTCTGCAAATTCCTCTGTTAAAAGAAGACTTGTTAAAACATTTCATAATTATTTGTATGTGAAAATACAGAGATTGAGCAAACAAAATATCTGACATGGCCATGCTAAAGAAAGGGAGAGTAGTAAATATATTCAGCAGACAGTCACCACACCATTTACTGAACACAAAATCTCTCTAAATTATATAAATTTGCATCTCGATCTCATGAATAACATTACTACACTAAAGACTTCAAGAAGAGGTTCAACAAGCCGTTGTTATGTGACCTCATGCTCGATGAGATGAGTATTAAAAAGGAACTAGTGAGTGATTGACACACTCCTAAACTATGGGGATATACAGATATTGGTGCTGAGGTTGACAATTCTAATGAACAGGAACTATAGCAACAGAAGTATCGGTATTAATGGTAGATACCCGTCATTCCCATCCATTCATAACAGTTTTCAGACGTTCTATTTAACCCTGCGTTACATACGTGGGGTGTGATGGACCCCAGCCGCCGAATATCGCTTTGAAAATATGCCAAACGTAAACTTATGCGTACGCCCCTCCTAATAGCTTCCAAAATATGTCCGCATCATCGAATTCAGGCATTTCCGCAGTATCTTGTAGACACTGAGTGAAGTTATAGCGAACTTAAGTGCTCTGGGGTGTGATTACTTGCCAAAATTGCATGGCTCAGACAGCGATTCATTTTTTCCTTTCTGTTTTTCAAACTGCAATTATTTTCTTTGTATTCCATCATAATCAAATTTTAGTTTCCGAATGTTCATTCCGGGGTGAGATGTTCATTTATCTCACATGATTTTTTTGTCGCGGTGTGTTTTTTGGTACATGAAAAACTAGCCTTTTTCAGTTTATATCAGATTTCTTGAAATAAAGCCTATTTGATTATTTCTTACGTGTTTTTATTGTTCCGAAATGATCCCCTGATACTATGGAACAACGTAATATCAGAAAAAGAACAAGATAAAAAAAAATACGATTTTTCAGGAAATGGGGTTTGTCACACCCCACGTATGTACTGATGCAACAATTATCCACGTATGTAACGCAGGGTTAAAATTATTGGATATAAGTTCGTAGATATGTTTGTATATGTGCATTTTGGACTGGTTGATTTTTATAATAACCTTGAAACAAATACAATGTATTAACAAATAATACGGTGGTGTGATATAAAAAGTTTAAAAAATTTCAAATGTGTTATAGATTGTAAATGGTTGAAAATTAAATAAATTGTAGGTATGAAATGAATAAATTTTCAAATAATTGTTATTTTTGTTTCTTTTTGTTCATGGTCCACTTTTAATTCTCTGAAAAACATGGGTATCTGTTGTAAGCCATTTCTCTTCCTCATTATCTCATTATCTATAAGTTTATTCAGGTTCGAACAACAACTGTTCTAGAACTATCAGGAGTTTGCGCAGTTGAAAAAAGTGAACGAATGTGAACGAATGTGAACCTAAAATACAAACTTCCCATCAACTGTGTGCATAATCCTAACAGTTCTAGACAGTAATTGTTCGAACTCGAATAAGGCTAGTGAAACATAGACCCAACGTGTCCATCTGCTTTTGTCTCTAGCTATTTCCATCGACGATGCTCATCTAACATATCATCAATCGTTCCACTGTGAGCACTCTCGTAGACCCGTCTAGTTCAGTCTTCCCGTCCCTTTGTCGTCACATCAAAAACTGGCCGAACATCTCTTTTCCACGGCTTCTTCCACTGAACCGCAAAGCTTTTTGGAACTGGTTTCCTAGGAATGAGGTGTTATCAGAGGAACACAGCCTCCAGAAAGTAAAAAAAAAGTGTAAATTTTTACCCAATTTCCTTCATTTCTAACGATGTTCTTCCATTATTTCACCATATTTCTTTTCGTGGAAATCAGAAGATGAAAGAAAAATGTAGTAAAATTGTATTGAATGTGAATTTGATGATTTATTACCATCAACGATATTTTCACATTTTTCTGAAGACGGCCCTGTCCATCTGGTAACTCTTTGATTTAAAGGGACTTGGTAAAAAGTATCTGGCATCTCATTTTGTTTCAACCATTAGAAGAGTGCATACGATCAACAAGAAGTGATGCCAACGTAAACTGTAGAAGCATGGCGGCCATGATGAGCGGGGACATTTTTATTGCATTGCCAAGGCGGACTATGCGATATCTATTTCTTTTATGAGGTCTGTGGTTACCGCTGTCTAGAACTATTGGCAAAGCTGTACAGTAAATATGACAGTGACAATAATTCTGTGCAATACCTTGTGTATATAGACCGTCAGATAACGACAGATTTTGCTGACTCATTTTCTGTCTTCTGGGATTTTAACCACTGGAAATTATGTCAGTGTTGAGCCCAAAAATTGAAAATTTAGCGATCGGACGTGTGCTAGGCATATAGAAAATTCAATTTCCTTTTGCAGAAAAAAATTGTTTTTTTTTTTTATTTTCTCCTTTATGGCATTTCAGCACATGAATAGGTATAACAATTTAATAGTGAAGAACCAAAGCCATAAGATTTGCACGTGCTTAAAGGGTTGAAATAGGGGCGCGAACTTGTGAAAAAATAGTTGGTTGATGATGCATTTTCTCGCTTATGGCAATCAACAGAATGATATTTAATATCTTTAGGAAACCCAAAAAAAAATTCCATAAACCGGTCAGCTGTTGAAGATATTTTCCGGAAGGAAAATTTTGTGAAATTTTTTTTCGTTTTCCTGCAAACATTCTCGTGAATGAAATAATGTGCAATAGAAATTTATTAATGTAAAAGTCTGTCATATAAACAGCCATAAGTCTAGTTCGTGCTTATCATACTATATGAAACTGGAAAACTTGCAGAAAAACACAGGAAATTTTGTTAATTTTCTCGTTTATGGGAATTGGCATGTAGGAAGAAAAACTGATTTCAAGACTAGAAAAAAAAAGCCATAAGTCGGAAACATGATTACGATGTTTTATACAGTGAGGTCCTAAAGTAACGGATACATTAATTTTCTACGTTATCATTTTTTAAGAAAAACGTCGAGTAATGTTTTCGAAAAGACACTCTGTGACATAAAAATCACCCCTTCTGCACCCCCCTCAAGGTGACAGTCATTCACCCAATTTTTTTAATGGAGCAGGGGGTCAGTTGAAAACCCTTGAGATTCACCAATCCATTGAAGAACAGAATTTTTTGGGGTTTCAAATATTTTCAGAAATTCCAAAGAACCTATGTTATGGGTAGTTTTTAGAGAAACCGAGAATGATAATCTAGAAGATCAGCCCATCTTAGGTCACAACGGTACCTGTAAGTCCAGTGCTAGAACATGAGAGACTTGTGCACACATATCCAGTGTGATATGGTTCCAGGATACGCAGGAACCAACAAAATATTACATTTCCTTCTGTTCACCATTTGAATTGTACCGAAGACACTGCAAATCGATTTCAACCTATGGTCCAGAACTGCTTCTAATCTGGAAATGAGTTCGATTTTTCATTTAGACATAGAAGCAATTTATTATTCTGGAACTTTCACTTCTAAAAGATGGACTAGGCCTGAAGGACAGGCCACTATGAAAAAAACGCGCCGGAAGCTCTGCCTCTAAGGTGGTGGGGAAACGAACTAGTGTTTATTATATTCCTGCGCACTCTGGCTTGCTGTGTTTACTTTTTTGTGAACTTTGATTCGCCACATCGTGTCACATAGTCACAATAAACAGGTAAAGGGCATAATCACATTATTTCAAAAATCTGATGTTCCGTATTGAAATTTGAATGATCATCCGATTATGACACAGCAAGCCAGTAGGCGTGGGGGAATTACGCAGTTAAGATATTTAACTTATAGGGATTGACGCAAAATTGCTTGAATTGTCTTTACAACCCTTATCAGTTTGTCACAATAATGCCCATAACTATTTTTTTTACTCTATAAAAAATTATTTAAAAAAAAATAAATTATCTGGTTCCAATATTACTATCATACTTCCGACTTTTTTAAGGCATAAGAATGAAGTTTGCAATGCATATGCCAAAGCCCGTGGAGGAAGAAATGAGCAATTTCATCTTCACTAATTTCTCGCAGCAGAATTTTCAAACAGTTGTATTCATTTATGCAGTGTGACCCATTTAAAATGGAAGCACTCATATCAAACTTTAATTTTTCAACCCATTGGAATGATTTTTTTCAATGGGTAGACATTCAAAAAGTCCATTAGGACACCAAATTTGATGAGTAATTCTTCATTTTCTGGGCCAACTGTTCTCATTTTTCAAGGTTCAAAATCTAATATTATTTTTTTAGAAGAAATCTCACCAATCCACTGGATTCGCGAAATTTTTAAATAGTTCTTGTTGTTGTTGTTTGTTGAAACTCGTCCATCAATAAGAAAGTTATAAAAAAATTAAATTTAAAAAATATGCCGGTTAATTAACCCACCAATTCAATTTCAGAACTCTTATCAAAATTTGGAATACACCAAGAAGTCTCGAAATATCACTGGTCAGAATTTCATCAACATCTATTCATAAATTAGAAAATTACAGGATAACAAAATTTGAAAAATATATTGATGGAATTTCATGAAAATATCATTTTATTTAATGATTTTTCATTATTATTTATCAATAAATTTTGATGAAATTCTGATCAGTGATATTTTGAGACTCCCTGAATCCAGTGGTGTATTCTGAATTTTGGATAAGAGTAGAAATTGAAATTGTGGGTTGATTAAGCGGCATATTTTTTTAAATCTAATTCTCCCATAACTTTTTTATCGATTGACTTTCTGATTATCTACCTAATGAAAAAAAAGCATGCCAATCGGTTGAAAAAAGTATGATTTATAAGGGTGCTTCCATTTTAAATGGGCCACACTGTATAAAACATCGATATCATGTTTCCGACTTATGGCTTTTTTTTCTGGTCTTGAAATACTATTTTCTTCTCACATGCCAATTCCCATCAACGAGAAAATGAAAAAATTTCCACAAATTTTCCTACAACTTTACAACTTATGGCTTTTCTTGAGGTACATGCAAAGCTTATGGGAATTTTATTATGATGTTTATCCATCAACAGAATCATATGGTTCAAATGCCATAAACGAGAAAGTTTGCCGGAAAACGAAAAAAAAATTCACAAAATTTTCCGTCCGGAAAATATACTTCAACAGCTGACCGGCTTATGGGAAATTTTTTTCGGGTTCCTAACGATATAACATTTCATTCTGTTGATTGCCATAAGCGAGAAAATGCATCAGCAACCAACTATTTTTTCACAAGTTCGCGCCCCTATTTCAACCCTTTAAGCACGTGCAAACCTTATGGCTTTGGTTTTTCACTATTAGATTGTTATACCTATTCATGTGTTAAAATTCCATAAACGAGAAAATGAAAAAAAAACAAATTTTTTCTGCAAAAGGAAAATAAATTTTTAATATTCCTAGCACACGTCCGATCGCTGAATTTTCATTTTTTGGGCTCAACACTGACACAATTTCCAGTGGTTAAAATCCCAGAAGAGAGAAAATGAGTCAGCAAAATCTGTCGTTATCTGACGGTCTAATAGTAGCAGAACTATTTGTGTCATTTCGTTCATGTACTACAGAGGTATCACTTACAGGAGCGATTTACCGATTTTTGTCCGAGGTTTTGAAAATCATTATCAAAAATATAAATCGTTTGATTTTATGTCTGAAAAATAGTACAAATAGTTCCTCAATGTTCAGTCTTCTAAGTTTCATATAAATATCACTTGCAAAAGCGATTCTTCTCAAGTGTCTTTGACTTTATAACAAGATTTTCAGAATTTTTTAAATTGTGAGGGAACGTTGAAGTTGAAAATTCTGAAAAAAATCGTGATTATCTTTTACTTTGACAATGATATGTCATGATATTTGAAATGGAATCTTTTTTGGAAAACCTAAAAACCTCTAAAAATACGGTTTTAATTTTTTTCCTTGAAAACTGTTCATCAGATTTTCTTCTACATCTCTCTAATTATTCAATTTGGATGCCAAAATAACTCGATTTCTTTTCAGAATTTTCAACCTTGCCGTTAATTTTTCATGGGTTTATATGAACCTTAAGTGTAAAATGACTGTATATGCCTCGTACGGTTGAGTAATGCACCCTCATGGACGAATTCAAATCTGACGCCTAAAGCTGTTGTTAATTTTTTGTACATAAAAAACTCATTTTTGACTAAAAACTTCTGCTGTTTGGTTTCACTTTTTTGTTACATATTTAGATGAATAAAAATAAAAGCAGCAGATATTTTTATTTCGAATTTTTTTATTTATAACAAAATCTGTAGAATTTAGCGATTTTTTGGTCATTTCAAAGTGCTACCAAAATCGCCCTTTACCAGCTGCACGTCTGCTGAAAGTATTTTCTCATACCTCTAGTAAGCCTTAACACAGCCCAAAAGGTTTGGAGTGATTTCCGGATCTTTCACTTCACTCATATGTGAGAGTAATAATCGGCGACACTCGAAAATCGCGGAATTTTGGGCATAACGTTTGGGGATCTTGTCCTCGTTCGCAGATCGAACTTAGCGGAACGTATGCGCAGGACCATATAAAACCAGCAGACGGTTTCCGGATCAGTCACAAACTGACTGGTTTTCAAACGACCAGCAGACGGTTTATTTATCTGTCAGTAAATAATATGGCCAGCTCTCTAACTATTAGGAAGTGATTTGATTTGTAATAGCAAGTACGAGGATATAGAAAAATTTTAAGCCTACTATAGAACCAAACAAAATTTCAATGTTGTCGTAACTTGTAAGTGCACGCCTATGTATTTTTATTCCCATCTGATTCTTGTACCTATATGAAAAACAGCATGTACGCCATTGTCGTTACTAGAATGTTCCGAGAGCTAGCGCCCTCTGATCACGTGCCAAATGAATGACGTTGGTAGTGTTGCATCATCTTTAAGTTTTGATAGAGAGTTCGAGTTAGACCGTACATGAGACGGCACGTTATTAGAGCACGCCGGCGACTCACTTGATCGATGTTATTGATTTGATTATTTTCAACGGTTTATGTCAAAGCTATTTACAAATTACTTATTTCCTAAGTTTACACGTTTTTGATATCGTTTTTATTTCTTGTTCGGTATTATTACTGACACTGTACTTTTGACAACTATTACGAAAAGTAAATTGTGTTTGTGAACCGATTGACTTATTTCGAACCACCTAGTCGCTAGATCCTACTGGTACGTGGGACTTCAGCGGGGAATACAACAAATGTCAAAATATTTTATTACTCAACATATTCTTCTCTTAATTGGATACATTTATTACAGCGAACCAGCAACGTCTCTAGACCTTTCAAAAAAAATGTTTCCTCTTGCTCTGCAAACCAGACCTCCACAGATTTTATTACCTCCTCGTTGAAAGAAAATTTACGACCTTTTAAACTTTTTTTCAGTTGAGGAAAGAGATGATAGTCGGACGGAGCCAAATCTGGTGAATAAGGGGGGTGTTCTAGTAATTCAAACCATAAATCACGAATTTGTTGCATGGCAACATGAGATTTGTGTGCAGGGGCGTTGTCATGCAAAAACAAAACACCTTTGGATAGCTTTCCGATTCTTTTCTCGTAGAGTGGTCAGCAATGTCAAATAGTAATTTCCAATTATTGTTCTACCCTTATCCAAAAAATCAATCACGATTACTCCATGGCAATCCCAAGAAACTGAAGAACCTTGAACGTCCTTGAAGACCTTGAAGACCTTGGGACGTCCTTTCAAAGACATGCCAGAATACTTACTAACAAGGACGTCGACGAAAACATTACAAAATATATCCGACCCAGGACATTCCAAAGACGTCCTCGCAGAGACGTTTTACACGATGTACCGATTGGGACATCCATAGGAAGTCCTTTGGGGAAATTCATGAAAATGCACTGAATCGGACGTCCCAAGGACAATGATTTTAAGTCCCGGACATTCGGACATGATTTGTACCAAATAGGGACGTCCCTGGGACATGGTGTGCTATTAGGGAACTGCATCGATATTTTCTGGGACTGAAACAGAAACTGGAAAATTTACCACTTTCGAAGCTTGCAGTCCAATTTTTCACGGTCGCATACGAAGGACATCGTAAATCTGCTCACTTCTTAACCGTTTTAAATACAGGTACTTGATGATGGCTCGATACTTCAATTTTTCGATTTTCACAATTTCGGTGGACACATTTTTTCTTTTAATTTATTTCGTAACTTTGGTTTACTTTTTTGACGTCAAACTTTACACTGACACTTCTAATATGTTATTGTTGGTTGCTATGGTAACGCAATATTTTGTTTATGCAGGGAACTGGTGTAGGCTAACTAGATATCAATACATCGTCGTATATAGGTAGATTGCATTTGGTTGCTAGGAACGAGCCGAATGTTGACACAATTCTTCATTTTGACATTGACATTTAAAACTCGGATTCTGAAAATGGTATCCAAGTCGTCACAGTTAGATTCCAAAATATTATTCATGTACATTGTTTCATTGTTCACTATACACAGCCCCCTTCCATAGTGAATAAATGGTCAAAGATTCGGTCTTCTAAAAACCTGAGCAAACTTACTGACTCAATATATTCAGTGGTATGTTTCGTGGTCGCAAGCCTAAATTATTGATTGGTCCAAGGAAGTTGTCCATCAATTCATCATCGTCTATGAATCACTGTTAAAATTGTTATTTCCGTCAACCTGTTGCACTCCTACGCGCAACCCTCAGAAGTCTTCAAGAGACTTGTGCGTGCAAGGGCAGAAGCAGCTTTTACCTTTTAACATGTGATGCCATACACGAGACTGATGATCATGCTGGGAATTAACCCTACGACCCTACGCTTGAGAGACGAACGCTCTACCAGCACGACCACCACGGCCCATGGGAGGAACTTTAATTCAAAAATTTCAAATGGCATGTGGGGTCAACGTTCCACATCGTTGAGCTTTCAGTTCTCTTCTCAAGCAGGCATCTACATTTTTTTAGATTTTCGTACTTATTACTACAATTTTGGGCTCTTTGCCTTTCGAAATTTTCATGTTGATGTACTCCCAGCGCCATCTGTCGAGTAATTGCAATATATGTTATAAAAACGGAGTATCGGCAATACCAAATTTTTTTTGTCCCGTTGTTCCACATCAAACCATTCAGAATCATCGAGATAGATACCCTTATACAGATTCGCACTTATACTTGATATTTCGAGGGTGTATTGTAGAAAAATATTAACAAAATCCGAAAAAATTCAGATGGTTGAGAAGAGAATTGACTTCTCTTTTCAACAATGTGTGTCACTTAACCCCACATGCCATTCAAAATTTTTAAATTGATGCTCCACCCGCACCCTCTATATAGTCCAAGAAACGAGGAAACGGCCCAATGTTAAATGTGCAAAAATTAATACTGAGAAAAAAAAAATGAGCGTATGGGAAATGAAAATTCAGGATGAGTTTCTATTTCATGCGACTCGATCTTGATTACCGATCATATCATAAAAAAATTGTCAAAGTTGCGAAAAGCGATTTTTTGTTGATAATTAAAAAATGACAGCTCCGATCAGAAAAAGTAAAACAGGAAATTGTAGGTATTAAAAAGATCTATCAATTGAATGAGTTATAGTTTCTTGATAGCATTGACACTTATCGAGTTATATCGGAAAAACTGTGAAAAATCGGGTTTTCTATAACTCGTTAATTGTAAGGTATTAAAAATTGTTACTTACAGTTAAAAAGTATTTTCTTGAAAAATTGATGAATATTTATTATTTTTAAAAATATATGAAGTTTTCTCAAAAAAAGATGGCTACTCTTGCTCGGGGAATGATGCTACAGTAAAACGATTCATGGCTTATTTTTTCTGTAGAGTACTTTCTGTTATCGAGTGAGTATATTGATTTTTTTCCATTTTGAAAATTGAATAATTTTTCTACAAGTTTTTTATAAATAAATTCCTGTATTTTTATAGATAAGACTTTTATGAAAATAGATTTCTAGCATGATTTCCTCCCTTGAAAAAAATTGAATTTCTACGATCACAAGGAGACGAGATAATTTTTTTATTTCAAAAAATCTGGAAGGCAATAATCATCGTACAGCAGTCACATTCATGGATATTGAGGTTGAATACCTATATTTTTTCAATAAAAAAATACTAGGATATGTCTAGTTCATTTGCAGTATTATTAATTGATGAACAAATGGCGTGCAGGCGCGGAGTGATGCAATTCTAGCGGGTGGCGCAGTGGGGATACAAATTCTGTCTGACATTAAGACACTTTCGTCCGGACAGTGTTATTGAAAAGTCGTTATTGATTCAAGTTCAAGTACTAGTGTACATTGCAAAATAAAACGTACGTGAACAACAAGTTATTTTATCATTTTGTGAATATGATATTCGTGTTTTTCTCGACGACCTACCCCGAATTAAGTACAAAGGAATTTTTGTACTTTGTCCAGAAGCCAAGTTACTCAATATTTTTCAAGCGCAAGCCACTTTGAACGCATGAAATAAATTTTCAGTGCTATCCCCACTCCGTCACCCGCTACAGCTATCGCGATCCGCGCCTGCACGCCTCACTTTATTCATCAAATAATAATATTGTAAATATACATATCCTAGTGTTTTTTTACTGAAAATATAGGTATTTAACCTTAATATCCATGATGATTATTGCGATGATTATTGCGTCTTCCAGATTCTTTTGATCCTAGTGATCGAAGAAATTCAGTTTTTTTCAAATTCGTGAAATCATGCTAGGAATCCATTTTCATAAAAGTCATTTCTATAAAAACAAAACTAAGCAATGTATTTAGAAAAGACATGTAAAACAATTTAGCAATTTTTTTTAAATTCATTTTTTGACCCATAAAATTAAAAAATCATTATACTTATTCGATAATATGAAAGAACAACTCTTACAGAAAAAAATAAGCCATGAATCGTTGCTGTAGCGTCATTCTCCGAGCAAGAGTAACCATGTTGAGAGAGCATCTTTTCGAAAATAGTATAGGTACTATATAACAAGGGACTATAGTGAATGTTTTAATCCCGCACGTGATGCTTATTGCCTGAGGGCTCGCAGAGCCCGATGGCCAATAATCACGTGAGGGATAAAATATCTCTTTAGTCCTGAGGCATATACGCTATTTTTGCACTTCCCAGTATTATAACTTTCAACATTGATACAATTAATAATTTTGATGAGTTATATAAACACGGTACTTGGATCACTCAGTAGGTAACGTTATAGCAACAGTGTCAACAAAATTTTTCAATTCAGTGATATTTCAATTAATGTTGACAAATAATCACATCGAAGTGGTCGAGGTGTTAGAGCGTTTGGCTTCCACCCAGACGGTCCGGGTTCGATCCCCGGTCGTGTGTCACTGAGCTGAAGTGGTTCGGATTCCACTTTTATTTAAACTGTAGGTCCCGGATCTCCCTTGCTCGCACAAGCTCTGCTTTTGAGGGGTTTTCTCCGAAAACCTGGGAGTTTCGTTAAAACAAATTTTACAAAAATTTTACAAAATCGCCCATTTAGTTTCATCAATTGTAATAATGTTAGTATCACTTACAATGTTAATTCAATCAATAAAGATTTATAATGGAATATTTCTTAATTTTTGTTCTAGTTATTAATAGTATACCTGCGGTAAAGTTTGATTTTTACTTTATGTCCCTAGGGATTTGAAATGCAACTTCATCTCCCTAGGGACTGAAAGATACATTTTAGTACCTGTAATACGGGACTAAAGTTGGCACTTCAGTCCCGGAAGTGCATAATAGTACATTATATACCGCGGGACTGAAGTAGTACATTTAATCCTGAAGGTAAAGTTTATGGCCCGACCGCAGGGAGGGCCATAATTTACCTGAAGGATTAAATGTACTTCAGTCGCAAGGTATATACGATACTTTTCGTACTTCCGGTATGATTTTATTAATTATTTCAATAATTTCAATCAGTTTTTTCTCTCTTCAACTCATTTAATAAACTGTCTTTAAAATAAGTTACCATAGTAACATTGCGTTGTGACAGTTATAATTTAGAAACATTGTCATTACTAGTGTCATTGTAAAGAAACATTGTTATTGATAATTATTGGTATCATGAGTGAAGAAGGTGTATCTGATATTGATAAAAGAGCAGCCGAAGTAGGTGAAGAATTGTTACCACCGAAATCTAGAAAACTATACGAGCAGCAGTACGATGCAGGAAAGACTGGTCAATATGACGAACTGTCACAATATTAATTTGAATATTAACGTTAATTACCATTCTAATTAATTATATTTTTCAATAAAATATCCCTTAAATTCGTTTGTTTGTGATTTAATCGTTCCGGGAGTTTCGTCAATATTTAATCCCGGAGGGATTAAATGTGACACTTTAGTACCTGTCACAAGGGAGTGAAGTTGTCACTTTAGGCCCGGAAGTACGAAAAATACTTTTTGGCTTGTCATATGCTACACATAACGGTAAGTAACAAGTTTGAATACCTTACAGTTAACGAGTTATAGAAAACCAGATTTTTCACGGTTTTTCCGATATAACGCGAAAAGTATCAATTATCTTGAAAAATTATACGTTATTCAATTGATAGGTCTTTCTAATACCTACAATTACCTAATTCGACTTTTTTCGATCGGAGCTGTAGTTTCTTAGTTATCAACAAAAAACCGCTTTTCGCAACTTAGCCAATTTTTTAGGTTATGTTCGGTAATCACGATCGAGTCACATGAAATAGAAACTCATACTGAATTTCCGTTTCCTATATGCTCATTTTTTTTCGGATATTAATTTTTGCACGCCTTTTTCCCTATTGCTTGGACTAATAGGATAATCACAGTGTCTTTTACTTCAGAAACTAGTTTCGGTGATACCATTTGAAATGGTTTTAGTCCTAAGTTTGTACGTCGCGTCGAACTGTTCAAAAGTTAACAGAAGGGGTGACTATAAAAAGCCGCACTGTATATCTCATACCTGTTAGCATATCAGGACAATCCTACCAATCATTCTGTACGCGTCTACTGCTTGGGGGAAATGCGCGAACAGTAATAGGCAGAGGATGCAGGCCTTCTTCAATGTCTGCCTGAGGATGGCAACAGACGCATCACGATGTATGCCTAACAGGTTTAAACATCGAGACTCAGACATCCATCTGGACTACATCGACAGACTGATCATGCTTCATGTGGGGACTACTCTAAACAGAGTAGAGACCCACACGAACCCGCTGCTCACGGAGCTCCTCAAGAACAGACGTGAGCAAGACGACAGATACAAAGGCAAATACAGACGACCAGTGTACCAAGGAGACAACGACACCCCTGGGGGTCTATTCTCGAGTTTCACCGTATACGAATTCAACGTTGTATCTGTTTCCAATGCGCGGTGTTTGTATTGCTCTATGTTACTTCAAACGTTTGAAAATGATTTCGCATGTACTCGAGAATAGACCCCTTGGAGAAGTACGACGGAAGCGAAACCTTCGGCGACGCCAACGTCTACTTCAACAGGCTTAAATCTCGATAATCATGCTTTGATATTTCAGATTCCAAGAAGAACCGCTTTAACGAGCGGGGGTGGTGGATAGGGGGGTGAGCTTTAGAGTACGTACGAATGCTGGGGCGTTCATCCTTCCGGGCCTCAACCTTAGGGGGTGCAGGGTGTTTAATACCTGTTATACAGTATCGTCCCCAAAGTACACACCATATGGGTAAATAATTCTTTGTTTGGTGTTCTTCTACAAGAATTTAGTCTCGATGAAACAACGAAATACAGCAAAACACAAGGAATATTCGGGGTGCATTGGAAAATTGAATTTTGAGCAATGAGTAAAGTACCTACCCTTATTGTGGAAAATATCGAAAAATGATGAGTGGAAAAGTTGTCCTTACCCTTATACCGGGTGAAACAGGACCATAGTACTGTTAGTTTTAAAGCCCAGGTAGCACATCATATCGGCTGAATCTTGGTTCCATATTGGGCCAATATAGATATATTGTAAATGAAAAATCAATATTGGTCATATATGGGTGAATATTCAAAAAACAATATTGTATTATTAATATTGGTGGAATATTGGTTGAACTAGTTCTGAATGTAGATTATCACACGAAATATTGGGTCAATATTGGTTGAATAATTTCTACCAATATCGATAATACAATATTGGTTATATATTGTTTTCCACATCTAGAATAAATATTGCAATCCAAATATTCCAGTCATATCGATTATAGGGGAAAAAAACTATATTGTATTTCCAAGTTTGGTAGAATATTGGTTGAATATCATTTCCACTTTATTTGACAAATTGTAATAACTCATATTGAGTCAATATTGGTTGAATAATATTTACCAATATAGATAAAACAATATTGTCTTCACATCGTTTTTAACATCTAGAATAAATATCTCAATCCCAATATTCCCCTAATATCGATTCTAGGCATAAAAACTATATTGTATCTCCAAGTGTGATAACACATTGGTTGAATATCATTTCGCCAATATTCTACAAATCTTATTAATTAATATTGTGTCAATATTGGTTCAATAATATTTATCGATATCGTTAAAACAATATTGTTTTCATATTGTTTCCCACATCTAGATTGAGATGAAATTTGAATATTGGCCGAATATTCAATGAAACATATTGAAATTATATCATGATCAAACCTGGATAAAAATCCGCTAGGTGGCTCTACATATAGAACGTCTTCTAAAACCTACGAAAGTATATTAAATACTTCCGTAACTTGTTTTCAAGACAGCTCACTCAGTGGTTATGGCGATCAAAAGGCAGACTGTGGTGTCACCTTCATCAACTAAAAGACCTTTAGTAATTTGCCAAGGTATATTGACATCCACCAATATATCCAAATGATACTGTACCAATATCGATAAAAATTTTACCAATATCGATAAATATTTTGAGGCCATTACTGCTTCAAGAATATTTCATCAAAACTATTTCTAAAATATTCAAATAATATTCGACCAATATCGCAAAATGTTCACATTTTACTTCTTGACAATATAACCTTTGAATATTGTGCCAATTTTGTCAGAATATTGTATCAGCGATATTGTAACAATATCGCCTAACATTTTGAGGCCAATATTACTTCAAGAATATTTCGCCAATATTATTTAAGTAATATTGGACCAATATCGCCGAATGTTCACATTTTTTTTCTCGCCAATATTGCATTTCAAATATTTCGCCAATATGTTCATAATATTGTACCTATATTTTACCAATATAGGTGTGCTACTTGGGAGGTAATTGATTGAAATTTGGGATATCTCATAAACATGATAAGCGGCAATTTTTGACCTACAAATGAATTATTTCCACTTCCGGTTTTACCTGAAGTTTTCCATTTAAGTGTGCCATGATGGTTCCGATTTACTCCAACTTACACGTCTAATGCTAGAAAAATCGAAATCCTATTAAAAATACTAAATTGCGTTTTTTATGAGCAAATAAAGTTCATCGTGATCGATTTTGAGTTAAAACTCAATTTATTCATATGGAACCATATTGGTACCGTGGTACCATTTATTTTAGTACCATTGATAAGGAATTTATTCATACCTGGGAATAAAATGTGTGACAAATACAATCAAAATTACAGCTGAAAGAAAATAAGAAAATACAATTGTTTTGTTCCAATTTAATGCTAAGAAGTTACTAAGGTGGCTTTGAAAACAATGAAATTATTCCTTCAGATTGTCAAAGAAATATTTATTGGTGTATAAATGTTTGTATTGTGCATTGGAAAAGTCTTTTTTTCAAAATGTCGCACATTTATACAAGTGGTCCTTTATGGGGAATGTATAAAAAATGCCGTTGCGGCTAGAAACCTTTATGCTGACCGATATCCTGTTAGACAATGCCCAGCGAGAAATTATTTTAAACGTCTTGAAAATCAAATCCGAATACAGCCTAATCATGATCCCGAAGAAAACGTTTTCATTGACGAAGAAACGGAAATTAATGTTTCAACTCGAATAGAAGTTGATAAGAAAGTTTCTTCAAGGCAAATTGGGTTTGAATTGGAAATTAGTCACCGAACGGTAAGCCGAATCTTGCAAACATAATTATAAATCTTTTAAATATCAATTGCACCAGGACCTGTACGAAAATTATTATGAACGTAGGATGGAATATTGCAATTGGATCTTGCAGAATAATTTCATTGTTTTCAAAGCCACCTTAGTAACTTCTTAACATTAAATTAGATCAAAATGAGCGTATTTTCTTATTTTCTTTTATCTGTAATTTTGATTGTATTTATCGCATAATTTATTACCAGATATGAAAAAATTCCTTATTAATAGTACTAATAAATGGTACCAATATGGTTCCATTTGAAAAAATCTAGTTTCTCCCCAAAATCGATCGCGATGAACTTTATTTGCTCATAAAAATCGCAATTTAGTATTTTTGACGGGATATCGATTTTTCTAGCATTAGACGGGTCAATTGGAATAAATGTGGAAAAAAATTATTCGTTGGTCAAAAAGTGCCGCTCATTATGTATATGTGATATCCCAAAGGACCACGCACACATCTTATGGGACAAAGTCTTTCGGTGAAAATGGCTGAATTTTTTATGTGTTTTAGCTGGAGCCACCCTGAGTAAAAGTCTCCATTGGCCCAACTCGATTGTATGACCAGATTCAGCGCTAGAGGGCGCCAAATCATTAATTTTGTGATTTCTGGAGAAATTCAGCTGATTAATGAAATATCAATATCTCATTTATATTCAATATTGTGTGCGACTAGACATTTCCAAAATCTATGAGAATTACTTTTCCGTAATAGCTACGGAAAAAAATGCCACTGTTTTTTTTACAGTGTATAGTCAAAAACATACTCAACTCTTCAGTGAATGAATTCGCCTACGAGGTTATACGTTGATTCAGTTTATCATTGAGGATCAATCAGAATTGTTCGTTGGTCAACCAAAATATACTGAAGCTATGAATACAGTGTCTGAAATAAGGAAGGGTCATATTATATACAGCGTGGCCCATTAGTGTGAGGAAGTGCAATATCTCGCCTATCATGAGGAGTATGAAAAAATGTTTCAAAGTTTTACGGTTTACTTTGTTGCTTGTTATAAAAATATTCCAAAATATACAGAGTGTTCCCACAAAACATCAATACTTTATGAATAGAATAGAATTTAAACAAAATTTTTTTTTGTCATGTACAAATTATGACGATTTTTTAGTAGTTTAATAACTCCGTGCCTATGATTGAATTCTTCCCGAATTCAGATGGGTAAACTCAGTTCATTCAGTTTAAATATTTAGCCGACGGAATTATACTGAATATCCTCAGAACATCAGATATATTTCTTTGAGTGACTCACAAAATATTTCATATTTTATAGCTTGCTGAATCCTACAAAACACAAAATTAATCATTTGGCGCCTTCTATCGCGGAACCTTTAGGTATTACGACGTAGTTAGGTTAATAGCAGATAACTTGTTGAGGAGGAAGTCTTGTTTGAATCCTCGAGAAGAGTCATTTAAAATTGTTTTTGTTAAAATTTCCGTCAACCGATTGCACCCCTACGCGCAACCCTCGGAAGTCTTCGAGAGACTTGTGTGAGCTAGGGAAGACGCAGCCCTTACCTTTTAACGTGTGATGCCATGCACGAGTCATTACTTATTGAATGGAGCCTTCCTTGTGTGGAACACTATGTATTTTCATTTGCATTTTCATTTGACATATCAATTTCCATTCTGATCGATCACCAATAATAATTAACTTAATCAATTCTCGTCTCGAAAGCGAATTCTTTCAGCTAAAAATTAATTATATTGGAAACTACGCTGTAGATTTGCTTTTGTTTTATAGAAGAATCATTCACGATCTTATTAACGCTCAACTGAACAACAGTTGACTATCGATTACAAATAATATATACAGTGTGTCTCACTTTGAGTAGCCACATCCTCATATTTCGTTGAGCATGAAATAATTCCATTTTTCTTTGACTCAAGTTGTAGTACTCGGAAATACCTACCTTTATGTTTACGGAACCTTTGTATATCCATTTTCCACGGTTAACTACGACCAAATGAAAAGTGAAAATTTGGGAAAAACATACTAGGCATTTTTTTATCGCAAAAATAACACCAGATTCTGTTTCAGAACACCTTAAAACCCCCAAATCTCAATGCTTGAATCATTTGAATATACAGGGTATCATCTGTAGCTGGTAGCATTATCAACTCTAATCCATAAATAATGCTTGGAATATTTCCAAAATGTCTTCTCTTTTCACAGAATTCCCAAAAATATTTAATTAATACTTCGAAAAATAGCCAAATATCACTTTTACAAGGCTAACTCTGATCAGAATGAATGATACCCTGTATATTCAAATGATTCAAGCATTGAGATTTGGGGGTTTTAAGATGTTCTGAAACAGAATCTGGTGTTATTTTTGGGATAAAAAAATGCCTAGTATGTTTTTCTCAATTTTTCACTTTTCATTTGGTCGTAGTTAGCCGTGGAAAATGGATATACAAAGGTTACGTAAACAAAAAGGTAGGTATTTCCGAGTACTACAACTTGAGTCAAAGAAAATTTCGAATTATTTCATGCTCAACGAAATATGAGGGTGTGGCTGCTCAAAGTGGGACACACTGTATGTAAATGTTTTATATTTATCTGAATTCACTCAAAAATTATAAAATTTGTGATTTGGAGTATTTACATGTTGACAGTGTGGTCATTTAAGTGTGCAACATATGGGAATCTGTTTAATTAATTGCACAACCAAAATACAGAATGTACCAAAAGTTGGTGCATGTTCGGTAATCATCAAACAGCATACATGTTAGGACAAAAAATATAAAAATTGCTCAAGAGTAAGGTACCCTTTTTTCAATTTTTTTCGTTAATAATTTCCCAGTTTGTAATTTGTTTTATAACCACCCTAAACACTTTCATAAGTTAATCATAACAAAATTAGTTGAGCATAACTTTGTTGAAATTCAAGCATATTTGTGCAATTAACTTGGATTTAAATTTTTCAGGGAATCACAGACTTTATGTTTGTTGCAACGATATTCAATACAACTTCAAAATTTCGCAAACAATATCTTTAACAAGGTAAAATATTAGTAATGATAATATGTATATTCAAAAACTCTCATTTGAACTGAACATTTTGTATTTGAAATGTTTATGAAAAAGCTATAGAAATTAATCCTTTTAAAATAATCGCGGATACCCAAGGAACAAAACGAATGAGGGTTGAAAAGAAACATAATAATCAATAAATATTAACAAAATAATCAAAAACGAATAATACAATGTTTCCAATTGTATTTTGAAAGCGGTGCCGATAGTTTTGACAATTTTTATCGGCTTATTTTTATTATAACGTAGCTATTATCAAATGTGTGAAGAAAGAATTATCGACGTGCCTCTATGTGTCCACCTGCTCGTTCAATGCATCGAATTGTCCGATCATAAAATTAACAAAGAGTAGATCGCAACACACTTGCTGGATTATTTCTGCAATGAAATCGTATCGAATTTTCAAGCTCCTCAGCATTATTAAATTGTTAAAATTGTTTTTCCGTTAACCAGCTGTCGTCCCATTACGAACGGCAGCCCTCAGAAGTCGAAACTTGTGCGAGCTAAGGATTAACGATGTCTTACCTTTTTACGTGCGATTCCTAGCACTTTCTCGGGCCATCAGAAATAAGTTCTGCAGTCGCTAGGGTTTGAACCTTTGACTGGCAGCCAAAAGTGATTGAAACAATGTCGCTTTAACCACTCGGCTACCTGGCCCCGTTGGTCGATCCTTGTAAACCTTTTGTTTTAGATATCCCCAAAAAAATCTAATGGGGTGAGATCTGGCGAAAGAGGAGGCCACCCTGGATCAGTATTTCGTCCTAACCATTTATCACCAAATTTCCCATTTAACCATTCTGAAACAATTCTAGTAGAATGAGCAGGACATCAATCATGTACAAATCATAATTTATGTCGTTCTTGTAAGCTCATATTGTCCCAAAAATCCGTTAGTTCGTTTTCCAAAAACTGTAAATAGGTATCACCAGTTAGGTTGTGGCATAAAAAAACGACCCTAATAATATGTTGTTAACAATACCGCACCATACATTTGTTTTTTGATAATATTGGTTTTTATTGTCAATGACAAAATTCGGATTTTCGTCCGATCACCACCTACAATAATTATGGGAAGAGACAACGCCATTTATTGTGAACGTGGATTCGTCTCCAAAAAGAATGTGTTTATGGAAATCTTGTTGATCTTCTATTCGTCCTTGAATCCACATGCAGAAGTCATACCGTGAGTCATAGTTTCGTTCTTGAAACGTGCAAATAAACATAGGCTTATAGGAATAATATTTTTTTAAAGAATCTTCTTAACAGAGCTTTGTTTTACACCCGTATAACTAGAAATTTGTTGGGCGGATCTTCTAGGGTTTTCAACAACTGCCTGAAGTACTTCTAATTGATTTTCCTCATTACATACAGTTTTGGTACGTTCATTTTTATATTTATAGCCTAAACTGCCAGTCTGTGTGAAATTATTTAAAATTCTGCTTACAGTGGAATAGTGCACTTGTTTGTCTGGATGGATTCATTGAATTCATTGAATATATCTGCTGCTTCACTCACTGGTTTATAGAACTAATTCTACCTTCTCGGCTAACGTTAACTGTCTTGGAGGAGGCATTTGAAATCAAATAAACTCAATAATCGAACAATAATTCTTCGAGAATGAGAAGTTAATGTTACCAACCGTGTAATCATTTTAAAAGTATTTCATGGTTGTCGATTAATTTGTACAGCTTTTTCATAAACATTTCAAATACAAAATGTTCATATTAAATGAAAGTTTTTGAATATGAATATTATCATTAATGATGTTTTACCTTGTTGAAATATGGTTTGAGAAATTTTAAAGTTAAGCCGAATATCGTTGCAGCAAAAGTTTGTGATTCCCTAAAAAATTAAAAATCCAAGTTAATGTCACAAATATTCTTGAATTTGAACAAAAATATGCCAACTGATTTGGTTGTCGCTACTTTATGGAAGTGCTGAGGGTGATTACAAAAAAATTACAAATTGGGAAATCATTAACGAAAAAAATAAAAAAAATAAAAAATGACTAAGGAGGCCATATTTTGGTATTTAGGCATAACTTTCAATTGTAAACAATTTTTGTCAATAACATTTTGCTGAATTTTCTGAAATAAGGGTACTTTACTCTTGAGCAATATTTATATTTTTTGACCTACCCTGTATGCTGTTTGACTTGCAACCATTCTAAGTGAACCTTAAATGATTACCGAATATGCACCAACTTTCGGCACAATCTGTATTTTGGTTGTGCAATTCATTCAAAAGATTCCCATATGTTGCACACTTAAATGACCACACTGTATATAATACCCTTCCGTATTACAAACACTCTGTATTCATGTCAAATGCTGAAAATAATCGG
The DNA here is from genome assembly GCA_944452925.2 of Chrysolina oricalcia. Taxonomy (NCBI): domain Eukaryota; kingdom Metazoa; phylum Arthropoda; class Insecta; order Coleoptera; family Chrysomelidae; genus Chrysolina; species Chrysolina oricalcia. The sequence continues at coordinate 49,059,650 of OX101825.2, read as the reverse complement.
TTCTCTAATAATATCATCATAGATGTATACTCACTCTGATATGGCCTATTCCACCTCCCAGTGCTGATCTCCTAAACCATATTTTTTTGGTTTCCATTTCGAAAAAATTTATGAAATTTCCGGAAACAAATGCCAAGGTGTTAGAGTCCAAAACAACCAAATTGAAATTCTTTTTGCAATTGTAACCATACGAGAAACTACTATCGTTAAGGAAAAATGTGTGATTTTATTACATAAATAGGTAATGGTGCATCTACATGGTGATCTTCATGTTGAGACATCGATATCTATAGTCCGTAAAATGAAGGCATGGAGTAAAAATCCGCTCAGATGCATCGATTCCATAGGCGTACCATAATTTCTCAGACCGGGTAGGTATAAGTACAAAATCAATAATCTTTTAAGACCAACTCTTTTTAAAAGCTTTAATTTAACTTGCTCTATGTGTGTGTTTGTGTGTTAGATGGGTGCAAATCTTGCAAGCTGAATTAGAACCACTTCCTCTTATCCTATGGAATTGAAATTTCACATGTTGGTTCAGTTCCGATTACAATATATTAATGTAGACGAAATTGTCTAACCTTCCCCCTGGAAGCTAGGTAGAGAACGCGTAGGGTTTCGGAAGATTTGGACGTCAAAAATTACAGCAAAAATAAAAATTAGGTAGGGGTGGCACGTCCCCCTACCCGTTTTCTCGCAAAAACGTGGAAAACTCGCGGAACTAAAATGGAAAAAATCAGTAAAAATAGCGAAACATATCTGACAGTCGAATATCATGGTTTGAAAAAAAATCACCCCCTCAGAACCCCCTCAAAAGCTAGATAGAGAACGCAAAAGGATTTCGAAAATTGTCAAAAATTACAGTGAAAAAACAAATTAGGTGTGGGGTGGGCTCGGCCCCCTCTTTTCTCGGAAAAATTGGAAAACTCGTTAAATTAGAATCGGAAAAATTCGTAAAAATTGTGAAGAATATCTGACCGCCTAATATTATGGTATATTGTAATTGTCCCCCTGCCCCCCGAAAGCTAGAAAGAGAACGGGTAGGGATTCGGAAGTTTCATATACGGATTTGAACGTCAAAAATTAAAGAGAAAAAAATGTTGGAAAACTCGCGAAATTGAAATCAACAAAATCCGTAAAAATAGTGAAAAATATCGGACCGACGAATATTATGGTTTAAAAATTCACCCTCCTGTGCCCCCTCTAATGTGGAAAATGTTTCAACAGTTTCAGACATGGAAAATGAAGATGAAATAAAATCGATCGGGTGGCTCGCCCCCCTTTTCTGTCACGAAAAAAAATTAGGAAAACTCGCGAAATGGAAATCGAAAAATCCGTAAAAATAGTGAAAATTATCTGACCATTGAATAATACGGTTTCTAACAAATTTACCTCTTTCCTCCTCGAAAGCTAGATAGAGACGCGTAGAAAATCGAAAAAAAATCCAATGGTGAATTAACAGACAAGCGACCTTGCCACTATGACGCTTTGATTGAAATGAACAGACTAGGACACATACTCACAGAAAACTAAAACAGGAATTAATAAATAAACTTAAAAAAAAACTTTTTAGAGAAAAGTTTTTATTTAAATGCACTGAAAAGAAGAAAATAAATTTTAAAGTGAATTAAACCCATCATTTTGTTACATTATAAAATTTTAAATGACATAAAAGCTTGTCGCGAGAATAATTCTTGAGGTAATTTTAAATTTAATTTACAATACGAAATACATGGATACTTCTGGCGACAAGCTTTTGGTATCATTTCAAATTTTACAATGTAACAAAATGATGGGTTTAATTCACTTTAAAAGGACCCCGCACTTTTTATAGGATAAATGGTTCTCGGGGAAATTTTCTGAATTCAAAGTGTATTGTAGTATTCGATGTACTGATTGAACGTGCAGAATCGCAAAGTTCGTTGATGGATAGATTCAATTTAAAAATTTGTAATTTTTATTTAATTATTTCTCGGGATTTGGAAGTGGCAATTGCATTTTTTTTCGTTCTTATCATCAACGTACCTTCATATTACTAGATATCAATCAGATGGTGCAGATTACATCATTATGTACAGAGTGCAAAATAAAAACATTTTAGTAACGATTGAAAATTCGATGTAATAATGAAATATTGATAAAATTATTTTGGCATGCAGTATACTAGTCTTATCCCATCATTGATCACAATTCATACATTTCGTACAGGGTGATTTGAAATATTGGTGAAATATATATCCGGTTCCTTTGTACTTATCCTGTATATTCAAGTGAATTATCATCCTCCGAAGATAGCTGATACAGTATAAACATGATTTCGTTGGGATAAATGGGGTGACCATGAAAAATTTTGATGATAAAAAATATCAAAGATTCAGAAATCACCCTGTAATTCACGACTAACTAGGTGAAATTCCTCTATTATTATTTAATATATATATTCATCATTCTCTCCGCAACACTGTCCCAAAAATTTAGTTTCTTACTATCGCTAGTTTCATAGTTATTTTTACATTATTGTTTTAAATTTATTGTTTATCAACATAATTACAAAAAAAATTAGGTGTATAAAAACATTATAAAATTATAATAATATAAAAGTGTGAAATGAAAAACAGGACAAAACCAAACAGCAATCAACGATGAAACTCAGCAATCCTATGGAGATACACGCGAGTCATTATATTCAAACCACGTGCCTGCATGTGGGTGTCTACAGTAAACTGTGTAATGTCCGCTATTAGAAGTTCCACTGTGGTTGGACAATGCATACAGGTTGTAACAAAAAGGCAAAAGCTTGTTTGCTGCATAGTTGCTCATATCGAACCCCTCTAGAGGAAAATCAATTTCAACATTCAACTTTCTATTGAAATTTCCTCCAGGAGAAAAACGTTTTCTCCAGGAGAAAAATGGATTTCGTGAATTTCCTTCTCACTTCGCAATTTGAAAAAAAAGGTTTCTCATCACAATCTAAAGTTTCTTCTTTAGTGAAAGAATCCAGACATTGCGAAAGTCTTAGTTTGCCTGTTCTTTGCGAATTGGTATGGAAGGTCCCAAAATGGATCAAAAGTGACCGAACAATGACCAAAAAAGTACACTCCAATGAAGATTTAAGTTGTCATTCCGAAAGAAACTCAACCAAGCCTCTACGGCTTTTTTATTGTCACTCATATTGTTATCAATATCTGCCATTAAGTCTACAGGTTCCTCTGTATTTCGACTCAATTCTTCATGTAAACCCATCAACAGGTATCTCAAAAATTCCTGAGCATCTTGCTGGGCGAAACCGAAAAAACGAGGCGCGAATTTTTGAATGTAACTTTTTAATGACCCCGTATCGACAACACCATCCGACAAATCTTCTGACCATAGTTCCTTAACCTTTTAGACCAAAACATTGATAGTGTTCACCTTCTTAGGATTTTCTTCTTTATGAGGAATCTGTGGGCCATATTTTATTGTTGATTTGAACGGAACAACCATCGCCAATTCATCGAGTCTTTCAGAACTAGGCATGGTTCCAAAAAAGGAGGCAGCATTACCTCTTTGAATACAAACACTGATTTTCTGAATCAAGAAGGACGTTGCTCTTGGGTCATTCGTTTCTTTGGATATACAGGAGCCAATTTCCTGGATAAACTTTTTCGCATGAGGGCCGAGAGTGCCGAATGTTTCAATTGCTACTGGATAGAAAATATAATTGTCCTTCAAATTTTGGTATTTACGGTGTTTTAAGTTTTCTGCCAAAGTAGCTGCCGAACCACTAGAAATGGAAGTTGAAGAAACATGTGACTGTGCCAAAGTGTCTACACAGGTAAAATCCCAGATAACAGGTTTTCCTCTCTGCCATGGAATGAGTGTTATGCCATCAGGCCTTTTGCCGTCGTCTCTACAAATACCAACTGGTTCTAAAATGGATCGAATGTTTGCAGACGAAAGGGCTCGTTTAATTAGGTAATTCACTGCCTGATGTCTTGAAAAACGACCGGCACTATATCTACAACTAAGTCCTCTGCCATCTACTTCTGTACCGCATTTGCAACGGCGTTGGACACAAATCATCGAACCTAAGCGAAACCCAACGGCAATCCTGAATGACTCATTGTCCAACATCGTTCCAAGGGATGAAACAGGAAGAGCATACAGCCACGCTCCCGCATCTTTCGATGAAACTGCTTTGAGCCGTGCCATATCTTTTGGAGTCGTAGCAGACTGTAGCAGTTTGTCGTGTTCAATTTTTATAAGCGGAAGATCCCATGCACGTTGAAACGTTCTTTGTTCTGGAGGTAAATTAGAATTTGTTCGACTGATCCAAATTTGTTCAGCTTCTTTCAATAAGTTATCAGAAGGAAACTGTGTAGGAAGAATCAGATTCGTTAAATCGGCAACATTATAATTATTATAATATAATTAATTGAGAAACTTATTACCATTTGCATGCGTACATTCTACTAGTGGCCAAGATTTTTCACAAATAGTGAAACGTGATAATGTGGAGATCAAAATAAATGTATCATTATATGCAGGGTGATGACCTATGACGGTCCATCCAATTCCATCTACCATTTAGGAACTGACTGAATATAGGAGACATCAGTTACAACTTACAACTCAGGCATGAGCCAGATACAATTCCTACTGCTTGGATAGTTTGACTCACCCAATCATGTATGAGGTCCCGGTAGTGGAAATCACTTATCACTGAAGGTGGCCATTCTTCTGGTTGTTCACAGAGGGCACTTGCAATTGCGTCCTCTGACGCTTTGAGGAACGCATCACAAGTATCTTTTAGATTTAATTCAATACCCGCCGTGGTCTTAGCCAGGGGAGTGGTTGTTGACAGGTACTTGCCATAATAAGCCCACTTAGTTGGTGTATATGGGAGTAAAGGGTTCATCATCGGTCGGCAACGACTGTTCGTTACAAAACGATCTCCCAAAGACTTCTGTTTTCTTCAGATGTCTATGTTTCTATTATAGCCAGCAAAAATGAAAATCATTGAAAATCATGAAACACGCATTGCAAAAAAACCTTCGCTGCCCAGATTCAAACTCTCCTATCAGAAGTAAAAGCGTTCTATCAATCATTTTCACTCTTCCCAGATAGTTTGTTTTTTATTCCGTCAAAGCATAAACCAACAAAATTCACTTAACTATCTGTACCTTACATTATTAAATTCTTATATCTGATGTGATTGTTGTCTCTAATCTTCACCCTCTTTTACATTTATTTTGATCTCCATATTCTCACGTTTCACTATTTATAAAAAATCTTGACCTCATGTAAGCGTGAACAAGTTCCTTCAACTCGTCATGCAAATGGTAATAAATTGTACGGAAATTTCATCAGATGTAATTCAATGTTCGTCGTGGCATTAGCCAGGAAAGTAGCTGTTTTCTGATAGATTTTCGACCCAACTTTCCTATTGTATAGGATATTAGCAGTGAGCAGTCCTCCGGACATCTTATGCCTCTTGTCATAAGCTCATTGTGACCTACAGTTTTCTTTTCTGTTTATATACGGTCTTGACGATCGTGGTCATGGGTATTGCTTTGGTTGGGCTTCCGGTACTGAGATGGCGCTCGCAGTTTGGAATTAATCCACTGTGCGGGCGCGATCTCAGTTTCGGTCTTTAAATGGGTTTGGTCGTCGATTCATTCGTTGCAGTCATTAGTTATTGACTGCTAGACCTACCCTATACTGATGAGGAGCAACACTCCGAAATCGATATATAGGTGGTCCGAATGTTTCGATGAACATTCCCATGCAACCAAGCAATTGCAGAGAGAACCTTGTAGGAACTCTGCACGGAAATTTCATCAGATGTAATTCAATGTTCGTCGTGGCATTAGCCAGGATAGTAGTTGTTTTCTGATGGATTTTCGACCCGCAATTGCAGAGAGAACCTTGTAGGAACTCTGCACGGAAATTTCATCAGATGTAATTCAATGTTCGTCGTGGCATTAGCCAGGAAAGTAGTTGTTTTCTGATGGATTTTCGACCCAACTTTCCTATTGTATAGGATATTAGCAGTGAGCAGTCCTCCGGACATCTTATGCCTCTGGTAATAAATTTATCAATTAATAACTATGAAATTAATCATAGTAGGAAACTGAATTTTTGGGACAATATTGAGGAGCGAATGAAGAATATATTACATAACAATAAAGGAATTTCACCGAGTTAATCGTGAATTACAGGGTGATATCTGAAACGTTGATATTTTGTCATTTTCATCATCGAAAATTTTCATAATCACCCTATATATCCCAACGAAATCATGTTTTTATGGTATGAGCTATATTCGGAGGATGATAATTCACTTGAATATACAGGATATGTACGAAAGAACCGGCCATATATTTCACCTATTCTTCAAATCACCCTGTACGAAATGTATGAATTGTGATTAATGATGGAATAAGAATAGTATTTTGCATGCCAAAACAATTTTATCAATATTTCATTATCACATCGAATTTTCAGACATTACTAAAATGTTTTTATGTTTCACTCTGTACATAATGAAATAATCTGCACCATGATATTTAGTAATATGAAGGTACGTTGATGATAAGAAGGAAAAAAAAATCAGTTAGCACTTTAAAATCCCGAGAAAATAATTAAATACAAATTTTAAAATCTATCCATCAACGAACTTTACGATTCTGCAGTTCTATCAGTACATCGAATACTACAAGTATACTAAAAATTCAGACAATTTCACCGAGAACCATTTTAGCTATAGAAAGAGCGGGGTCCTTTATTTTCTTTTTTTTTAGTGCATTTAAATAAAAGCTTTTCTGTAAAAAGTTATTTTTAAGTTTATTTATTATGTCTGTAGGTACTGGTAGAAGGGTTTAAGAATTGGTTACGAGCAAAAATTGTAGTTACTGGGTATCGCTGGTATGTACCGGCAGTTTTTTTAGCTGATCTCACGATTGCTATCTCGGAAACACAACACAAGGTTGGTAGTATTGGAAAAAAGTTTCCTATTTTGGGGAACAATAATAAGCTTTTTTCAGATCTTGTATATTAATAGTTGTTTTGAGATATTCGCCGGAGACTAAAATAACCGAATTTCGTTTTTGGCTCTACCGCCTACATTTCGAATGATATAAGAAAAAATCAAGGGAACTGTCATTGATGTTTCATATTTGATATAATCAGATATGAACCAATTTTCAATGCGACGTTTCATGTATAAGATTCCATCATTTACTTTATTTTTTTAAATACGGATCTCTAGTTTTTTTTATCGATTTTCGTAGCCACTTTCATAACAAATTCAGCTATTTATTACATTACGTGTGTTTCTCGACGTTTTCGGAGGATTTGCCGTTGAATATGCTGAGAAAATATCAGTTTTTCCTACATGATGGAGCTCCGTCACATCGCAGAAATGATAAAGTAAAGAAATAATAAAGTAATCGATAACTTTTGTATCGAACACTTTACGACATAACCTCAGAAGACGACTACTTTTCGAGTTATGTATATTTTTCGAAAAAAATACCATTATCTTTCACGAACAATGGACCTTTCCACGATATATAAGAAAACACTGTGATTAGAAAGTGTACACGCTAATATCACTCGGGAATTTTTATTTATTTTTTCTGACCGCTAGTTTCTCTATAATCAGAAGAAAAGTGGTTTCGTGACGTCACGTTCATCAAAACTAGACTTGGCAACGTTGTAAAAGTTGTGCACCGTGGAATCTCAAATTCTTATTTGTCGTATGACAGTTGTCATTTGATACCAGATGGGTTCGTTCGTCTGTTTCACGGAGCATCAATAAGAATCGTTTGTCTCTGTTTAACTCGATTGCCTACTTTAATATTTAATACAAGTAGAGCAGATCCACCAAATATGTATGCTGCAAACGAACAGGCCCTACTTGATTTCTTTTTTGAGGATAATGCGGTTTTCAAAGTTTTGAAATATTTTTGTTGTTTGTGCTCTAAATTTTCTTCCTAATTCCCGTATCTGTATCCCTGCAATAACTGTGAACATGTTGAAAAGGTGCTTCGTACCTGGTTGTCTGAACACCAGTGAATATTCTAATAAACATTTTTTTATATTAATTAATTAATAAACTTTGTGTAAAAAGCGGAAATATAATTATATTTTTGTGAAGAACATTTCCAACTGAATATTATTGTATTCAAGCAGCGTTCAAGGAACGTTTTTAAATTTTGGTCATTGCAAAAAATAAATTCGTATTTGTTAAATAGAAAGAGTCAGTCATCTTATAATCTACCCTCGTTATATGGATATGACAGATATTCACTAAACAAAGCAGAATGAATTTGTTAATTTTGTTATTGTTAAAAAAGGTAGAATTTCTTGATAAAAAACGGTTTACAATGGAAAAAGTGTGAAACTGGTGAATTAGAGTGTGTATAATGTGCTGGTAAAAATAAGGAGGCATTTGAGTGTGTCTTTCATAGAAGAAACGTGTGCTAGAAAATGCCAGTTATCATTCAAAAAAAGGCCCGTATCTCAGAAATTACTTGAGACCGCCAAAATTTTCATTTGGATTTTTTGTTCAGGAGGTCAAAGTAAGATTCAAAAAAATTTTTTTAATATTCAGATGTAACGGAATTTTTACCTTTTTTTCTCCTGAAGTTCGAACCTCAACAACAATTTCCACCTGGTCCATTCCTGTTACTTTTTTCACAAAAATTATAGTCACCAGTGTATTGTGGAATATCAGTGGATTAGAGTCTGAAAGAAGTGTCGACAAAAAGGAGACATTTTGTGCGATTTCCTTTTGAAAAAAATCATGCTTGAAAATGGTCTATTTTCAAGTTTTAGAATGTCATAACTCGAACAGTTTTAGGAAACCCCACGAAATATATTCGCATTTCTGTTCAGGAGATAAAACTACGTGTGTAACACCCCTTTCTTTTCATGAAGAAGCCCTATAAACTCACCTTTACCATTTTAAAAAAGGATACTCGAACTTCAGTATGTTCAGAGGTAAAGTTCCATTTTTGCTTATTCTTGGCCCAGAAATGAAATCATTGGGATCATAATATTCAGGTTCTTCTTCAACTTCTGCTTCCTCAGCTTGTTCGTCTTCTTCAATATCTTCGACATTATCAGTTTGTGACATGTTCGCCTGACGTTTGTTTTGAAATTTGAAATCTTATTTACAAGCAGGAATTGGCTAAATCGATATCATGCTGTAGTTTCCAAGGAAACTATTATTCCTACCCTCTGAAAATGTAAACTTCGCTCACAGTAGAATAACACAGATAATTTCACTCGCCGTATGAAACCTCCTTTCCTGCAATATTAGGACCAATGAGCAGTATGAATCTAGCTCTTATTAAGATATTTCAAGGGAAGATATTCTTCATCAGAACAGAAATCATTCGGTTTTATTTGAGATATCGGAGATAAGATTTGACTCTCTGGCTTCAACTATAAACCAAGCTCTTATGTTTTTTTTTTTCGACGTCCTTTAGGCGATTACGTGATAATCGGTTTTCATTACGGTTTAGAAATAGGATGGTGAGTTTTCTCATATAGTTATACAGTGTGTCCATTTAGTGCTTATTTCTTCGATATCACGAAAGCCATAACCTATAAAGAAAATTTTTTGATGAAAAACATTTTCATTTGCTGAAGTTGGTCTTTTTGAAAATATTTCCTACATAACTGGGTGTTTTATGAAAGCGGGACGACTCACAGACAAGTTTTTTTTTTTCATAGAAAGTTATAATTGATAAACCTATTTTTACCATAGTATATTCATTTATACAAATTTTGAGAATATTGTTGGCACACACCAGAAGCAATGCTCACGTACACTAATCCAGTAATGTTCCATTGATTTGGATGTTAAAAACTGTAAAATTCAGACGACGTTCATTCGAATTTTTTTGTATTTTTTATCCGAAATTCCGAAGTAAATAGAAAATGACTGCATCAGTGAGAAAAGTTGTTGAGTATGGTGTACCCCAAGGGACCGTTCTTGGTCCACTGTTATTTGTACTTTACATAAACGATCCCCTTTCGATAGATGTTAAGGGAGAAGTTGTTGTTGAAAGGGACTTTGATGTCCGATATGGGTTTTCAGTGGCATCAGGGAGAATGTGATGAAGATTGCATTCCTATATACAATATTGTTACGATCTTTCGTAGTTCGTATTTCTGAATAATACCTCGTTCCAAACTAAACTGTATTCATCAACTTCGATACAAAAACAAGTACAATACACTCACTAATAATTCAAAACACCTGGGCTTTGTTCTTACATGGAACCTATAACCTTTTAACATTCAAATCAAATCAAATTTATTCACCCAAAGACCACAAGTGGTATAGAACATGTCAAGAATTTGGAGTATGGAGACAATACAAAATTATAGAGTAAAAAGTCAAATATTAAAAGAATAATTACAAGTACACACATACTACACTACAATTTAAATATTAAAATGATAAATATAATTTCACGCAGAATACACTAACAATAATTTACCTATTAAAAAATTCTTCCAAAGTATAGAATACACCATCCATTAGTGCTTTTTAAGCGACTTCTTGAATCTGAAATAGTTAGGTTCATCTCTAATCTTTTGAGGAATTTTATTGAAAATTTGAATTCCGATGCTTAGAGGTCAATTTTGCGCTAGATTCAATTTATTTAGAGGTGTATTCAGCAAATGCTGATTCCTGGTGGAATGACTGTGAATATTATTACGACAGAATAAATCGTCTTTACGTTTGTAAATGTAACAGGCAGTTTCCAATATGTAAAGTGAAATTAGCTTTTTAAAGAGCGGTCTACTAGATTCTGTTTGAGGTTTGCGAAACATGGCACGAATGCACTTTTTCTGGGTAATAAAGAGACGTTTGGCAGCAGGTGATTGTTCCCAAACTATGATTCCATATACCAGTCTAGACTGAATTTCTGTAAAATAAAAGTTTTTCAGGACTGGAGTTGTCAGGACTTTATACATACAGCGTATTTGAAATATTTTAGTGTTGATATTTTTTATTGCAGAAGTTATGTGGGTTTCCCAGTCTAGTGTATCACTTATAGTGGGACCTAAAAACTTTACAGTGGTATTACGATTCACATTAGTGTTGTTTGAGGTCAGGTTGATATTTTCAATTTGTTTTTGTCTTGTATGAAAGATAAGGAATTCGGTTTTCGCCGAATTTAAATACAACTTATTTTTTGAAAAACATTTTGCAATTTTTGACATCAAATCAATATCAGCTTGTTCATTCAAATCATACGATTGTTTAGATACCAAAATTGATAGATCATCTTTATACAAGATAACTTTAAATTCTGATTGGTAGTTTACAATGTCTGCCAATACAGAGAGAACAGAATTGGAGCTACTACACTTCCTTGAGGAGCTCCTACTTTCACAGGTAATGTACTGGTGTGAAGTGATAAGACCTCTTTGACATTGATAAATATCGATTTCTATTTGCAAGAAGAGATCTGAACCAGTCGTGTGCTCTTCCTCTTATACCGAGTGCCCAAAGTTTGTCTAGAAGCCGATTGTGTGGTTGTGTGTGGTACGCAATCAAAGGCTTTGCTTAGGTCACAGAATACTCCAATAGGACATTTTCTTTTGTCAAGCTCTTCCAGAATGTTGTTTATAGACTTAGTAGTAGCAGTAGTAGTTGACCGTGTTTTTCTCAATCCATGCTGTTCGATTGGTATTAGATTAAAGTACCCTGCACATTTCTTATGGGAAATGGCTTTCCGTGAATTTGGCTGATTTTTTGGTATGTTGTGGTTCTTGATGAGCTGATCAAAAGTGTTCATAGCCACAAACCTCAAGAATGGACAGTTTTCGAGATATGGAGCTTTCAAAATGGATTTTTTAAATTTTTTGTAGTATTTGCCCATCAATCGGGAAGCTTTTATTTGTTGTTGGGATGGAATTTAAATGTTCGGCGCCCAGAACCCGACTGAGGAATGGTATTTCTCAGTTACATTCGGCACCGCCATCAATAATTTTTCATACACTGCTCCACACTGGACATGAAATGAGGTACTAATTCCAAGACCTTTTATCCAACTTTTCATGCTACAAGATAACGCCAGAATGATTCATATTTTCAAAAAACAACATGTGTTGGGTATTCTCTGGAAAAACTGATTCTAGATATATCTGATGTCCAGTAATATCAAATATGCTTTCCAAAATTTGTCATTTACATATAATATGTCATTTATTCCACACAAATATCGATAATCAGACAATGGTGTGCCAAGACATTTTTCTCAGGGTGGCTCTAAATGGATGATAGCATCTCACATTCAAACGAATCCGTGAAAATGTCTGCATCTTTGATACCTTGTAGTACTTTCCAGGTAGAACAAGGAAGTTTAGATGATGGAAGCAAACTATGAATGGAACTTCCGATATTTGCCCCCGAACTCTTGAAACTACTATAATTTTTTATAAATGTTGCATCAAAGTTTACACAAATAAATGAATTCTATCTGTTCATATGATTTTTGGTAAAATGAATGAGTAGATCATTCGAAAACATTATAATAGTAAAAGTAGCATTCATAATAATACTAATAATAATAATGATATTATATAAAAAATAAATAAACTATCTTAGCAATCTCAAGAAATCATTCAAAAAATTATGAGTCAGATCATGGGTAAAGTGATTTACGGGTAACATATAACTATAATTATATCATCGAACCTAACACAGTCATAAATCATTTCAAGAATTTAAAGGGATAATGAATCCGCTTCTCTCATAATATTTCAAATGATTTTTTGAGATTGCCAAGATAGATTATTATTGTTTTTTATTTAATATCATTATTATTATGATTTTTACTCCTACTTTTACATTGTTTTTAATTGATCTACCCATTCATTTTGCAAACGATCATATGAGTAGATACTCAATTATAAGTGTAAACTCTAATGCAACATTTATAAAAAATAGTATTTTCAAGAATTCGGTGGTAAATATCGAAAGTTCCATTCATAGTTTGCTTCCAACACCTGAACTTCCCTATTCTACCTGGAAAGTACTACAAAGTATCAAAGATGCAGACATTTTCACAGATTTGTTTGGCTGTGAGATGCTATCATCCATTACGAGCCACCCTGAGGAAAATGTCTTGGCACACCATTGTCAGATTATCGAGATTTGCGAGAAATAAATCACGTAATCTCATGTAAATGACATCAATAGTGATCACATTTGTTGTCTCTGTGAACACAGTATTATGATTCGTCCATTTTTTCCATCGAAGCTCGCTGAGCCTCGTTATGAACATTTTGGAAAACATGCTCGATATTATTGGACATTAGATATATTCAGTATCAGTTATTATGGTCTCTCTTCAAAAAATACCCAACATATGTCGTTTTTTGACAATTAAAATTATACTGGCGCTATCTTGTAGCATAAAAAGATGTATGGAAGATCTTGGAAATAGTACCTGATTTCATAACCAGTGTGGATCAGTGTATGAAAATTGTTTGATGGCGGTGCATAACATAACTGAGAAACACTATTTCTCAGTCGGATTGGGGGCGCCGAACATTCAAATGCCATCCCATCAAGAAATAAGAGCTATCGGATTGATGACCAAATAGTACAAAAAATGGAAAAAATCCATTTTCAAATCTCCATATCTCGAAAACTGTCCATTTTTGAGCTTTGTGGCTATAGACACTTTTGATCAGCTCATCAAGAACTACAGAATACAAAAAATTCCACCAAATTCGCGGAAAGCCATTTCTCATAAGAAATGTGCGGGGTCCTTTCTCTATAAAAGGATTGAGCCTCTCTAGCATGCAATATTAAAAAAATTTGGAAAATGATGGTGTTAAAGAGATTGGCCTATAATTGTCCAATTCATTCCTAAATTTTTTTCGTACACAGAATTTAACAGGGACTGTGCCTGTTTCGGAAGAATAGTTCACAATATGGGTGACAGGTGATAATAGAAATGATCAAAATTCTTTGATTACATCACAAGGGAGGTCATCAGGTCCTGAAGAAGGTTTGTTTTTGAGTTTTTTGCAAAGATGTGGATCATATCATTTTCTGTGAATGGCAGTAGCACCATGGATTGTTGGAAGGTTCTATTAGGCATATCTGCAGAATCTTCGAGGGAAATTTGTGGAATGGCATCAATTATTTTTTGGGGGGCTGATATAAAAAAGTTGTTGAATATATTGACAACTTCACCAGGATCTGTAATCAGCTCATTGCCATGGAAAAGTTGCATATTGGGTCCTATTGAATTTTCCCTATTTTTGAGTTTATTGATGATTGACCAGGAAGCCCTGTTTTTTATTTTCTAAATGTTGAATGACATTACTGAAATGTAACTTTTTGACATTTTTAATAATATTTTTATGTTGAATAAGCCTTTGTTTATATACAGGTTTTAAATCAGGGTGGTATTTTTGAAGAGCAAATAGATCTTTCAACAATGAACTAGAGACATTCATTCATCACTTCGAGTAAAATGTGTCGGCCTCATACCGGGGTATCTTCGTTAGTTTTGGAGGTGATTGATTGAAATTTGAAATAACCCATATACATAATAAGCGGCACTTTTTGACCTATAAATAATTGATACCAACTTTCGATTTTCAAATAGAACACCCTGTATATTATTACATTTCTGAAATCTGCATAATTTTCTGAATCCAATGATACCACGTAAGTGACATTTCAAGCGTCGAAATTTTTTATAAATCAATTTTTAGTTTTCCATTTAAGTGTGCCATGATGGTTCCGATTTATTCCAATTGGCCCGTTTTATACTAGAAAAATCGAAATCCCGTCAAAAATACTAAATTGCGTTTTTTATGAGCAAGTAAAGTTCATCGTAATCGTTTTTGGGGTAAAACTCAATTTTTTCAAATGGAACCATATTGGTACCGTGGTACCATTTATTAGTACTATTAATAAGGAATTTATCCATACCTGGTAAAATAATGTGCGATCAATTCAATCAAAATTACAGCTAAAAGAAAATAAGAAATTACAATTATTTTGTTCTATTTAATACTAAGAAGTTACTAAGGTGGCTTTGAAATACAACACAACACAACACAAATCATAACAACAATTGTTCGAAATGCTGTTCATTAACGTCAATGCACTTCTGAACTCGCTCAGCTGTTTCTTGAAGAACGTTTGCTAATTGCTGGACCGTTATACTATTAATTGCGCATCTTACTCGCAAATTCAGGTCTTCGCGGGTTGTAACGGCGGTTGCATAGACAATGTTTTTTAAATGGCTTCAAACAAAGAAATCAATAGGTGTCAAATCAGGTGACCTTGGAGGCCAACGCACAGGACCATTCGTCGAAATTACGTTTTCTTCGAATGCCTGTTCAAGATAATCACTTACTGTTCTTGAATTATGGGGAGGAGCTCTATCTTGTCGGAAATACATTCCCTGTCGTAAAAGGACTGGTAATTCAGTTAAACTGTCATCAATTTCATTTTGCAGAAATCCTAAGTATATTGCTCCATTCAAGGGTCCTTCAAATATTATTGGACCAATGATTCTACGACCGAGTATTCCAAGCCAAACATTGTAACCGAACCGCACTTGAAAGTTACCCTCCCGCAATAAATTTTGATATTCATGTGAACAATACCTTGTATTTTGTCGGTTAAATAATCCCATATTTGTAAACCTAGACTCGTCCGAAAATAAAATCCTTCCCAAAAAAGCAATGTTTGGCTGCACATCATTCTGAAAGATCTAATTGCAATATTCCATCCTACGTTCATAATCATTTTCGTACAGGTGCTGATGCAATTGATATTTGAAAGATTTATAATTATGTTTGTGCAAGATTCGTCTTACCGTTTCGTGACTAATTTCCAATTCAAACCCAATTTGCCTTAAAGAAACAGCCTTATCAAACTTCTATTCGAGCTAAAACATTAATTTCCGTTCGTTCGTAAATGATAACGTTTTCCTCGGGATCATGGTTAGGCTCTCTTCGGAATTGATTTTCAAGACGATTAAATAATTTCTCGGTGGACAGTGTCTATCAGGACATCGGTCGGCATAAAGGTTTCTATCCGCAATGGCATTTTTCCTACATTCTCCATAAATAATTGACATGTCGACTTTTTCATCCCTTGTATAAATGTGCGGCATTTTGAACAAAAATAACAACAAATGTAAAGACTTTTCCAATAGGTATACAATAAAAACACTGATTAACCAACAAATATTTATTTGACAATCTGAAGTAATAATTTCATTGTTTTCAAAGTCTCCTTAGTAACTTAATAGCATTAAAGTAGAACAAAATAATTGTATTTTCTTATATTCTTTTAGCTGTAATTTTGATTATATTGATCGCACATTTTATTACCAGGTATGGATAAATTCCTTATTAATAGTACTAATAAATGGTACCACGGTACCAATATGGTTCCATTTGAAAAAATTGATTTTTAGCGAATTTTTAAAACGAATAAACCACGAACGAAAACCATGTTGCCTATGGCTAATGATATTGTGCTTTTCCAAAAATGTTAACAATCTATCCAAAAATGCATACTCAAATACTTTCGCGAGGCTGTAGGGGACAGTCACCGGGCGATAATTTTCCAAGACAGTTCGATCCTTCTTCTTAAAAAGAGGAACTGCTTTACCAATTTTCATATTTTGTGGAAAGACTCCAGACATAAAAGACTTGTTTACCAGAATGGTCAAGGGCTTTTTAGTGACACTTAAGACCTTCTTCAACACAAATCCTGGAATTTCATCCAGTCCTGCGGATTTTTTGTTTTTCAACCGAGAATTTAACAAATTGTACAATTCATCCTCTAGAAACGGTTTTAAAAACATACCAAAATAATTGAATTTATTTTTAGGTATAGCGAATTCATCATCACATAAAATGTTATCCACTAAATTTTTAGTAGTATCTATAAAATAATTATTGAATTCATTTGCAATTTTTACAGGGTTTTCTTCCAAATATCCATTTGAGTTTTTCAGTACAATATTTTTTATTCCCCGTCGTTTGTTCGTCAGTTCAGCCACAACTTCCCATGAACTTTTCATATTATTTCCAGAATTTGAAATACGATTTTGATAATGACATTTACGCTTTTTTTTGAGCAAAGCGGTGTTTCTTTTTCGATTCTTTGTAAACAAATCGCAAGTTTGGATGACGTTTTTGCAGTATATAAAGATCTTTCAGAGCCTCAGTAGATCGAATAACCTCACTATCAACCCATTTTTCACCAACATTTCTATAACAGAAAGTTGTTGGAAAAGCCCCATCGAAATGATATATGAAAATATTATATCCATCGACTATATAATGAACTGAGTTCACCCATCTGAATTCAAGAATAATTCAATCTTAGGCACGGAATTATTAAACTAGCCCTGATTGAAAAACCTAGAGGAACGTATATTGTTCATAATTTGTGCACGGCACAAATATTTTTGCTTAAATTCTACCCATTAAGTTTTTATGATGGTATTTGTTTTTCCGAAAATTTTCTTCATCAATAACTTGACAATTCCACAAAATTTTTGAAAAAAGGAAATACTTCCGTATGTAAAACGTTCTGCTCAGTTCAATAAGTAGTGAGAAAATTTAAAAAAGTGGTCCATTTAAAAATTGATGCTTTGCGTTACCCCGCTTTGAACAAATACTCTGTATGTTTCGAAATATTTTTATAACTTTTATCTGAAACATTTTTTCATACTCCTCATGATAGGTGAGATACTGCACTTCCGCACACTAATGGGCCACCCTGTATACAATAGGGGCACTTCCTATTTGGTCCATCAACAAACGATTCTGATTGATCCTCAATGATAAATTCAATCAACTTATAACCTTGTAGGCGAATTAATTTGCTGAAGAGTTGAGTATGTTTTTGACTATACCCTGTAGAAAAACAGTGGCGTTTTTTTCCCTGTATTATGGAAAAGTCTTTCTCACGAATTTTAGGAATGTCCAGTCGCACACAATATTGAATATTAATGAGAAAGTGATATTTTTATTCGCCTGCATTTCTCCAAACATCACAAAATCAATGATTTGGCGCCCTCTAGGCCGAATCTGATCATACAATCGAGTTGGACCAATGGAGAATTCTAGTCAGGATGGCTGCATCGTGGTCCTTCCGTAACTATCAAAAACATGGTAAAAAGTGAAAGTTGCAATAGAATGTTCTAATTCGAAATATAGATTTTTATTGAATATTTTAAAAAAATAATACTTAGCGACCATTCAAGTAGGAAATTTTTCATGCTTTTCAAAACACAACTGAACGCCCATGTCACGCTTCAAAATAATTTTTGATGAAAACTTTTCCCATATAATGCCTATACTCTTCGTAGGACACTTAATTTCAACAATTTCAAGTCGGGGAAATTTACGGAAGACTTCTCCAGATACTCACAATACCTGAATATCTGTATCCAGGAATCGTTTTGGTTCACCGGCCAATAACTTTTGAAAAGTACATAAAAAATTACCAATTTTTATCTCCTACCTTCCCCACTAAACATGTAATGTTACAAAATATTGCCACAATATTATGTATGGCTTGCCATCGTAAAATGAAAATATAATATTGCATAAAGCTCAATGTTATATTTAAGTTTTTAACATAACAGAATAAACTACAGACAAGTTGTTTGTAAGTTATAAAGCAAGCTATTGATTGAGTTTCAAGTGCAATGTTACATGATCCATGAAAGTTCCTTACAAATGCAACAATACAGAAACTATCTACGAACAATGTGAGTGCAAGTTACATTTGGAACTATCGAACAAGTTCAAACCGCAATGTTTCACTGAGTTTGAAATTCCATGATATTAACAACCATACATAAGCTAACTTCAAACAATATTGACAGTATTTAGAAAACACAATACACTTTCAATTTTCGATTGCATCATCGCAGAAATATACAAAATGATACGCTAGGACAATTTTAAATGGTAAAAAGTATAAAGAAACTTGAAATAATATTTCATTTATCAGGAATCCAACCAGTTTTGAATTTCCCGGTCTTGATGAGATGCCACCTAACGGGGCGACCCAGTAACCCAGATGCCAGACAAGCACGCGCCTCGTGCCATTTTGATATTGCAAATTATATTGTTGTGTGTCATACCTTTGCGTTAGTTTCGTTTTGGATACTTTCATTCGTTCTTAACCTAGGTACCTAAGTAAAGTACATATTCTTCTGCAATTTTGTTTTTTGATTAAGAGTTCACTGAGTGTTGAAGCAGCATAATGGATAATGCTAATAAATATAAGGCATCTTCATGTAAGGTAAGACGATACATCTAATATTATTTTAGGTTAGGATGGTATGCTCATTCTGCGTTTATTAGGGGAATGTTTTTTTCTCCTTATATTGCGAATAAATCTGGTAGTAGTATCAATTTGAAAGGTACTTTTACATTTGTAAATGATGTGGAATACTTTTACATCTCAATTTTAGTTGCAGGTTTTTCAATATATTGGTTGCTTGAATGAAAAGTTTTGTGTTGGAACAAGTCTTGAACGTTTTTTCACAAATCATTGTGCCATGTTACGCAATTGGATCAACAAAAAAGACAATTTCAGAATCAAAGAATTGAAATCTAAACAAATTTTAAAATTCGAGTCAGTTCAATTTGAATGTAATGCAAATATGTAAGCACAATAGTGTCATAATCAAGGACAAGTTCAATTGTACATTCTATAGATATTGAAATAAGACCATAATTGTTGAGTTGACTAATTATATATTTATTTATAATATTTTTGTTCCAGATGCAGTGAGAAATTCATCTCCATGCATCAGAGATGATGCATTTCAAATAAATGTGATCGCTTGGCTACAATTCGCAAAAACACGTTACTTGTAGGGTTAGGTAGTAGATCGAGATGTCAATATTTAAGCTACACATTCAATTCCATGATTATTTTGTTTCAGGTACCTGATAAGGCCAAATAGTTTTTTATTTTAAATATGACATTTCAATATGAGTGCTTATTTGTTTTTTTGTGATATTTTAATTAAAGGTTTCAATATCAAATTTTTGTCTTTTTGATCTCCAAGATTTAAATGGACATTCAAATTAATAGGTATCATTTCAGAAGATTTTTTGGCTTGTTTCTAAAAACTAGAAAATGAATCTGATTTCCATAGAGGACACATCAATACTGAATGATCTGTCTCCCATGAAGATTGTATTAATTTTCTATCAATATTAGTAGCGAGTAGTGAAAATCCAAAAATTCTTCGGTAGCGAACAAACCTACTGGAACGTAATTTATGAAATCTTACTGTTATGTTATGGAAAGGAATAGACAAGATTGGTGGTAAGTTGCTGCTATATAAAAATATTGAATATGTTATTTTCCACTAATTTAAATTCTATGTTGCGGTAACCTTGCTGCAATTACTAATTATGAAAGATTACATCCATCAATCCATTTCAGTAGTTGCTGCAACATTGTCATAAGACGTCATTTTCAATCACATTTGCAATTTTCCTGTATATTATATGCAATGTTGCAGAAACCTTGCTGGAATAATTGATAATGGCATATCCCATTTGTAATATTGCTGAACGTCCGTTTCAGTAGTTGCTGAACCTTTGCAGTAAGGTAGCAGAAAACTCTGATGTAACATTACACATTACCATGAAAGGTTACTGAAATATTGAATAAATATTTCTTGACCTAAAGAAAGCATTCGACTCTGTAAGTCATAAAATACTGCTAAAAAAACTGGAACTTATTGGTTTCCGTGGAATAGCTTACAAATTAATGAAGAGTTATATTTGCAATAGAATACAACATGTAAAAATTAACAAAACTGTTAGTGGTCCAATGGCTTTTTGTTATGGAGTACCGCAAGGCAGTGTTTTACTATTCAATATCTTTCTCAATGATCTTTTTAAATTAAAGTGTAATGGAAAAATTCATGCATTTGCGGATGATACTGTTATTTTTTATAATGTCTACCTGGACTGCATTGAAACAAACTGTACAAGAAGATTTAAAAATAATTAAATGCTGGTTTGACAAAAATTTACTTACAATAAATTTTGATAAAACTTATTATCTCCCATTCACCTGCTTTGAAAATTCTTTACCAAATTTAGGCCCACTTGAAATTGACAGTAACTTTAAAATTCATGATACTGAATGTATAAAATATCTAGGAATCAAATTTGACAGACATTTGAGATGGGACCATCAAATTTCCTTCCTTGTGGAAAAATAGAGATGTGTTCTTCCCAAATTCAAGTTTTTAAAAAAAATTCTTGCAATGAAACATATTGAGATGTTATACTTTTCATTGATACAGTCTCAATTGACCTATGGCATTCTTGGATGGGGTGGAGTAAAACAAAATTTAATGTTTAGTTTGGAAGTGATACAAAGACACATTTTAAAAATAATTTATAATCGAAATTTTATGTTTTCTTCTGATGTTCTTTATAAAATAAGTAGAAAATTTGATATTATTCAGTTATTTGTATATAGAATGTTGATTTATATCTTCAAAAACAAAAATTGCATCAATTTTAATCATCATTCATATAACACTAGATATAAAAATGATATAACTTCAAAAAATAAACTCAATAAAAATAAATCCACTAGAAATTATACAAATATTATAGGAAAAGTTATCGAAAACTTTTCCAGTTCCAGAAGAGATTATAAAAACAAAATCTTTTTATTCATACAAAATTGAAGTGAAGGATTGGATATTAAAAAATATCGTAATTTTTTTCACAACATGATAAATGTATGAATCTTTCAACTCAATAATTTCATTTCAATAATTTTATTTGAAGAAATTGTTTAATTTAATGTTTTTATATTTATATATAATATATGTATATTTCTCACCTCACTACAAGTTCCACTTCGTGAGGAAATTTTCTAGTTTATTCAAACCTTATATATTGTATTATAAAAAAATTGTAATCTATTATGAATAAACTTTATTATTATTATTATTATTATTATTATTATTATTATTATTATTATTATTATTATTATTATTATTATTATTATTATTATTATTATTATTATTATTATTATTATTATTATTATTATTATTATTATTATTATTATTATTATTATTATTATTATTATTATTATTATTATTATTATTATTATTATTATTATTATTATTATTATTATTATTATTATTATTATTATTATTATTATTATTATTATTATTATTATTATTATTATTATTATTATTTTTTCTCCTAGGAGTGTACCAGTCAGGCCCTGTCTCCGGTGCTCCGACCCATCCGGAGGGCGCGCTGGTGTCGTTAACCCCAATAACCACTCCCTACGTCCGTAGGGTGAGTGATTATTGGGTCCGAGAATCGTGTGCCCTGAGTAGACGGAGCGAACCAAGTATAACGGCCTTCTGCATTCTTGCTGCTAAGATTTCTGCCATATTTCGGCAAGCTGGTATTATCTTCAAGTTAGAGAGCAGTGTGTCCATCATTCCACAAAGGACTCCTATAATCAGAACCACCATTTTGACAGAAAGGTCCGGATATAACCTGCGGAGTTCAAAGAGAAGATCTCGATATTTAGTCCGTTTTTCCTCCTCTTTTCGAACGATATTCATTTCGCCTGGAGCGGAAAACTCCATGACGAATATCGTTCTACTTTGGTGGTCGAGGAGGACAACATCAGGCTTATTGGCTTGTATTTGCCTGAGGGTGGGGAATGAGTAGTTCCAATAGATTCGGCATCTCTCATTCTCCACCACGGACTCAATATCCCCCGGAGCATAAGGCAACACCGGTGTCTCGTCTATGCCGTACGAGTGTCGTAGGTGGTAGTACAACACTCGTAGCGCCGCGTTATGCCTGTGGATATAGGCTGAGACCGCATAAGATGGGCATGCTGATAGCAAATGCATTACGGTCTCAGGTGCCCCACGACATGCCCTGCATCGGGTGTCAGGGACGTCTATACCCATAACGCGACTACGGCAGACAAGGGTGTTGAAGACACCATCCTGGCAGGCCATTATGAATCCCTCGGTCTCCGACTTTAGCTCACTTGACCTGAGGAAGGCAAAGGTCATGCTTTTGGATAAGCCAAGGTCTTCGATGTTGTGAAAGAAGACACCATGCATTGGCTTATCCATATGTAGCTGTAGCAGGACCTCTGTCTCCGCAGCTTTTATGTGAGCTTTTTGCTGAACGGGTCCCAACTCGGTGACAGAGTTTGGGTTAGCCCGTTCAGTGTCGAAAACGAGACCGAGTTCATCGGCCGCACGGGTAGCTGCCTTAAAAAGGAATGCTCCAATCCCTGCTTTCTCATGGTCGCGGACCATGCAGAGAAAGGGATCTGAACTCCTGATGACTTTACAGGCCCCATCCAGAACCATTCTGTTATGCAGACACTCCAAACTCAAAAGTCCACGGCCTCCCCGTTGTCTGGGAAAGTATAACCGTGGAACGGACGATTTAGGATGCAAGCTCCTATTGAGATGCATCATTTTGCGAGTCTTAACGTCAAGTTGTCGCAGCTCTTCCTTAGCCCACTTCATCACTCCGAAAGAGTAAAGAAGGATCGGAACGGCAAGCATATTAGTTGCAGCAACTTTGTTCTTCCCCGACAGTTCTGATGACCAGATCTGTCGGAGTTTATGCTGATACTTGCCGCGGAGAGAGTTTTTAACTGCGAATACCTCTTGGGAGCGGCGTTGTTCCACCCCAAGGTAGGTATAAGTCTCTCCGGCATCCAGATGATGTAGGATGCTTCCGTCTACAAGCTGGACATCCTCTCCGTATTCCTCGCATCGTCCTCTTTTGAGATGAACCGTGGCACATTTGTCGATCCCAAATTCCATACCGATAGCATGCGTATATTCTTCCACCACCCTAAGGGACTGATGTAGGTCCCTTTCTCCAGAGGCATACAATTTGAGGTCATCTATGTAAAATAGATGGGTGATATTATGCCTCCGGTTGCTGGGGGTGCCGCAGTTGTACCCACGGGTATTCCTGAGTGCAACGGACAATGGCAATAGTGAGATGCAGAAGAGAAGAGGGCTAAGGGAGTCTCCCTGAAACACGCCTCTTCTAATGATGACCTGCTCTGTTTGGACTATGTCTCTACCAGATCTTATGGTGAAGCGAGTCCTCCAGAGTGGCATCAGTTGTCCAATGCATCCCACTATTTGACCGGGTACCTCAAGGCATCTGAGCAAATGCATGATTAACTCATGTGATGTTGTATCAAATGCCTTGCGGTAATCGATCCAGGCCATCGAAAGGTTACGCTTATACTGCATGGAGTCCTGCGTGATACATCTATCGATGAGCAGGTTCTCCTTGCACCCGGCGACCCCTTTCTTTGACCCTCTTTGCTCATTTATCCGTTCATACACCGGATCAACTGCGGAGAGAATGCGCGTGTATAAGATGCGCGTAAACACCTTATAACACGCATTCAAGCAAGTTATCGGTCTGTAATTCTTTGGATCAGACAAATCTCCAATTTTGGGGATGAGCACGGTTCGCCCCTCGACAAACCACTCCGGAATCTGCTGCTTCCCATCTAGCCATGAGTTGAAAACTCTAGCCAGATGGCGGTGGGTTGCTGGAAACTTTTTCCACCAATAGTTATTCAACCCATCGGGTCCTGGAGCAGCAAAGTTCTTTGAGCCTTTGAGGGCTCTTTGAACTTCTTCCGGGGTTATCGGATTGCGCAGATCATTGAGCTCAGGCTGCCGAAACCTCCTGCAGAATGCTCTGAACTGCGCTAGGGCTGGAGTATCTACATTGATTGGTTGCGGATACTCATAGATGTTCTTCCAGAAGGTTTTGGGCTGAAAAGGCGGCATGCTCTGGGTGTCTTTCACACCACAGAGCATGCATTCTCGCCATGTATCCTCTTCGGGCGGGCTCACTGCTCTCGTAGCAATGCATAAGACCGTTCCTTAACCCATCCGTCCACTCAAAACGTCCGTTTTCATAGCGTAAGTCGTCAGCTGGCAAATCATCGTTGTTGGCCCCACCACCTTGCCTTTGACCCCTAATTATTATTATTATTATTATTATTTTTTCTCCTTAGGAGTGTACCAGTCAGGCCCTGTCTCCGGTGCTCCGACCCATCCGGAGGGCGCGCTGGTGTCGTTAACCCCAATAACCACTCCCTACATCCGTAGGGTGAGTGATTATTGGGTCCGAGAATCGTGTGCCCTGAGTAGACGAAGCGAACCAAGTATAACGGCCTTCTGCATTCTTGCTGCTAAGATTTCTGCCATATTACGGCAAGCAGGTATTATTTTCAAATTGGAGAGCAGTGTGTCCATCATTCCACCAAGGACTCCTATGATCAGAACCACCATTTTGACAGAATGGTCCAGATATAACCTGCGGAGTTCAAAGAGAAGATCTCGATATTTAGTCCGTTTTTCCTCCTCTTTTCGAACGATATTAATTTCGCCTGGAGCGGAAAACTCCATGACGAATATCGTTCTACTTTGGTGGTCAAGGAGGACAACATCAGGCTTATTGGCTTGTATTTGCCTGAGGGTGGGGAATGAGTAGTTCCAATAGATTCGGCATCTCTCATTCTCCACCACGGACTCAATATCCCCCGGAGCATAAGGCAACACCGGTGTCTCGTCTATACCGTACGAGTGTCGTAGGTGGTAGTACAACACTCGTAGCGCCGCGTTATGCCTGTGGATATAGGCTGAGACCGCATAAGATGGGCATGCTGATAGCAAATGCATTACGGTCTCAGGTGCCCCACGACATGCCCTGCATCGGGTGTCAGGGACGTCTATACCCATCACGCGACTACGGTAGACAAGGGTGTTGAAGACACCATCCTGGCAGGCCATTATGAATCCCTCGGTCTCCGACTTTAGCTCACTCGACCCGAGGAAGGCAAAGGTCAAGCTTTTGGATAAGCCAAGGTCTTCGATGTTATGAAAGAAGACACCATGCATTGGCTTATCCATATGTAGCTGTAGCAGGACCTCTGTCTCCGCAGCTTTTATGTGAGCTTTTTGCTGAACGGGTCCCAACTCGGTGACAGAGTTTGGGTTAGCCCGTTCAGTGTCGAAAACGAGACCGAGTTCATCGGCCGCACGGGTAGCTGCCTTAAAAAGGAATGCTCCAATCCCTGCTTTCTCATGGTCGCGGACCATGCAGAGAAGGGGATCTGAACTCCTGATGACTTTACAGGCCCCATCCAGAACCATTCTGTTATGCAGACACTCCAAACTCAAAAGTCCACGGCCTCCCCGTTGTCTGGAAAAGTATAACCGTGGAACGGACGATTTAGGATGCAAGCTCCTATTGAGATGCATCATTTTGCGAGTCTTAACGTCAAGTTGTCGCAGCTCTTCCTTAGTCCACTTCATCACTCCGAAAGAGTAAAGAAGGATCGGAACGGCAAGCATATTAGTTGCAGCAAATTTGTTCTTCCCCGACAGTTCTGATGACCAGATCTGTCGGAGTTTATGCTGATACTTGCCGCGGAGAGAGTTTTTAACTGCAAATACCTCTTGGGAGCGGCGTTGTTCCACCCCAAGGTAGGTATAAGTCTCTCCGGCATCCAGATGATGTAGGATGCTTCCGTCTACGAGCTGGACATCCTCTCCGTATTCCTCGCATCGTCCTCTTTTGAGATGAACCGTGGCACATTTGTCGATCCCAAATTCCATACCGATAGCATGCGTATATTCTTCCACCACCCTAAGGGACTGATGTAGGTCCCTTTCTCCAGAGGCATACAATTTGAGGTCATCCATGTAAAACAGATGGGTGACATTATGCCTCCGGTTGCTGGGGGTGCCGCAGTTGTACCCACGGGTATTCCTGAGCGCAACGGACAATGGCAATAGTGAGATGCAGAAGAGAAGAGGGCTAAGGGAGTCTCCCTGAAACACACCTCTTCTAATGATGACCTGCTCTGTTTGGACTATGTCTCTACCAGATCTTATGGTGAAGCGAGTCCTCCAGAGCGGCATCAGTTGTCCAATGCATCCCACTATTTGACCGGGTACCTCAAGGCATCTGAGCAAATGCATGATTAACTCATGTGATGTTGTATCAAATGCCTTGCGGTAATCGATCCAGGCCATCGAAAGGTTACGCTTATACTGCACGGAGTCCTGCGTGATACATCTATCGATGAGCAGGTTCTCCTTGCACCCGGCGACCCCTTTCTTTGACCCTCTTTGCTCATTTATCCGTTCATACACCGGATCAACTGCGGAGAGAATGCGCGTGTATAAGATGCGCGTAAACACCTTATAACACGCATTCAAGCATGTTATCGGCCTGTAATTCTTTGGATCAGACAAATCTCCGTTTTTGGGGATGAGCACGGTTCGCCCCTCGACAAACCACTCTGGAATCTGCTGCTCCCCATCTAGCCATGAGTTGAAAACTCTGGCCAGATGGCGGTGGGTTGTTGGAAACTTTTTCCACCAATAGTTATTCAACCCATCAGGGCCTGGAGCAGCGAAATTCTTAGAGCCTTTTAGGGCCCCTCGTACTTCTTCCGTGGTTATCGGAATGCGCAGATCATTGAGCTCAGGCTGCCGAAGCCTCCTGCAAAATGCTTCGAACTGCGCTAGGGCTGGAGTATCTACATTGAGTGGTTGCGGATACTCATAGATATTCTTCCAGAATGTTTCCACCCGATCTGCAGCCGGCGGGTTATCGACAACACGTGGAGGCTCTTGGAATAAGCGAGAAGGTTTATCGCGGAACTTTATGTTTTCCGCGATACCTCTCGCCCGCCTCACTAGTGACTTCCTTGCAGCCACTAGCATTCGTATCCTATCAAGGCAGTGCTGTTTGATGGTGAACAGCACACCTTGATTTAATGTGTGGTGAGCTCGTCTCAGTTTTGCGGCAATTCGCCGCACTGCGGGAGTGAAAGGCCTATTGGCCGCCACGAAGTCCACCACACACTGGATACGAGACGCGTGTTGTCTCGCCGACTTGATCTTGGCTTCCATCTTGTGTACACGTCGTTCATGCCTCCCTAACAGAGCGGTGGTGTCCCTCCTCTCCGTTTGGGATAGAGCATGAGCGGCGTCGTACACGACAGAATTGATCTGCCAGATGTCAGCCTCTTCTGGAAGAACATCGCCAATCTCCGCATCCACCCGTGCCAGTTCTTGCGGCTTCAGGGGCTTCATATTGTGAAGCGCCCTGCGGGTTCTGATATCCTCCATCAGTGGAACAATGCGATTCTCCTCCACAGCCAAACCGACACGTGGCATATCTGCCACTTCGATAACTGGCTGAGGAGGAGCTCTAACGTAGCCTCGAGCCCGAAGATGGGATACATAATCCCTGAGATTTTGTGCGGAAAACGCTGCATGCTCTGGGTGTCTCTCACACCACAGAGCATGCATTCTCGCCATGTATCCTCTCCGGGCGGGCTCACTGCTCTCATAGCAATGCAGAAGTCCGTCCCTTAATTCGTCCGTCCACTCAAAGCGTCCGTTGTTATCGCGGTCGTCATCGTTTGGCAAATCGTTGTTGGCCCCACCACCTTGCCTATGACCCCTAATCCGAGGGGGTCGGTTGTGGGGGCCTCTTCCTCGATCGTTTGGAACCGAGTAGTAGAGTTTACTGGGGGGTTAACCCAGTAAACCCACGGCCGACACCGGAGGGAAAGATGCTTTTTCCCTCCCGGATGCGCATGAGCTGCCGGTCCGATTTTGCATCCTTTGCTCGGGTAGGTGGTGTCGCTACTCACCAGGGCCTTAGGTGTTGGTTGACCCCCCTGCCTATTATTATTATTATTATTATTATTATTATTATTATTATTATTATTATTATTATTATTATTATTATTATTATTATTATTATTATTATTATTATTATTATTATTATTATTATTATTATTATTATTATTATTATTATTATTATTATTATTATTATTATTATTATTATTATTATTATTATTATTATTATTATTATTATTATTATTATTATTATTATTATTATTATTATTATTATTATTATTATTATTATTATTATTATTATTATTATTATTATTATTATTATTATTATTATTATTATTATTATTATTATTATTATTATTATTATTATTATTATGTTACTTTGCTTAGTGGGTCCCCACTCTTGGATCTCAAGATGTCTGAACTGGATGATAGAAAGAAATACTACTCTCATTGAGTGATTATAAATATGTTTTATTTGTATCAAATTTGGAATTTGAACTACGGCGTAACGAGTGATTTAGAATGGAAATGTTTTTTCGAAGACCTCTTCGCATCCAACTTGCATTTCACACATTCAAGATTACTAGTTGTTTTGAAAAATTTCCCAGTCCGATCACATTTCACACGTTTATTTTTGGACAGGGGGTTTTGCGGAGTGTGCTTTGGAAGTGTAGAATCGCCACTCAAAGATCGAACTTTGTAATCAACTAATGGCAACGAAGTAACTTGGAAATTTTTAGCCGTTGCATTACCCATCAATGGTTGATAGCGGGTGTAAAATGGCGCTTCAGTGGTTGCATTATTAGACTTGACGTTGGAATTATGTTTGGTACTATTGTAGCTTTTCGAGCTTCCTTTACTTCCTTTGCTCCCTCTGTAATCTCCTCGGCACTCTGGTTTCTTTCCGATTTCTTCGCTAAAGTGCTCCCTCTTCAACATTTTCTTCTTCGCCACATTCTGAATAGGCGAAACATTTATGTCGTCCCCCATGCTCCTCTTGATCCCCTCCCCCAACTTCCTCCAGGATTTCTCCTTGAACAGAGAAGATATTTCCGATGACTCTTCTAGTTTTTCACGGATCTCTTCGAAATAACACTGCCTCAAGAGCCTTTTCACATTTATTCTTTTCTCCCAGTCGTATTCAATCATAAGGTTGAGGACATTTTTTCCGTTTCTGGTGATGTGCGGTATTAAAATATCTGTTCCCGTACCTTTGAGTTTTGGGAAAAAAATACAGTTTCTCGATCTCGATTTCAGTTTGGTGAGGTACTGAATGGAGGGTGACCCAAGGACTTGGTGAATCTTGCTCAGCTGGTCGATTTCATTGCTGCCAGGGAACAGAGGTCTCAGGGTTAACATTTCGTAAAAAACGCATCCTGTAGCCCAAATGTCCATTTTGGGGCCGTAATTACCAACGGTTAAGAGGCACTCTGGGGATCGATACCACCTTGTTGAAATATACTCGGTGTAGGGTGGTGAGCTAAATATTCCTCTGACTGAGCCCAAATCCGCTAACTTTATAACTTCGTTGCAGTTTGCTTGCGAGAGGGGTGCATACAGAATGGAGGGAAATTTCATGAGAATATTTTCTGGTTTGACGTCTCTGTGAAACATACCATTTTTATGCAAGTGTTCCAAACCTTTCAATATCTGGTAGAGATAGCTGCGCACCCTGAATTCGGATAGTCCTCTTCGCTTCGTTTTCAGATAGTCGTACATGCTCATATCCATCAATTCGAATATGAAAGTCACCCTGCCTCCAAACGAATCAAAATGGTACTCCAGCATATTCAGAATGTTCGGATGAAACGGTATTTTTTGAGCAGCGATGATTTCTGCGCACGTTGTTACGCTCTCTTCGGATCTGTAAGTTTTTTTCAGTCTCTTTGCAGCGTAACATATTTCTGTTACCCTGGATTCGCATTTCAGTACTTCAGAAAAAGATCCTTCTCCTATTTTTTCTAACACTTTATATTTTGACTGAAAAGTATTCATTTTTCTAAACTGTCATTCTGTTTTGATAGATAGATAACCTCGAATAATTCAAACGATGAATGGTCGTTGGGGAACCTGCCAAAATATACAATGCATAACATGACCAGTGGACCATATCTGTTTTGGTGAATAGTTTTGGTGGCATATTCGGAAAAATTGCAGTTTAGGGTAGTAACCCCGATTTTGACGAATTTTTTTTTTTGGGGGTTATTTCGAGGTTCTTGAACACAAATCTGAAGTCAAAAAGCCTCGCTCTCCCTAACTTTTTGATTTACGACCAATCAAATGTCACAAAAATTCCTTCCACAAAAAGCAACCAATTTGCGTTTGCTTTATATCAGCACAATCTAGGCACATTATTTCACGCATTTTTGGCACAGTTTGCAGTATTTCTAACTTTCCGCGAGTTCGGTAAATGCAAATCTGACAGCTCGATTCAATCTGTAGGCGTGGTTTCCCTATACTTGTAGTGGAAAATGGAGAAAACAGATTGAATCGAGCTGTCACTGTCAGATCTGCATTTACCGAACGCGCCCACACATGTATTGAAAATGTAAGATTGAATTAGCATAACAACCCATATAAAGACGTGCCAATGCTAATTTTTTTTGGTGCATCGATATGGATACCCACAGCTGTTCGGCACAGCAGCGTTCGGTGTCGCCAATCTCGAGGTCCTTTATGACAGTGGTTTTTATTTTATTTCGGATATAAACAGCCAGACCACCTCCTTTCTTCGTAGGTCTATCGCGTCGATAAAGGTTGTAGCCATTGAGTGACACCGTTTCATTAGAGACTCGTGGTTTGAACCATGTCTCGGTTACAGCTATCACGTCAGATTTATTATGAACTGCATTTTTAAAATTGTCTATATCAAAGAGTACTGATCTCGCATTGATATGGCAGAATTTCATGGTAACCTGTATTGAATGATTACAAACGATCGAGTAATATAATATTAATGATTCAGTACTTACAAAAAAAATACATAGATCTAAAAGATGATACAAAAAAATCTCAATAATAACGGGCATTCATGAAACAAATAAACGCGATAAGAACAGAAATACACCTGAGTAATTCTCAAACAATATTAATCACTTCTGTTTATAGAGCCCCGATGAATGATATAGAAGAATTCCTCCCAGCACTCACAATGTACCTAGAACAAAAAAAATCATTTCAGGATCCAATCATTTCTTTGTGGGTGACTTGATTATAAATATAATAAGTGACGATGATAACGTCAATGAGTATTTAAATACCCTCAGCGAGCACGGATTTGTTTCGCTGATAAATAAAATAACAAGGAGGAGATATATTTCTGGTAGTTGTATAGACCACATCTTTTTGAAATCAAAAATTAGCGATTTGGAAACTAAGTGTCTCGCAGCTACAGTAGATTCTATAATAACCGATCACAAAGCCACCATAGCTCTTTATTCCCGTAAATTTTAATGTTGAAAATAACCACGCTAGACTGAAACTACAAAAACATCAAAGAATATTTTTCGAACTAAAAGATCCAAACAAAATTCTCGAATATTTAAAAAATTTACTAACAACGTCACTGAAACAGAACACTGTAACACAAAAATTAAGTAAAATTACTAAAAAAAAAGGAAAGAATGAATTACAACAGGATTAATTAAGTCAGTAAATGAAAAAATAAATTGTACTCACAACATAAAACAAATCCAAATGATTTTGATCTAAAAAACAAATACTTCCGATACAAGAAACAAGTAAATAGACTGATAAAAATAGCAAAAACTAATTATTACAGAAAGGAAATTAATAAAAACACAGAAAACTCTAAAAATTTATGGAAAATTGTAAACGGTATCAATACAGTAAAAACATCGACAGAAATTAAAAAATCAAAGACGAAAATGACACAGAATACTGTCAGCCGTCAGAGATTCAATAAATTCTTTTCAAATATCGGGAACGCACTGTCACAAAAAATAAAAAAATAAACGAAATCTCAGAAACCACGAAGAAATATTGTACAAAACTCAATATCAATAATGCCTACATCAGAAGAAGAAATAAGAAATATCATCGAAGAACTGAAGGCAAACAAATCCCCTGGAACAGACGGAATACGAGAAGAACTTCTGAAATTTATTGTGGATGAAATAGCTTTGCCAATCTCACATCTTGTGAATGCTATATTCGATTCTGGAAAATGTCCTGATGGTGTCAAGAAGCCCATAGTCACACCTATATTCAAAAAAGGAGACAAAAATTACATGAACAATTACCGCCTGATCTCATTAATAACAACGCTAACTAAGATATTCGAAAAAGCCTTCGCGAACCGGCTAGAAAACTTTTTCACAAAATACAATGTTATTTCAAAGAATCAGTTCGGATTCAAAAAAAATAAATCAACGAGTGACGCGATCGCTACACTTACTAGTGAACTGTACAATAACATCGACAAAAGTAGACCTTCATTGTGCGTTTTCCTGGATCTGACAAAGGCTTTCGACACTGTGATTCACATACAGCAGCTGGAAGTTCTGGAGGATGCAGGAATCCGAGGTAAAGCAATAAAACTTATGCAAAGCTATATTCAGAACAGAAAACAGCTAGTCAAAATACACGACTATAAAAGTTCGGAAGAGGAAGTGTATTGCGGTGTCCCGCAGGGT
Source organism: Chrysolina oricalcia (assembly GCA_944452925.2). Lineage (NCBI taxonomy): Eukaryota > Metazoa > Arthropoda > Insecta > Coleoptera > Chrysomelidae > Chrysolina > Chrysolina oricalcia. Next base: position 49,026,244 of record OX101825.2, on the reverse strand, counting down.
ACCGTACTCGGACCAATTCTATTATCAATATATATTAACAATTTATTGAAACGGCCTGCCAATCGTTTTTCGAGTATTTCAGTTTTATTATTTCATCACGAAACACATGGCAGTCTGATTAAAATCGTACCCGAATAATAATAATAATTAAAATTATTATTATTATATTTTAATATGAAGAACCTACGACAACTCTTTGATTCATGCATTATTATCATGAGGATATACGGACAATACTGTCGTACAAAAGGCATACTGAGTAAAATCGTGTCCCAAAATCTGTCACTATCTCCCGGTCTCTCCCGGTCTATTTGATATTGGCAGTAAAGCGCGCGCGTAGCACGCGCTTTGCCATATATCTGAGAAAACATATCACCAATTTTGTGACAAGAAACATGTAAAAAAGGTTTCTGAAAATGTGCTTATGCTATTTTGAGGAAAACTCAAGAACTATAAAACCTCCTAAGTTATGGAGTATCTACTCCATGTTTAAAAGTACATTGGATGTTAAGAAAAATATTGATATGAGGAAGTTTTCAAAATTGGTCCCGCTCATTAAGAACAAAAGCGTCGGATAGCGAGGAAAGAAATCTAAAGTTTTATCAAGGGATGATATCAATAAATTTATTCAAGATGCTGATAACGAAACAAAAATTTTTTTATAAGGTACAGATAAAATCATAATTTTGTAAGATTAGTAGTCATTTCAATATTTTGTATTCGTAGGCTGTAATTTTGGCTTGAGGCCGTGAAGAATTATTACATATAACTATTGATGCCATTGAAGATGCTGGAGCTATATTGATTGTTGAAATACCTGATACGAAGACCTATTGCGTAAGAACGTTTACTGTTTGAAATTCTGATTATATTGAGATAAACCGAAAGTATAGAGCACTACGGCCGCCTCATACAAAATGTAACGGATTATTTTTGGAACATTCGAGAGGAAAATGTATTAACCATGTGGGGATAAATAAAATAGGAGAAATTCCCAGGTTCGACCAACTATCTGTCGTATATTACACCATGCTATAGTCAGCTGATTTTTTCTTTCTTCAAGATATTGCTTTAGCGATAATTTAACATGTTTTCAGGTAGGAAAACAAAATTGAATACATTTCTTTTTCTTTGTGCGTGGGAGGCTACCACCGCTCATCCTCCCCACGGAACCGCAGCTGACGTTCACGAAGCTTTATAATGTAACTCTCTGATGCATTCCACTAATTTTCGCTTGAGAGGAACTTGGTCATGGAAATATGTCACTGGCTCCCGGACTATTATCAATTCTCAGATTCATTTTGGAACGAAAGACCCAAAAATGGTCATTGGAAAAAGAGGCCAATTCTAATATGCACATAGGATGGAAAACTTGTAAATTGCAGAAATGGAACCTTTTCTTTCGAACAAGTTTGAAAATTCTATATTGACGTTTATCTCGAGAAAATTGGATAGACAATAATAATGTTAGTATATTGGTACTCTCTTTAGAACAGCTGTTTCATTGAATTGAATGGCAATATTTTCTTGTTTCAACCATACCCCATATAGTGGTCATAATTCACTATTTCAAGAAACATTATTTTTTATTTATTTTTTTTCTTTGGTGTTTTGGTATCGACTGCTATGGTTATTAGCCACAACTTCTTATTTATGATAGGAATACAAAAAAAAGAATTCATTAGGTATATACGATGTGTCACAAAATGCCGTATATGCCATCTATATTTATGTATGTGAGGTTTTTGTTCACGAAAATAAATCAAAGTTTGAATGTGACACACACAAACATAAGTACCACACCAGGCACAAATCTAATTTTGTTACACCCAAGCACAGATTGAAAAATACCGAGAAAGGACCGCACTATGCAGCTATCAAATTTTATAATCATAAACCCTCGAAGATCAGAGATGACAGTACAACGAAAAACACTTTCAAAAAATACGTTTTTGTTCTATTGTGTGACATAGAACCGTATTCATTACAAGAATTCTATGACAAATCAGATTTACGCTCCTATTAATATTTTATTTATATTCTATATTAAGTATATAGTTTTTTTGTGTTCATTTAGAAGTTCCTTCTTTTGACTGTGATATTTTACTAAATATTTTGTGATAATGTAAGTTTGGTTTTGAAATTGTAGTTTTTGATTCAATTTCTATATTTATATACATAATTTACTGTACTTATTTGTAATATGTACTTATAACTTGAGTTTTTCAACTGTTTCAAATTGAAAGCTTCAATAAAAAATCTATCTATCTATCTATCTACTGATGAAGGTAACTTGGTTATTGAAATGCGCATCTAGCAGTGAAAACACTTGTGTGGTAAAGGGGAAAATACTATTTGTTCTCAATGACAAGAATAAATATAAAATCTGTTCAAAGACAGGAATGAACAAATATAAATCTGTCATAAAAAATGACAACAAATAGATAAAATATGTGAAGAAACAGTATATTTAAAATCGAAATTAAAAATTCATCAAGGGTGTAGCAATTTTTTCCGACAAGGGCAGTTTTTTACGAAGGCCAAGGAATCCCAACTTTGAAGTTGGACCCCAGACTTTAATCTCGGACCCACGACTTTAATTTTGTGGGTCCAACTTTAATCTCGGACCCCCGACTTTAATCTCGGAGGTCTGACTTCAATATTGGCCTCCCGACTTCAATCTCAGACCACCGACTTCAATCTCGGACCTCTGACTTCAATATGGGATCCCCGACTTTAAAGTCGGACCCTCGACTTTAATCTCGGACCCCCGACTTTAATCTTGGACCCCCGACTTTAATCTCGGATCCCAGACTTTAATTTCGCATCCCAGACTTTAAGGTTCATATAAACCAATGAAAAAATTAACGACAAGTTTTAAAAATTCTGAAAAGAATCCGAGTCATTTTGGCATTCACATTGAATAATTAGAGAAATGTAGAAGAAAACCTGATTAACAGTTTTCGAGGAAAAAAATGAAAACCTGATTTTTGGAGGTTTTTTTAAGTTTTCTCAAAAACCACCCATCAGATTCTATTTCAAAGTAAAAGATAATCACGATTTTTTTCAGAATTTTCAACTTCAACGATCCCTCACAATTTAAAAAAATTCTAAAAATCTTGTTATAAAATCAAAGACAGTTGAGAAGAATAGTTTTTGCAAGTGATATTGATATGAAATTTAGAAAACTGAACATTTAGGTACTATTCAAACTATTTTTCAAACATAAAATCAAACGATTTATATTTTTAATAATGATTTTTAAAACTTCGGATAAAAAACGGTAAATCGCTCCAGTAAGTGATTCCTCTGTAGTACATGAACGAAAAGACGAAAATAGTTCTGCTACTGTCCACAAGGTATTGCACAGAATTATTGCCACTGTCATATTTACTGTACAGCGTTGCCAATAGTTCTAGACAGCGGTAACCGATGTAATTTGCTTAATTTTTGGAAAATGAAAGTAACTTCGATATAGGTTTGTCAGTTCATCAGTTGGATGTTGAATTAGTCCGCCTAAAGCCATGAAGTCCTTGGACACAATTGAAGAAGTATATAAGTAATAAGTTTTATGTTTTGCAATTTAAAATATCAGTATTGAAAATAAAACAGGACGCAAAACAGAATTGAAAAATAATAGTCATAATCATAACAGCGTCTTCCTTGTCCATTCCAGTTGTTTTTAAACGACATTAAATTATATAAATAAAAAATATCGGCTTAATAGGCGGAGTTCAGTTTACAAATTTGAAAAATATTGATAAAAATTAATTATAGTGATTTGTTCATATTAGCTGCTCTTTTTGAATTTTACCAACAATATTGTTGTTTATGCTAAAAGCAAATCTAATCTAAGAAAGATCTTGGTCGGACTGGCTATATCTAATACAAACCCATGGGCACTACAACCCCGAATATAAGAAACACAAACGAAATGAATACAATAAATAATATACAGGTGAACCGGAAAAAAGGAGCAATATCAAAGATTCCCACAGGCATGGCATCACACGTTAAAAGGTAAGGGCTGCGTCTTCCCTAGCTCACACAAGTCTCTCGAAGACTTCCGAGGGTTGCGCGTAGGGGTGCAATCGGTTGACGGTAATAACAATTTCAACAAAAAAACAACAACAAAACCGACGGCACAGGCATCATCAATAAACCAAAATCTAAGGAAAAGAATGGACCAACTTTAAAGAAAATAGTCTCCACCTTTGGAAACACTAAGAACGATTGAAAAGATAACCCCTTCTAGAACAAGAGCAGGTTTCTATCCATGGTGAGCCTGGATGTTCTGCAAATCAACCTAAATTTGCAGACAAGGAAAATTACTGTTTCTGAAAAATGTGGTGTAGTACACCCATTACAAAACTGAAGACTCCGCAAATTTTCCGAAACTTGCAGTCATGATTAGGCACGGGGGTTAAATTCGAAAAACGAGGCATCCATTCAATAGAAATCTGAGGGTACTGCAAATTTTTTGAAATTTTCAGACAGGACACAGCAAGGAACACTGAATTCAAATAATGGAGTCTCCGAGGTCTCCACCCAACAAAAACCAGACGCACTGCAACTAATACCAAATTCACAGACTCAGCAGAGGCCACTGAATTCGAATAACGATTTCGCCGAGGTCTCCAGCCAACAAAAGAGCGAAGACACTATAAATTCAACCAAATTCGTTGACAGGACTCAGCAGAGGCCCACAGTATTCGAAAAACGTGGTTCCTGAGGTCTCCACCCAACAAAATTATGGAGGCACTGTGAATTCCACCAAATTCACAGACAGGACTGAACTGATCTCCAAAAATTATTTCCCCGAGATTTCCATTCAACAAAATACTAGAGGCCCTCTTAGTTTCACTAAATTCACTGACAAGGGTCTGTAGCGGTCGCTAATCAACAGTAATGAGGCCCGCGAAGTCTACAGTCACAAAAAAGACGGAGATACTGTAAAACTAAAATATATTGTAGACCACTGAACAATAAGCCCATATGAAGAGCTGGAAAATATAAGAAAAGAAAAGAAAAAAGAGCATTGTCCGTGAATTTGGTGAAAGGTGTAGTGCTTCCGGGTTTGGTTGGATGCAGACCTCTGGGGCCTCATTATTCGGTTGCGATGTCCCTTGCTGTGTTCTGTCAACAAATTTCAGGAAAGTTGTTGTGCGCGCCCTTAGATTTGTCTTGGATGGATGGATGTAAGTTACAAAAAATATAATAGGAAAGTTTGAACTGAAATAATTATTTGAACTGAAATAATTATAATAATGATTGAAAAAGGAATTAGGTGTTTTCCATCATCATGAATCATGACTTCGTATGTTGACTTTTTACTATAAACCTCAAGTTTGATATCTAGATAAATAACACAGAGTATTATTTCAAACAGTTCAGTATTTTGACTGTATTGAGGATGCAGTAATCTGCATTTTCCCTTAACTAGTCAGTCAAGACTACCCTTCTCCTTATACATATTATTTATATTCCATATCTCTAATGCAGATAATACAGTAAATAAATAAATCATTATTGAAGAGAAAGAAATCACTAAATCATCTCCACAACGAACAAGAATTGTAATTATTATTATTATTACTAGTAATCCGGGGATCCATAATATAGCTACATAATGCATTGAAACACATTGCCACAATTAACTCCCAGATAATAATTTATACTCCTTTGAGCTATTTCGCAGTACTCCGAATAATGTTGAGATTTGGCAACAATGCATTAGCAGTAGGGCTGACCGTTGCAAAAAACTGTAATTTATATGGAAATATTATAGAAGATCGCAGTTATTGTGGTATGAAAAACATATCTTGTCAGTGCCATCTTACAGTTCAGAAAGGCGAAATATTTGACTTTATATGAACCTTAATCTCGGTCCTCCGACGTTCATCTCGGGATTTAACTGCAGCGTTGCCTACTCTACGTCTGTTTACGTAGATCTTCGTACTTTAGGCATTTCCTGCAAACCTACGAAATTCAGTCCCATAATCTGAGTATTTTCTATCAAATTTCCCTTTTCTTTCGCGAAAAAAGTTAATAAACGTTCCGTGCTCCTTCATACTAATACACACACGCCACACCACACGTCCCGTCATCAATTTTATAAACGAAGAGTCCATTCCATAAAGCTGTGACTTTGTGAAACGAAAGGTCTCGCCGTCATTTGCGGAAGAGATTCGTCGTTTGTTTGATTTTAGATATTTTTCATCTTTCCGCTCAATATAATTGAATGCAATTATATAAATAAGCAGTGACAGTGACGAAGAAAAGCTTACAATGATTCACACAACAAAAAGAAATCTGCATTATGAACAAATACAGGGTCGGTGATATGTATGGAAACGGTCGATTATTTCCTAAAGTAAGATAGCTAGCGAAAAATGTTGAGATACAAAAGTTCTAGGGTTTTCCAAAATACAGCATATTAATGAAAAATTAAGTATACAGAGTCAGTCAAAAAGTCAGGACGTAACAAAGTTGCTTTTTCTGTAAGTGGAAACCCTGTATATTATTTCATATTTCAATTTTTCTCAAAATTCTGAACAAAATTTATTCAGCACATCATTTCCTAAATTCAACAGTTTTCGAGATATCAAATTTTGAAAATAAGTTTCTAATAAATTATCCAAAAATATTTTAGTCAATTACGTTCATAGTCCATCAAGTTACCTTTGAAAGTTTCCAGCTCCATAACAACGCCGCGTCGTTCTTTTGTCTAACTGATGATCTTGACAACACATGTCAAAAATGCATTTAGTGTAAATAATTTTCGTGCAAAAATGGCACGTTTATCTGATACTGAGCGTATTGAAATTTTAATGATCATAGGATACGGTGTTAGAAGACGAAGTTGTGACAAAGCAGTGGATATTTTTATTAACTGCATCCCAATCGGAAACCCATTTCTAAATCAACCGTTTCAAAAACATTGCAGCGTTTTCATGAACCTGGAGGTGTCAAAGATCGACCAAAAAGTGGAAGACCAGTAAGCGTTACAAATGAAGAAAATTCTCTGAATGTCATGTTAGATGTGGTGGAAAATCCAATGAATTCAGCACAACAGAGGGCTTTGAATCATAACATGAGTCGATATTCCATTCAAAAAATTTGCAAACTGCAAAAATTCCATCCATAAAAAATTCATTTGGTACAAGAATTGAGTGAAGACGATTTTGATCGTAGAATCGAGTTCTGTGAAGTTATTATGGATAAATGAAATGAAAATTTCAACTTTGTCAACCACATATTGTTTCCTGACGAATCTACATTTTGTTTGAACGGGCACGTAAATCGACACAACAGTAGGTATTGGTCAGACCAAAATCCACATTGGATTGGGGAAGTTCACACTCAACGGCCATAAAAAGTAAATGTCTGGTGTGGCATTATTGGTGGACACGTCAGAGAACCTTATTTTATTAACGGAAATTTGACCGATATTTGTCACTTTTACAACAGCATATTAATCCAGAGGTTAGACGATTATTCCCGAATAATAACAATCCCAATTAGCTTGCAGAACAAATATGGTTTCAACAAGATGGGGATCTTCCACATTTTGGACGTGTGGTACGGGCATATCTAGATGAACTTTTCCTCATAAATGGATTGGGCGCAGGGGAGCAATTGAATGGCCAGCTAGGTCTCCCGATATGACCCCACTTGACTGTTTTTATGGGGTCACATAAAAAATGTAGTCTACAGAAATAGGCCGCCAAATATCGAAGAGTTGCAAGAAAGAATAAGGCATGAAATTTCTACCTTTCCTCCTCACATGGTTTTAGATTCACTACAAAATTTTGTTCAGCGAGTTCATCACTGTCAGGAGGTAAATGGTAAACACTTTGAGCACCTTATTAAATAGAAGTCCAAAGAAAAATTTGTTCTTTATTAAAACTTGCTTTCTCTCTTTTTCTCCTGGCGTAACTATTGTTTCATAAAATTTCAAATATCCTAGACATTCATTAAAAAATACATTTTATCGTTTCATGCATGTTTATCAACCCTGAACAAATATGCTTTTTTTTTTATTTTATGTAAAAAAATTATAATTAAATTGTAATCATATCCACATAGTCCACCTTGTGTGACTTTCATAATAAATATTTATTATTTCGTGCTTTTTCTTTAATAAATATGAGAGTAGTATTAAGTTATTTTCAAAATTCGATATCACGAAAACGGCTGAGTTTAGGAAATGATGTGATGTGTCAATTTTGTTCAGAATTTCGAGCAAAACTGAAATATGGAATAATATACAGGGTGTCCCATTAGAGAAAAAGCAACTTTATTTCGTCCTGACTTTTTGACTGACCCTGTATACTTAATTTTTCGTTAATATGATGGATTTTGAAAAACCCTAGAACTTTTGTATCTCAACATTTTTCGGTAGCTATCTTACTTTAAGAGATAATCGACCGTTTCCATACATATCAGCGACCCTGTAAATTCACACCCGTGGAAAAAGACAATAAAAAGTGGTCAGGTTGGGTTAAAAAAAACTTTCCACTGCAAATCTACGGCCTGGCATAGAATATGGAACGTCGTTGGTTAACACCAAACTATATAACAAGAATTCGTACTTTTCCTGACTGATCCCGAAGATGAGTTGCTGGATTTGGTGGAATCTTTCAATTTCAGGATTTCCGAGTACACGCATTTGTTGACACAAAACAATGGCAAAAAATAACACAAACACGCACAGTAGTCCGACTCGGTGTCAGTAAAGTCTTTACGAACTCAATTGAGACAGCACACAACCAAGCGATCATACGAGGTTATATCAATTTACAAATTGCCGCTGATAATTTGCATAGGCATAAATAACTCTTCATTTTCTAACCGCTCCTCGTCTCAACTCAATTGGCAGTCCACGTTAAGATGATGTATTCTGTCACATAAAAGGGGCGGGGCATAATGACAACCGAACGCCTTTGGTTGGACGCTGTCGAATTCTGATTGGTCAAAGACCGAACGTCTTTGACTTGCTGCTGTCGAATTCCAATCAGTTTTTTTTGCTAGACGATTTATTTACTAGACTGTGCGGTGCAGCTAGGCTCAGTCGCATATTTTCATATATCGTTATTGAGTTGTCTTAATTAGATTGATTATCTGTGCGGTATGGCATTCTGGAGAAATATTTTTTTGAATTGAGCTAGGTCGTTTTATTTCCCTCATAGAAACAACTTCTGCTTTGCACAACTCGTGAATTTTTATAAAAACCTATGCCACCTTATAGGATTAGTAATAATAAATATTTATACTACCATGAAAAAAAAAAAACTGTCGCCTCTGTTTCATAAAAGATACGCCGACCCTAAATGGAATTCCAGTTTTTCTGCTACCTCCACTGAGTTCGTATGAACTATACGAGGGCATATTGATATCTAGTTAGCCTAGACCAGTTCCCTGCATAAACAAAATATTGCGTTACCATAGCAACGAACAATAACTTATTAGTGTCAGTGTAAAGTTTGACGTCAAAAAAGTAAACCAGTTACGCAATAAATTGAAAGAAAAAATATGTCCACCGAAGTTGTGAAAATCGAAAAATTGGAGTATCGAGCCATCAGCAAGTACCTGTATTTAAAAGAGTTAAGAGGTTAGCAGATTTACAAAGATATACTCAATACCCTTGGTGATCAATGTCCTTCGTATGTGACCGTGAAAAATTGGTCTTCAAGCTTCAAAAGAGGTAAATTTTCCATGGAAGATGATGACCGATCGGGAAGGCCAGTTTCTGTGTCAGTCCCCGATAATATCGATGCAGTTCATGATATGATTTTAACAGACCGTCGAGAATTGGGCTAAAACGGATATCTCAAGCACTAAATATTCCATACGAACGCGTTCATCACATAGTTCACGTCAATTTGGACATGATAAAAATTGCTGCAAAATGGATCCCCAAATGTTTGAATGTTGACCAAAAGCGTGCAAGGGTAGTAGCATCGCATTCGATCTGTGCTCGATGTAGACTTCTTAAACCGAATTGTTACTATGGATGAGACTTGGGTACATTTCTACGATCCATAAACAAAGCAACAATCGATGGAATGGCGACACTCCGGTTCTCCAAGGCCTAAGAAGTATCGTGTCCAAAAATCTGCTGGAAAAGTTCTTGCTTCAGTTCTTTGGGATTGCCATGGAGTAAACATGATTGATATTTTGGATGAGGGTAGAACAATAACTGGAGATTACTATTCGACATTACTGACCACTCTACGGGAAAAAATTAAAGAGAAAAGACGCGGAAAGCTATCCAAAGGTGTTTTGTTTTTGCATCCAAGTGTTGTACATCTTCGCACTTGATTTTACCGTACTGATGAGAGCTTAAGCTCGAAACACGTGTCTACGGTTGCACAACAATTTGAGGGTTATACCCAATAACTTTTCTCTTTATATTTTCATATATAGCCCCTCAATAAATCCTCTCTGATTTGTATTTTCCTTGGTAGGATTGTCACTCAGGTAGCTATAGCTGCCTCCGAGGCGACGTTAGTTGTTGCCTTGTAAGCACAAGGTCTTCTAACCGAAGCCACAAATGTGTGGTTGGCTTCCTGTTGTTGACTTCCTTTGTTTCTATTTTTACATCCAAGTGTTGTACATCTTCGCACTTGATTTTACCGTACTGATGAGAGCTTAAGCTCGAAACACGTGTCTAAGGTTGCACAACAATTTGAGGGTTATACCCAATAACTTTTCTCTTTGTAAGTATATAATATATATTTCTATGAAACCCCCTCAACATTCTCCACCTGGTCCTTACCTGTTACTTATTTCCTCATTTTATGCGTTTTGAATTTGTTTTGGCACCATCCTATTTCTTCAAGTATAATAATAATGATAATAATAGGTCTTAATCTCCCACATATACAAAAAAACAGAAAAACAAGAATAAAAAATTATATGGGAAAACGCCAAAGATCAGCTGGTTTCATGAAGTACATGAGACCTCTGTTATCATTCTTAAGCGTGTTATTATTCTTAAGCGTATTGCTTGACGTTCTATGTGATTGGACAACGTGGTTAGTAAAAGTTTTATTTCGGTGTAAAGTTTATACGTCATCGTGTTTTCTTATCAAAGAGTGCATTCTCAAGATGACACGTAAAACTCGCAACATAAATAAGTTCATTATTCACTTCAAATGCATGGTTTTTATGTATGATTTATATCGGAGGAATGATTGTGGTGCAACGGAATAATATTACACAAATACCACTTCACCACAAGTTATTCACACCCAATCAACTCATTCAATATACATGATATATTGCATGTCTTTGATATTTCAGTTCTCCTTGAGATCTAAACGAATATAATAATAATAATGAAGGTCTTTATTATTAATTATTAATACACTTAGAAAAACATAAACATAAAAAAAAACATTTCTGAAAATAAATGGCAAAGTTCATTTTCTGCAGAGAAACAACTCTAATAGCACATGACGTCCTTGGGTCGTCCGTTTTATGTCCATTTGAAATCGAAACGTTCTGGGACTATACAGGGTGTTTCATAATTGAATGCTGATCCTGAAGGGTGATAATCCTTGGATGATTTTAGGAAAAATTCTTCATATGAACATAGGTCCATAACAGCGTCATTTCTGAGATACATGATGTTGAAATTTAACAAAAAAATCAGTTCTTCCCCAATATCTCTGAAACCGTTTTGGCTTTTTTTTTCAATTTTGGTACATGCCAAGTATGTATAAAATTACATTTTTTCCATGATGAAGGATTTCTTAATTTTTATCAGTGGCGTCCCTGTTAACATACCCTGTCATATTTTTTTATCAAAATAGTGATACGCCACTGTCTTTCTTACAAATGAATATTATTTTTGCAATTATCCTTTATCTTTTCATAAAAATGGTCTCCTGTCTTTTTTTTGTCTGGAGGACGGTTTTCGATTTAGAAAATAAAATACATTAATTTGCTTGTCCTTATTCGAATTTTTCTCTTAGTCTTAATTTCACAATTGTGGTACCCAAAAGATCTAAGCAATATTTTTATAATTTTATGGTAACTATCATTAAGTTTTTGTAACGAGTATGCATACATAAAAATACATTTTTAATTTTAAAAACATAACTAATTATGAACAAAAGTACCAAAATCAAATTAAGTGTTCAAAATGTCCGCCTCCTGCAAGTATGCACGTTTCAGCCCCCCTTCTCATGGACTCGCGTACTCTTTGGAAGATCCTTGGATTATTCCTTATGGCTTCACAGGAAACTATTACGCGGTTTCGCAATTCTTCCTCCGTTTGAATTGGTTGACTGTGCACCAAAGTTTTAAGATGTCCCCAAAGAAAATAATCGAGACTGTTTAATCTGGGGATGACTCTGTTCCCCCGCGACCTATCCAGCGATTATGGAAGTTTTGGTAAATATTCGCGTGCCAGAGCACTAAAATGAGCAGGTGCACCATCGTGCATAAACCACATGCGATTTCGCATTAAAATAGAAACATCTTCCAACAGAATTGGCAAATTATGTTCAAGCAATCGGCGATAATTATGTCCATTTAATCTCCGTGGTAAAAAAAGGACCAATTAGGTAATCTCCAATAATTCCAGCCCAGACATGTAATGAGAACTGCTCCTGGTGATGAGATTCCACGATTGCAAGTGGATTTTCCTCGGCCCAAAAATGATTATTATGAAAATTTCTGATCCTGTTTTTGGTAAAACTAGCTTCGTCAGTGAATAAAATTTCCCTGTCAAATAAAGGATTTTTTCGTCGACCTCTGCAAAAAATGACATTTTACGTACTAATTTCCGGACGAAAAATCGACTATTTTTGAAGGCAAGTACTTTTCGTCCGCAAACACTTTTCGTCCGCAAACTCTTTTCGTCCGCTGTGGTCACTATGATACGGCACGGTACGAGAGCGGCGATTGAGTCATTTTCGTAAATCCACGTTTTAATTAATACATAGGCGCTTGTGACAATAACTGTCATTTGCTGTTGTCAAATTAATTATTTACGAAATCCGCTAGATTTCAGGTAAAGCACTTCAAGAGAGAAGTTTTGGAAATGGTGCTGTTGGAGCACCTGCATCTGAAGTTGCATCAACAAGTACCCAAAATCAAAACTTGTCTCTTGCATCTTCTTCGACAGCAGGAATTAATATCAATAATTGCACAAACTGTACGTTCAATATTCATCTTCGAGATTGATTTAATTTTGTAGTATAATTGAAATAGAGAGTTGTTACATTTCAAATACATTTTGTTTATATTCATTAAAATTATGATCGAGTCTGCAGTTCGAAGAGTTGGACGTAGCTGAGGCCAGCAAACATGCGAGTACTTACTTTCATAAAGGTATGTAGAGGTCGACGAAAAAATGTAATATGCACCTCGGCGAAAAACTGTCTACTGTCTCGCCTGCTTGCTATCCTCGGCTGCGCCTCGGCTATCAATTTGCAGGCTCGACTATAATAGACAGTTTTTCGTCCTTGGTACATAAATAACTATTCAGTAACTTTTTGGAGAAACCATTGGCAGAAATTCACTCGTAATGGAAAGTCTCGAGGAAGTAGAGCCTGAACCCGTTAAATGTGATAGGGATATAATAAATAATCATGAAGAATCCTCCATACCGGCCTATGGCAATATTCAAATTATTGGCAACTTGCCTCTTACTTATTTCAGGATTTTCGTCAACTGAATTCAAACAGCTACCTCAATTGCTGGAGTTCTTGCAGTGTGCTCCTTTCAAGTGATGCATTGGCTCAAAACTTCCTGTTTCACATAATCTTCAGTGGGTGTTTGAAATCGTTCGAGCATCAGGAACCATTCTATTTGGGAAGCGCTCTTGATACAGTCGCCTGGCTTCATATGCGTTCCCGTCAGCAAGCCCATACAGATAATGCACGTCTGTAAAATTTACCATGTTTTTTTTTTAACAAGTTCTTATATAGTGAATAATATCACGTATCTAGCTAAAGAAGTGTCAAAATTGTTTATGTTGAAAACAACGAAAGGTGTTCTTAGCATACTAGATGTTTCTAGCCCACAAGATGATCCTAATACTCTTCAACTTTTGATTTCGCCTAGTGACAAGCAAATGGTTAAATTTTATTTTCTAACTCAAAAACCTTTCGCCGGACGAAAAAAAGGCACGAACACATTTTTATGAGAAGATAAAGGACAATTGCAAAAACAACATTTATTTGGAAAAAAGACAGTGGCGTATCATTATTTTGATGAAAAATATGCACCTGTGGCAACGTTTATATCGGAACCAAGAAGCGTTCCACAAATACCAGAATAAAGGAACACAAGGTCAATTGCCGGTTAGGACACTCAGAAAAATCCGCTGTTGCAGAACATGCGCTTAACAATAACAATCACAGAGTAAAGTTCGAAGAAACCCAAGTAATTGCCACAACACATGCATATTATCCAAGACTCTTCCGAGAAGCAATCGAAATCAAAAAACATCCCAACAATTTCAACAGAATTGAAGAAGGGTTACAATTGAATAAAGCATGGCTACCTGTTCTCAAGAAAACGGTAATAACACCATACCGGGAAATTAATGAATCCGAGGGGGTACCCGACGCAGGGACGATGGCACCGGACGCAGGTACGAGTACGTCGACCCATAAATACTGGCTGAGACAACGCATACCAAACAAGTAGTGTTCACCCAGTCAACACAAAATGGTCTCAGAGATGGTAGTGGGATTCACATTCATGTTTCAGATCACACCAGTGAATCGCAAAGTGACTTCCATTGTTATCGCATAAACGTCTTTTAGGTGCCCCGTTGGTCATGTCGAGACATCAAAATGTGATGCAAAATGTGACTCGAAATTAGCCCAATATGACATTCCATTTATACTTCGGAATCGAATGCACATTGAGATCCTTTCGATGTAACAATGTGAAATTGAATGGACTTATACTTATTTTAAAATGCGCTTCACTTTCTGATTTCACTGTTTGTCAAGAGTAAAACAAATCTCACCAAGTTTCAACATTAAAAGAAATTATACCTCAATATTACTATTATTTTTTTTTATTTAAATATTAACCGCATCAACCCTGTGGGTTATTAGCGGGTACAATTTTAACAATTATAAAATGTTCAGATAATGTTAAATTCTATTGATGAGACCTAGTTGTTTCAAAGAGTTCAAAATATTTGTCATGTTACAGTTCTCGCCTAAAATGTTTGCTATATTTCCCTCAATTTTGCATGATTTTCGCTGGGTAATGTAATTTGGACAGTCAACAAATAAATGTTTGATTGAGAGAACCACCTCACAGTAAACACAATTTGGCACTTCACTGCGAGTTATGAGATAACCGTGAGTGAGGTTGGTGTGACCCAATCGAAGTCGATTCAGGATCACTTGAGACTTCCTTGATCCAGTTTTAAATGACCACTGACTAACAGATCGTTTTATCTCACGTAACTTTGAGTTAGATGTACTCCATTTGTTTTGCCACGCATTTCTCACTGAATTTTTCACCATTGTTTTTACATCTGCCGAAGGTGATTTTGAAATAGTCTGCGATTCTGCACTCGAAATAGCTTCGCGGGCAAATCTGTCAGCGATTTCATTTCCTTGAATCCCTATGTGAGATGGTATCCAGATGATTTCAATTTGCTTGCCCAGTTGCTGCGCATTATGTAACTCCCGCTGAAATTTTTGGGCAATAGGATTTTTTGGATAGAACTGTTGTATCGTTTGAACAGCGCTTAGTGAGTCTGTGAGTATGATATGATTCATGTTTTGCGTGGAGTTGATATGCACCAAGGCTCTATATAAAGCAAATATTTCGGCTGTATATATGCTGTGGGCCGGGGGTCCACCATGTGCCCTCGGCGTCGGGCGAGGAGTGCCCACGGTGATTCCAAACACCTTTGGTTGAAAGCCGTGGGTCCTCGTCCAGTCAACATGGTAGCGGCTGAAAAGTCACGAACGGTCACCCATCTAACGTAGGCTGGAGGGATCCAGTCTGACATGGGTATGCAGTATGGGTGAAAACGACTGCAGACGACGACCCATCAACGTTGTCGGAGGAATCTGACTAACATGGGTACCTAGGGGGAAGGGGAGCCCCATCAAGGAAACTTGATGCCCTTCCATAAGGTGTTGGCCTCTAGGGGGCGGGGGTTTCGCTGGATAGGACAATGGAAAACAATACCGTAATTCGGTAGAGGTGGTCAATGCCCTCATCCTTAGGGTTGGGGTGGGCGGCAAAGCCCATCTCGGTGTGTGAGTAACGCTAAATTTGCTCGGGCACTGACACTGCAGAGCCAGTAGTATACTTCAGTATACGGCCTCACCATTGGTAATATGCAAATGGTAGCTTGACTGTGTCGATGCACAGCCTAAGCGCGCTGATCTGGCGTATCCAAATCCCCACTGCGTTCGCAGCCGCGCTGCGGATAGACCGAAAGGTAGGTGCCGTGAGCGGTGTCGGGGCGTAGTGGGATACGATGGGCGGTACGACCTACCGTCACGTCACAAAACTCCACTCTTGTATATATGCTGTATGTAGGGGGTAATCGCAACATGTGGTTGTTAGAGGATGTGATGACGGCTGCTCCAACTCCCTCTTCCGTTTTTGACCCATCTGTATAAATTTCCTCAAAGCCTTCGTATTGGTTCATGATTATCCTCAGCAAGTTTTTGTAAAATTTGCCACTGGTGTCATTTTTATTGAAGCTATCCAATGATGTGTTGCAGCTAGGCCGTCTCACGATCCAGGGTGGGGGGAAGTTATACAGGACGGGATAGGAGTCAGGAAAAGATAAACCAAATTCGTCGAGATATGACTTCACTCTTAGGTAAAATGGTTTGGGAGTTCTCGTTTTGCTGTGAAAATTTTGCTGGTATTTTTCTTCGAAAGTGTTTTCATGTATTGGATTTCTTGGATTTGCCTGTACACTGGCTGCGTATGTGAGGCTCAAGTATTTCCTTCTACTTTGCAGAGATGGTTCACTCGCGGCACAGTAAATACTCTCCACAGGAGTGGTGCGGAAAGCTCCAAGTATGATACGCAGGGCTGAGTTATGGATAGAGTCAAGTGGTTTGAGAGTAAATTTGCTTGCGGAGGCATATGCAATGGCTCCATAATCTAATTTCGATCTGATGAGAGTTCTGTACAAATTCAGTAAGGTATGTGTATCAGATCCCCATGTTTTGTTCGTTAACGATCGCAATAAGTTAAGTCGCTTGTGGCAAGTCAGCGTTAAATCTCTAACATGATCTTTCCAATTTAGTTTTTCGTCTAATGTCATTCCTAAAAATCTGATTGATTTGACAAAATCCAAGTTACTGTTGTTGAGAGATAGCCTAGGTATGTTGTTTTCGGTGGTTTTCGAAAAAAGAACACATTTTGTTTTTGTATCTGAAAAAACAAATCCTGTGTCCATAGACCAATTTTCCAGATGCCCAAGAAAACGCTGAACATTCGATATTAAAGAGTTTGTGTTTTTTCCTTTACAGAAAACTATTAAATCATCCGCATAAAGCCGGGCTTTCATTGGTCAAAATTTATTCAGCACATCATTTCCTAAATTCAACAGTTTTCAAGATATCGAATTTTGAAAATAAGTTTCTAATAAATTATCCAAAAATGTTTTAGTCCATTAAGTTCATAGTCCCTCAGTTACCTTTGAAAGTTTCCAGCTCCATAACAACGCCGCGTCGTTCTTTTGTCTAACAGTGATGATCTTGACAACACATGTCAAAAATACATTTAGTGTAAATAATTTTCGCGCAAAAATGGCACGTTTATCTGATACTGAGCGTATTGAAATTTTAATGATCATAGCACAGCTTATCTACCACTATTATAGGATACGGTGATAGAAGACGAAGTTGTGACCACGTAGTGGATATTTTTAATGAATTGCATCCCAATCGGGAACCCATTTCTAAATCAACCGTTTCAAAAACATTGCAGGGTTTTCATGAAACTGGGGGTGTCAAAGATCGACCAAAAAGTGGAAGTAAGCGTTACAAATGAAGAAAATTCTTTGAATGTCATGTTCGATGTGGTGGAAAATCCATATTCCATTCAAAAAATTTACAAACTGCAAAAATTCCATCCATATAAAATTCATTTGGTACAAGAATTGAGTGAGGACGATTTTGATAGTAGAATCGAGTCCTGTGAAGTTATTAGGGATAAATTAAATGAACATGTCAACTTTGTCAACCACATATTATTTTCTGACGAATCTACATTTTGTTTTAACGGGCACGTAAATCGACACAACTGTAGGTATTGGTCAGACCAAAATCCACATTGGATTGAGGAAGTTCACACTCAACGACCACAAAAAGTAAATGTTTGGTGTGGCATTATTGGTGGACACGTCATAGGACCTTATTTTATTAACGGAAATTTGACCTCTGAACGATATTTGTCACTTTTACAACAGCATATTATTCCAGAGCTTAGACGATTATTCCCGAATAATAACAATCCCAATTTGCTGACAGAACAAATATGGTTTCAACAAGATGGGGCTCCTACGCATTATGGTACAGGCATATCTAGATGAAACTTTTCCTGATAAATGGATTGGGCGCAGGGGAGCAATTGAATGGCCAGCTAGGTCTCCCGATATGACCCCATTTGACTTTTTTTATTGGGTCACAAAAAAATGCAGTCTACAAAAATAGGTTTTTGATTCACTACAAAATTTTGTTTCAGCGAGTTCATTTCTGTCAGGAGGTAAATGGTAAACACTTTGAGCACCTTATTAAATAGAAGTCCAAAGAAAAATTTGTTGTTTACTAAAACTTGTTTTCTTTCTTTTTCTCCTGGCATAACTATTGTTTCATAAAATTTCAAATATCCTAGACATTCATTAAAAAATACATTTTATCGTTTCATGCATTTTTATCAACACTGAACAAATACGCTTTTTTTATTTTCTGTAAAAAAATTATAATTAAAATGTAGTCATATCCACATACTGTTAGACCGGGGGATGGTGACAGATTTTGAGACACGATTTTACTCAGTATGCCTTTTGGAGGGCAGTATTGTCTGTATTTCCTCAGGATAATAAGCAGGAATAAAAGAGTCGTCCTGGGTTCTTCCTAAAAAAAATTATTATTCATTTGTTCGAAAAATATGTGTTTTGCTACGATTTTAATCAGGCTGCTATGTGTTTTGTAATGAAATAACGAAAATAAAATACTCAGAAAAACATTGGCATACCGTTAGGGCGGGTCCGAAGGGTTGGTATGGTCACGTGAATTTGTATGAGAATAAGGAAATTTTCCGTGTTTTTAAACAGGCTGCCACTGATAAGTATACAAGTTATTGTTCTGAAACTGCTTAAAAAAAGATGGCATACTGAATGCGTATGCCTAAGTACTGTTGACTCTGCATAAATTTTGAACAGGTATGGAATAACATTCCGTGATTTTAATCAACACAAAATTTGTTGTAATATAAAGTTTGTCTCCTGAATTGTTGATATGTAACATGGCATACGAGTTGTGCGGGTTCGTCATACTAAAAAATTGAAATGAAGTTGCAAAATAGATTTAAAAAATTCCATGTTTTTTAGCAGTATGCCCGTCTGTTTTCATTATAGCCATGGTATATGGAGATGAAATAAGAAATGGCATACAAGTTGTGCGAGATTTCTCTGTAAAAAATTGTAAAAAAAGTTGCAAAATTATGAGAAAAAAAACATGTGTTTTTAATCAGTATGCCTCTTGGTTTATGAAAAAAGTTTGTGATTCACTTCGTTAAAATAAAAATGACATAAAAGTAGCCCAGGTTTATCACATTAAAAAATGCAATAAAACTTTCTTACTATTTCGATTTTCCGACATTTCCATGTTGGTCCCCTCTCGCAGGACCGTAATATATGGCTTCTTTTTCATTTGTTTATTTTTGTACAGTATAGTTTGTCTACGACTTAGTTCTTGAATTAAATTGAACGTGATCTGTTTTTTTTTCTTAACAGCTTTTATCATAAACTCATATGCCGCCACGAGTTTGAACGTTGCGAGTGCTCTAAAGGCACTTCTTCACCACGTGCATCATACGCTATTTTTATTATGCCTCAATCGTGAATTCAGAAATACTGCTGGAACTGAATTTTCCTACGACTACATGAGAAAGTAAAGCATATCGCACTGTACAGTCTCACAGAAAGTATTTTCCGCACTCCTGCGAAAATGCTGTCTAATACATAATTTGTTTAGATGTACCGCGGTAAAGCTGACAAATATATAATTCATTTTCAGATTTACCAAAGGAACATATATATTTGAGGAAAAACTATTTGAATAGTTGATCTCACTTGTAATCATCGATCCCACGTACCTACTACGGACACAATAAATGAGAATAATTGAAATTTTTTTCCTATAAATTCATAATTCTGATAACGATATTTTATTGAAGAAACAAACTTCTGCTCTAGTCTCAGCTTCTCCCGGTAATGGATAGGAAGGAATGAGAGGGAAGGACTGCAGGTTTCATCTTTCGAGACCTGCACAATGCTTAAATAGTGCCAAGGGTTCCCGTGGATCGAAAACGTCGTACTTCAATAGAATAACAGCGGTAACGAAATTAGGTCCGCCTCCTGCATTGCCTATGCATGTGTTGTCATCTCATTCAGTACAAACAACTGGAACCTCATAGTTTCTGAAGCACTATGTACCGGTGCTGTCCCAGAAAAGTCACTTTTATATCACTTTTTATATTTTTGACAAGCTTGGTCCTTATCGATAGGTATGCCTTTTGTTATTCCAAATACATGCACCATGTACATCATATAAACAGAAAGGCATACTGCTTAAAATGGCGGAAATTTTTGTTTATATTTTGCAATTTTTTTTGCGTATGCCTGTAATTTTTACTCCCTCAAACCATATGCCAATTTCATATACATCTTACATTACCATAAACTTAATGAAAATGGAATGGCATACTGACTAAAATCACGGAATGTTATTACATACCTGTTCAAAAATTTTGCAGAGTTAACAGTACTTAGGCATACGCATTCAGTATGCCATCTTTTTTTTAAGCAGTTCCAGAACAATAACTTGTATACTTATCAGTGGCAGCCTATTTAAAAACACGGACAATTTCCTTATTCTCATACAAATTCACGAGACCATACCAACCCTTCGTACCCGCCCTAACGGTATGCCAATGGTTTTCTGAGTATTTTATTTTCGTTATTTCATTACAAAACACATAGCAGCCTGATTAAAATCGTAGCGAAACACATATTTTTCGAACAAATGATTAATAATTTTTTTTTAGGAAGAACCCAGGACGACTCTTTTATTCCTGCCTTATTATAATGAGGAAATACAGACAATCCTGTCCTCCAAAAGGCATACTGAGTAAAATCGTGTCTCAAAATATGTCACCATACCCCGGTCTATAAGAATTATGTAGTCAAAGAATAGGAGTTATGAACTCTTAGTTATTAGTACAAGTTACAGTTCCATAAACGTTCGCGTTATTTTCCTATTTATGAACTCTAAGTTCTTAATTTTAGGTTTAGGTTTCGTTTTTAGGTACGGGTGCATAAATAGACCTTAAATAAATAATTTTTGAACTGTAAATTAATTTCAGTTGACAGAAGTAAGTAATCACATTTGACAACTGTCAGATCACAAATGAAAAATGAGACGTTGCCAAAATTTTCGAATTCATTAAAACATGATCAGAAAAAATTGCACTTTCACAGATGATTCGATACACAAAAAGATGTTGACTTCAATTAATTTCATATCAGTGAAGTATCACCTTGAAATTTTTGCATAATTCACGACTATTTTCATATTAATTAGTGATCAAATTACTAGCAACTTGGACAGCTACCATCTAGGTTAGTTAGGTTAGGTTGTATCATTTTTTTACGTTAATGAATCGGGCCACGGCAAAAACGTGGGCAGCAAGAAGAAAGAGACACGCCTCCGACTGGTCTCTATCTTCCGGTAATTTATAAATGCGAGCGCAGCGAGCATCTGCTTAGTTTTTACGTGGATAACTACTAGCTAGGTTAGTTAGGTTAGGTTGTGTCCCTTTCTATTACGTTAATAAATTCGGTACATGGCCGAAATGCGAGCGCAGCTAGCATCTGCTTTTTCATACCTACTATATAATTAGCGATCGAAATTACCAGCAACTTGGATAGCTACTAGCTAGGTTAGTTAGGTTTGGTTAGGTTGTGTCCCTTTCTATCAAGTTAATAAATTCGGACCATGGCTTAAACGTGGGTTAGAAGAAAGAGACCAGGGCCGGCGTGTCCTATGAAACAATGAAACAGATGTTTCAGGGCGGCACTTTTTCAGGGGCGGCATTTTTAGGTCGACTCAGAAAAATAATTTATAAAAATAAAAAATATATATATATATAATCATTTCAAAATTCAAAATCACAATCACCATTCGAAATGAATCGGTAAGTAACGACTTTTTGAATCTACGCCACGAGTGAATATAAGGCGCTGATAACCAACAAACGGTGAGCGGTCGGGTGGACTTGACATCAGCGCGTTGCTTAGTTTCTTAAAATTCGCATAACAAAACAAACTGCAGTTCAAAATAAAAACTAAGAGTGCGCCAGTGCGCGTATAACTAACAGCTTATATGTGATTTACTGATTTATGATTTCTATTGTCTGTTACTGTTGTAGCAAATAGGCGTAAGTATTATTGAAAAATAGTGTTAGGTATTCATTTAACCATTTCGTCCATTTCGTTAAAACTTAAGATACCTACCTATTGTCTGCTTTTGAATAGCAGTAATTAATGTATTATGCATGTTATTTTAATAAAGTTGCAAATACTATCGAATGAATACTGGAAGCCAAGTATATGTTATTTAAATGGATATTCATTTAAATTTGGACCTAAATAAATCTGAGCTGAGCATGTATTTATAGTATAAATATGATTTCAAACGTCACCCGTTCACCCTCATGCAGTTCAGACTAGTTAGTTGTGAAATCAGTTTTCAATGTTGCCAGATTTTTGGAAGAATCAATTTTCTAGTGAATTTCATCCACTTCAATGTACAATGTAATATGCAATTTTTGATTCTCAGTCTCGTGTTTCCCGCGAAAAAGCGTTTGCTGTAAACGACTGATAACTGTTACTGTCATGTTGTAATTAAATTAAATGAATAGATATAGAAAAGCTGAAAGTGTTATATTTATTTCAGGATATTTAATTGCTTCAGTGGTGCGATGAGTGAAATTAAAAGGAAAAAACTCTCAGGCTATGCCTATAAACAAAAAAGACTATCGAAAGAAATAGAAAAAAGGAAGCTCAGTGGTGCAATTGAAAAATTTATTAAACCGTCTACTACAACCACTTTGGATTCGGATGAAGATATACAAAACGAAAAGAAACTTAATCTCAGTGATGCACTAGAAAATTTCGACTCACCATCAACATCCACCTCGTCTGAGTATAAAAATGAGGCTGAAACGAAAGTACAGGAAATTAGCCAAACTATGGAAATACCGGTAAATACCGACGTTGGGAGTGGTTTGAATCCGAATAATCGAGAATTTGATGATCCAGCAACATGGAGAAATTTGAGCAGTTTCGAACATCAAATTATTGTTGAAAATGGTCCAATACAAGTGAAACAATTCAATTTTCCAGTAGATGAACACGGCAGGCGTTTTTCAGAGACACTATATTATCGAAAAATTTCTAATGGTGAATTATTCAAGAGAAACTGGTTATTATACTCGAAGAGTTCTGATGCAGCATTTTGTTTTTGTTGCTTACTTTTTCAAAATTCTGAAATTGATTTTTCCAGTTGGTCTAAAGGGTACAAAGATTGGAGAAATATTTCACGTAGTCTAAAAGCTCACGAGACTTCTGAAAATCATATGCAATGTTTTCAGAAGTGGAAAGAAATGGATAAAAGATTGAAAGTTGAGCAAACGATAGACCGAGAGCAGCAGCGAATTCTGAACCTACAACGACAGTATTGGAGAGATGTAATGAAAAGAATTATTGCTGTTATACAGCTGTGTGCAACTCAAATGTTACCACTCAGAGGTACTTCAGATAAAGTTTTTCAACCTGACAACGGGAATTTTTTAAAAATCATTGAGTGTTTAGCAAAATTTGATACAATCACCAGTGAACATCTGAAAAAAGCATCCTTACCCAATAAGAGCGTTCACTACTTGAGTAAAGATATTCAAAATAACATTATTTCTTTATTGGGACAGAGGGTTCGAAATGTTATCTTGGAAAAAAAATATTATAGCATTATTTTAGATTGTACTCCATATATAAGTAAAATAGAACAGATGTCTTTAATTATCAGAATAGTTACTAAATAAAGATGGTGGCATGTATAATTGCCAAGAATATTTTATTGATTTTCTTAATGTAGGTACAGTCATCGACTGGTGAAAACCTTACTAAAGTATTATTGACCGAACTAGAGAATTTGAATTTAGAAGTTGGAAATATTCGTGGACAAGGATATGACAACGGGTCAAATATGAAGGGAATTCACGCAGGTGTCCAAAAACGAATTTTGGACATGAATCCTAAGGCGTTTTTTGTTCCATGCTCTTGTCACTCACTGAACCTAGTCGTAAATGATGCAGCCAAAACAACGGGATCGATTGCTAATTATTTTTCCATTGTGCAAGAGTTATAGAGAAAATGAAAATGAAGATGAAACTGTTTCTGACCCTAAGAAGTTGTTTGAAGTGGAGCAACATAATAAATACTTTAATTTGCTTTATGATTTCCCTGCCTTGAAGAATAAGGGTTCGGAAGAAATTTTGGAACGATGCCAAAATTTACATTCGCAATTGACCAACGATATAGATCCCTTTGAGCTCCACAATGAAATTATGACCCTTTCGTTTTCGAACCTCAGTGAAATTGAGGATAAAAAACCACTGGGAATACTGAATTACATAGAAAGATGCGGGTTGAGTGAAACCTTCCCAAATATTGTAGTAGCTTTAAGAATATTATTAACAATTCCGGTATCAGTGGCAAGCAGAGAACGATCGTTTTCAAAATTGAAAATAATAAAAAAATATTTAAGATCCACTATGTCAAAACAGAGATTGACAGATGTGGCTATGTTGACTATTGAGAAAGACATTGCAAATAGTCTAGATTATGATGATATCATTGACAATTTTGCCAAAGAAAAATCCAGGAAAGTGGATATGTTTTAAGTTTTGAATTCATTTTATATTTTTTTTGCTTTAAACCAAATGTTCCTTTATTTGTTCCTATTTATCATATAATTTATTTTTATAGCGACTGATTCTGAGATTTCTCAATAGACTCAATTTATTATGTATTTTTTACGGAATGATATTTTAGTTTTTTGATATATTCAATTTGTTATGTATTAAGTAGATACTTTTAACTGAATGTTCGTTGTGTTTTTTAATATATTCAACTTGTTATGTTTTTAACTGAATGTTCCTTGAGTTTATCAATATATTAAATTTGTTATTGATTTTTAACCGAATATTCCTTTAATTTTGAAAATATTTTTTCATTTATTTTGTAATTTTAAAATCAATATCTCATCTACTATATATTTTTCATGTGTTTCATGTGGTTGAATTACACTTCAGCCATAGGGGCGGCGAAAAAAAAAATGTTTCAGGCGCCAAATACCCTAACGCCGGCCCTGAAAGAGACACACCGGAGGCGTGTCTCTTTCTTCTAGTGATTTATACATGCGAACGCAGCGAGTCTTTGCTTTGATTTATCTTTTTCATACTAATTATTGATCGAATTTCCAGCAACTTGGATAGCTACTAGCTGGGTTAGTATGGTTAGGTTGTGTCCAATTTTTTACGTTAAGAATTTCGGTCTGTTAATGAAAACGTGGTAATTTGAAAGGCACCCTTATTTCCAAATTAATTAAATGAGACTGGCATGTCTTATATTCAAATGATGTGTCGTGTTAATTTTTGATGATGATGATGTTTTTTATTATTAATATCTGAAAATTCACATATTCGAGAATAGTCGATACTTCTGAAAACTATACAGGTAAAAACGATACAAATGTAATTTTCTCTTGGTATACAGAATTTTTTTTCGTCAACCCTGAGGCCGGGCACATCTAAAAAAGTCTTCCACTTGGATTTTTACGAAGTAAATACCATAACAAAGAGAAGGAACACAAAATGAAGCATTTATGTGACGTCGAATTTTTGCGATGATCGATTTTGGTTCCCAAAATTGTGCGCCTCAACCAAATCGTCTTCCGCTTTGTCAGTGTGTTACTTGGTTTGATCACATCATTATTCAATAGGGTCGACTAATAATTTCATTTTGAATAATGCTGGACTCACCCTGTATTCAAGATTATTTTCTATCAAAAACCAGTTTTAAATTATTGCTTTATGGGCAAGCAATATTCGTCGCGCAAAACATTTTTATTTAAAATGTTTTCACTTCAAAGAAATGGCCACTTACCAACTTTGCCACCCTATCTCTCGAAAACTAGCAATTGGATTGAGTTGGGCCCATGGTCGCTTTTGACCAGCTTGACTGGAACTACATATCAAAAATTCATCGAATTTCACCAGGACCCATTTTCCATAAGAATGGTGCGGCAGGGTACTTTCTCATCATATTAAATGCTACATATTTCTGCGATGAATACAGACTCCACCGACGTGACTCATCATAATGATTCGTAAATTAGAATAATAATGAAAAAACGTTAAGCATTATTGAAGCGGAAGTAGGAAATTAGGCCACAAACGTACAGGAAGTACCTATCTCAACGTTATCGTTCAAATCCCTGGGCTCATAAAAAAATAGCAGTTCTTCAAAATCAATTGTCAGACGCGTACACTAATATCTTCCCATTATTATTCAATTAGCAAAAGTGACTCGCATGCACCGTATAAATTACATCAGTGACAACGATTAAGGTAGGTAAGAAAAAGGTTTCACTATTGGTTAGTCATAAAAAATCCGGTCTATCGCAATCCGAGTAAATCCAGTAAAAGTGACTTCCAATGAAACGTGTGATTAATAACAAATGACTAACGCGCTTTGATGCGGGTTTTCTACCAAACTATGTTCATTCATTCTCTTGTTTAACTTTATCGCAGCTTGGTGCTTGGGCTTCTATTAGTTTCAATTAAAATTAATTTTTAACCATCCTGCCCGTAGGGACGCTCCCTCGCGTTGTCTCAAATATTATCGAAAGTGTACAGTGCGTTCGAAACAGTGCGGAAACGATTCACGAAAATGGAACAAGTGTCTCAGTTTTCAGAACTATTGCGGTATGTACCTATTTATTTTGACGTTTTATCGGCGCTTTTCAGTCAGCTGTAAGTGCAGTGTTTGTTTGGGCTCGGGAATATTGTTTGACATGTGTTGTGCATGTGTGGGGTTATTGTTCACTCGTAGCTCGCATAGTAGGTCTTCCGTCTAGCTTAAACTAAATGTTTGTTTATCAATCAGTCAGTTCGAATTTTCGATTAATGTAAGTACTCACCTTCGATTGTTTCGTAATTGTCAAGCCAACTTTGTTCGCTCTCGTATTATTGCTGATCGTAATTATTATTTTCGTTTGCGCTGATGTTGTGTTTGTAGCGTGGCGAGTGTGAATTTGAAATTCAAATTGTGAGTGATTCCTCATGAATAGGTACGTGAATGGTAATTTTCATTCTGTCTGCAATGCGTAGTTCAGAAACATACTAATATCATCTTCATCGCCTACTTCTATCACATTATAATATTATGGACTTATCACAAAAAATCGACTGGAAAGATAAATATACTTTTTTTGGGAGCGATTCAGGAATATTAACTTCAGTCGTTTTGAAAGTTTTTAAAGTATTTGTTCAAACTTCATAGGGAATATTTGACTCATTTCAAGTTAAAAAGTTCATATGAACATGTGTCCTCAAATATTTCGGAGATACAGGGTGTTGAAGTCGAGATTCTATTTTGAATAACTTTTGCAAAAAATAATTTTTTTGCACAAAATTTGGTGAACGGGAGAAATCAAAATTTGGCATTAATTTTCATATAGCACTTAGAGGGCGCTACGAACGCCATCATTATTTATTTTAATTTGCTCTAACTTTTTTGACAGTGAACTTTCGGCATTTTATATATTCATTTCTTATTCCTACAACTTTTCTAAGCAAAAAACTATAACCGCTCTACAACGCTAGGGATAACGGTTTTGAGAAATTTGCTAATTTCTGCATTGATACAGCCCAGGTAGCACATCATATCGGCTAATTGTTGGTTTCATATTGTTACATATACATATAGATATATTTAAAAAAATATATATATTGGTCTAATATGGGTGAATATTCAAAAAACAATATCATATTAATAAAAATAATAATAATATACGCTTTTATTGGTAGAAGCAGAGAAAAACAAACATTGACAAAGAAGTATACAGATCTACCAAAAGGCAGAGTTAGCTTTTGCCTGAGCCACAGGGGTCAGGCAAGTGCTTTCTACCACGCAACATTAAAAAAAAATAAACAAAAAAAATAAAACACAAAAGAAAATGCAATAATAGACCAATACAATTCAATAATTAAGCCTATACTAATAACAAACTAACATTATTTAGGATTGTACATATCAGGAGAATACCCGTCAGAAATTCATATCACAAGTAGGAAGGATACTTTTTAAATGTTTTTTGAAACTCAGTATGCTCATTCCCTTCAGGGCTTCCGGAATCCAGTTGTAAAGCTTAGTGATTGTGTATGAGAAAGATGACCGAAATTGAGCTGAGGTGTGAATGGGTGGCGTAAGCCGAGATTTGAATCGTACATTGACATTATGGACATCGGTCCGAAAAGTGATCTTTCGGTATAGATAGGGTGGTTCTTGGGTCGAGACTATCCTATGAAATAAGGTACAGGCATGCAGAATCCTTCTCTTCTCAATGTTTAGCCATTCCAACTCATTTAGATGTTGAGATAAATGGACACGCCTGTCTAATCCACAGATCAGACGAACACAGTTCTGAACTAGCTGGATTCGTTGCGAGTCTCTTTTCGTATTAGCAGGCCCATAGACTATATCACCATAATTCAAGTGCGAAAGAACCAGGGATTCGCATAAGGATATTTTAGCACGTTTATCGAGAACTTTTCTGTTGGCGTAGATCAATTTTGAATTGGAAAATGCTCGTCTTATTACCAAGTTGACATGATTGGTAAAATTCAAAGAAGAATCCAAGATGATTCCTAGGTTTTTAGCACTGTCAGAGGGAGAAATTGACATATCCTTGATTTTGATCTTCACCTCATCATAACAACGAGATCGGGTCACTTTCCTACCGAACAAGATTACCACAGATTTTCCAGGAATTATTGAGAGACAAAACTTCTCAGAAATTGATATAATTGACTCTAAATCTGCGTTCAGTTGAGTATTTGCTTCCATCAGACCAGTCTCTGGAATGATAAATTTGCGTATCGTCGGCATAAAAGTGACACTTGCTGAAATGTATATTATTGCGGAATTCATGAGTATAAATAATGAAAAGTAGCGGGCCCAAAATCGATCCCTGTGGAACCCCATTCTCCACAGTGAAAAACTCAGAGACATCCCTTTCCAACATAACCGCTTGCATTCTATTGAATAAATAGGACTGAAGTAATAATACTGCATCTGTAGAAAATCCGATGAAATGTAAAATAGTAAATAAAAGCTGATGTTTGATTCTGTCGAACGCTTTCGTATAATCAAGCATAACTAATGCCGTCAATTGGTTTCGGTCGATTGCGAAGAGGATGTCATCTGTAACTTTGAGGATAGCAGTCACACAGCTATGCTGAGGCCTAAAACCGGATTGGCATGAAGGTATGATATTGAACGCTTCCAAATGCATTTGCATTTGGGGAAATATATTTTTTTCAAATGCCTTGGAAAGCGTGCACAGAATGCTTATTGGACGAAGCGATTTCATATCATCGGGATTGGGTACTTTGGGCAGTGGAAAAATAAATGATGTTTTTTATATAAAAGGAAATACGTTTGATGATATTGGTGGAATATTCGTTAAACCTGTTCTGAATGTAGATTGTCACATGTAATATTGGGTCAATATGGTTAAATAATGTGTACTAAAACCGATAATACAATATAATAATAATAATAATAATAATAATAATAATAATAATAATAATAATAATAATAATAATAATAATAATAATAATAATAATAATAATAATAATAATAATAATAATAGTTTATTTTGAGCTTTTTTTTATAAACATTTCCTTATATCTATACACTATATCTACTCAGCTCAAAAACAGACTGAAAACAACATTGGCCTGACGGCCTGCTGATCTTAGTTTCAGCCTCAATTCCAAAATAACACTTATAATTTTGAACTAAGCACAAAAAAAGAACAAAAAACAATAACAGAAACACTTAGGAATAGCAAAATAGCAAAATCACTGATAATTTCAAAAAGATTGGTTTGAGAGAAGTAATTTTTTATATTGGGTTTTGAACTTACTGATAGACAGAGACTTGAATGATGGCGGTATTGAATTATACATTTTTGTCACGTTATAGGTGAATGATCTACGAAAGAGAGTTGTCCGGTGAAGGGTTGGCGTTATTAATCCTTTGTACCTCAGATTCAGAGTATGAACATCAGTTCTAAATTTTATCTTATTGTATAAGTACGGTGGGGTCTTCGTGACTATAATTTTATGAAATAAGGTAGCTGAATGTAGTAGTCTTCTATTCGCCATTGTAAGCCATTTTGTTTCATTTAGTTTATATGATATTCGGTTAAATTTTCTGATACCGTAAATATATCGCAGACATGCTCTTTGTACTTGTTCAATACGTTTTATATCAATTTTGTCTAGGCAAGGACCATATAAAATATCTCCGTAGTTGAAGTGACTTAAAACTAAAATATCTGTTAATTTGGTTTTCATTGACTTTGATAATAAATGCCTATTTGGGTAAAGCAATTTAAGATTCATATAACTTCTCTGTACACATTTCTTGATGAACGTTTTGAATCTCAAGTTTACATCCATATCCACTCCCAAATTCTTAGCAACTTCAGTTCCGTTGACAACTTCATTATCTATGGTAATGTTCAAAATATGGTCATTTATGTCGCGTTTACCCTTAAATATCAGTAAATTTGTTTTTGCAGTATTGACTTTTAAGTTATGAGCTTTAGATGATGAAATCAATCGATTTATATCTTCATTAATCATAAGGTTTGCATCGATTTTATTTTAATTATTGAATGAATAGTAAATTTGTGTGTCGTCGGCGTATATATGTGCAGTACAGTGACGGAGCTGAGAAATCACAGGTATAAATACAAAAAAGCAAAGGCCCCAGAATGGATCCCTGTGGCACACCACATTCCATAGTTCCGTAGTTAGATTTTCCCTTGTTTGTTTCAGTGTATTGTTTCCTGCCACTCAAATAGCTTTTCAATAGATTTCGAGCATTATTTGAAAAACCAATAAATCTCAGAATGGCATATAGGATTTTATGATTTATCGTTTCAAATGCTTTTGAGTAGTCAATTAAAATTAGTGCTGTTGTATTTCCACCATCTGCAGCCAGCAGAATGTCATCTGAAATTTTAAGTAATGAAGTTATACAACTGTAACCACTACGAAAGCCCGATTGATTTTCTGGTAAAAGACGATTGGATTCTAAGTGCTCTCTGATTTGAAAATTCATTATTTTTTCTAATACTTTGGAACAAACAGGAAGCAAATTTATTGGACGGAGATCATTAAGTGAAGAGGGCGTTGACACTTTCGGTAATGGTAAGATTTTAGAAATTTTCCAAGAGTCTGGAAAAATATTACTTCTCAGGGAAATATTGATTATATGTGTGAAGTACAGCAAAATACGAGGACAACAGAGCAGTAACATATCAATGTTAATTCTGTCTGAGCCAGTGGTCTTAGACTTAATCTCTAGTAGATATTTGTAAACAACAGTTTCATCCACTTCTCTAAATTCAAACAAATTATTGAACATGCATTTGTAGTTGTTATCGTAATATGATAACAGTTCAATGTTAGGTGTAAAATTCATCTGAGAGGATTGTAGAAAATGATTGTTGATATCATCAGGTAAATTTAAGTGATCAGGTATCTCTGTGTTTTTGTTTCTATTGTAAATGTTTAATTCTTTCATTTTTTTCCACAAAAGTTTTTTATTATTGTTATTTAGGGCTAGCTGATTCAGATAAGCTTTTTTTTCATTGCGAATAGCAATATTTGTTTGATTCCTTAGTAATTTGAACTAATTTCATTTTGCATCAGTTTTATTTTTTTCATATTTTTTCAGTGCTTTATTTCTTAGTGAAATCATTACCTTGACATTATCGGTAATCCAAGGTTGGATATGGTCTTCACATTGTTTCCAACATTTAGAATAAATATTGCAATACCAATATTCTAGTCATATCGATTCTAGGGATGAGACTATGTAGGATTATCAAGTTTGATAGCACATTGGTTGAATATATTTTCAACTATAATTAACAAATCATAATTACTCATATTCGTTCAATGATATTTACCAATATCGATGAAATAATATTGTCTTCATATTGTTTTCAACATCTAGAATATATATATATTGTTATCCCAATATTCCTTTCATATCGACCTAGAAGTAAAAACTATATTGTAAATCCAAATGTGATTGCACATTGGTTGTATATTATTTCGCCAATATTCAAAAAATCTTAGTGGGTCAATGATATTTACCAATATCGATAAAATAATGTATTTTTATTGTTTTCAATATCTAGAATAAATATTGCAATTCTAATATTCCTCTCATATCGATTCTAGAAATAAAAAATATATTGTATGTGATTTCACATTGGTTGAATATTATTTCGCCAATGTTCAACAAATCTTATTAACTTCTATTGGGCAATATTGATTCAATAATATTTACCGATGTCGATAAACCAATATTGTCTCAATATTGTTTCGAACATCTACAATAAGATGAATTTTAAATATTGGCCGAATATTCAATGAACTATATCAAAATTATATTATGATCAAGCCTGGATAAAAATCTGCTAGGTGGCTCTACATATAAAACGTCTTCTATCACCTACGGAAATACAGTAAATACTTTACATAACTTGTTTTCAAGACAGCTTACTCAGTGGTTATGGTGACCAAAAGGCAGACTCTGGTGTCTCCTTGATCAACTGGAAGACAATTAATAGTTCACCAAGGCATATTCACTTCCACCAATATATCCAAATGATATTGTATGATGTAGTTTTGAATTTATATTGTAGATGAAACCCTAAATCACGAACTTTTTGCATGGCAACATGACATTTGTGTGCAGGAGCGTTATCCTGCAAAAACAAAACAACTTTGGATAGCTTTCAACGTCTTTTCTCTTTAATTTTTTCCCGTAGAGTGGTCAGTAATGTCGAATAGTAATCTCCAGTTATTGTTCTACCCTTATCAAAAAAATCAATCATGATTACTCCATGGCAATCCCAAAAAACTGAAGCAAGAACTTTTCCAGCAGATTTTTGGACACGAAACTTCTTAGGTCTTGGAGAACCGGAGTGTCGCCATTCCATCTATTGTTGCTTTGTTTCTGGATCGTAGAAATGTACCCAAATCTCATCCATAGTAACAATTCGGTTTAAGAAGTCTACGTCGTTTTTAAATCGAGCAGAGATTGAACGCGATGCTACTACCCTTGCACGCTTTTGGTCAACATTCAAACATTTGGGGATACATTTTGCAGCAATTTTTCTCATGTCCAAATTGACGTGAACTATATGATGAACGCGTTCGTATGAAATATTCAGTGCTTTAGATATCCGTTTTAGCCCAATTCGACGGTCTGTTAAAATCATGTCATGAACTGCATCGATATTTTCGGGGACTGACACAGAAACTGGCCTTCCCGATCGGTCATCATCTTCAATGGAAAATTTAGCTCTTTTGAAACTTGCAGTCCAATTTTTCACGGTCGCATACGAAGGACATCGATCACCAAGGGTATCAAGCATATCTTCGTAAATCTGCTTACCTCTTAACCCTTTTAAATACAGGTACTTGATGATGGCTCGACACTCCAATTTTTCGATTTTCACAATTTCGGTGGATATATTTTTTCTTTTAATTTATTGCATAACTCTGGTTTACTTTTTTGACGTCAAACTTTACACTGACACTTCTAATAAGTCATTGTTCGTTGCTATGGTAACGCAATATTTTGTTTATTCAGGGAACTGGTCTAGGCTAACTAGATGTCAATACATCCTCGTATTTTTTTGATTTATTAATATTCAAGTTTTTGTCATTTAAAGATCTGAAATATATTATTCGAGATATGGAAAAAGTCAATGGAAATGTTTTTAAATTCTGTTCAAGGACTATCAACCTGTTTTCATCCATTTTTGTAATGTGCCTTTTGGTTTTAGATTTTTAGGCGTTTAAAAAAATATACAAATTTTCAAATTTTTTTTTCTTCAAAATATGGAATAGTCATAACTTTTCGAAGATCTGTTGGAAGCCAATGAAACTGTTTATATACAAGTTTTCGATATCACGTATCGTTTCTGTATTTTTGGAGTTTATAGAAAAAAAAATTATTTTCCAAGATTTTTCGCTATTTGGGGGGGAAAAATGAATTCGGAATATTGGCGAAGATCGTCTAGATATATAGTAAGTTTCATGCAACTTCCAGTTTCACCAGAAATTCCATAAACTGTCGATTTTCAAATAGGACACCCGGTTTATTTTCACTCAGGTTTTCTCCATATGATTTACTGAATACAACCATGTGATACTTGTTACTTTTTGCAACCAAATATTATTTTCATTTTGAAATTTATTTTTCATTCTAGAGTGCCATGGATTTCTTCAAATAACTAAATTTATTCCCAGAATAATACAACTTTACTGTTTTTGATCAAGATGTATTTACTATGCCAAATTTCATTTTAAAATTTCTATTAAGTACTAATTATTTTCAGATGGCAACATGGTGGCTCGTCGGATTAGGAAAAACAGCATACGATTACGATTAATTTGATACTGCACATAAACATGTTTCAAACAAACTTCCGTAAAAAATCATGAGAATATTATATTAGAAATAAGAGATTGAAATGAGATTTGAGTGCATCGAACAACCTATAACCAACACAAGTGATGAAACAAATTCAATAATCCAAAAGATAATAACATTTCTTCTTGCATACATATTATCATGATTATTTTTCGACATATCTTGCAACCAATGAAAACATTATTATAGTGGGACTTTTCTACTTAGATTATTGCCTCGGGAATATTCGTGGTATTTTGTTTTTATTGTGTGA
This sequence comes from Chrysolina oricalcia, assembly GCA_944452925.2. NCBI lineage: Eukaryota > Metazoa > Arthropoda > Insecta > Coleoptera > Chrysomelidae > Chrysolina > Chrysolina oricalcia. Next base: position 48,990,872 of record OX101825.2, on the reverse strand, counting down.
CAACAACTGAGACTTTTGATTTGACGTCTGTCATCAGTTTGCATGCAAATCGAAAAATGAATTTAGATAACCGTAATGAATAAAAATGTTATATAGAGAATGTGTCTATGATTGGGGCATCAAAAAATAATCTATCGAATACCACACGAGAGTTCGATAAAGTAGAAAATAATTCTCCACCTTTTTTCTTAAACTTGTTGCCATTTGGCAATCGCCACTCGAGCCCTTCGGGCTCTCGTGTCTATTGCCTGGCAACAAGTTTTCGAAAAATCTGTCGAATTATTTTCACTTTATTCTCACTCTCTTGTGGTATTACAACTGAATATATTAATAAAATAATTACACAATAAATACCTAATTTAGCTTTGCAGAAGCAAGGCAGAAGCGAATTAAAATAAGAAGTTGCGACCTCCTTAATGATTTTGTTTTATCAGTTGTGTTTGTCAAAGGTTACTCGATGCATTTAAATCTTATTTTAGTACCAAAAGATACCTTATTTTATCTAATGTAGTTTTTTGACAGAATTTTGTTCAAAACCTGTAAGTGTGCGGTATCAAATGAATCATAATAAAATGGTCTTTTTTCCTATCCCGATGAGCCACCATGCTGCAATTTGAAAAAAATTAGTAATTTCAATTCAAAATTGAAATTTCACATAGTACATATACATTTTGACCGAAAACAGTGAAGGTGTATATTCCACAAAATTTTAGGATTGTAACCAAAAGTCACAAATGATACATGGTTGTATTCAGAATGTCATGTGGAAACAAAAGAGGTGAAAATATACTGGGTGTCCCGTTTAAAAATCGAAAGTTTACGTCACTTACGGTGAAACCGGAAGTTGCATGAACTTGAGTTAGACGTCAAAAAATGCAGATTTATTTCTTATACAGATCCTTCAAATTTCATTCCATTTTCTTCAAAACCAAAAAAGTTATAGGGGTCTAGGGGCGAGCCACCTTCCGCGGACACCCGGTATAGTGCGGAAAAAAAATTCCAACTTTTTCATTAGTGCGGTCGATATATCAATTTTTTCAATGAGTATTTCCTGGCCAATTGATGTTACGGAAAAAATTCGTGGGTTTTCAAAGGCGATCAAAAAAGATTTTTTGGTAAATTGTAATAGACCACAAGCCCAGGCACAATTTCAGGAGGTGATTTTATACACCACGGGTCATTTATAATGTTGAAGTACTGGTCGAGAAACGAACGTTAGGCACTATGCCGTCAATTTTCCGCGGTACAGGTAAGTGTACAGGCGAGTTGAAATGTCCTAAAAAGGGGGTAGGGGAAGATGGGGGAATGAGGCCACCCCAAGATTTTGTTGTGTATAATGTTGTCATATTACTTTTTTTCTCAAAAAGGGTATGGATAAGTCAAAGGGTACATATTGTTGTATTGATTTTATTTTGCGACTGTTCTACACAAAGGTGTATTTTAACTTAAAATTACTTTTTTTTAATTCTGCGGAGTGGCCTCGTTACCCCACCACTTGTGGTAATACGGCCATGCCCATGGGGTAATTAGGCCATAATATATAACTACTTTATAAAATTAAACATAATTCTAGTATTGAATATTTTTTTGGTTTAATGAGTGAACATATGAAAAGAGAATATAATATTTATTTAGTGTCTTTGTCATTGCAGTAATCACAAGTATAATTAGTCGGCTTATCTTGACCTGAACACAAAGCATGTGCCCATCTTCCACAGGCAACGCATCTGAACCACAACTCATTGTCTATCCCAAATTCAGAGCAAAACATGCATTGATTTTCTTCGTGTTCTGGATTCATATCATCAAGCTCGTCATCGTTTACAATATTTTCTATACCAGCTTCGCCATCTTCTTCTTCTGAAGAGCTGAAAGTTATCCTCCTTTTGTGTGTCTTTTTCATTAACATTTTTTAAGCTTTGAATCATTTTTTTCTGAACTTTTTCTTTTCTTATCATTCTCTTTCTTTTTAATTACTTTTGCTTTTCCTTTTTTATCATTTCTCTTCTTTTTATCTTCTTTCGAAAGCTTTGCTTGCTTTTTCGTTTCTTTTTCTTCAAGCTGTTCTTTAATCGGAGTCGCTGTTAAGATAACTGAATGTTGTTTTCTGTGAGTGGATGCACTATGAACGACTTTCGGAATAGGAGCAACTTCCTTTATCCCAAGAAAAGAACTTGTGGATGGCTCAGTATTCTGTAATGGGACATCAACAGCTTGCACAGTTTCATTGGTAGATGTGGATGGTTCAATTACTTGTGGAATATTTTTCTCGGTGAAAACAGTTCCGGTGCTTGGAGATGAAACTCTATTTTCTTTTTCTTCTTCTTGAATAATGACTGGCATTTATTGGAGTCTAATGGACTAATACCGCATGCAGCAAACCCTTTTGAACCTTTATCCAAGCTAGCAACTCTTGAATATGCTTTATTAAAAAGTCGAGAGAGGTCATAGGGTGTTATCTTCTTGTGACCAAAAGATTTTAAAAATAGATCGCATTCTCTATTAAATGCCGATTTCAAAGGACCGTAGAAGACGACATCTAATGGCTGAAGACGGTGTGATGTATGCGGTGGTATTGAGAGAAGTATTATAGAGTTTTCCTTACAGAAGTTGTAAATTTTAAGTGAAATGTGACTCGAATGGTTGTCCAAGATGAGTAACACCGGACTTTCAGAATTAGGTTTACAACAATTCTGAAAATGAACAAGCCATTTAAAAAAAAGTTCTTCATTTATCCACCCATTCTTGGAATTCTCATACAACGCTCCATCTGGACCATCTTTTTTTAATAAGGGGTTCATCCTCTGCCGAGGAAAAATGAACATGGGTGGTATGAATTCTCCTGCTGCATTAAATGCACAAGTAACCGTGACGGTTTTGCCTCTCTCCCAAACTTGTTGCTGCTCCAATTTGCTTTAGCCCTTTAAGATCTAGTATCTTCGACGGCTTTTGAACCGTAGATATGCCGGTTTCGTCTACGTTATACATTCTATTTCTGGGAAAATTATATTTTTCCACCAACACTTCCAAATTATCAAAGAATAATTTAACTTCAGTTTCGTTGAAGGCTTGTATTCTATTTATGCTAGTGGCCTCTGGAGATCGTAATGATACTATAGGGTTTCGCCGTAAAAACCCATAATACCAATCCATACCAGCTTCTTTTGCATTCTTATTAAAATTGTGGGGAATATTATTATTTTCGGCAACTTCAAACGCCACTCTTCTCAATTCTATAGGTGTTAATCCAAAAAACATTTTCGCCAGAAGGACAATATGATCTGCAATCTCTTTTTCCTGCTGTTTAGAAAAAATGGGATTACGTCCAAGGGATCCTTTTTCTACTTTCTCAGTTTTAATGGTTTACGAAGAGTCGTTCTCGGCACGTTGAAAACGACTAAAGCCTTTTTTACTGACATACCATTTGGACCGCTGCTAAAGCATCTCTAAGCTGAGATTCCGTCCATGAGGAAATGTTAGTAATTCTTTTGTAGGTCCGCGGCATCTAAAACAAAAAATAAAACTGAAACCAAAATGAATGTAAACTGGGGTAATCGGGCCACTGGCGTGATTGCCCCACAATATATGGCCTACTTACCCCATAGCTGGACATAATGAAGTATTCACGATTATAACTAACTTTAAAAGTAGTTGAAAAGCAATAAACATTATCAAATATGCATTAAAAAGTGATGAATCAAATGGACCAACAATTATTTCAATAGTTTGAGATAACAGTTAGATACTCACCTTTAAGCGTCTCCCGAAAATTAGATGACTTTCGGCAAATTCCACTATTCTTATCACCAACAGTAAACAACACGTGCTATCGATTCGAAAGCATTCGAGCAACTGCCGAGTCATCGCAATACTCTTTCTGGCGTGTGGCAGTGGCTACTGATCCAACGTTGAGAAGAGATAAAGACGCTGGCCCCATTACCCCGGGTGGCATCATTCCCCCATCTTCCTCTACTTTTTGATTACTTTATACATGAATTTTGGGGACATTTGGTTTCAACAGAATGGTTGTTCAAGTCACAATGTCACGAGTCATGACCAGTGACACAATTTCTTCAAAACACATTTCGTGATCGATAAATATCTACATGTGGTATGATATTGTGGCCTCCCAGATCACCAGATTTAAATGATTTCTTTCTTTGGGAATAGAATCCGCGTATCGACATGCATTTCAGAGAGCAACAAATCCTGATGAATTAAGGGGCAAAATTATCCAACTTTGTGCCTACATTACGCCAAATCTACTCCGTGATATGAGATTATCTCTGTTTCACAGATTCGGCTATTGTTTGGCACAACAAGGTGTTATTTTTTAAAATTTATTATATTAGAAATTTTTTGTGTTAGTTGAATTTCAATTTATTTTTCAGAAGTTTCAGATTATTATTTTTTTCGTAGAATGTAATTTATTTTAAATGATGTTATGGCAAATTATGGCAGCAAATAATTTCTCGCAGACAATGGAACGTTGTAAACAAAATTCTTTTCCTGAGAAGCCAGACATATCCCTATTCTCTAATATGTTGATAGTGTCTCTAGGTCGCTAGAAGTGAGGACCATCAATTATATATTGTATTAATATTTTAGATCTGGAGGAAGTGACTGAAATGGGTTCTGCAAGTGAATCAGATATAGAGAGCGAGAATTCTGATGAAGAATCATGAATTGTTGAAAAATTTATGTTGTTGAATGAATGAATATTGTAGTATGTTCCATGTTCTGATTTTTTAAAATCTATTTATTATGAATTTCAATAAAAATACCATGAAGATTGACTAACGCTTTTAAAACTTTATGAAAGACGAATGCCTTTTTTGTGAAAATTAATAATAATTATCTAGTTTATAATCTTTCATAAAATTTTAATGATTTATACATTGTTAATCAAATCTTTAATCACTGATTTTATAATATATTTTATACTACTTTTTTGATGATAAATCACATATCAGTGCATGAAAGTTCGCTATTCGATTTTTGGACCGAAAACGAATATTACCAAGATTATCGTTAAAATTTTTAAATTCTCTTATTACGAAGAGTTTTCGTTTAATGTTGACGGCACCACAATTTTAAATTACTGTTCAATATGGTCAATATTATATTGTTAATGTCTTGTAATTTTTGACCAAAATTATGACCAAAATGGTAGGTGAAATAAGCTAAAAGTAGTAAGAGATTTCACGTCAAATGCATAAAATATAATAAGGGAAAATTGACGGCACCAACTATTCTATATTTTTTAATGTTTAATGAAGTGCTATCCACAATAATTTTTCAAAAATAAACTCTTACCAATGTGCAGTCAATTTTAAAAATTTTAAAATTTTTTCGTTTTTATATTTATTCTGTATTCCAATTGGGTACCATGAATTATTGACGGCATAATTATAAAGCTATTATAAGTAGTTTCTGCTTAAAAAAAAACGCATGCCGTCCTGAAATAAATTACCTTATAAGAAAACATTGATTTTTTGCTCTAAAATTTTAGTAATTTTTCAATTATTTCTGCATGAACCATAATTTTTTGACGGCACCACGTTTAGAACACTCAATAAATGTTAATTCAAAGCTAGAAATCGGTGCCGTCAAATTCTAAATGATCACCCCCATAAGGGGTAAAAATCGGGTTTTGATTCGCGATTTCTGACCCCATGTACCACCCTTTTCTGATGGCATAGATGTATTATAGTTTTTTAAGGAAAGGCAAAGTTAACTGAATCAACGCCGTCAAGTATTCGATTAACTGGGGAGGGGGGGTAAAATCGCCGATTAAAAAAAAAAATCCGACTCCCTGTACCGCTATTTTTTGACGGCACTGGGTTTTAGAGCATTCTTTTTTCATTGCCTCTTTGACGAGAATAGTGCCGTCATGTATAAAGTAATAAAAAAGTACCCCCTTTTTTACGAAATTTCAACTCGCCTGTACACTCACCTGTACCGCGAAAAATTGACGCCATGGTGCCTAACGTTCGTTTCTCGAACAATACTTCAACATTATATATGACCCGTGGTGTATAAAATCACCCCCTGAAATTGTGCCTGGGCTTGTGGTCTATAAATTTATCTACCGTAACCGAAATATACGCAATTTTTCAAAAATGAATATTTTCAATTTTAGTTTTAATGGAGTTTCTCCATTTTCCGATCAGTTCATCGGAAAACGGTTGCTCTGGAATTCGTTCGGTCGTGGAAGCTCTATTGACTGCAATTTTGAAATTCTAGTTTTGATCGTCGGTTTGGCCAGCAGCAATAAACGAGTGGATGATAAGCGTTTTCTCTCTAATTAAACACAGTTCTTTCTTCAGAGTTATTGCCACACAAGTCTTTGAGTGGGGTAAAAGTAGAATATCCTTTAGGGGAAAAGTGATAATCTGCAGAGTTTTTTCTACAGAAGTCTCATGAGGAGTGGGAAAAGTTGAAAAGGGCATCTAGGGAAAAAAGTTACATATTCAAAGTATCTTTTAAGAGAAAAAAATAGGTAAACAACGTAGGAATAACTTTTTTAGTAAAAAATCTTGAAGGTCCAGTTATAAATGAATGTTTGTTTTTATTCCAGACTTGTGAATTGAAATAGTAGCTGAACCAGTTTTTATAATAATTATCGGATTTATCTGCCTAAGCAAGCAGATATCGATTCAATTTACTTATACAGGGTGGGGCACCGAAAACGAAACAGATCGAATATCTTCAAAACGCATGTGTTGTGAATAAGATGCAAAAACAGGTCGATTTTTAATGCAAGTCTTCCTATTATAACCTCAACTGTCAACTATCACCCAAACAATTTGAATAGGGAAAGTAGTAAGTGTGACACATCATTGAAAAGGTAATTTCATAAGGAATTCAGCCAAGTCAATTTTTGCCACCTAACTTTTTATTTTGGCCCCCTCTTGCGGGAAAAATAACTGTTCCGTATTCCAAATTATAATACTGCATTTGCAAGCTATTTTGACATAAATTCGGTGACAGTGCATTTTGGAATTTTTCTAAGAGAAAAAACAAAATGGCGGCTCCAAAATGGCGGACATGATTTGCAATTATGGTCCGATTCAATTCAAAATTATTATATGGTGGTTTTCAAGATCGGAAATTATGATTTGTTCGTCAATGCAAGAAAACAAGATGGTGGCTCCAAGATGGCGGACGAAATTTGTGATTCTGGTCCGATTTGAATCAAAATTAGTATGTGAATATTTTCAGGGATTTTCAGGCGCATTAAAATTCTGATTCTGTTACGCACAGAATAACCTACGTCACACATCTAAATAAAATATTATTTCCTAATTTGAATAAAATCTTTTTTCATCAATTCAATCAATTCACCGTAGTCATACTGGAAACTTGTAAAACCTTCATATGCCAATTTTGAATCGAATCGAACCACAATTACCAATTTCGTCCGCCATATTGGTTTTTGCATTGACAAAAATATCATAATTTTTCAACCTGAAAATCCCCACATAAGGTAAATGTACACTCAGAAGGACCTAATTATGACACTGTTCCTATTTATGACACCGTGTTCTTAATTCTTATTCTACAAATCTATAAAACATAAAAAAATTAAGCAGGTGGGTTTTTAGATAGAATTCCTCCTATTAGAGTATTAAAATATGTAAACAAATATACAGCATTTTTAATTAATTACAATTACTTGTTATTCTCTAAATCTTAAATAATTTTTTAATTCTGGTACAGTATAAGTGCCCCTGTTGTTGTTTAAAGTTGGAGCATTAATTTTCATGATTATTCCACTAAGCTCATACCAGATGCAATCTTCTTTTTTTGGCTTCTTCTAGTTACAGCCACTGGGAATCATAACACTTACAAAAGCTTCATTTTGGCGTTGATCTTTGATGATTCCTGGATATTTAATACCATCATATTTAACAATCACGTAATCGTCAATAATATACAGTTGTTCGCAGTTAGGAACAGATGATTCAAATGACTGCTCTGATGCATCAGAATCTGAATCAAATACCATTCGATTTACCTTTTTTTAAAAATCTTTCGATTTTAAAATTCTTGGCTTTTTTGCTTTTCGTTCTGCCTTTTGTTCTGCCTTTTGTGCTCTCAATCTCTTTACGCTCCTCCTTTTCCTCCTCTTCCTTCCTCTTATTTTCTTTTTTTTTCTGTAGTAGTTCTTCCACTCCTCTGAGCTTGCTACACTAGGTAATTTTTCTTTAGTATTTCTCTTTTTCTCCGACTTTCTAAGGGTTGGCCAGAATAGTATGGACTTAAATGGGGATGGCACATCTGAAGGAATATTACTTGTTGAATTAGGAGTTATTGTTGAGGTAGAAGCTGATATCGGAGCAAAAGTCGTTTCAGGAGTTTTGGGTTTACACTCAACATTTCTAATTTCATGCTCATTAGATACTCTTTCTTCATTTTTACTCCTCTCTGTTACTTGAATATGTTCGTTGTTTCCTTCAGACTCCTTCATTTCTAAAACAATATCAGATAATATATTTATTTTTCGATTGGATATGTCGGCGGTCTTTGTTTTGAATTCTTTAGTTTGTTCTTTAGGTGCGTATGTCTCAATATTGTTAAATAATTTGTCTTGGTCCAAAATCTCAATTTGAAAATTTTCAACAGTTGTTTTCCACTGGTTCTTGTATTTCCATACAAATGACATCTTCCGAATGTGTATCTTCCACTAAATCCCCAACTTCTTTGCTGGGTTTTTCTTTAGTTAATACTCCCTCGATTCGTTCTGCTTCTACCAGTAAGTTTTCGTCATCTAGATAAGAGTGTTCTTCGCCTTCTTCCACTTGCATGCTGGTTTCTTTCGGATTTTCGTTTTCCTTGTTGTTCAAACAGCTACTGAAATTACACCAAAATTTAAACAATGTGTTGTCTTCGGTTTCCCCATTCCAATTATTAGTTTCCTGGCAATTTTTTAATCTTTTTATTTTTTCCTTCCAAATCAACTCTTCAATGAATTCTATTTGCTTCTCATTAAATTTACATATTTTTTCTACAGGGTTTACGATTATATTGTTCGTATGTTGGGCTGAAGGGACAGTCACCAGTTTTTCAAAGCTTAGTGCGTTGGGATTGAATGGGCAAAGGCCACATGTGCTAATAGCGTTTTTCAACATTTTTTCATTCAAAGTCTGTTTGATGACTTTGTCTAATAGAGGAGCAAAATTTTCCTTTCTCAATTTTTGTCTGTTATTTTCAATTTTGAATTGATCTGTTGCCTTCTTCCAACCATTTTTTAAGGGACGGAAAACCCCCACGTCCATCAGTTGGAGCATATGAGTGGAGTTTGATAAGAGACTGATTAAAACAATTTCTTTTTCGGAACAAACTTCACTTAATGGAAGTGTCAAATGCGATTTATGATCGTCCACGTAGAATATTATTGACAAGGAAATGTTATTTTTGAGAATCCACGGATAAAAGACGTTACACATGTACTCAAAGAAACTTTCACTGGTCATCCATCCCGATTCTGATTTGCCAAGTCCCCATCCATTAGGCATTAAGGTAACTATACTTTGTGGGATCCTCTCATACGAGTGCATTACCATTGGAGGGGCCACGTCACCGGCAGCATTAGCCGAAAAGAAAAAATTGGCTAATGTTTTTTCTATAACGTAGATAACAATTAACAAACTCATTAGGAATGAAAAGTAAATACTTGCCTGTTACCAAAACTGTGATACATTCTTTTTCGTCATTGCTTGTATGGCTGTATACTGTTTTGCTTCCTTTAACTGTGAGGACCTTCTTCCCCTTAGGACACAAGAAAAAAGTAGACTCATCTGCGTTAAACACTCTTCTTGGATCGGAAGCTACTTCTTGTAAATTGTTTTGATTAAAATAGTTTTCTATTTTCAAAAACCAGTTTCTTATGGCAGGTTCAGTAACCGCTGCACGAGAATTTATCAAGTTTTGATACATTCTATTTGTAATTTTAGTGTTACGATGTAGGAACGATTCATACCAATGTCTGCCAGGTCTATTTTCACGAAATGGGTTTGGACAATTATTTTTCTTAAGTAGCATTGCCACGCTATCCAGCAAATGGTCTTTACTAACTGGAAATCCCATTTTTGCTACGTGAATCATCCACTTTACTAATGTTGACTCCTCTTCAGATGGTAATACTGTTGAAGCACCAGGCGGACATTCTACAGGATATTTCCCGGTTTTTTTATAATGTAATGTGGTTTTTGGAATTTTATAAACATTACTTGCTGTTTTCACAGGCATTCCATTTCTTATTGATTCAAGTGCAGATTTCAATGTATCTGGCACGGGCGTAGCCAGGGGGAGGGTTTTGGGGGTTCAAACCCCCCCCGAAAAGTTAAGATATTAGCAATAATAAATGAATGAACCTTCTGTATTTTTTTCATCTTTAATTTTTATTTCATACTTATCTTGAACCCCCCCCCCCCCCGATACTAAAACCTGGCTACGCCCGTGGTATCTGGATCATATTGCCGATTTTTTTTCTTTTCCGACATTCTGCAAAAGACAAAAAATTTCTATAAAATATAATATATCCTAAACCTGACACACTAGTTCCTAATTGTGACACCCTCTGTCAGAATTAGGATACTCCATCAAGAAGTTGCATTTTGCACATTTTGAACAAACTAGATAACACCATCATCGTTCTAGTACGAGCAACAGAGAGAAACATATTTCAGGTTTTTCACCTAATTCTGACACATGTGTCAGAATTAGGAAATGTGCTTTGAAGTTGTACATAATTATGACATCCCCAAAATTTGTTGGTTATAATTCAAAAAGTTGTAAATTACTAGTAATATTTTATAAAATACACAATACACACACCATCTGCAAAGTACCCATACAGAAATTCACTATTTCAGACAAAAAACTCACCTGTAAGTTCAACCTCAAGTCAAGATTCTTATAAGAATTGGAACAAAAAACACAAGAGGAGGGTAACGGTCACTTGAAACGAGTATACAGGCAACGGTATTACACTTCAATCTGTCAAAATCATCTTTTGACAGAACAATTACATTATAGTTCCTGTGAATGTTGGCGGTAATTTTAAAAACCTGGTAGATTTCTTATTTATGTCACATAAACAAAAGTCTCAGTATTAGGTGCTGTGTCAGAATTATGTACACTTACCTTATCAATTTTGATTCGATTCGGACCAGAATTATAAATTTCGTCCGCCATCTTGGAGCCACCATCTTGTTTTTTTGCATTGACGAAAAAATCATAATTTCCGATCTTGAAAACCACCACATATCAATTTTGAATCGAATCGGACCTAAATTGCAAATCATGTCCGCCATTTTGGAGCTGCCTATTTGTTTTTTCTCTTAGAAAAATTCCATAATGCACTGTCACCGAATTCATGTCAAAATAGCATGCAAATGCAGTATTATAATTTGGAATACGGAACAGTTTTTTTTCCCACAAGAGGGCGCCAAAATAAAAAGTTAGGTGGCAAAAATTGACATAGCTGAATTCCTTATGAAATTACCTTTTCAATGATGTGTCACACTTACTACTTTCCCTATTCAAATTGTTTGGGTGATAGTGCCCAAGGGGTGGGGGGAGAGGTATGACAGTTGAGGTTATGATAGGAAGATGTCCCCCTTGGATTAAAAATCGACCTGTTTTTGCATTTTATTCACAACACATGCGTTTTGAAGATATTCGATCTGTTTCATTTTCGGTGCCCCACCCTGTATAATAGATGTAATGTCTATGCAATTTCAACGTTATAAACTTTTATTATTTTCTTCAAATGTTCACAGATATGCTTGTTGTCGTTCTCTCTTTCTGATTCAGTGTTTGGATACCACAAACCGGAAGTTGCTCAACATATGTCACATGTGATCTTTCTAGCTTGTATTAATACGAGATATCGGCCATCACTTGCGTTGAAATATGGTTATAATAACAGAAGTATTATTATAATAATAACGTGGAAAACAAAAATTACCTATAATAAACTGGCTTGAACAGTAACAGGTTCATTTATAAGGTGCCAATCCTAAAGCGCAGCAATCCTATATGAAACAGTAATCTAAAGCAGGTCGGATCTGTGACCCATAAATTATGAGATATATCAGAACTTGTCTAGCCTGATGTAGAAGGAAAAAAATCAATATCTACTCAATACTTTTTCACAATGAAGACTCAAATCGAAGAGGAATGTGCACCCTTTGAAACTATTGTTGCTTTAAAAAAGAGTTTAGAGTCATGTAGAACAAGATCAGGCTATTGAGGGGATGTTGGGAAAGTTGAAACCCTGAATCACCAATTAATTACAATAATAACATTATTCGCTGACTCAAAAATATAATGATAATAATAATCGCTTTTATTTCTTCAAAATAGAACATTTACAGAGAAACCTAATATACATTTTTTATTATTAAAAGAAAAGGGCGGAGTTCAATCTAAGAGAGTAGAGTACTCCCTTAGGCTGCCCTTCCACTCAACCCTAAAACATACCCTGCTACGTAATAAATGTCTCTAGTGTTCATGTATGGAACATTGTCTAAATTATGAATGTGAGGATCGCCATCACCTTTTCTATCAATGAAAATATATTATTATTGGCGGAAAAGATGGTTTTTTAACTTCATTTTGAAGTTCGTTATTATTAGTTTTTTATGTCCAATGGAAGGGTATTATACGTTTTGCATATTTGAAAAGAAAATGAACGCTTGAACAACGCAGCTAACAATCTTCGTCTATCCATATTAAGCCAATTTGCTTCAACCAGTTTATGAGATATTCTTTCACGTCTACGAATACCATATACAAATCAATAAATCAAATGTGTAAAGAAACTAAGTGAAACTCTCCACAATATATACAATAATCATTGACGTCATTGATGTAGCAAATAATGAATGAGGTTGAATATTGTAATCCGAGGCGCAGCCGAGGATTATAACAACCGGATCCGTTATTTGCGTATCGGCCGTGTGTCGTTCAAGACTTTTCGTTATCTTGCTGAAAGATTACATTTTGATTCTGAGGAAAGAACAAACCACGTACCTCGTAATTCTACAGAAAAATCCCAACATCGAGTTGTCATGGAACAGCGTAACAATATCACAAAAATATTAAAACAACGTCAGTTTTTTGTGTTCGCGAGTTCGCTTTGAAAACGACCATGGATGAAATTGAAGAAATTGAGAAACAAAATCAAATTTCTTTAGAAATCCTAACTCGCTGAGGACCAAGATTTCAATGTTGAAACTTGCTTTAAAAGTTTATGATAACTTTGTCATTTCAAGGTTAGTTATTTCAAATCGTATACCATATTATTGTATTACCTACAGAAATGGTATTTTCAGATACGGAAAATTATTTTTGTTGTTGTGACGAAAGTCTGATGGATACACACCAAAGAAAGCAAAAATTTTGTCTGAAGAAGAAGTAACTAAGTTTTTGTTGGAGGCAGATGATCATACATGGTTGCTTGAAAAGTTTGTACTAATGTGTGGTATTTTTGGCGCCTGTAGACGTGACGAACTTGTTAAGCTGACTGAGGATGATTTTGAAAGCACCAGTACCAGAGTTTTGGTTACATTGAGGTATACTAAAAACAAAAGAGTAGGGTATTTGTCATTCCCAAAAAAGAACTTCCTTTTGATGTCTATGGTTTATAACAAAAATACGTAGATTTGCGGCCTTCAAAAGACTCCGCACTTTTTATGGGTTAAATGGTTCTCGGTGAAATTGTCTAAACTTTTCGTATATTGTAGTATTCGATGTACTGATTGAACTTGCAGAATCGCAAAGTTCGTTGATGGATAGATTTTGAAATACTGGGCGATCAAGTTAAAAATCAGTAATATTTATTTAAATATTTTCTCGGGATTCGAAAGTGCCACCCGCATTTTCTTGTTATTATTATCAACGTACCTTCATATTACTAAATATCATTCAGATGGTGCAGATTATATCATTATGTACAGAGAGAAAAATAAAAACATTTCAGTAATGTCTGAAAATTCGATGTAAAGATGGAATATTGATAAAATTATTTTGGCATGCAATATACTATTCTTATTCCATCATTAATTACAATTCATACATTTCGTACAGGGTGATTTGAAAAATTGGTGAAATATATGGCCGGTTCTTTCGTCTACAACCTGTATATTTAAGTGAATCATGATCCTCCGATGATAGCTGATACCGTAAAAACGAGATTTCGTTGGGGTATATAGGGTGATCATGAAAATTTTCGATGATAAAAATGACAAAATATCAACGTTTCAGAAATCACCCTGTAATTCACGATTAAATCAGTGAAATTCCTTTGTTAGTATTTAATGTTTTCATCATTCTCTCCTCAACACTGTCCCAAAAATTCAGTTTTCTACCTAGACTAGTGTCATAATAATTAATTCAGAAAATTATTACCATCTGCATGACGAGTTGAAGGAACTTGTTCACGCGTACATTCTACTAGTGGCCAAGATTTTTCACAAATAGTGAAAGGTGAGAGTATGGAGATCAAAATAAATGTAAAAGATGGCGAAGATTAGATTTAACAATCACATCAGATATATGAATTCAACAATGTAAGGTACATATATTTAAGTGAATTTTGTTAATTTAAGCTTTGTCGGAATAAAAAACGAAATATCTGGTAAAAGTGAAAATGATTGACAGAACGCTTTTATTTCTAATAGGAGGATTTGAATCTATTATATTTCATCAATATAGGTAATTCAATACGTAAAGGTAATAATAATTATCACTAATGAGACTATATATAAGTACTAAGGGAGGCATGAATAGAAATAATCATATTATACTGGGTGTTTCCGAAATTGGAGCGATAAATAATATGATGGGGGTGTTGTATGAGAAGCAAGAATTTTTTTTACATTTTTTAAAAATGTATGCTCTCACTCTGAACAAGTGAACAAGTTCCTTCGGCTCGTCATGCAAATGGTAATACATTTCTCAATTAATAACTATAAAACTAGTCATAGTAGGAAACTGAATTTTTGGGACAGTGTTGAGAAGAGAATGATGAATATTTTAAATAATAATGAAGGAATTTCACCGAGTTAATACTGTATTACAGGGAGATTTCTGAAACGTTGATATTTTTTCATTTTTATCATCAAAAATTTTCATGATCACCTTATACCGGGTGTCAACGAATCTATTAGACAAGTCATAACTTCTAAACCATTAGGTGTATCAAAATGAGATTTGGTATAGGTAAATGGTATTTGAAGAGGAGAGTTTTCACATATTTTTCACTTTCTGGTCACTTTCGGTTGCTCCGGCTCTAAATTTTTAAATGGAACACCCTGTATATTGTAACATTTTTGGATTTCTGAGACAATTCTAGATCAGAATGTGACATTTTCGAAAGGTTTTATGCCTACTTAATTTTTTCGGAGTTACTTTTGAAATTACATCTAGGTGGCCATGATCGGAAGTAAACTAATCTAAGGACCTCAGGTGATATCAGAATATTACAATCGCGAAGTTTTAGTGACTAGTATGATAGATATGAATAAGACAAGTTGGCAAAATTACATTTTCGTATCTAACTATTATTTATCAATGGATATTTTGACGAATCTAACGATACTAATTTATTTGCGATTGGATTACAAATAAGAACATAAATTAAATATTACTGAGGAAAATACTTCGTAATAATTTATTTACTTTTGTCAAGTGTGCCATGGATAATAATTCATTTACTTTTGTAAGCACTTTCCGAAAAAAGGATATTTTGACGAATCTAACGATACTAATTTATTTGCGACTGGATTACAAATAAGAACATAAATTAATAATATTACTGAGGAAAATACTTCATAATAATTTATTTACTTTTGTCAAGTGTGCCGAGGATAGGCATGATGCATAATATTTTGCAGTTATTTCGATCAAGTCTTCTTTGGAGATCAAAACACTAACTTAGGTTATGACAGTGACATAAGCTTTAAGAGCAGAAGGTAAAATTTTCTTGATTTTCGTTGAATTTTAGTTCAATTGTCCGTCAAAATAATATATACTTAAATCGGCAACATCCATCCCATCAGTATTTTCCGTATGTTGAGAATCGTTTTAGGCAAGAGGGAAATCGAGAGGCAGAACAGAGGTTTATCATAAATGAGGAGACTGAGATTAACGTTCTTGCTATGGTTGAGGTTGACAAAACGGTTTCTTCAAGAGAAATTAGTCGATAAATGCAGATAAGTCACGAATCAGCAAGAAAAATATTGAAAAAGCACGTATGTCGAGCATTTAAATATCAGTTACATCAACATTTGTATGCTGACGATGGCGATAGACGAGTAGTGTTTTGTGATTGGTTGCTTCAAAATCATAGAGTTAACCCAAATTTCATCAACTTTATTCTATTTTCCGACGAATTACTTGTTTAATAAGCAAATTCTCGGTACTGGGCCCAACAAAATCAATATGCAATGAGAGAGGGCAATTTTCAAGAAAGGTTTGGCGTCAATATCTGGGCAGGTCAGTTAACAGGGGCTAGGTACTTAGGTTTTCTTCAAAATGAAATCTAGGATCATCTTAATAATCTACCTTTAGCAGTTTTACGGCAAATTTACTTCTAACAAGATGGAGCACCCCCTCATAATACCAGATACGTTCTTGATTACTTAATAGAGCATTTCAATAATCAAGTTATTGCAACCAATGGTCCAGTACGGTGGCCTGCCCGCTCACCGGATCTAACTGTGCTAGATTTCTTCATTTGAGGAAATGTTAAAGAAAGGGTTTACTATGCAACAGCCCCATCAGCCACTCTAGAAATCTTGGAAGAAAGGATTCTATAGGCATTTAGAAGTATAACGCCACAAATGTTACGAAACGTGTTGTGAGAAACAATTGAACGAACTGAAATGTGTTTTCAACAAGGAGGAATGCACTTTGAAAATTTACTATAGTGAAAATTTTAAGAAATTAGGACATTGAAAAAAATGTAAGTGCATCGCTGAAATTATTGTTAATTTTGTTAGATTCGTCAAAATATCCTTTTTATGGAAAGTGCTTGTCAAAAAATGGTTGCCATTTGAAAAATAATAGTTAGACACGAAAATGTAATTTTGCCAACTTGTCTTATTTATATCTATCATACTAGTCACTAAAACTTCGCGATTGTAATATTCTGATATCACCTGAGATCCTTAGATTAGTTTACTTCCGATCATGGCCACCTAGATGTAATTTCAAAAGTGACTCCGAAAAATTTAAGTTGGCATAAAAACTTTCGGAAATGTCACATTCTGATCTAGAATTGTCTCAGAAACCCAAAAATGTTACAATATACAGGGTGTTCCATTTAAAAATTTAGAACCGGAGCCATTTCCGGTGAAACCGGAAGTGACCGGAAAGTAAAAAATATGTGAAAACTCTCCTCTTCAAATACCATTTACATGAACCAAATCTCATTTTGATACACCTAATGGTCTAGAAGTTATGACTTGTCTAATAGATTCGTTGACACCCGGTATATCCCGAAGAAATCATGTCTATACGGTATCAGCTATCTTCGGAGGATGATAATTCACTTGAATATAGAGGTTGTGTACGAAAGAACCGGCCATATATTTCACCAATTTTTCAAATCACCCTGTAGGAAATGTATGGAATGATGGAATAAGAATAATATATTGGATGCCAAAATAATTTTATCAATATTTCATTATTACATTGAATTTTCAGACATTACTAAAATGTTTTTATTTTTCTCTCTGTACACAATTATATAATCTGCACCTTCTGAATGATATTTAGTAATATGAAGGTACGTTGATAATAATAACAAAAAAATGCAGTTGGCACTTTCGAATCCCGAGAAAATATTTAAATAAAAATTACTGATTTCAAAATCTATCCATCAACGAACTTTGCGATTCTGCAAGTTCAATCAGTACATCGAATGCTACAATAAACTAAAAATTGAGACAATTTCACCAAGATCCATTTTACCTATAAAAAGTGCAGTGTCCTTTGGAAAATCGGCGATTCGTCATTGGTTATAGGAATGGCAAATGTGTAAAACAAGTTGTGGGCATTCATACTATTGGAGCTGTTCCAAAAAAAATTGCAGCATTCTCGAAATTGGAAAATCCTCAGCTCTACAAAGGTCACTCGTTTCGCACATCCTTGGCTACTATGCTTGTGGAAAATGGTGACGATCTACTATCGGTCAAAGAACTTGGAGGTTGGAGCTCCTCTGCGGTGGCGGAGTCGTATATTGAAAATTCAGTTTCAGAGAGAATGAAGATAACGATACACCTATTTCATAGTAATGAGGCCACACCGACAACAAGTTCAAATACTGGTGCTATAGATGGTAAATCTCTCATCGATGGAATATAAATTTCAAATAATAGCAATTGTCAAATTACTTTTCAAATTTATAAATAGTTATTATAATTATGTTATTTACATGGTGGTTCTTCGGTTTGTGAGGCCGACGTATGTTTAGAGAAGATCTCGACGTTTCGCGAACACGAGTGGTTAGCATTTTCAAGAGATATTTTCAAAGTTTCTGGTTTCTTAAGTCGCTGTCAAATGCTTGACATTTGTTATACGTTGTCTCAATAAATACCTGTGATTTGACGTTCTTACATCTGATTGGTCCATAGCGTTAGCTGACATCATAGAATCGTTCGTATACCGTTATTTTGTGGGTAGGGAGCTAATTGAGAATTTTTGAGAACTGGAAGCCAAACCTTGTTCAATTGTAGTCCTTCTTCGGTTCTGTTGAAGTTGTTGTGGTGTTTCTGAATTTCAATTGCTTCCCGGAAGAGTCTTGGGTAATAGGCAGATGTTGAAGAGATGACTTGGGTTTCTTCAAATTTCGCAGAACATACTCTCAACAACGATAACCATAGAGTGGAATTTGAAGAAACCCAAGTCATCTCTTCAACATCTGCCTATTACCCGAAACTCTTCCGGGAAGCAATTGAAATTCAGAAACACCACAACAACTTCAACCGAACCGAAGAAGGACTACAATTGAACAAGGTTTGGCTTCCAGTTCTCAAAAATTCTCAATTAGCTCCCTAACCACGAAATAACGGTACGAACGATTCTATGATGTCAGCTAACGCTATGGACCAATCAGATGTAAGAACGTCAAATCATAGGTATTTATTGAGACAACGTATAACAAATGACAAGCATTTGACAGCGACTTAAGAAACCAGAAACTTTGAAAATATCTCTTGAAAATACTAACCACTCGTGTTGGCGAAACGTCGAGATCTTCTCTAAACATACGTCGGCCTTACAACCCGAAGAACCACCATGTATGTGACGATGGCCGCGAAAGCCTTTCACAATTTATTATTGTTATTGTAAGCAGAATAAAGTTTTGAAAAAAATATTTGAATAAGTGATTCCTTAAAGGCCGCCGGCCGTTAAAAAATCTTAACGGACGGAGGCTGTTAACTTTAACTTTTCAATTGTCATCTGAATACCGTTATATCAAAATAATAGTATGGGATTGAGAAAATATAATTGTTGTTGTTATTGTTATTTCCGTCAACCGATTGCACCCCTACGCGCAACCCTCAGATGTCTTCGAGAGGCTTGTGTGAGCTAGGGAAGACGCAGCCCTCACCTTTTAACGTGTGATGCCATGCACTAGACCGGTGAATCGGTGGATCGAACCCACGACCCCACGCTTGCGAGACGATCGCTTCACCATCCGACCATCATGGAATACATGGCACATTCAACGTTGTATCTAAGTCAAGAAGACATTTTTTACATATACAAATATAAAAATATATTGTGGGACTTTGAATGTTACTTAATTTCTTTACTGAAAAAATGTGAGAATATACTTTTATAAAAGTAGCATGAATGAAGAATGATGAATGAAATTGTTGCTCGATACTTCAATATTTATTTATTTTTGAGAATAATACAACCCTGTAATCCATTTTGAGTGGTAACATCATAATTCTTGAAGAGCAGTTTCAAACATCTTTCCTCATCCCATAAAAGGATCAGAAACAAATCTAAATAATTTATTTTAGAAACATTGCTCTAAGAAAGGAAATATTTTGTTATGAAAAATGCATACTGATTGATTACAAGCCTGCTAATATATCTCTAAAAACGAATGTTTGATGAAAAAAGAAACTCTATTTAACCCGGTATGGGTTATAAAAAAGTGTGCTCTGCCTTCATTTTTTTTTCTGGATAAGTCACTTGTAATTTTTTTATGTGACACTTCCCAAGGAATTATTTAACATCCTGTATTTCGCGAACAAATTCACGGGCAAATCTTGATTGTTGTGAAATATAAATATTAATAACGGAATACATGGCATATTCAACATTGTATCTAAGTAAAGTAGACATTTTTTACATATGTGAATTATTTATTTAATGCGATAATTCAAAGAAAGTAAATATATGGAAATTTCACTCGACGACCTTTTTATCAGTTTATGTTTGCTCGAGATAGTGCCTTATCGCCTTTTTAAATGGCTGAACTTTATTCAAATCTCTCATACTTCGTCCCTAGGCATTTCCTGTATCGATGTGCTACACCTTTCGAATCGTTCTACAAGGTGTCCTCCCTGAAACAATAAAAATTCCGAATTAAGTGGAATCAAGATGTAACATGTTTTTTCAAATTGTATGACGAATTAAAAAGTATAGAACATGGTCTCCTAAAATGTCTAGGGACAAAGCACGAAAGAGTTAATTGTTAATTGAAGGCACTATATCGAAAAATAATAATAATGGATTCGTCTTAAAAATTAGAATCTAAGATATGCCAGTTCAAAAGATGTCATTTGAAAAAATTAACTTTTTAGTCAATCTGCCATAGGGACTCTACTAGGACGAAAAACTTTATGCAATAGTTTTTACTCATTGTTCATATCCATCACATTGGCTGAAGTGCGTCTAACACACTCCAGATGCAAATATATTGTTTTCTGAAAAATCAAGTACCCAAGTTGGGTCGTTTCCGGTAAAACCGGAAGTGACGAAAGATTATGAAATATTGGAAAAAATTTCAATTCTTGAATACAATAACCCTGCCAAGTTTGAACGCAAATCACAAAAATACCCTGAACTCTTTGTTTTGAAGGATTTTGATCAGTTTAATAAATTACTAAAAGCTATCTAAAGTAGAAATTTGTGTCAAAATATAATATTTTTAAATTATTTTTACCTGTAATGGCCATTTGAAGGGATTGTATTGAAACATTTTCAATATTTGATGTCGATAACTTTTTTACTGTATTTCATTCATTTTATATGATATGTATTTTATACCTTTCCACTATGTCCCACATACTTTTTATTTTTATTTAAATCCTAGCGAACTTTGAATCATAGAAAATCTTTTTTGAATAAAGATCTATCTATCAAATATCTATCTGATATATTAAGTTAAAACACAACATTTCACTCATTTATTCATTTAGTTATCTGTCTGAGAGATCCTAGTCAACAGTAATAGATGATGTTACGAGTTCTCCAAGAGATATCCACTATGGAGTTCCACAAGGCTCAGTATTGGAACCCATCCTTTTCAATGCATATCTGCATGATCTATTCAAACTACTGCTCCTTGGAAGAATAAATACATTTGCAGATGACACGGCTATCTTTTATGAGGATGATTGGATGGACCTGAAGTTGAAAGTGGGAAGGGATATGGAAACAGTAATTCAATATTTCAATTCCAAGCTCCTAACCATTAATTTTCAAAAAACAAAGTACATTCCATTTACCAGTTACGCTACAGGGCTACCCTTTTCATCAGAAACCTACGCCAAACTGTGGATATATCCTCACAATCGACAATGAAATACTTAGGCATAATGATAGATTGTCATCCCAAATGGAATGAACATATCAACCATGTAGTGAAAACACTTCGCCAAATAATTTATAAATTCAAGTATCTCAAGAAATATTTTGATATTCCGCACCTCAAAACTATTTATTACGCACTTGTAAAGTCTCACATCATTTACGGAATTATTGCTTGGGGCGGGGCAATGACCACCCCTTTCAAACACCTTTCAGTGATTCAGAATAGAACTCTGAAAATTATTTATGGAAAAAATCATATTTTTTCAAGTGACGGGTTATAATTATGATCTTGCCAAAGTTCTTGATATAAGACAGACATTCTGTCAGCGTCTCCTACTGAATCAATATAAAAATAAAATATATCCCATCAATGAACACAAATATAGTACAAGAAAGACGTATACACTTCATGTACCAAGGACATTTAAAACTATAGGACAAAGATGTCACACTTACTGCCCTAAAATATATAACACCCTTCCTGATCAAATCAAACAAATAAATTCATTTTCACTTTTCAAAAGTAAAATCACATCTTGGATATTTCTTCAATCTAGGAAAAAACTTAATGAACTTGTCGATATTAAAAATATCTTCAGTTATTAGCTATTAATTTACTCTCTTTCTGCAAAATACATCTCTTTCCAATCAGACATTTTTCAACTCATAAAACTTTCCTCTCCTCATCATTTCTATTCATCAAGTTTTTTTTTTCATTCCTGTTCTCAATATGCAGTATAAAATATTCTCAAAATGCAGCTAAAAAGTTTATAATTTATGTAAGTTTATATCCATGCGCGGGTCTTACCCTTGTGGGTTGTAACTTATATAAGTTGTGTATATGATAATGATATCTGCAATAGGTGAATTTGTTTTATACTTTTCTGTCAACTTGTATGTTTTGCATTCACCTAGCACTTGTTTAACACTTTTATATTTTTGTTTTCATCCACGCGCTGGTCATACCCTTGTGGACTGCTATAATGATTATAATAATATGTATGTAATTGTATATTAACTTGTATCTGTATTTATATTTCAATAAACGTCAATTCAGTTATTTTATTTATTTATGTTTACTATACAAGCTTGATTAGCTTGGTATATAGTTTACATCATGAAGAAAACATCTCATATTCACGTTAGAAAGAAAACATTCTAATTATAATCATTGTGCATTCTATCAGAACTATACCGGGTGTCTCAGAGCTTTTAGGCCAGCAGATATATCAGTTACCTGCAGAAGCATAAAAAATAAAAATACAAATGAAGTATTAATTTAAAAGCTCATCTGTATTTTGATACATGATACTACAGAAAATGTTCAAAATGTTGGCCAGCACATGCTTCAAGTCGCCGAATCAGCGCGGGTACAGGAAGCCCTTATCATGTCCGCAGTAACGGTATGACAAGCCTCTAAAATCGTCAATATTTATTGGTTGTGTTTTGAAGACAACTCGTTTCAGATATCCCCATAGGAAAAAGTTCAGTGGCGTAAGATCTGTAGAACATGCAGGCCATCGCACAGGTCCACTATTTCCAATCCAACGGTCTCGAAAAGTATTAATGAGGAATGTAGTAACGATATTATGGTTATGTGCAGGAGCACCATCTTGTTGCCACTACATTTGCTGTCGTTCTTCAATTGAAATATCTTCCAGTAGTGCAGGAACACAATTTTCCAAGAAATGTAGATATCGGTGGAAAAAATGGGGGCCGATGAGTCGTCCATTATGTAAACCACACCACACGTTCACACCCCACATTGTTTGGAAATTGGTTTATCTCCAGTGAGGGTTGTCCTGTGACCAATAGTGCATGTTATGTCGATTAACAGTACCATCATTATGGTAGCGGGATTCGTCACTCCACAAGATTTGATTAAGGAAGTGGGGATTGTCATGGACTAAAACTTGAATGTGAGCAATGAATGCCGTTCGTCTTTCGAAATCGGTAGGTCTGAGTCCTTGGTGTAAATGAATTTTGTAGAGTTGATACTTGTACTGTTCAAGAATTCTTTGCATAGACGACTTACTGATCCCAATCTCTACCGCCAATGCACGAACCGAAATATGAGGATGTGCTTCGGCGTAGGCCAACACATTGATGCAATTTTCTTCAGTTCGCACAGGAGTAGGCTGTACTTGATCTGTTTTTCATGGAAATGATCCCGTTCGCATGGTATTTTCTACATACGAAAACGTATTGCGACCTGGTTGTCGACGATCAGAAAAGCGCTGCCCACACAGCCTCTCCTCCGCACGTTTATTCTTTCGGCATTCACCAAAAATTAAAATATCAACGTTTTCGTTGGGAGTGAAGGTAAAAGGCATTTTCATTTACAACAACAATATCACGACTGATAGCAATGTGTCATCCAGATACCGTAGGAATCAAACAAAGCACAAAAAGTTCTAACATCTTATCGCCTCTTTTTCTGCTTAGCGTACACTTTTTCTGGACTCTAAAATGCAGAACAATTCGATCAGTCCAATTAATAGTACCCACTAACGTATTCAATTTTCTCGTGTAACTATCATCACAACTACATATTATGATATATCGTTGATTGCGAAATAACAAGAGCTGTAAGTTGAACGACAAACAACATGGGGTTGCAATTTGAATAACAAATGTTAGGGATGGTTTCGCAGGAGTTAATCGCCAGGGGATGGATTTTGCTCTGCTGCATGAAAGTGCCTGTGGTCTCCTATTTTTCTCATTTTTTTTTTCTGTAGGTAACTGAGATATCTGCTGGCCTAAAAGCTCTGGGACACCCGGTATATTTTGCTTCATTAGGTAGAATGTGATAAAAATTCGTTTATACAACTTAGATTGGGACAACGTCCAATCAATAACAACACATTGTGTATTGCGAGTGAGACGTGCGGGCATATTGAATGGAAGTAGTTCCAAAATTTTTTTGTAATTTATTACTTCATGTAGAAAACTCGGGGGTCTGTGATTAAAGTCGGGATTCCAAAAAAAAAATGCTCTTCTTCGCCTTCGTATTTGGTCTCAAATGAACAAACCAAATTTTGCTATTGGAATCAGAAAATAAACTAAAATCGTACATTTTCATCAGGTACTCTCGCCCCATGTTAACCGCAGCCGGAGTTTTCACCATAATCATCATGGTGGTGGGCGTTTTGGGCAACTGTCTAACAATCGGAGCTCTACTTAGACATTCCAAACTCCGCACTGTGGCAGCTGCTTTCATTGCAAGGTAAGAAAATGAATCATTATTATCATTATTTATCATTGTTCAGATAGCGATTGTTTTATTTCTCGTGACGACTTAGCTCTCGCCGTTTCAAGGATTTTCACGCATAGGCAACCGCAAGCGTTTCCGGAATGTCTATACATGCATACAGGTCATCGTGAAACAACACATTTAGTGATAATGAGAATTTACCATGATTCGTATTTTCATCTATGATGTTGGGAAATTGTTCTTTGCCCTCTCGTATCGACCACAATGAAATCGAACTTTCAGAAATGACTGTTTGAGCACGGTAATTTTTCTTTTCCCAGTAATATTTTGTTCGTTTTCTGGTGGTATTGGTTTCACAATATGTATCTTCTCTTGCTTTCATTTCCGTCAAAGCTAAACTTATCAAGAAATAATAACCAGAAAGATGGCGAAGACCGAATTTCAACATACTTCATTCAATACCTTATGACATATTATTATGCTAAGGTTGAATTACCAAATAATTTCTCCCCTTCCTATCCCAATTAATACAAACCTCTAGACAATGTCGCTTTCTTGAGTATTGTGGTAACAATATGAACTACATGATATACAGTCTGTCCATAAAGTAACCCCCCCTGTTAACTTTTGAACGGAGTGGAATTTTCCTTTGAAATTTCTTTCGGTTAAATGGTAGTTCATAAGCTACTCTTTGACATTCATAAAAAAATGCTGTCTTTCAAAATGGCGGCCATGCGCCATTTTGGAATATTTTTTTAAATGGCATGGGGGGTCGAGTGATACCTCATTCGATATGTTTTTCAATTCTCTATTCGGCAGCAAAATTTCAAACTGAAATATTGGTCCAAAACAAACTGGCGGTACATTATTTTAGAACTCTCACGAGAGGATCCTGTCGAATAAATGGCTATTAAAGAGCTTTAGTGCAATGATAAAATATTTTTTCGTTTCTGCAAGAGCTTCTTTGGTGCCATATTAGAAAAAAAATCAAATAAGTAGATAAGAAGTGTGAAACCTCATTTTATAGAATCTCAGCAAATCTCAGAAATCATGTCCCATATACGATTCTGAGGGACAGAAAACATTTGTAAATATCAAAAAATATTTCTTCATTTCAATTGAGCTCGTTTGAAGCCATTTGTTCATAGAAATCGCGTATAAAAGTTCTAACATAATGTGCCACCATTTTGTTTTGGATGAATATTTTTGTCTGAAATTTTGTAGTCGTTTGGAAAATCAAAAGACAATTCGAATGAGGTATCACTCGACCCCCCCATGCCATTTAAAAATTTTTTTCAAAATGGCGCCTGGCTGCCATTTTGATGGATAGACATTTTTCATTACTGTCAAAAATTAGCTTGTAACATACCATTTCGCAAAAAAAATTCACAAGAAAATTCCACCCCGTTCAAAAGTTAACAGGGGGGGGTTACTTTATGGACACACTGTACATTGCTGTTACCGCTTGGTTATGCCAAATATTATGAATTTTTCACAATTTTCTTCTCGTTAGTGTCGCTTTGAAGTACAAAATGTGTAGAAAATTGCGAAGCACATAAACATGAATATTGGTTTCATTGCTGAATCAGAAAGTGACTTTCTTTGGCATCATAATTTTATTTTTTATATCAGTGTGTTTGTTAACGCCACCCAAGAGTTTCAACCAAGAACTCTTAGTATTCCTTCAAGGACAAGAACGATAAGTACAACGGTAAATTGAGTGTTTTACAAAATTCGGCAATTTCAGGTTAGGTACTGATTTCGTCGGAAAAAAATGCTGCACAGAGAACTGGAATTGAATTTTAGGTTTTTCTTCACTTCTGTATTTTGTTTTTGTTATGATTAAGGTTTATCTGGTGCTTTAAATGTTTTATTTAAATAAAAAGTTCATATTACGGAATCAACTCATGTACTTATTTGTTTTCTAGCATCCCGTTCCATATAAACCATAATTTATTACCTATTGCTTAGGATAATGAAATTGAGGTATTATTTCTATTCATGTTTAAATAGGGTGAGCTTTGTTTTGACCTCGAATTTTCCATTTTTCATAATATACCTATTCAGGCCGCTAACTGAATGTTGATGTATCAGTGATTCGATTCAACGGGGAATTTGATGCATAAGGTAGAGTCATATCGTTAAATAATTTGCAAAGTGGGCGCAGAACAATTGAGTGCTGATGAAGTTCTAAAATGAACTCAATTCTCATATCTTTTTCATGTCTATTTTATACCTCAATGTGTGAATGAACGTATAAAAAATTAGGTACGTCACATCAAGAATATGTTTCGAATTTGAAAGTTGAAGTTCTGAAATGAATCAGTTCATTGCAATATTGCTGTTTTAGACGTTTCTGTTCACTATCAATTTCAAATATACTTTCATGAAACTCTATGTGACTAGCAGGCGAGTTACACTGTTATTCGCAATTATGACTTATACAAAATGATACATTTGAATTAATTTTAGATTTTTTGCACCTTCAAATAATTACCTGTTCATACAATTTCACATCGTAACGTTAAATGGATCGTGATGTGCATTTGATTCTGAAGTACAAATGGAATGTCACATTGGGCCATTTTCGAGTCGCATTTGGCATCACGATTTGATGGTGTCTGAAACATGAAAGTGAAACTCACTACCATCTCAGATATGATTTAATGTTAAGTGGGATCATCTGTATTGTTCCAATGGCAATGTCCATAAAGTGTAACACTCCACAATTTTGAAAATGCAAATTTGATAACTCTAATTCAAAATTGTGTTACTACTTTCTTGCTGATAAGCTGCTCAGATTGATGCGATTAGGGTGTGAGTGAGGTTCAAAAAATTATTGATCAAAAGGTAAAGCAGATATTAAACAAATAAGACATGACTCCACTAGTTCAGACAGAAGGACGCCCGGTTGCCAAAAATAAAACCGAAGAGAAAGATAAATATAATTTGATTTGTTTCTAGCTGGAATGGGAAGGCAAAATAAATATGCAAATCAATTAACAACTTTATTTTATAAAATTGAAACAAAATCTGAATCTCGAAAAAATTTCTGAAGGCTACACATTAAACCTCCTTGTGGTACCTGTCCTCCACCCAGTATATGGCCTCTACGATAGCATACCAAGCAGACGAAAGAAATCAGAATTTGTTTTTACAAGAGTTTTGGGACGAATGATCATTCATAGAACCACAGGATTATATTCTGAATTCTATTATATAAGGATTTATACAGTAGAAATCTGATAAGAGTAAACACACTCTGACTGAATGCTCAAAAGTCAACATTTTCCAGATAAAAGGAATACTAGCAAGCTAGAGAAAAGAATATTCTCCAGGAAAAAATATTAATGGTTACTTGACGCAGAATTACCCACGTTTCCCCTACTTCATGCCGGTTTTACATACTTTCTGCTTCCATTCTAACCAACTTCAAGTATCTTCGAATACTATTTAAGGTATGCAACTCGATTTGCTAATGGATGTATACTTAGTTGCCTACCCTACAAAATATGTAAACGATTCCTCATGTTTCGCCGGCCAGCGGCCTATTCTCGGATGTCGAGTGAGATGGTTGCATTCGACATAATATGTCGATGGAAATTGTCGCACAACATTGGCATGTAGTATTCTCAAATGGGTTCGACACATATGTCGCATGAGACAAATTTTGTCGAATAACATGAGCTGACAAAACCGAATTTTTGATGTTAGGACGTGTTCTATGCCCCTTCTCTTGTGAAACGTTAATAATGATAACAAATAAGATGACATTTGCTTTTGGAAGTAAGATTACATCAGAATAAATAAAGTAGAAACACACTATTTTGAAAATGTTGACTATTATATGAAGGTTTTGTCAACTTTGCATGTTGCTTTTCTAAGATATTCATTTTTAAAGTTTACGGTATTACAATAAATGTAGCCTAGTTACTTAGCAATAAAGTTCAGCAATCTATGCATTAATTTTTGTTTTTCATACGAATTGTGGAAAACAGTTTTGAATTTCAGTGAATCACTCATCATGGATTGAGAAAAGGAACCACATGGCCAAAATTATTTTTCCGGGAGTCCAGGGCCGGTTTCACTCCAGCAATATTCCTCAACTTTCTTATAATGGACTCTGCCATCATCACAATCTTGGAAAATTTTCAGAATAGGGTGCAGAGAAAAACCACATGGTCCAAATAATTTTTCCGGGAGTCCAGGGCCGGTTTCAATCCAGCAATATTCCTCAACTTCCTTATTATGGACTCTGCCATCATCATAATCTTGAAAACTTTCCAGGATAGTGTGCGGAAAAAACCACATGGTCAAAATTATTTTTTCGGGAGTCCAGGGCCGGTTTCACTCATGCAATATTTCTCAACTTCCTTATTATGGACTTTGCCATCATCATAATCTCGGAAAGTTTTGAGAATAGGGTGCGGAGAAAAACCACATGGTCAAATTAATTTTTCCTTGCGTCCAGTGCCGGTTTCACTCAAGCAATATTCCTCAACTTCCTTATTATGGACTCTGCCATCATCATAATATCGGAAAGTTTTCAGGAAAGGACGCGGAAAATACCACATGATCAAAATAATTTTTCCGGGCTTTCAGGGCCGGTTTCACTCCAGCAATATTTCTCAAATTCCTTACTATGGACTCTGACATCATCATAATCTTGGAAAGTTTACAGGATAGGGTGCGAAAAGGAACCACATGGCCAAAATGATTTTTCCGGGCGTCCAGGGCCGGTTTCACCCCAGCAATATTCCTCAACTTCCCTATTATAGACTCTGCCGTCGTCATATTCTTAGAAAGTTCTCAGAATAGAGTGATGATGGCAGAGACCATAATAAGGAAGTTTTGGAATTTTGCTGGAGTGAAACCGGCCCTGGAAGCCCGGAAAAATTATTTTGACCATGAGGTTTGTTTCCGCACCATATCCTGGAAACTTTCCAAGATTATGATCATGGCAGAGTCCATAATAAGGAAGTTGAGGAATATTGCTGGAGTGAAACCGGCCCTGGACGCCAGGATTTTTTTTACAATTTGGTTTTTTTCCAAACCCTATCTTGAAAACTTTCCTAGATTATGATGATGGCAGAGTCCATAGTGAGGAAGTTGAGGAATATTGCTGGACTGAAACCGGCCCTGGACGCCCGGAAAAATTATTTTGACCATGTGGTTTGTTTCCGCACTCCTTTATGAAAACTTCATAAAATTATGATGAAGGGAGAGTCCATAATAAGGAATTTGAGGAATATTGCTGGAGTGAAACCGGCCCTGGACGCCCGGAAAAATTATTTTGACCATGTGGTGTTGATGTTTTGTCCTTTATCATTAATAAAGTAATATTGCTTCGTGATAAAACTCCTACAATCCTGCTTTTATTGTTTAATGCTACATTCAACCATTTTACATTTTTCAACTACGAAGATGATCTTACTTGACAGTTGACATTCAGGACAGAACTTAAAAACTAAGAACAACAGTCTTGCCACTCTTTACAAGTCAATAATAAAGAAGGTGTTCTTTGTACTTTAACATGTGGTTTGTTTCCGCACTCCTTTCTGAAAACTTCATAAAATTATGATGATGAGAGAGTCCATAATAAGGAATTTGAGGAATATTGCTGGAGTGAAACCGGCCCTGGAAGCCCGGAAAAATTATTTAGATCATGTTGTTTTTTCCGCACCCTATTCTGGAAACTTCACAAGATTACGATGATTACGAATCTCGGACCAAATAATCACTCACCTTACGGATGTAGGAAACGGATATTTGGGTAAACGATACCAGCGTGCCCTCCAAATGTATAACTGCTTCTGAAACAGGCCCGACTTGGATAGTCCTTACGAATAAAATATCTCGAGAATATATTGAAAAAAATTGAGACGATTTGGAACATAGTGAAATCGTTATACATACGTAATACAACATCAAACGCGGAATGAAATTTAATTTTAAAAATGTATATATTAAAACAGAGCCGCAGTTAAAAAAATAAGTTCCGAAATAACTTAAAACTCCAATATTTGTCTGGAAATTGTATATATAATATAAATGGTCTCATGTACTATTTAACCGAAACCATAGTCAACTATTGCCGTTTCCGCCGATTTTACCACGACGGACATCGTTGGACTCATTATACTTGCTGATCACTTTAATGTGCCACAAAAAATTGAAAAAAAGTAGTAGTACGGTAACAGAATATTCAAAGAGGTGGGCAATAATGAAACAAATGAAAAAAATTATTTCTTTTTATTTCCCGATGCAATTGCTTCTTCTATCCATCGTGGATCATGGCATTTCTCATTTCGCAAGGAACGTTGTCGTATCATCTCTTCTAAAACACAATCCTCATAAAACCTTTCCACAGTTGATACCATCTCTTCTTTCCATAAAATTTCGTCCTTTTTTATTTCTTCTACAACAAAATTGTGAGAATTTCTTTTTGTGATATTCAGCTGACCCTGAACCTGCAACAATATACAAGTTAAATACTTACCAGCTTTGTATCTCAAAAAATTTGTCTTCAATCTCAATTCTTCAAACATGTTTTTTTTTCGTATGGTAGCTTCCTCTAAAGTCAAACCTAATTTGAAAACAGTCGGTAGACACTTCACCTCTACACAATGCTTGTTTTCAATGAGCCCTATAATAGACGAATTTTATAGTAATGAAAAAAACTCACCATCAAGAGAAGCTGCCAAGAAGGGTTTTTCATAGTAAATGAAGAGTCCGGCAGGTTGTACCTCACACCCTATTTTCTCTTCTAGCTACTTCAGGGCCACTAATTCATTCTTTTGTCCATATGAAATGTTGGAAATGTGACTGAGGTTTTTGTGGGCGCTGTAAAGAATCTGATGAACTAACGCATGGCATCTTGTCGTTTATCTTCTCCTCATCACAACACCAAAATTGGATGCCGTCAACCTATCATTTCCTTCCGAAATATACATATGGTTTTCGAATTGTCCCACTGTCAATTCTGCGATTTGGTTTCTCTGTTCCGGAAGAATTATTTTGAACATGTGGTTTTTTTCCGCACCCTTTCTTGAAAACTTTCCTAGATTATGATGCTGGCAGAGTCCATAATGAGGAATTTGAGGAATATTGCTGGAGTGAAACCGGTCCTGGAAGCCCGGAAAAATTATTTTGATCATGTGGTGTTTTTCCGCACCCTATCATGAAATTTTTCCTAGATTATGATGATGGCAGAGTCCATATTAAAGAAGTTGACAAAAATTGCTGGAGTGAAACCGGCTCTGGACGCCCCGAAAAATTATTTTGAACATGTAGTTTTTTCTGCACGCTTTCCTGAAAACTTTCCTAGATTATGGAAGTTGAGAAATATTGCTGGAGTGAAACCGGCCCCGGACGGCCGGAAAAATTATTTTGAACATGTGGCATTTTTCTGCACCCTATCCTGAAAACTTTCCTATAATAAGATGATGGCAGAGTCCATAATTATGAAGTTGGTAAATATTGATGGAGTGAAACCGGCCCTGGACGCCCGGAACAATTATTTTGAACATGTGGCATTTTTCTGCACCCTATCCTGAAAACTTTCCTAGATTATGATGATGACAGAGTCCATAATAAAGAAGTTAAGAGATATTGATGGAGTGAAACCGGCTCTGGACGCCCCGAAAAATTATTTTGAACATGTGGTTTTTTCTGCACGCCTTCCTGAAAACTTTCCTAGATTATGATGATGGCAGAGTCTATAATAAGGAAGTTTTGGAATATTGCTGGAATGAAACCGGCCCTGGAAGCCCGGAAAAATTATTTTGAACATGTGGTGTTTTTCCGCACCCTATCATGAAATTTTTCCTAGATTGTGATGATGGCAGAGTCCATATTAAAGAAGTTGACAAAAATTGCTGGAGTGAAACCGGCTCTGGACGCCCCGAAAAATTATTTTGAACATGTGGTTTTTTCTGCACGCTTTCCTGAAAACTTTCCTAGATTATGGAAGTTGAGAAATATTGCTGGAGTGAAACCGGCCCTGGACGGCCGGAAAAATTATTTTGAACATGTGGCATTTTTCTGCACCCTATCCTGAAAACTTTCCTATAATAAGATGATGGCAGAGTCCATAATTAGGAAGTTGGTAAATATTGATGGAGTGAAACCGGCCCTGGACGCCCGGAACAATTATTTTGAACATGTGGCATTTTTCTGCACCCTATCCTGAAAACTATCCTAGATTATGATGATGACAGAGTCCATAATAAAGAAGTTAAGAAACATTGATGGAGTGAAACCGGCTCTGGACGCCCCAAAAAAATATTTTGAACATGTGGTTTTTTCTGCACGCTTTCCTGAAAACTTTCCTAGATTATGGAAGTTGAGAAATATTGCTGGAGTGAAACCGGCCCTGGACGGCCGGAAAAATTATTTTGAACATGTGGCATTTTTCTGCACCCTATCCTGAAAACTTTCCTAGATTATGATGATGACAGAGTCCATAATAAAGAAGTTAAGAAATATTGATGGAGTGAAACCGGCTCTGGACGCCCCGAAAAATTATTTTGAACATGTGGTTTTTTCTGCACGCTTTCCTGAAAACTTTCCTAGATTATGATGATGGCAGATTCCATATTAAGGAAGTTTTGGAATATTGCTGGAATGAAACCGGCCCTGGACGCCCGATAAAATTATATTGACCATGTGGTTCATATCCTCAATCCACACTGAAATATTCAACTGTTTTCCACTATTCGTATGAAAAAAAAAGAAATTCAAATAATGCTGAACTTTATTACTAAAGTAACTAGGCTAATATATGTGGTTGTTGAATTCGTTAATATTATATTAGTCTCTTGAGTTTGCATGTATTGACGCAATCTTGTTGTTGAGTGTAGGTTACGTTGTTTAAAGTATCGAACAATTGATTTGAAAAAGTTTTGTATTAGAATTCAATTCATCGAACGGTTCCCTAAAGTTTTGTTCAATCGATAGTAATAAGTATACCCATATGTCATAATACGGTAAACGCATCATGCAAAGTTGACAAAACTTTTACACATAATAGGCACTATTTTGAGAATATAGTGTGAGTAAATTTTTGACCAAATTAACGAAATAGTTTTTGAGACATTCAATAAAAGCATTGTAAATGACCTAACAACAAAATGTAACGCACCCTGTATCTGAATAAAAGGTAATATCTAACAATTGAATTCATCAGAAAGTTGCCTCATCTTCTGTTCAATTAACAGCAGTAATAAATAATTTTTTCGTGGTAAAAATTGATCAGTCAATTGTTTTCAGTATAGGGGTATATTTCAAAATATTCCAAACAGAGAGACTCATCAAGAAACAAAACACATTTTTATCAGCTAGACTAAAACTATAATGTCTTACCAAAATATGACTTGTTTGTTGGTTCTGGAATAGCGCTAGAATAAAAATACCGAAAAACGACTTTTTGACTATTCCCCGTATACACCCTAATGTACTTTCATTATTAATGTTATAATTGGACATGTCAACGAGTTTCGATGAGTACATTTCCATCCTGAATTTGTCTAATTTCGACTAACAAAACAGTTTTTTTCTTTGTCAATCCTACCCAAGTACGACATTTTAAAGAACTTTGACGACTTATATCTCAAAAACGACATATTATGCAAAACCATTTGAATTCACATATTTTTTTAGAGATCCATCCTTCTATCACATAATGAAATTTCAGCCAAGTTGACCGAGATCCAATTTCCCATCTGTTTTCGTGCAGGAAGATCAACAGAAGGGGCAGTTGTGAGTTCCTTGACTATGTATACAAGAATCTAGACTCTGGGAACTACGTTTCTGTATTATTTTTTGACCTGTCACGAGCTTTCGACAGTTTGAGAATCAGTTCCATCATAGAAAAACTTTGTTTCTGTGGATTAAGAGGACAAATATTCAATGTTTTGAAATCCTATTTGATCATGAGAAAGAGTTATGTACAGATTGATAATGAAATTTCAGAATATTACGATATTTGATTAGGAGTTCCTCAGGGGTCTGTATTGGGACCACTGCTATGCATAATTTTCAACAATGATTTACCGGGGCACATCAAAAATGGATCTGTCATAATGTTCTCTGGCAATTCTTCAGTAGTGGTTTCAGCACAGACTCCCGAAGAACTACGAGCTATAAACACTGACGATCTGGTCCTAGTTATAAACTATACTTCCGAAGAGACGATCTCCTAAGTCCTTCAGGATATATTGGATACCATATGTAAATGGTGTGATAGGGGGGAAATGTCCATTTACCCCCACAAAATGGTCATAGTACCGTTCACCAGGAAAAAGAAGCTGGAACATCAATGGTATAAACTGGAACTCGCACTTGGAAAAGACATCCGAAAGGCCAGCCTATGATTATGGACATGCCTCAGAAATGTGGCATATCATAGGGTATGTCACCAAAACACGTATATTGGTTGTTCATGACCGTCATCAAAAAATGGCCCTTGCTAATCTTTGCGGACTACAGAGATAAGCATGCCTGGCTATTACTGGAACCATTCGCTCCACGCATACGACAGCAATGGAAGCCCTCCTTGGATTACTTCCTCTCCACATAGCTCTGGAGAAAGAGGCAAGATGGGCAACATACAGACTCTACCAAGGGGCCATTAGTCTACCGCATGAGAAGCAGTAGCATGCTGGAACAGCTAACAACATTCTGGGAATGCCCGTAGGCAGCATGCCTAAAACTATCAACCTTCACACGTCCTACACTGTGGTCTTTCCCGAAAGAGAAGACTGGGTGCCGAATGAAACCGACCTATGTAGGGCAAATAAATGTTGGTTTACCGATGATTCCAAAACTTTGGAAGGCGTCGGAGCCGGAATATACGAGATGAACCCAGTAGTGAAACGCTCATTCAGTATGGCTAAACTAGCTATAATATTTCAGGCAGGTATATGCTATTGAAATTCGTGCATGGGAGCTGGAAAATCGACACCACACACGAAAAACAATAAAAATATTTTCAGATAGTCATGCAGAACAGAAAGTGCTTTAAATCTAGGCCTTAAACCGACTAGCACAACGCAACAACGTTACCCTAGTCTGGATACCAGGTCACACTGTCCTAGAAGGAAACGAAATAGCGGACGCCCTAGCAAAAAGGGGAACAGAAACAACTGGATCACAACCAGCAATCGGTTTAACATATAGCACTGCCAAGAATATCATAACAGCCTGGGCAGACAATAAAAGACTCGAGTATCGGCGTAGTCTACCGGGCCTACCCTATTCCAAAGCATTTATCGCTTGCACAAGGAAAAAACAGGACTTTGACAAACTGCTAAAACTCAGTAGAGCACATCTCAAAGATATGATAGGTTTGCTCACTGGCCACTGCAAACTCAAACTTCACATGATCGGACCTACACAAGATGCAGAGTACCGGCCATGTATGGAGGCTGATGAAACGGCCAAGCACATTCTGTGTACATGCCCTGCAGTGGCCAGAACCAGATTTTCAATATTTGGCAATACAACAGTAAGGCCAGAAAACCTGGTAAATTGTTCTCCCAATGCATTCCTCAATTTTGTTAAGAGATTGGATATATTGGGAGAAATATAACCATATAGGATGAACAAACAAATACATTTTGTTTTGAGTTTACACATAGATAAAAATCTTTCGTGAGAAAACCTTATAGAATTACCTTAGCATACAGCTGAAGAAAACAGTAGAGAAGGACAGTCTTCTGAACGTATACTACTTGCTATGGTCTATAGTCATCTGATGTTACTCTCTGGGGACACTCGATTCACTCTAGGAAATTATTTATACTACAAAAACTTGTTATGAGGTTGATATCCGGTTTGAAGTATAGAGACAGCTGCAAAAAGGTATTTTCAAATTAAAAAGTTCTAACCTCACCATGCATTCATTCATTCATTTATTTATTAACTACATGCCAATTACAATGTAATGGATAAGTGTCGTCAATAGCTTCACATGACAGTGAATATTGAATAATTTAAGAAACAAAACACAAAATTAAAAACATTTTAAAAATGGTGAACGTACCACAAATGAAATATAAAATTTAGAGAGATTTACAGTAAGTAATAAATTCGCCGAGGTTATAAAAGCAGTTCGCTATTAAACAAGTCTTAAGTTTATGTTTGAAGTGTCTGGTAGACTGAATGGATTTGATGTCCGTTGGTAGCATATTGTATAGTTGAATACCGGCTCCTTCCGGGGATTTCTTACAGTAACTATGGTTGTTTTTTCTACTATATATTTTATTGTTATTTCTTGTCGAGGATATATATATATATATATACCGATTAAAGTAAGAATTTTTTTGGATTGGAAGGTTTCTCTACAAGATGTCCCGTAATCTAGATCAAACATAATTCGAAGAATTTTTTTCTGTATAACAAATACACGGTCTGTCTGAGGGGCTTGACCCTACGATATTATATTATATGACATTATTGAATGAACGGCTGCAAAGTAGTAAGATTTAAGAGAAATTTCATTAAGATTTTTTTTTTCAAAGTTAGAATTGCAAAAAAGCATTTGTTCAGTCTGGAGCACATACAGTGTGTTTCACTTCTCATGGAAACACCCACGTATCTTCTGTAATTTTTGACATAGAACCATGAAATTTTCAGAATCGATAAATACACTAGGAATGAACGGCATGCACAGAAGGGGTCATCCTATGTGATATACACTGCACACCAGCAGCGAAGGAACCACCAATTTTTCCGTAAAGTTATATTAGTGGGCAAAATTGTCCTGAAATTCCTTCGGATTCGTATTCAGGATCCCAAAATTACTGCCAATACACCTGTCTCCTGTAAAATGTTCAGTCCTAAAAGATTCTAATTTGTTTCACTACTCATCGAAACACCCTTGTATCTTCCGTAACTTTCGACGTAGGAACACGAAATCTTCAGGATCGATAGATACATCAGAAATCCTTGGATTACTTCCTCAAACAAAGAAACAAAAGAGGTTATCCTACGTGATATACACTGCACGCCAGCAGCGATGGAACCACCCATTTTTTCATCGCTGCTGGCGTGCAGTGTATCATTTCTAGTGTATCTATCGATCCTGAAAATTTCATGGTTCTACGTAGAAAATTACGGACGATACGGGGGCGTTTCCATGAGAAGTGAAACAAATTAGAATTTTTCAGGACTGAAAATTTTTCAGGAGACAGGTATACAGTTCAATTATTTTATCTTTACACGTGCGTCATTATTGTAATGCATATGAAATAAGTCGAGAAATTTTAGTCAAAACGAAGTCTAAATGTAAAACGACGTGGCTGATATCCCGATAAAAATTACAACGTGTAGATAATGAGATAAGATAATGAATTATTAAATTAACTAAATTAACATTTTCAAATTCATGGAAATGGCGAACCTCCAGACAATGAGATTTTTTTTTAAATTCAATTATTACGAGTCCGGTAACATCAGGTTTGATAGAATAATGAAACATGGGGGCAAATATATGTTCATAAAATTTCCTCTTTTGGCCAGTGAGTTTACTAGAAACTTTTGACCTACCTACTCTAATCTAATTTCAGTCACATTCATATAAGGAAGTTGTTTTATGCATACCTTAGCAGTCGTAAATCCACCGTTCCACCCTCCGAATTATATTGTAAGAGACGTTTAGTTTTGAAAAAAACTGTTTTTATAATGTGTCTGACTGCAAAACGAAGTAAAAGTGGTGACAAACAATCCCCAATGACAGAAAATAATGACGTGATTGATGGTACTGCTCTAGTCAATACACTATTTGGCAAGTTTAGTTGAAATGTAAAAACACTGTCAGCTTTATGGCTATCTCTTTTCACTGTTTTGAGTTTCAATGGATCATCACAATCCATAATTCTTTGCTTAGAAGACAAATGTCAACGAATTTTGATTCGCTCATAGCGGTTGATAGAGGTTGATAGAGGGTGTGTTATTTCTTAGATCATAAATTGATGACGCATGGGTGAAGATAAAATAATTCAACTGTATTAGTAGTAATTTGAGGATCCCGAATACGAATCCGAAGGAATTTCGGGCCAATTTTGCCACCTGAAATAACTTTCCGGTAAAATGAGTGGTTCCATCGCTGCTGGCGTGCAGTGTATATCACCCCTTTTGTGCAGTGAGTTTATTTCTGGTCTACCTATCGATCCTGAAAAGGACCCCGCACTTTTTATTGGTAAACTGGTTCTCGGTGAAATTGTTTGAATTTTCAGTATATTGTAGTATTCGATGTACTGATTGAACGTGCGGAATCGCAAAGTTCGTTGATGGATAGATTTTGAAATACAGGGCGTTCAAATTAAAAATCAGTAATTTTTATTTAATTATTTTTTTGGGATTTGAAAGTGCAGATATTTTTTCGTTCTCATCAACCAAATACCTTCATATTACTAAATATCATTCAGATTATATCATTATGTACAAAGTGAAAAATGAAAACATTTTAGTAATGTCTGAAAATTCGATGTAATAATGAAATATCGATAAAATTATTCTGGCATGCAATATACTATTCTTATTCCATCATTGATCATAATTCTTCCATTTCCTACAGGGTGATTTGGAAAATTGGTGAAATATATGGCCGGTTCTTTTGTACATATCCTGTATATTCAAGTGAATTACTATCCTCCGAAGATAGCTGATACCATATAAACATGATTTCGTTAGGATATATAGGGTGATCATGAAACTTTTCGATGATAAAAATAACAAATTATCAACGTTTCAGAAATCACTCTATAATTCACGATTAACTCGGTGAAATTCCTTTATTATTATTCAGTATATTTATCATTCTCTCCTCAACACTGTCTCAAACATTCAGATTCCTACCATGACTGGTTTCATAGTTATTAATTGAGAAACTTACTACCATTTGCATGACGAGCTGAAGGAACTTGTCCACGCGTACATTCTACTAGTGGCCAAGAATTTTCTCAAATAGTGAAACGTGAGGAAGTGGAGCTCAAAATAAATATTATATTATATGCAGGGTCCATCCAATTCTATCTACCATTTAGGAACTGACTGAATATACGACACATCAGGTACAATTTACAACTCAGGCATTAGCCAGATAAAATTCCTAATGCTTGGATAGTTTGACTCGCCCAATCGTGTATGAGTCCCCGGTACGAGAAATCTCTTATCACTGAAGGTGACAAGGAACAGCCTTAACCGAATCCACCTCCCCCGTAGCAGCGCTACGGTCCTCATACAGCAAGAAAATCCTATCGCCTATCGGGTACATTTTGATTTTGTCGTAGACGGAGAGTGAATGAAAAATAAAAATCAATTAGTTCCATCAGTGATAATTATTATTACTTCAACGTATTGAACTACCTTTACTGTTGAAATATAATAGATGTCTTTATGTTTCTGTTGATAGCCAGCAAATATAAAAATCATGGAAACGCATTGGAAAAAAACCGTCGCTGCCCAGATTCAAATTCTCCTGTTAGAAATGAAAGCGTTCTATCAATCATTTTCACTTTTCCCAGATAGTTTGTTTCTCACGTTTCACTATTCGTGAAAAATCTTGTCCACTAGTAGAATGTACGCGTGAACAAGTTCCTTCAACTCGTCATGCAAATGGTAATACGTTTTTCAATTAATAACTATGAAACTAGTCATAGTAGGAAACTGAATTTTTGGGACAGTGTTGAGGAGAGAATGATGAATATATTAAATAATAGTAAAGGAATTTCACCGAGTTAATCGTGAATTATAGGGTGATTTCTGAAACGTTGATATTATGTTATTTTTATCATCAAAAATTACCATGATCACCCTATATATATATCCCAAAGAAATCATTTTTATACGGTATCAGCTATCTTCGGCGGATGATAATTCACTTGAAAATACAGGATATGTACGAAAGAACCGGCCATATATTTCACCAATTTTTCAAATCACCCTGTAGGAAATGTATGAATTGTCATTAATGATGGAATAAGAATAGTATATTGCATGCCAAAATAATTTTATCAATATTTCATTATTATATCGAATTTTCAGACATTACTAAAATGTTTTTATTATTCACTCTGTACATAATGATATAATCTACACCATCTGAATGATATTTGGTAGGCACTTTCATATCCTGAGAAAATGATTAAATAAAAATTACTGATTTTTAACTTGAACTTTCAAAATCTATCCATCAACGAACTTTGCGATTCTGCACGTTCAATCAGTACATCAAATACTACAATATACTAAAAATTCAGACAATTTCATCGAGAACCATTTTACCTTTAAAAAGTGCGGGGTCCTTTCTACGTCAAAAATTACGGAAGGTACGAGGGTGTTTCCATGAGAAGTTAAACACACTGTATACAGGGCAATTCAAATTCGACCCCCACCATTGGGATCTCCTAAACTACAGGAGATACGTCGAAGCTTAAATTGGGGCAAAGTTGCGTATTCTGGTGCTTAACAAAATACTGTTTTGAAACTTGGAAAATTCCGAGTATTTCCGGAAATATCGGGAAAAAACTGAAAATCGGATTTTTCGTTTTTATTTTTTTCTTTCGTTATTTGACAACATAGCTCAAAACCAAAAGTAAATTTTCATTGATACTTTTTTTCAGATACACGTTCAGATTTACTATCGGACGTTTCGTCTTCTGGAATTCATCATCAACTTCTTTTTGTTATGGGCGCCATATTGTTTTTTTATACAGAAAAATAGTGATTCTCATTCTGATTTCATTGATGTATAATTTGTTATGATTTGCACTTCTGAAACCACAGATATTAAAAAAAAACAACTTCATCTGAGATGGTCATGACTCCATCGAAATATTTTGTTTAACCCTTAAATACCGATGCTCTTGAGATCAACCAAAATGCCGGTACGTGGACCCTTAGGGACCCCTATCAAATATATGATTTTTTGTGAATATTTATATGTATTTTTATAAAGAATTCAAAGAAAAGTCTTTCAAATACATTTTATTTCAATACAATTGTATATAAACAGATGAAGTTTAATCTAGCAAACAAATTACTTTTATTATTATTATTTACTGATAAACTTATTAAAAAATCCTTCTACACGACAAAAAAGGTTTAGAAAAATAGCCAATAGGGAAACTCATTTAGTTAATAGGAATACTATTAAGGAATATTCTGTTTGACAAACAGGTTGTACATACAAATGTTTGTTTGTTATTTCTGTGATCTTCACACACAAATTTGCGACAGAGGGCACACGTATTTACTTTCTTGTCGAAGCCACAGATTATACAAACTTCTGTAATCTGTGAAGGATACACACGACGTGATTACCGACACATATCTAGAAGCGCTGTTGCCAAAATGTTCAAATAATATAAATATTTGTATTAATTCTTGTTTGGGGTCTCAACGGGACCCCGCATAGGCATTTTAGGGTTAATAAACATAAGTTGTCAGAACTCATTAAACATCATAAGTTTGCACAAATACTTCAGTCGAAATGTCCTCATTCTCAAATGAAGAAAAACGAGATATGTTGAAACTTTATTATAAATTTGATAGGAATAGTACGAAAACAATACAAATTTATTTTGAATTATATCCGGAAAGACAACAGCCGGATAGAACATTATTCGGAATTTTGGGCAAACACTTGGCTGAGTACGGTGCGTTTCAAAAAACAAGAATGAAATCATGAGCTTGTAAAAAATGCACAAAAAGTATTACAACAAGTGTTCGAAATGATGGCCTTCCTCTTGAATACATAACCGAGCTCGTCGTCTCAAATTAAGAACAGCCCTAACAATATCCCTTCTTCTGATAGACCTAAGTTCATCTACTGTGTCATATTCTTGTTCTCCATAGATTCTGTTCTGTAAAGTGCCCCACAAGAAAGTATCCAAAACTGTGACGTCAGGTGACCTTGCCGGCCACCTCACTGGTCCAGAATTTCCTAACCACCTATTAGGAAATCTTTGGTGTAAATACAGCTGTTATAATTAACAAGGGGAAAAGTATCCACATATTCTTCGAATTCGTTTCTTAAGAACCGAAGATAGGTTTCACCGTTCAAAGTATTAGAGAAGAAATGAGGTCCAAGTATTCGGTCGTTATAAATGCCAGCCCACACATTCAAACGAAACCGAACTTGTGGTCTGACTTCTCTGAAGTGTCATGGATTATTTTCACTCCAAATGTGCTCATTATTTCTATTAAAAACACCACAGTTCGAAAAAGTACTCTCGTCGCGTCGGTCCAAATAATGTTTTTCAAGAAGTCTGTAGGGTCTACCCCATTCGAGAGCCAGCTACAAAATTCCATCCTTCTCTCAGGATCACCTGGATGTAATTTTTGTGAAATATGTATCTTATAACATTTCAAACCACTTTTTTTGAATTCCCTCCAAACGCTCGTCTGTGGCACATCCATTTCTGCCGAGACTTGATGTGTTGATTTGGAAGGCTCTGCATTTATCTAAAAAAGTACCAAAAATAATTATACTTATTGGAATATGGAATGAGCAATTATTTTACCTCGGCTAATAAGTTACGTCTAATATTTTGTTCCATTCTGCTTCCATATTTCATTCTTGGTTTTTGAAACGCACCGTACTCAGCCAAGTGTTTGTCCAAAATTCCGAATAATGTTCTATCCGGCTGTTGTCTTTCCGGATATAATTCAAAATAAATTTGGGTTGTTTTCGTACTATTCCTTTAAAATTTATAATAAAGTCATTTGAGAATGAGGACATTTCGACTGAAGTAGTTGTGCAAACTTATGATGTTTAATGAATTCTGACAACTAGTGTTTATTAAACAAAATTTTTCGATGGAGTCAT
This sequence comes from Chrysolina oricalcia, assembly GCA_944452925.2. Classification (NCBI taxonomy): domain Eukaryota; kingdom Metazoa; phylum Arthropoda; class Insecta; order Coleoptera; family Chrysomelidae; genus Chrysolina; species Chrysolina oricalcia. The sequence goes on along the minus strand of OX101825.2, from coordinate 48,946,974 downwards.
GACCATCTCAGATGAAGTTGTTGTTTTTTTAATATCTGTGGTTTCAGAAGTGCAAATAATAACAAATTATACATCAATGAAATCAGAATGAGAATCACTATTTTTCTGTATAAAAATACAATATGGCGCTCATAACAGAAAAAAAAAGTTGATGATGAATGCCAGAAGACGAAACGTCGGATAGTAAATCTGAACATGAGAACGTGTAACTGAAAAAAAGTATCAATGAAAATGTACTTTTGGTTTTGAGCTATGTTGTCAAATAACGATAGTAAAAAATAAAAACGAGAATTCCGATTTTCAGTTTTTTCCCGATATTTCCGGAAATACTCGGAATTTTCCAAGTTTCAAAACAGTATTTTGTTAAGCACCAGAATACGCAACTTTGCCCCAATTTAAGCTTCGACGTATCTCCTGTAGTTTAGGAGATCCCAATGGTGGGGGTCGAATTTGAATTACCCTGTATACAAAACCCAAAAATATGTAAAATAGAACAAAACTCAGATAAACATACATAGGTACTTGACTAGGAATGCCAATTCACTGTCAGTAATGAAGCACAACATGAGCAAGTTCGAAAATTCATCAAGATATACGAGTGTTACTTTTTTTTTAATAAATTACCAAATCATATGCAAAACTTGGGACTCATAGATTAAGTCGACAGTGAAAAAACTGCTATTACTCAGTTGAAGAATTCTTTTCTGACAGTATCTCTCTATGAGGGCCAGTTCTTTATGTTCGAGTTGAGCTCCATATAACTAACTAATGATTTAGATGGTAAATGACATTCATTAACTGACGTTTGAAGCATCACATTCTAACCATTAGTTAATCAACATGGAGTTTAACTGAAACTCAAAAAACTGACCCTGAATGAATCATATGTGTCGGGCCATTTTATATATGCACTCTGTGACTATGTCATTTATGTAGTCATTTTAATATGTTAACTGTGTAGAATTTATTTAAATATTTTTATTCCTAATACTGATTAATTTTTTCTTGTTTGCTTGACGCTTATGATGGCTCCATGAATTTGGAAATGCTATTTAAGTTCTTTGTCTTTAGTATTTGTCTTTATATTTGTACAGTTTTAGTACGAATATATTTCATATTGTACCATCCTCATAATAATCAGGTATAACAAGTGAAGCTCAACCATAACCTAAAAAACAATTCTCACCTATTCTCCACCATGGTAGATATTCCTCCTGTAGATGTAGGACGATTTTTACCCGTTTTAAGAGATTGAAAAGACAGATTTACTCGAAATATAAATCATTACCCTCACCCAACCTAACCTAACCAAGCCTATCCATGGGCCATTTTGTGGAAAATTTTATCGTCTCTGATTCCATCAAAGCCGTTATCCCTCAGCCCTCTTACTTTCTGATAAAACCCAAAATACATTTTTTTTCCTTGAAGTCACTTTTTTTTTAGTTTTCCTTTGTGTTTGTCAAGAAGTCACGTGCCGAGTTTCATACTGCTACAATTATACATCCTTCACTTTTAGCCCAAAGGACCACACACATTTCTTATGCAAATAGCCTTTCAGTCAAATTGAACAAAATTTCAATATGTTATTGTTTAAGTTGTCAAATGTCACTTTCTTACCATTATTATTGACTGAATTTTATTGCATGTAATATCACTGAATTATTAGTGAGTTTTTGATCTACACCATAGTATCAAACTTGGCAAGTGCAACAAACAGTATGTTTTCTGAGCATTTTTGATAACAATATACAGGGTAGATCAAGACTTAAGCTGACTTACACAAAATGAAAATAATGTCAGAACGAAGCATCAACGTTATAAGTCGGACCGTATCGAAATTGTTTGTTTGAAAAAGTTTCTGTGTTGGATATACAGGGTATAATGTAACCTCTTCCACTCCCTTTAAGGAGGGGTACATAAAGTTATGTAAGAACGAATGGCAGGTGTGGAAAATGCGAAAAAAAATTTTGAGAATTTTAAAATTTATGAAATGTGGGTCTCTCTCTAGACCTCTGTAAACGTAATCTTCAATCGGTTCGACAATCAGTGTCTTTCCTTCACCGGCAATTGCCTTTGCTGGTCTAGAAGGATGGCAAACAGGGGTTCCCAGAATGTAGACCCACATTTCACAAAATTTTAAAACTCTCATTTTTTTTGTTGCATTTTTTACACCTGCCATTCGTTCTAACATGCTCACAGGAGTGCAAGAGGTTAGATCACACACTGTATTCAATGATATCGATTGAACTCAAAAAATATGTATTTTTTCAAATATACAGGGTGAATTGAAAGTATAACTGTACTTAACCGTTATATTTGCTTCAGATAAAAGGATTTGATCAATTCAATGCACCGATTATATGTGCCATGTGGCCACTTCCAGGAAGAGAAATTATGAGTACTATACAGTGTGACTCAAGAATATACGAGACTCTGCGGGAATCTAAATTAATTTAGCTCCAGCATATACAATGAGCACGTAAAGGTTAGAACAAATTAGTTATACGCTTGATATGGTCATTAGGGAAAATAAGCTCAGACACGTCGATTTTATTTTTCAGTTGCGCATTTTTTGGTCTACTCAGATTCTTGATGACGTCATCACTGTTCGAGTTGTGACGCCATTATAATTTTTTTTAAATTGCCCTATTCTGATAATACTTTCGAAAAGAACGCATTTTCTCTATGTGGATGTCAATTTTTTTTATGTTAGATAACCGTATGTTCGAAATAAAAGGTATTTCATCTGTTAACGTAAACTTTTGACTTAAGATATCTCCACAAAATAAAATCTAGTAGGGTTAGATCAGAAGATCTTGCTGGTCACTCTAAAAATTCTCGTCGACGGGTAGAGGACGGCTATTATTATCATTTGCCGTGGCGCTGTGGTGCGACTTTCTGATTTTTGGTGGCGTATTAAATTTTCAGCTGCAGCAAAACCCGGAAAAACCTACAGCCCCATCCCGGGTGGTCGGTTGCACACTCCGAGCAAACACCAGACGTCGGGATTGGCATCTAGACAACTCACATCGCATACTTATTGCTGCTTAAGGTATGAGGTCGCCTATCGATACCGATACACCTGAGAAAAATTCCCTCATCCTTCGGATTTCGATCGAGGATTTATAGAGTGGCCAGCTAGATCTCCTCATCTAATCCTACTAGATTATTTTGAGGGGATACCTCAGAACAAAAGTTTACGTTATCAGACCTAATTATGAGTGAAATATCTTTTATTTCTCGAAAATACTGTTATGTAACATAAGAAAGAATATGATCCCTATACGCAGAAAAATGCGTTGTTTTTGAAGGTCGTATCAAAAAAGGGTGATGCCATTAAAAAAAATTGTGATGACGTCATGACTCGAAAAGCGATGACGTCATAAAAAATCTGAGTATACCAAAAATGCGCAACTGAAAAAGAAAATCGACGTGTCCGAGCTTTTTTCCCAGGGGCCTTATCAAGCTTTTAACGAATTTGTTCCAACCTTTACGTGCTCACTGTATACATGATAAACTACCCAGACAGCACAAATACGTCCCAAGAACGTCCTGAAGCCGTTCGCGTCGGACATTTCGAACGTCCAGAAGACGTCCATTTCAAGTACGGCGGACCTCTCTAGGGCATTTTGGGAACGTACGATGTTACAAAATCAGAGGTCCTTAGGACATACGATTTGGGTCCTTTTCAAGTATGTTCTGGACTATTTGGGGACGTTTTGAGGACGTACATCGTACGATCGTACGGCATACGTCTTTGGGACGTTTGGGAGACGTACGATTGTACATGGTACATACGATTTAGGTCCGTTTCGGGTCTGTTTAGGACCATTTGGGGACTTTCGAAGACGTACATCGTACGTTCGCTTTAGGTTCGACGAACGTCATTAGGACGTCTCTAGGACATGAGATTCAGGTCAATCTCAAGTCTGAACCTAAGAAGTAGTCAAAAATAAACATTTCTAGAGTAATAGGTTATATGTATAATATATATTAATAGAATTTGACATCAATTTTTCAAACTTCAATTTTCATTCGATGTAACACCCATCTTCTCAGAAGATCTCTTCAACCAGCTCTGTATGGAGGCTTCGGTAGATTTGTGATCCTTTGAACGCCAGATTTTTGCGCTGCACCTTTAAAAAAACACATGAAAATTGGTTGTATTTTCCCACTGAATTTTAGTGTTTAAACCAAACAATGAAATATCGCGAAATATACTAGTTTGTTTCAATTACAAAGAAAAATTAACATCGTCTTTTGGCGAGCACATGATGTTTTTGAAGGTTAGGCATGACTAGCATTTTTCTTCCCCTTCTCGATGTTAGCTGACAAAAAATATGTTCACACTATTCGAATACTTCAAAAAACTATACTACTCACCTTTGATTAGAACTGCTACTATTCCACAGCGTTTTGTTTTATAAACTCACATTCCACGTAAACACCAAAACAAATAACTAACGTCTAATGGCTTCAGAAGCGAGTGAAGCGACTCCACCTGTCAATGAAGGAATTATAGTACAGTGTTGCCAGAATGATCGATTTTTCCTAAAAATTATGTTACAAATTATGTTCCAAGTTTATTAGTAGTATACAATCAGGGCCGTGCGCCCGTGAAATTAAGAATCGCATAATCGTGTCGAGAGATTGGAAAATATGTTACAATTTTCGATTATGATACACGTTATTGTTGATCATAAATTTGAGGAAAAATTATGTAACAATCCGATAATTCTTTTACTTGTGGCAACACTGCATACAGCGAGATGAGACTGACATTTTCGAATTTAGTGAATTAGGAGATGATACAAATTCTTTGAGGTTTCAGCTGTAAGTATTCGTGCAAATTGATGACAATGAAGATCCACCGATATTGGAATATTATTTCACTTGTAAATCGTTTTTGGGACATCATTTGGGAGCTGTTAAATATGCATCAACGAAAATTCCTAATTATATTTGTGATATGTATTGGAGTCCCATTGAAGAAATTCTGGAATCATCGAAGTTTAAAATCAGTGCTATACAAATGATGTTCTGAATACCAATAAAATCTATTCGAATCTGTAGAAACCCAACGAGCATGATTTTAAACAGGTGAAATGTTCAAAAGAGTATTACATTCGCTTGAAAAAGATACAGTGTATCGAAACATGTCGCGTAGACGATAATCTGTGGAAATTTATTCGTGTTTACCTTAGTGTCATTTTCAAAAGAGTAGTCTGATTTGCGACTTATCATGGACGAGTCTTCAGTTACTATTTTTTTTTCGAATAAGCGCGTTTTTCATTGATTTGTGTTTACAAGTAGAAGTATTTCTGTTATTTATTTATGCTGATGACGGCCATGGTGCGAACTACATTTATATCGGTATTTTATCAAGTACTGACTAACCCCGTATTTGAAAACAATTCCTAATTTTGGTAAACCTTGTTCATCAATAATCGGAGAGTAACCTCAGCAAGGAAAAAACGTGGGTGTCGTTTTGTGAGTTATTCATTTGAAAGATGCTTCAAAACAATTATCATTTGGATTTTCAGCATCTTTATCTATAAAACGAAAACAAGACAAACAAAATTCTGTATTTTTCGCACAAGTTCAAATGGTGTATTCTCTGTGAAATGAGATAAAATAAAAAAAAATCAACTGGTCAGATTTTTATATACAGGGCATATTAATAATTATTGTAAATATTGGTCTTGTTTTTTTTGAGTCACACTGTATAGTACTCATAATTTCTGTTCCTGGAAATGGTCACATGGCACATATAGGTAATCGGTGCATTGAGTTATTCAAATCGCGTTATCTGAAGCAAATGTAACGGATACAGTCATACTTTCAATTCCTATTTTTGGGCTCAATCGATTTTATTGAATATATCCAATTCCTTCAATTCATTTATTTCTGAAGTACAGCGAATACATATTAAAAAATTCATATTATATAATTCCTTTTGAATGCAAACATATGCCTGTATTGTGCTTATTTACTCATTAATGAAAATGAAAAAATGTAAATGTACAATAAATATATACAGTGTGTCCCACTTTGAGCAGCTACACCCTCATATTTCGTTGAGCATGAAATAATTCGAAATTTTCTTCGACTCAAGTTGTAGTACTCGGAAATACCTACCTTTAGGTTTACGTAACCTTTGTATATCCATTTTCCACGGCTAACTACGACCAAATGAAAAGTGAAAAATTGTGAAAAACATACTAGGCATTTTTTTATCGCAAAAATAACACCAGATTCTGTTTCAGAACATCTTAAAACCCCCAAATCTCAATGCTTGAATCATTCATTCTGATCAGAGTTAGCCTTGGAAAAGTGATATTTGGCTATTTTTCAAAGTATTAATTAAATATTTTTGGGAATTCTGTGACAAGAGAAGACATTTTGGAAATTTTCCAAGCATTATTTTTGGATTAGAGTTGATAATGCTACCAGCTACAGATGATACCCTGTATATTCAAATGATTCAAGCATTGAGATTTGGGGGTTTTAAGGTGTTCTGAAACAGAATCTGGTGTTATTTTTGCGATAAAAAAATGCCTAGTATGTTTTTCCCAATTTTTCACTTTTTATTTGGTCGTAGTTAACCGTGGAAAATGGATATACAAAGGTTCCGTAAACATAAAGGTAGGTATTTCCGAGTACTGCAACTTGAGTCAAAGAAAATTTCGAATTATTTCATGCTCAACGAAATATGAGGGTGTGGCTGCTCAAAGTGGTACACACTGTATTTGACATTTAGTGATTATAACTCACTATAGAAAATTAATAGGTGATGCATTTAATTAAGTCAAGATTAAGAGGAAGACGGGATGTCGGGAAGAAATAGCAATGGTTTTTCTTGACAACTAAAATTGATTTTTTTTCTTAAAAAAATTAGTAATTACTGTATTCTTACTGTATTCTTAGATTTTGTTTCACGGCTCTTTTGAATTTATTCATATTATTGATATTCTTCATATCGAACACAGAATCTTCAATTTCGATACGGTCCGACTAATAGTGTTGAAGCTTCGTTCTGCTATTATTTTCATTTTGTGTAACTCAGAAAAAGTCTTGATCTACCTTGTATATTATTTCCAAAAATGCTCAGAAAAACTACGAATGCGTAGAACGGACATGCGACATTTTTTTTCCTAATTTCAAGTTACAACTCGAAATCAACACTATTTTTTAGCTCAATTTCGAGTTGTAACTCGAAATTAACACTAATTTCGAGTTACAACTCAGAATTAAGCTTAATTTCGAGTTACAACTCCAAATTAACACAAATTTCGAGTTACAACTCGAAATTAGCTTAATTTCGATAGCTTTTCGAGTTGTAACTCGAAATTAGGCAAGATATGAGTAAACAGATCCAGATTTCTGCAAGTGCTGCTCCTACATAAATCTCAGTATAAATGGTGCAATGCGATGTATGAAATAATCTCGTATTGAGAAGGGAAACCTCAATTGAAAATTGAACTAAACAGGATTCCTCTGGAATGATAAAAACTTACGATAAAAATGAAGTTACTTCTTTACGTCTAATAAAAAAGTTTTCCATTTGGTTCCAAGATTTTGGCGGACACTGTATATAACTGAGATAAGAGAAAATGTTATTCAGAAGCATCACTCACAGAAAATAGCTTAGTTAATGATGCGTGAATTGCATCTCTTTCGCTAGGCGTCCAATACATTTTGGTCCAATACAAAAATGGAACAAAAACCATTTTAAATGGTATCACCTATACTACTTTATGAAATAATAGCTATTTAGATACAAGTTCGTAAAGTAGGACTTTTTTGTATGAGCGTGAAGTTTGTTGAATGAGGCGCAGCCGAGTTCAACAAACACGCGAGTACAAAAAGCCCTATACGAAAGTGTTTCATACAAAGTTTTTGCTTCGATAGTTATTATATTGCCAAATTGTACAGAAACCTCTTCATCATTCATAAATTGAACATGATTTGGAAAACCTCCTTGGTTTTTACTAACAAGAGTTTTCAATGTTTTCCACATCAAGTAGGGATTATTTTCATACCTGTCTATTCTATTAAAAGAGTTTACCACATCATTTCTAAGATTATTGAAATCATTTCACCTATTCCATTTCAGGTTATCATTACCATCTGTAATACATAATATAATATACATTTATTTACTCACATGACAATACAAGCATAATATTGATACAATAAATTACAATACAATAATATAAGTAGCAAGTAGTAAAAACAAAAGGAATAGTACGATGAGTAAATATACTTGTTCCGAGAAAATGTAGAAATCTCAATTAAGATATAAAATATAATATAGACATACACATAATATACATACATACACACAATTCTCACATATACAATAGTAAACATAATAATTGAATACTATATAACGTAATTATGAGGACATAATATAAGTATTGAAAAAAAGAAGATAATAATAATAACAAACAACGGATTTAATGGTTATGTAAACAAACTGTCTGGGTAATCGATGACATGTAACTATTTTTTCATTCATATTTTCATTTCTATTAAGCTATGTACGTATAATCTAGGACAGGCCAGCAAATATTGTTTTAAAGATTTTTTGAATTTTTTTTTAATCATGCTTTTAAGTTCGTCAGGCAAGCTATTATTGAGTTTGGGTGCTAGGAACTCATTTGATCTTTGACCTACAGATTTTGTCATGAATGGAATTGAGTGGAGATTTCTTTGACGTATATTATAGTAATGATTGCTTTTATTGAATTTCTTACTTGAGTGATAATTAATCATACATTTGTAACTAAATTCTTGCCTGAGATCGAACACTCCTGACTCCATATAAGTCATCTCTGTTGAGTGGTCCCATTTTTTGTGCAACATCAGTTTCAAAAATCTTCTTTGGAGAATTTCTAAAGGTGTTATGTGTTTTCTGAGTGCTGCAACCCAAGCCAAAATGCCATATTTTAGATGACTATCTACAAACGCAAAATACACAATTTTTAGTTCTTTCTGTGGTAATATTTGACATAAATGTCTAAATTTGTATAAAATAAATTGTAATTTTTTAATTAAATATTGAATATGGACATCCCACCTCAAATGACCATCAATGAAAACACCCAAATACTTATCGCGTTTTGCCGGTAGTATATGCCAACTCGTTTCAGTTCCATATATTTCTATGTAGTTGAAATGTGGTGTGTTAGATTCGTAGCATGTAAAAGGTACGTACTGGGTTTTTTTCCAAATTTGTCGTTAGTAGTTTCTGATCGAACCAATGTTTGATGCGAGAAATGTCGGTTTGAACTGTTATTTTTAATTCGTGCCAGCTTGGTGCTTTGTAAACGATGGCAGTATCATCTGCAAAACCTATGTTTTCTCCAGTGCTCTCGATATTGAATAGGTTATTTATATATATTGAAAATAAGATATAGGTCCCAGAACAGTCCCCTATGGTACCCCAAACTCAATAGGTAGCTTATCACTGTACTCGTCTCGGACTCTTACACATTGTGTTCTGTTTGAAATGTAGCTTTCGAAGATCTTAAGGGGTTTCCCTCTAATTCCAATATCCTCTAGAACTTCCATAAGTAGAGGATGACTCACGGTGTCAAATGCCTTTGCCAGATCTATAAACATACATAAACAAGGCATACTTTTATCTAGGGCAGAAAACACGGTATTTGTTAGGGAAACTATCGCATCTTGTGTGGAAACATTTTTCTTGAACCCGAATTGCTTCTCAGATAATATTTTGTATTTATTCAGGTACGACACTAATCTGTTCCTAATTACCCTCTCAAATATTTGTGTGAAATTTGTTATTAGTGATATTGGTCTATAGTTCATGGCCAAGCCTTTTTCACCCATTTTATATATTGGGATAACAATTGTATCCTTGAAAGCTGAAGGCCAGTGTCCTAAGGCCATACATTTATTTATAATGTATGTTAGTGGTTCTACAAGATATTCTGAAACAGACTTGACGGTTTCTGACTTCAGCCCATCATATCCAGGTGATTTGTTGTTTTTTAATTCATGTATGATTTCTCTAATTTCATGATGGTCTGTGTCGAGCATTACGAATGAGTTCAAGTCTCGGTGTTTTTGAAATTCAATACTTTTGTTGATTTTTATGTTTTTGGCTAGATTTTTTCCCATGTTTGTGAAAGTTTCATTGAACTCATTTGCAAAGTCCTTAGTGTTAGTTAAGTGTTCACCGACTCCATTTATCAAACTGGTTATTTCCTTCTTATTTTTTTGGATACTCGTCATTTCTTGAACGACTGTCCACATTGTTTTCGAATTATTCCGATTGTTGTCAATAATATTTCCGTAATAGATTTTTTTGCTTCCTTAATTAATGATGTTAGTTTATTTCTATAACCACTATACTCATTTCTTAATTCAATATCATTTTGTTGATTTTAAAGTTTTTTAAACAGTTCATTTTTTTTAGTGACGGATTTGAGGAGCGCATTTGTCATTGTCCAATGTGCTTTTTTGTGATATTTTCTTTTAATTTTAATAATTTCGGTACATTCGCCAACAATATTCATAGTAATATCGACGAATTTTTTTGTTGCTGATTCAATATTTATGTCGGAGTAAACGGGTTCCCAACAAAAGTTTTGAATATTATTTTTCAATTTGTCATAGTATTCACAAACATTTTGTATACTTTATCACGTTCTTTATTTTTATTGAAATTTCATTATCAAACCAGGGAATATTATTTTTGAATTGGCATGTTTGTATTGGCGAGACACTATTAATAATACCCGAACATTTATCCACTAATTCTTCATAAAGTAGATTGACATCAGTAGAGTTGAGAGACCAATTGCATGAAATGAGTTCATTCTTAATGGTATTTAAATTATCTTCACAAAGATTTCTGTATTTTTTTATAAGATCAGATTGATTTGTTCGACATGATAAGAAATTGACAGAAATAATTGAATGATCGGTAATTTTTGGAGTTAAATGCACTTTTGATATTATAGAATGTTCGTTTGTCAAAACCCAGTCAATTAGTGATTGTGAATCTATTGTTTTTCTAGTAGGTTTAGTTATTGTTTGTTTTATACTATAGGTTGTTAAGGGATTCTTGGCTTTTTTAACATAGAAACTATTAGCATCAAAATTCAGGTTGAAGTCACCCACCAGAATGAGTCTATTACTAGATAAAATAAGCTTATATCACAAAGATCTTCAAAATCTTCCAGGAATTTTGCATCACAACTGGAAGGCGAATGATACAAACACCCAATTAACCATATTGAGGGCTTAAAGTTAACTTTTACAATTTTACACCAATAGTTTGATTCAAGCACAAAGTTTTTATAAATAGAAAATTCCAAATTTTGATTTAAATAAATGACAGTTCCACCAGTGTGTCTATTTTTTTAATCACATCGGATACATGTGTAGTTGCTTAACTTCAGTTCAATATCTTCAATGTCTTCTGTTGTTCTGGATTCACTCAGCAGAATTATTTTTGGACTATAAATAAGAAGATTCTCCTGGATTTCATCTTTGTGTTTCATTGGGATTTGGGCATTTAGGTATAAGATATCGCTATTCAGCTGTATATTAGGATCATTTATCAGTGTTTTTTTCTCATATTTTTCATCTTTTTTACAGTTGTAGGTTTACCATTGATATATTTTATTGTGTTAGAAGTATCTCCTATTTCTTCTAGATTAGATTTTACTTTATGAAATTAGTCTGTTTTGGAGTCTGATCCCCAAATATTCGTATACTTGGAATATTTATAAGCTGCTTGTTCTTGAGAATTTTCTTTGCATCATCTTGGGATTTGAAAATAACCTTAATAGGTCGGCTTTTATTTGCTGTCCATTTCCCCAGTCTAAAATGTTTTATATCTTCTGTATTAACAGTGAAGTTTACAAGTATACTTTTAATCATTTCATTCTCTTTAGCAATTCGCTCCATTTTCAGTTTCTCCTGAGGTTCGTTAACATTATATATTATAATAAGTCAATCATAAATCATAAAATCTTCATGAGTAAAGTAAAACAACTTCTGTTGAATCTGGAACCATATAATTCGAAAGAATATTTTGAAGCAAGTTGTAAAGCTTGTAAAATACTGTTTATGTTGACGTATTTTCTTTCAATGTTTGTATGTACCATATATAGTGTGTTGTATATAAAATGTTTTTATGAAATAAAGAATATTATTATTATTATTATTATTAATAATATTTGCTGCTCGAGCTTGCCTATCAATGATTTCAGATATCAAATCTTCATTTTTGAATTCAACTTGTTCCATCTGGGGTTGAGAGTTTAATGCAGTTAGCTCAACAATTGTTTGTCTCAATTTTTCATTTTCTTCTTGAAATATTCTATTGGCTTTCATCATTTCATTCATCTGTTTTAAAAGATTAGGCATTTGTTTGATATAATTTCTACACTCATCACAAAAATATGTGATGCATCGCCTGTTTTCTGAAATATAGCTCTCAATTCAGTGCTAGTGAGCTCGGTACATGTTGAATGTAATATATCATTACAACAATCATATACCACAATTTCTTCCCCTTCTAGATCTTTATTACATTTTGTACAGTTAAGTTTTGCCATATTTCAACCAATTATTTAGGACGCCACTGGTGAGAAAATATATAGTCTTATCAGCCTTGGGGTTACTTTATATATGTTGAGTTTTTGTAGTACACGCTTTTTTAATTGATGTAAATTGATGTACCTCGCCGCCCCCTCTATCAAGCAATCACGATATTTCAAAAAGTAGTATCGGTGATAACATTCAAAATGGTTTTTGTTCTATGTTTGTATGTCAAACCGTTCAAAAGTAAACAGGGGGATTGAAATTAAAAAATCTTCAGTGTAAGTATATGAATCTCCAATGGAAACTGAACATTTGAGAAATAATCAAGATAGGTTCTTGTCACAATATCTATCAGATGTATTTCAATGTCCAGCGTGGCTATTGCCGGGGAAGTAGTTGATTTCTGTTAGATATTACAAAAATTGGCTTCTTTACATTTCAACTATCTGAACATTCAAATTTTCACTATCAGATCGAGTTGTAACTCGAAATTAAGAAAAAAATATCGCATGTTCGTTCTACGCCGTCGTAGAAAACATACTGTTGCACTGTCCAAGTTTGATACTATGGTATATATCAAAAACTCACTAATAATTCAGTGATATTACCCGCACCAAAGTTCAGTCAATATTAGTATGAAAGTGTCGTTTTACAACTGCAACGCTCTATGTATTTCGTAAACTTCACATAGAATTCTTGTGAGCCCTTGGTAACTTTTGTTCAGTGTGTCGAGTTCAACAACAACAACAATTTTGGATAATTTGACCGAAACACTTTTTGTATAAGTGTGCGTGGTCCTTTGTCTCTGGGTACTGAACTATATGTTTATTACTTTCCCTGCAACTTTTTCGATTCATTGTGCCGGTCACACTTACACTCTTGTCCCAAATTATAAAATGCGTGTCGCAGCGAAACGACCACAAAAGTGAAACTATATAAATTTCACTTTTCTTATTAAACCTTCATGATCTTGAAAACATCGTTCGTTCCACTTCATGCATATTGAAATAATATTTCTCTCTTTTTTTCAGTCTCTGCATCTCGGATCTCATGCTCTGCTTTCTCGTGCTGCCATTTTCCGCCAGCCAGTTCCTTCACGGTACTTGGATCCATGGACCGACGCTATGCAAGATGGTACCGGTGTTGAGATACGGTTCCGTGGGGGTTTCCCTGTTGAGCATCAGTTCCATTTCGATAAATCGGTACATCCTCATCGCTTGGCCTCATCTGTACCAAACAGTCTACACCAAATTGAAAGTTGTCATGTACGTGAGCCTGATATGGGCGTTCAGCTACGGAATACAGATTCCTACCATGCTGGGAATTTGGGGAACTTACGGAATGGACAAAAAACTAGGGACGTGTTCCATAGAACCGGACGAGCATGGCCACAGCTCGAAAACCTTCTTCTTCGTCATGGGATTCGCCATTCCTTGTGTGGTGATAGTCATATGTTACGCGAAAATATTCTGGGTGGTGAGACAGTCGCACAAGAAACTCCTGCAACACAGCTCTGGCAACAAATTCAAACGCAGCGAGATGAAAATAACGAAAATGGTGCTCGCGATTTTCGTTTGTTTCGTTGTTTGCTACTTGCCGATAACTATAGTGAAAGTTTCTGATACTGAAGTCCATCATGCGCCTCTACATATAATTAGTTATTTGTTGATTTACATGTCTAGTTGTGTGAATCCACTGGTGTACGTTACTATGAATAGGCAGTATAGGATGGCTTATCTTGATACTTTAAAATGTAAATACGATAGTAATTTGGATTCGCAGCAGACGCAGCCTCCTCCTAGTAAAGGTAACAATATGTCTGTTTCGTATCTGAAGAATATGGCTGTCAATTCATCGCAGAAAGTTTGATGAGGGTGGTATTTACTATTAGCATATTTTCGCGAGATCCCGCGACAGAACGGTAATAGGGGAAGTGTTTATTGACGTCATTGATGACGCCGTAATTTATAAACTGTTTCACTTCCCGCATCTATGGGCAAGGTTACTGGCGGTTACAGAAATTGAATTGACAGGAGTGAAATTTGTTTGAAAATCAAAAGTAGAAAGTGGAAGAACTGGAACAAATAGAACTGATTTTGAATCATCGAAGAGAAAATTTTCACATTATTGTTGATTGACAATATAACAGAAAAATATGAATAGGTTTTACCGTTGTGTTGATCATCAACACAACAGCCAGTATCTCCGATAAAGTGTTTCTTTTCATTCTGAAAAGCTGAAAAAACACCACTTCATTATATTTGTCTAACCAGTCCATCTGATTCACCCTAGGGTGAAAATAATTATACGAAAATCATCGTAGCCTTATTGAACTCTACAACGTTACTTGTGATTGTAATGACACAAGCAGGGTATTATCAAAAAATCGTCAATTATTGATGAAACTGATGGAAACATTTTTTTATTTGAACTGAATGAGAAAGAAGCTTCAAACATATAACTCGTCTATCCGCAACTATCTTTTTATTGAGGTTATGTCATAAACAAATGTTTATAAAATTCGGTTAAGCCAGAAATCACACTGATCGACCAGGACCGACCGTCCGCGACCGTCCAACGACGACCAAAATTTCCAACACGTATATTCTTATTGCACAACTCACACTGTTCGACCATTCTCGACAGTCCACGACCGGTTTTCAAAGACCATGTTTGAAATTAATGACTTGCTGAAAATTTTGGTCGGCCTCAGACTACTGTGATGCAATATCCATACGCTCAATTATTATTTGGGCACATGTTTGTGATAAACTTTGAACAGTTTTTCACCTAAACGAAAATTTTAATACTATTAGTGTGAACTGATATTGAAAAAATAAAGGATCTGTCAAAAATTCTTGACTACTATATCTACAATTCATAGAACATCCAAATTTTTTATGTTTTTATGTTTTTAAAGCAGCGGAACAATACAGGAACCGTGTGGACCGCCGCAGAGATGAATATTTTAATAACAGCGGTGAGGAGCCACGTTAAATCCGAGTAATCCTAATTACAGCAATACAGAAATCATTGATCGAATTTATCAACGCAAGAGAATAATTGTTCAGTACCAGTTCAACTAATAGTAACTTACATATTCTTTATAGTTGAAGAATTAACGTGCTGGATATAGAAAAAGGAGACATTCTTTGGTGCTCCATTGGCAAGTAATGCCCAGCAAATAAAGAATTGTCGTTTTTTTGATAGGGTGTAATTTTTTAACATTCAATACTAGGTAGTTTGGAACTGTATTGATCTTTCAGTAATTTGTGATAATTGGTTCAAAATTTCCCCTCTTGTTCCCTATATAAATGAGGTTCTCTATTACAGACACTTTTTTACTTTACTTTATTAATCGTTTATAAAAATCAAACACTATCATTATTAAATTGTGAAAGGCTTTCGCGGCCATCGTCACTTACATGATGGTTCTTCGGGTTGTAAGGCCGACATATGTTCTGAGAAGGTCTCGACGTTTCGCCAACACGAGTGGTTAGCATTTTCAAGAGTTATTTTGCAAATTTCTGCTTTCTTAAGTTGCTGTCAAATGTTTGTCTCAATAAATACCTGTGATTTGACGTTCTTACATCTGATTGGTCCATAGCGTTAGCAGACATCATAGAATCGTTCGTACCGTTATTTTGTGGGTAGGGAGCTAATTGAGAATTTTTGAGAACTGGAAGCCAAACCTTGAAAATGCTAACCACTTGTGTTGGCGAAACGTCGAGACCTTCTCAGAACATACGTCGGCCTTACAACCCGAAGAACCATCATGTAAGTATCATTATTCTTTCTTCTTCACTATCACTCCTACTCATTATTTACAACAAAAGCATTGAAATTATGATTTTAACTTTTTTTCGTTAAATAAATAGAAAATTGACACAACCTTTTGAATGTCAGATCAATGTCAGATTGACAAAATTATTGTAGCGGTCGGTCGTAGATGGTCGATCAGTGTGAGTTTGTAGGTCGTAGGCGGACGGTCGCAGACGGTCGGTCCTGGTCGATCAGTGTGATTTCTGGCTAAACCGGTTCATTTTCGCGAGAGATCATGAACGATAATAACCTTCAAAATTTCTTTGGTGGTGGCATAACCGCTCTGTAACCGATTTCAGATCGACGGGATCTCGCGAAAAAATACTTTATGTAATTTATTGATAACCGGTTATCGTGTACACCTACCTGCGGTTATATATCGAATGATTATTGGATTTAGGAAAGAAAACGCTTGACTACTTTCGATGAGGAAAGCTGTCATACAGATCATGACAAGACATTTTTCATTTTGTTGATATTCATAGATGCTCATTTCAATTGATAACCAAGTTACCTTCATCATGAGATATATCGCATCCCATCAAAATTAATCGTACAAGCGGAAAATTGCTCTGTTGAGAATTCACAAGAATTGGTCGACTGACCAAAACATTTGACATTGATGGGGGTTGAGATCTTGGAGTCGTTTGGAGTCAGTTAAGGTCCAAGTGTATTCCTATCTATTAAATGGGAATACCAACAAAAAAAGTGTGCACATATGATTTTTATTGTGTGACATCCAAGACACCAATTTCGTTTTTCATGAAACCAAGAGATATAAAATATATCGCAACTATTAAAGAGGTAGTGACTATGAAAGGAACTGCAAAATTCACCATATCATTTTCAATTATTTCTATTTCGTTTTGTTTCAGCTCAACTTTTGAAAGGGTTTTTGTTCTTGGCACAAAGCTCTTGCAATATCGAATTTCTCCTTTTGTGTGAATCTGAAATCAAAAATCATATCATTTCATAGAAATTTTGAAACGATGCTTTGTGAGCAAATTTTTCTAAATCTAAATCTAATCCAATTTTTGTAGTGCGGAGATATTTCATTGTACTCAAAAAATAAATTCAAACCTCAAAATACAAAACAATCACAACTTCAATATAACCTAAATTGACTTGAAAGTAATGTAATGGGTGAATCAGAATTAGACCAAAAAATGTATTTTCTGATTCCTCATCTCATTTCGAGGTAAAATATTCCTATCAATGTATATTCTAAAATGCATCCCCTCTGAGATACAGGGTGTCGAAAATAGTAAAAAAATTAAGGTTTATTTTTTCCTTCAAAACACATTCGTGAAAAATATTTAAACTTGGTACACTATCTAGGTTTATCAGTGTGATAAGTCGAAGTTATAATTTTCGAATTTCATAATCCAGTGGCGTAGTTACGGTGGTATGTGGCCATTTTTCCTTCATATTTTCTTTACACAAGTGAATGGAGGTGTGTTTGACATCAGTAATACATTGATACTTAACTCAAAAGTCGTAACATTTCATATGTCTAAATATAGAGGTTTCAAAGACATTTTCGAAAAACTAAAAGAATATGCTGAGGAAGCATCGAGTGAAGACAATTTCATTATAACGGGGTATTTTTCACCTTTCTGAATATTTTTGAATATTTGAAAAATTTAAAACTCCTTATCTTTATTCTGCACATTATTTCAAAGTGAACTGTTCCTTTCAAAGTGTGTTTTGAAGTGCAACCTGTTTGAGATACAAGATTTTGAGTATGACGAAGAATTTAGGTTTGCTATTTTTATCTGAAATACATGTTTACTAAACGAACTGAAATTTCTGATGAACTACTTTGAAATTAATTTTTTTTTTATTTTCATTCTCAATTCTCATGGATTAGTGTCGTCAATACGTTGTTTTGAACTGTGCTTTCTCAATAATTTTTTTTCGATTCGTGATAACTATTTGCAAAGTCGAGCCTTTCGGGTTGGTTTGTAGTAGACTGTCCAGTCTGCCACTGATCAACGAATAAAACATCGACGAAATATTTCATAGTTGTTTTTCTTCACAACGTATTGATTAAAACTGATACTCCCAACTCGATAAAAATCATGAAATTCACTGAATTAAATGTACTCATCTTCAGTTTTTGCAAAAATTAATTCAGACATCAAGTCTCATCTGAGAGGAGTCTTATAAATTTGAGATATGCAAGGAAGTAACGTCAAAAATCAGTGAATCCAGATCATCGATTCAATCAAATAATATAAATGAAAAAGCGCAGTTTATCAGTCTCATTTTGACTCACCCGTATTATGTTTCGATTCTGCCAACATCACAAAATGGTCGGGAAGTTGACAAATATACCAATATGTTTTAATAAATTAACATCATGCTATTATTATTGCACACAGGAAATTATGTCTTTACACAAGAACATACCTTCAGTTTTTCGCAAATATCTCAGAAACGTCCATATGGGCCCTTGGAATGCTATGACTTTAAAGTTGAGTATCTTCTGTCAGACACCTATTTTTCTCTTCACTTGTCTAAAAAAAATATTTTGGAAAATATTGCCCCATACCTCCGTAACTACGCCACTGAGATACGATAAAGAAATATTATCTAGATTAGTGTAACAAGTTCCTTAAGGAGTTTTGAAGAAAAAAAAAATTTGAGTTTTTTCGGACTTTTGACACCCTGTATCTCAGAGGCGATGCAGTTGAGGACATACATTGATGGAAACTTTTCTCCTCGAAGTGAGGTGAGAAATGTGTATGGGGAGTTTGTCGGTCTTATTCGACTCACTCTGTATATGGAAAGGAGCAGCATTAATTTGCGGTTCTTTTTGATGGTTTTAGTTGGTGTTTTCTCTTTCGATAAATTCCAAAAATATTTAGTTTAATATAGAAAATTTACATCCCACCATAATATTCCCAATATTTTGAGTCTTTTGAGGGATGACCTCGAATATAGAGCCATCCTGTATGAAGTAAATATAACAAAACTATGCATGTCCTATTCTAAGATATATGCTTGGTGAACTGAAGAATACAAATACGAAATTTTTTAATTCCTTTCTTAGAAACATCCTTGAGCCTGAGGATACCACGTTTAACATTTTCAAGGCAGCACACAATATTCCAAAAATGCATTTTGGGCTTTCCAATGAACATTTATTATTTAAAATAACGTAACGTTCAATTCTTCCACATGCACATTGAAAGTACTTCTTTTTCTCATAATTTTCACCAATTCAGCGAGTGACTTTATTCTGAAAATTTTAATGCACCAGCTGATATCTATTTTGATGTAACGATTTTTATTTCATCTTTTCCCAAGGCTAACGATCCCCTGAAATACAATTTCATGTTGAATCAGTAGAGATATCAAATAATTTTCAGAAATTCAGAATATTCTAACTTATCTCGGAATGACTTTCTCGATAATGATTGAAGTTTTTTGCAATTTGAGGTCTTGAATTCAAGAAAACTATATTTTTTTAACGACGACGAAACGTCAAATTCATTTTGACACCTTCACGCAAATGAGAACGAATTATCCGTTTCAAATCCTCTTCAAAATTGTAGATACATTGTCTTTGAAAAAAATTTAAATCAATATATGGTATAATTTCCAATTTGTTTTACACGGAAAACTCATTCTGATTGCCCTGAGGATGTCAAAATAAATTTAACGAAACGTTGGCTCTCAAGAAATATAGTTTTCTTCAATTAATTAAAATCCCAAAATATTAAAATAACTTCGGTCATCATAACGAAGGTCGTCAAAATTTTTATAACATTTTTTTTTATATTCATTCCATTTTATTGGGGAAAGTTTGCGCCATTTTAGATAATTTAATATTGGGGAAAATGCCGAATGAAATGAGAGTTTTTTTTTATAATTATTATACACTCAAGGGATGGGGTTGTTTTTGCTCAAATTAGGATCCACCTTTTGTTCAGAAGATCTTAACTGTACATTTATTTCTGAATATTATTTATATAGGTTGTCGTGTGGGTGAATAATGCAAGCTGTATAAACGTTTAAATTTACTAAGTTTAGAATAACACCGAACATATGTTACCATTAAATATATTTAAGAAGGCTACAATTGAAGAACTGGTAGTAATTAATTATATGTAATAAAATATTATGACCCCTCTAATTGTGAGAGCGTTTGGGTTAAATATTTCAGTGTGATAATGAATGACTAACAGTAATTTAACTTATATGCCATCTGACGAAGGAAGAAAAAGTATGGAGCAATAATTATTTGAATCATTTATTGAAAAACTGTTGAGGAGTTATAATATTCATCTCAACAGGATATATACGTTAATCATTTGAAGTATAAGAATGAATAATGGATTTGAAAGAAGTATGAGGTTTTGTCGGATGAATTCTTGTGCCATAACCTTCTGAATAGTGATAATACATACAGTGTCCTTCAACTAGTTGGCATCAATATTTTATCAATAATTTATTTTTGAAAGTCATGGGCGTTGAGCTGTGTTTTGAAAAATATGAAAATGATCTGCTCAGATGTGGTGATGTGGCTGTCGCTAAATGTCAAAAGTAATATTTTTTCAAGATAATCGGGGGTAATACCACGAGTGCTCGCATCAATACTATCGATAGTAAGGGCCGGTATTATAAAAATCTCTCGAAGTTACCTTTAATTTTAACAGTCAAGTTAACTTCAGTTCTGAAATGGCTGTTTTATAAAAGTCTCATTTCTGAAATAAAAAGAAGAAGACAAGAATGTAACCTAGAATTTTTTGCAATTTCTCTTGTGACATTACCTACTAATGTTCTAATGAATTATAAAACTGCCAACAATAGATTTGAGGATCCTCCAAAATCTCCTACTACCAAGAATGAACATGTTGGATGGCATATGAGTGTAATTAACACTTGAATTACTGGCGATAGAAGGTTATTTCTAAAATTGAAAATACCTATAATTTCACAGTAATTAGAACTAGAAATGTTGACTCATTAGTTGGTCTTTGCAAATTTGCCCTACTATGTGCCCCCTTTATTGATGATCTAAATCCGTTTTCATTTGTTTTCAAATTCTATTTCGTTCCACAAGATGAAATGGTCTAACCGATTTTCAAATATCCTTCGACGCCGAGGGCCTTCAATAACAATCACATCATCTCCTTCATCGTCGCTTAACAGTTCCTCGAAAATAACCAAGATATTGTTTGCTAACATTATTGCGAAAAAAAAAACATTCAAATTGAGGTTTTATGCTAAATTATTGATAGAAGACCTGTCGAAAACCACGATTTCCTAGAAAGTTAACTTTAACTGATACTCCTTCCTACCAATAAAGTTAACTCCCACATTTTGAAGTTAACTGTAAGATGTGACGTCATTCCTCAAGTTCTAGTTGTCTGTCAAAATAGTTTTATAATACCGGCCCTAATTCTGTCAGAAATCAACTTGATCAAATTTTTTGGTAACACCACGAGTGGTGTTAAAAGCAATTTGATCGAGTTTAAGATTTCTGGCAGAATTATCGATAGTATTGTGAGCACGAGTAGTATTTATTGAGATAATTTCACGAACCAACAAAGTAAAATAAAGTTCCATTGTCGTGACTTCCTGATAATGCCTGATTGACATGAGGTCTCTCAGACTGACATTCACATTAGTAGCAAGATGATATTCTATTCTCCGTTGTTGTTTGGATATGTGGTTGCCATGCCAAGTGGTATTACCGGCTCATAACTGCGTATTATCGAGGCATCCGTCCCTTATTGGTCCTCATATTGTAGGAAAGGAGGGTCACATACGGCGAGTGAAATTATCGGAAGTAATTACACAAGTGCATCAAAATTACCAATAATTTTCCATGAAAGTATGTTGTCTAAAAACTTCGTCAGTTTATTTTCATATTTTGTCGAAGGAGGAGGGCCAAATGAGTGCCAACTGAAATGGGTAATTTATAATGAAAAATCAAATGTTTCAACAAACTAACAAAATAGTATATTATGCAATGAGCATAAAATGGCCATTTTGTTGCGAGTGCATGCTATACTTTTTCTATGACAACATATCGTACACGTTTAATACATGCATACATTGCAAAAACTTTGAAAAGGTATAAGCGCGTTGATACATACTCTTCGACGTTTCCGGTAATAAATTCAGTGTTGTTACCTTCGCTGCTTCTATTATGTTCGTAGGTGTCAAGTCTAAGTCGATATCACTATCAGTTTCCATTTTAATCAATAGTTTCTGTAGAAAACAACTATGAAATTATTCGTTACCTACTAAAACTTTGACAGAAACGATCTGCTGATATTTCATCAATTTGTCGCTGGACGTCATAATTTGACAAGCCGTAGTCGTCGTGAATTTAGAGTGAACCTAGACCAAACACGAAATATTCCATTTCGCATTTGTTGCTTAGCAACTTGCCTAGCAACCGATGCAAAAATGAAATTCTGTACAAAATGTGCTTGTTTATGATTGAATTTACGGTTATAAAATGAAAATTTATCGAGGTTGTCGTAGAAAAAAAATATTTCAGCCTCTCTCAATCGAGAGTGTTGGGTCAAACAAAACAATTATAAAATTATTCAATAACAAAACACATATTGTGAGTGAGGAGAATTTTCTGAGCCAAACTCAACTTCACATTTCTGTTTGTCGTCCTTCTTATTCAATAGTTTTTCTGTGTACATCTTGTATTGCATTTCTGATGAACTGTGGCCGTATATTTTGTTCGATACGTAAATAAGTTTTATAATATTTTGAATGATGACTTTAATATCATTTCAATATTTGAAGAATTCGTTTAAATGATTTCCCACTCTAACTGAT
Organism: Chrysolina oricalcia; assembly: GCA_944452925.2. Lineage (NCBI taxonomy): Eukaryota > Metazoa > Arthropoda > Insecta > Coleoptera > Chrysomelidae > Chrysolina > Chrysolina oricalcia. Next base: position 48,923,754 of record OX101825.2, on the reverse strand, counting down.
TGACGATACATCAACTCTGCATGACAAAAATTTTCACTTATAATCTCCCAAGAGCTTGAATTATTGCCGGAAATTTTTCGAGTACATGCATTTTCTTAAAAAATTCATGTACGAGATAAATTTCTTGGGATTAATTCAAGCACGCGGTAAGAAAATTTCACACCAAAAGATATTAAATTAATGCTTATTTCATCTGACTTGGAGATTATCCAAGACAAAACAAGTTATAACATCAGTGGGCCATGAAAGGCTTTTGTTGACACAATGATAGATGCGCATTCGTATTGTGGCGGTGTGTTGAAAATATGTGTCAATCCGAAAAAAGCGGAAAGCGCTTTGCTATGGATGAAGCATGAAAGCTCTTTACGAGTTTACTAGACGGTCCAAATTACAGACCACTGAACCGCTTCAAATAAATCCAGCGGAAAATAAAGCTCTGCATTTATCAGTAGCGGCTGGAAGACCTGTCAGTCGTCTATCACGTGAAATGTAAAAGCGGCTGCAGGCGCTGCATGATGTTGGACGCTCCCATTGACAAAATTTCGTAATTTTCAAATAAATCGTAATAAGTGAATGTTGCAATATAACGTTCAAATTCTAGATGTACGTATAAAATCGGAATGGAAACAACTTTTTTCTTTCAAATGTTTAGTAATTCGTATAAATAAGCCTTATCATAGCGATTATTTTCAAAGAATGTCACTTTGGACATGTAGCGAATGTCACATGATCACATCCGAGTGGATCTTTTTCCAAATTTTCAAATAAAAGGCAAAAAGTGAAAGTTGCAATAAGACGTTCAAATTCGAGACATAGGTGTAAAACCGGAATGGAAACAACTTTTATCTACAAAATGTTTAGAAATTCGTATAAATAAGCCCAATTATAGCGATTATTCTCAAAAAATGTCACTTTTGACATGTAGCGAATTTCACATGACCACATCCAAGTAGGTCTTTCTTCAAATTTGAGACACGATTATTTTGAAAAAATATTATGTTCGACAGGTAGCGAAGTGACGCGGCCACATCCGAGTATGTTTTTTTTTCATATTTTTCAAAGCGCAACTTAACCTCTAAGACGAATTTCAAAATAAATTATTAATAAAAGTGTTTCCCTAATGATGCCAACCCTTTGAAAGATACTGTATACATACATATTTTTGCTCTTCGATACAATCTCCAGTTGAATGTAAAATGTTGATAAAAATTGGTAATGGGTGTATCATTTGATATCCACAGAATATTACTGTCTCAATTTTCCTGAATGGATAGAAATGGCTTATGATTCCAAAATGGCAAATTGGACATCCTTCTCCTTGAATCGTTAATCTAACAATATTTAGCAAATCTTTAAATACATTTCCAAAAGACTGCGGTTTTACCCATTACGTGAAAGGTTAACTAGTGTTTCATTTCACGAAAAAGACTGACGTTAATACCTACTAATATTCCATAACAAATCATTTCCATGAAATCGAAAGTTCGAGAAATATCCATTTTTTTATTATTTCTATATATCGGGATAACTTATTTGGACATACTCAAATTTTCGATATTAGTTAAATAGGGTTACGTATTTTTTTTTTACATAAAGAAAGTTTTTAACTCTCTGTGCCAACATTTCAATTACTTGTGATCCAAGTCATTAAAAATATCAAATACAATATTCTTGTTTAAGATTACAAAAAAAGAATATTGTACAGAAATGGAAAAACGTATTTTTAAAGAGTTTCAATCTTGGACAGAGAGTGACTCCATTGTAAAATATTTGTATATGGGTACATCGGAAATACCACTGAATTGTACTATCAGTATTCTCGAGAAAGCATGCCAAATATAATTTATAATATATGTAAGATAATGTATTTATTTTAGTAGCATTAAGCAAATATATAGTTTATAGAAAATATGTTATGACAAAATCGTTATTTTTTATTGTAAATATGTTATAGCCTTATATTAAGGTATTCGCTGTAATCGATGTACAGTTCTTTTATACCAGAAATTTAAATATACGAATACGCCAAAGACTCAACATTTGTGTTTCATTTAATTTGTATGTATATATTTCGGTAATTTTACTTTTGCAATGTTTCACTCGCTAACATTGATGTGATGTAAAAATGTTCGTAGCAGCAAATATCATTATATAATTTAATAATATTACTTGTGGCAACTTGATTCCTGAATATTTCCGTAATGTTACTTTTGCAATGTTACATTTATCAATATTAGTGAGCTGCAGAAATGTGCAATACATTAACATATTTGCAACCTCACTGAAAGGAAATTTTCAACATTACACAATACAAAATAAAATACAAAATAAAGTAGCTGTTAGATTTAATTCAATACCCGTCGTGGTCTTCGCCAGGGGAGTAGTTGTTTTCTGACAGGTTCTTGCCATAATAAGCCTACATAGTTAGGTGTTTATGGGAGTAAAGGGTTCATCATCGGTCGGTAACGACTGTTCGTTAGCAAACGATCTCCCAAAGATATCTGTCTTCTACAAAATAAAATATCAGTAATACCGCACTTTACATTGCTTTGTGGTAATGACGTGTGAGACAAGACAAAAATGTCATCTAAATACACATCCACATATCTGCAATCATCAACAGCTTTGGGCTGTCAGTGAAGGGACTACAGGAACGATTATGGCGTAAATGCTGAGCCTAACAATCTAGGTACAAAATGTCCTCTCTCTGCTTTTGATGACACATTTAGGATGACCTTTAAGGACCGAAATCCTCAACATCCTCAGGCTGTCTAGAACTATTATGGCTCATACATTGAGTCTTATAATGTTCTTCTGTTGTGGAAAACAGAACGTCTCCTCCATGCCTTTGGCGACACACACTTATACTCCAAGATCCCAGGGCCGTCAGACATTAATTATTTTTGAACAAACGAAATGTGTACGATTGCGTAGTGTTACTATGTACTATGATCGCATGCCTTCCTGCGAGCTTAGCCAGATGACCATTCTTCCGATATTAGGGAATCAAGGTACGTAAAAACATTACTTACTCTAGATGAATTTCCGTTATACAGATATATTTCTGTAACGCCTGATGGGTTAGTTGACAGTGCCACATGCATTCACCCCAGAGCTCCGAGTTCAAATCTCATCTCCGACAACTTTTTTTTTTAACCCAGCCAGACGCGTCACACTAGAGTCAGCCATCTCGGTGGGAAACGGCATCGACTCTGGGAAGATTTTCGAACAAAAATCCTGACTTTAGTGTGACGCGTCTAGCTGGATTAAAAAAAAAAAGTTGTCGGAGACGAGATTTGAACTCGGAGCTCCGGGTGGATACCTGTGGCACTGTCCACACACCTATCAGGCGTTACAAAAATATATCTGTATAATGGTGATTCAACTAAAGTAAGTAATGTTTTTACGTACCTTGATTCTAGACTACAAGCCCATATAACAATTTGGGGAGGTCATTTGACCCAGGATGAAACATGCTTCGCGCAGCCAATAACATCAATTCTCTAATATCATTGGATTGGAATTTATCATACGATCAATTTCGTAATATAGTATTTGATCATATTAATAATGTTTCTGTATGATATATATGTGTATATAATATATTGTTGAGTGTTCACCCCCCTCCAAAACCACCAATCATTCATATAATGTATAATATTTAGTTTCATAGTTCACATGTGTGAATATATGTTATATGCAGAAATACTATATCCATGTAATTAGGTCGTCAGGCCTGTATGGAGATTATTCAATAAATAAATAAATAAATATTCAGAACGATGCTGCTTTTTGAAAAAATAACCTTAGGCACTATGCCATCAATTCTTGGTGGTGCAAATGTAATAATAATAATAATAATTTTTTATCTGAAGATGTGCTCTTCCGACAAAATATGTTTGCTCGGCATTCCTCACGTTGGTAGATTATGAGATGATACTCTCTTAGATCCTACTGACGTACAAAAATAATGGTACCGGAATCCAGATTTTTTTAAATATTTTTTTTAAGTTGAAAATTTTCTAGGAGATTATTATTTCATAATCTACCAACGTGAGGAATGCCACACAAGAATATTTTGTCGGAAAAGCACATCTTCAGATGAAAAATGATTATCATTATCATTAAAGTCATTTGCACCACCAAGAATTGACGGCATAGTTGTTGTTGTTGTTAAAAAAAATTGTTGTTATTTCCGTCAACCGATTACACCCCTACGCGCAACCCTCGGAAGTCTTCGAGAGACTTGTGTGAGCTGGGGAAAACGCAGCCCTTACCTTTTAACGTGTGATGCCATGCACGAGACCGGTGAATCGGTGGATCGAACCCACGACCCCACGCTTGCGAGGCGTACGCTTTTACCAGCCGACCACCACGGCCTAAAGGTTTTTTTTTTCATATAGCAGCATCGTTCTGAATATGTTTCATCCTCAAATTACCCCCCCCCCCCAAATTGTTATATGGGCTTGTAGTCTATTCCCTAATATCTGAAGAATGGTCATCTGGCCAAGCTAGCAGGTAGGCATGCGAACATAGCATATACTAACACTACTCAGTCGTACACATTTCGTTCGTTTGAAAATAAGTAACATCTGACGGCCCTGGGATCTTGCTCTGTTAAGAGGGCTATTCAGTAAATTGTCGCTAACGATAAAATCTTAAAGCACATTCAGTATCGATATCTGTAAGTATATGAAATCTGGTAACATAGTATTAAATAGATTTGGTAAAGGTTGGTAGTTGATTTTAATGTTTTGTGACCGAAAACGTTTGTCGATACAAGAGCAGGAGAACACATTTCTATAAGATTTTCGCATATCAACGGACATTTTCAAATCATCTATAATGAATTAATAATGATTGTTTTCATCCAGTATTCACTTAGATCACAGCAAAATCTAACAAAGAAGCAACGGGGTCTCAAGACGTCTATAGGAGCCAATTTAACGCATGTTTCAACGAAATAATAATAATAATAATAATAATATTCCCTCATAAACACAAGAGTGTACCGAAAGGTATAACATGTGCGGGTAGAGGTCAGCTCTTATTATCAGTTGCCGTGGCGCTCCGGAGCGACTTACTGATTTTTGGTGGCGTATTCACTTTTCTGCTGCAGGAAAACCCGGAAAACCTATAGCACCACCCCGGGTGGTCGGCGCACATTTCATGCAAATTAGCAAATTATTGGCGAAAGTAAATTCGCTACCCGAATGCTTATACTATAGGTTTGTCTCCCTCATAACTCAACAAAATGAATAAGTCTGTTTCAAGAAATCCAAGTAAAAGCATTTGCTCAAGGTTTATGAATACGCCCTCATGTGTATGAAACGTTTCAACGGAATCCTAAATGGAAACATTTGAAACCTTCTAAACGTTCGTTCCAGAAATAAATCTGAAACATGTCACATATTACATTTCAAATGGAATGTTTTCGAAATGTTTTCAATGCACAGCAGAGATAAAACGTGTATGAAACATTTCAAATGCACTTACAAAACGTCAGTTGAGATAAAATGTGTATGAAACATTGCAAATCCACCCAAATAACGCAGACGTAGAGCCATCTGCCGTTGAATTTGCAAAGGTTTAATACGGTCATGCGCCATCGCCAAAACGCCATCGTCGCCATCCGACGAGGATCCTAGTCGCGTCATAAATCATTGTGCTTTTGTGAGGTTAAAATTTCACAATTTTGAATTTTCATCTTCCAAAGGATTCAACCACAGTATACCTCATGTATTGAACTGTGCTTCAACTGTGACGCTTGTGATTTCATTAGCATATGAACTGAGCACTCCATCTCTCTATCCTGTATTCTAATGAAGTGCGAAGTTGATAGAAATAAATAAGCTTTGTTTGGTTGAGCTGAGGATTTTGAGTTGAAATCTTGATTTTTGCCTCTGACTGTGTAATCATGAATCCTCTGTATCAGCAGGTATGTAATGTTTTTAGATCACAATTGATTATATGTAATTTGGGAAAATATTTTTAAAATATTTCATGATTTTATCTACGCCATCAACCAACTTTCTAGGTTAATGGCACTATGAAATGTATTTTTTGCAAAGAAAGTGAACACAGTTCAATAACATACCAAAATAAGTGTGCTATATGATATCAGCATATCTCTCTGTTTAGACACTTTCATTATAACATACATTATCATCGGATTATAATGAAAAGTTGGTAAAGTGAATAGGTGATGGTTTCTACTTTACAGTATTTTTTCAGATGCAGCAAGAAACTGATTTACATTACGTGTGAAATATATCGGACAGTATTCATACGCAGTTATGTTGTGTCTCAGATGCATTTGTATCGAAATATTTCCTATGAAACGTTTCACAAACATTTCTGAGTCAAACAATGAAACGTGAGAGATAATTGGTGTCCCAAATGCTTCAGACACATAATTTGGTTTACTGGGAGGGAGGCCTGCAGGGCTGTAAATGGATGGAGGCGGCTATTAGTAGTAATTTGTGATTATACCCGTTAGTTAGCATTGCTATTTCCTTCAACCGCCTGCACCCTTACGACCAACCCTCCAGAAGTCTTTGAGAGACTTGTGGGTGCTAGGGGAGACGTAGCTCATAACTTTTAACGTTTGATGCCTTTTGTAAATAAAATACTTCAGATGTTTTGTAACTGAAAAAGTCAAATGAGAGCGATTAAGTCTCGATAGTAGAGGCTTGCACATATCAAGACTGGAAGAGTTGGTGTTTCAACTTACTGATCTGATGTAGGAAACGCTGGAATTCCATTGTATGCAGAATTTCACATAAATGAACCAATCACAAAAAAATGCATGATTACTAAAGAAAACTTTGATATACATGAATACATCTTTGAGACCTACTATAATATTATAGTTGGAAAATAGCATTTATTTGATGACACTAACTCTATTCACTAATATAAATACCCTCCTGATTGAATCATTGAGGATGACCAATTGTGAATATTGGTAACAATAAATTGGGGCATAATGACTTCAATTATCTATTTTCCGAAGATATTTTTGTACTGGTTTGGAAATATGTTTGCATTATACTTATCTGAAAACACTATACAGGGTATTTGATAATAAATGCGCAGGACTTCCGGATGTGATAGCTCGTTCAAAAATATGAAAAAAAGTTGATATTAACTTACCCTCTAAAATTCAACATTTTCGAGATACAGGGTGTTGAAATTTAAAAAAAATTATAGTTTTTTGCGAATATCTCTGGAATCGTTTATCGCACAAAAAACAGATTTTGAATGCATTTTCTACTCATAATAAGCTATGTTTTGTGAAGATTTTTTATTTTTTTAAATTCATAATTGGTGAAGATTTTGAAGGGGTAGTGGGTGTTTTTTTCTCCAACTTCTACGCCACTGGAAAAAGTATGATTTTTAGCCGCCTACTTGAACTGCCAATGTTTTCGACACAAAAAAGGTACTCTTGGTCATAAGCTCTAAAGTCGACCGTTTTCAAGAAAAATCAATTTTTATGTTGAAAAACATGGTAAATTTTTTTAAATAATTTTTTTCCTAATTATACTAAATGTATTTAAACGTTAGAACAAGTAACAAAACCAAACGTTGACTTCAAACAATAACAATCATACTCAGTTGAATTGTTGGAAATGTCCGCCGTTAGCTTCAATGCACGCAGCAATTTTTCGAGGAAAAAACATTATTTAAACAACATGAAAGTTGATTTTTCTTGAAAACGGTCAACTTTAGAGCTTATGACCAGAAATACCTTTTTTGTGTAGAGAACATTGGCGTTTCATTTAGGAGGCTCAAAACTGTACTTTCTCCAGTGGCGTAGAAGTTGGAGAAAAAAACACCCACTACCCCATCAATCCGCATAAAACATAGCTTAATATGAGTAGAAAATGCCTACGAAATCTGTTTTCTGTGCGATAAACGGTTCCAGAGATATTCGCAAAAAATGATTATTTTTTTTTTAAATTTCAACACCCTGTATCTCGAAAATGGTGCATTTTAGAGGGTAAGTTAATAGGAACTTCTTTTCATATATTTGGACGAGCTATCACGTCCTGAAGTCCTGCGCATTCATTATGAAACACCCTGTATTTACATGATTATTTAGCATAGTGAATAAGGGTTTTTTCCGTGCGGCCGCACTGAAAAATTTTCCGTACACTGGTGTCATAGCTGCCTATTTACATGTCAAAATCAAATAATATGTTATAATAATAATAATAATAAAGCGTCTTTATTCACTACAGAAAATAAACAGATAATGACAAATAATTGTGAGAAAAAAAATCATAGTGAATAGGCGGATTGTCAGCCTGCGCTGTTTTTAAACTCAACCTTGACAACACATCTATAATAAACAACTCGAATGAGAAAGAAACAATCAATAATCTTAATCTACTATATTCGTGAACACAAAGTTTGTATACAAAATACAAAAACCTGTTACATCTTCAGAATTATAGTGGCGAGTCATAAAGAGTAGGCCATAGTCAGCATAGAAAAAACTAACCAAGTTAAAATGCTTTCAACCTTTTTTTGAAGTTTTTGATTGTGAACGACCTATATTCACTGAAAAGTGAGTTGAAGAGTTTCGGGGCATTATATGAGAAACTGCGTCTGAAAATTGAAGACTTGTGCTTGGGAATGACTAGAACTAATCTGTTACGTGTGGCGAATCTATTTATATTCGAAAAAGTCTTGAGTTTGTTCAATAGATAGTCCGGCTTCCTGGTGTTTAAAACTTGATCAACAAGTGTAATGTTCTAAGCTTCTCTAGTTTCAGCCAGCCTGATTCCTTCATTACAGCGGATACATGATCAAATTTGCGCACCCCAAAGGAAAAGCGTAAGCAGCTATTTTGAATACGTTGCAGGCGCATCGAATCAGATTGCCTTAAGGCAGGTCCATAAATACTAACACAGTAAGAAATTTTGGAGAATATTAGTGATTCACACAATTTGAGTTTGTTTCGTAGTGAGTAAATCGCGATTCGGAAATAATTGTCTGAGAACGTTATAAGAGGATTGAATCAGATGGTTAACATGCCTAGTGAAGCGTAGCTCAGTGTAGAACCACAAACCTAGATTTGTAGTAAGTTGTTGGCATTTACTCTGTCTTTCTTTGGCCCGAATAGCAACACAGCAAATTTCTTAGAATTGAGTTTTAATTTGTGGGCGGAAGAAATATCAAAAATAGTTTGTAAATCACTATTAATATGGAGTTCCGCAGAATCAATACTATGGAATGGAAAGGAGAAGTTAAGCTGGGTGTCATCTGCGTAGTGATGTAAGTTGCATCTTTTTACGTGTTGGTGGAAGTCACACATATATATATATATATATATATATATACAGGGTGTTAATTAAGTACGTTGACAAACTTCGGGAGGTGATTCTTTGAAGGTTTTCAGGACGAAATGTTCATATAAACATATGTCCCAAACGGCTTGGTTTTCGAGATACAGGGCGATAAAAATACATTTTTTTCAAGATTTTTTATAGTTAACTTCGACATTTTCTACAATAATCAGTTCAAATTAGGCAAGTACAATCCATTCAATAGTACGCACGATACAAAATAATGCATTTCACAAATAATTCACAGGGTCCTCCTTTTTTCAGAGTCAAGCTTTGTTCAACCCTTCAGAATTTTTTTTCCGCCGCCACTGACATATTATGAGAAAGGAATAATGCATGTTGTTTCATTTAACATCTTTTTGCTCTTTTGATGTTTTTCATTTACTTGTACGGTTCAGGAGTTACAATGAAAATATTAACGCAAACATTTTCCAGTAACGCATAACATAAAGAAATTTGAGAAGCAAATAGTCTAACAAACTTGAAGGGTGATTCTTTGAAAGGTTTCAAGATGAAAAGTTCATATAAACATGTCTCAAGCGGCTTGGTTTTCGAAGTACAGGGTGATCAAAATACATTTTTTAGGAGTTTTTAGAGTTTACTTCGAAATTTTCGACAATAATCGATCCAAATTAGTTCAAACTGGACAAGTAAAATCCATTCAATAGTGCGCATAATATAAAATAATTCATTTCTCGAAGTGTCATTGCCACTCTCCAAAGATTAGCGCGTGACGCAATACGTCATTTTGTTCTCATTACACTAATAGCTATTTTCTGCTCGTGTAGAGAAAATGTAATGTTATGGAGCTCCCATACATTTTTTACCATAACTCAGGTTGAATATGTATTGCACAAAGTTAATTATGGCAAAATAATTTTGGACATTTTCAATAGTGAATAACTTTATTATCAAATACTAGAGCAAAGTAACATAAATTCCCTAGGAATAAAATTAAGTTCAGAAAAGGACCATTATTGAAATTGATATGTCAGAGCAGCTGCTGGAAATGGCCACCGCCAACTTCAATGCATGCGTTTATGCGCCTAACCATAGACTGGCGGACACGCTCAAAAATACCAGGAATGTTTCTTATAATTCCGCATGACTCCTGTATGCGATTCCTCAGGTCTTCTTCACTTTGAACTGGAGTTCGGTACACTAATGATTTAAGGTGCCCCCAGAGGAAAAAATCAAGTGGATTCATATCGGGTGACCTTGGTGGCCAAAGTTGTGGCCCACCACGCCCAATCCCGCGATCAGAACAATTCTCATCTAAATATTGGCGTGCAACCAATCTGAAGTGTACTGGAGCACCATCATGCATAAACCAAATTCCAATTATTTCCCTCAGTGGGATCTCTTCTAGGAGTCCAGGTAAGATGAATTCAAGAAAATGTCGATAATGGTCACCATTGAGACTATGAGGCAGAAAATGTGGCCCGATAAGGAAATTCCCTACAATTCCAACCCAAACATTCACAGAAAACGTCTCTTGAAAATGCTTTTCAATCACGGCGTGTGGGTTTTCATCAGCCCACATATGATTGTAGTGAAAATTAATAATGGCTTTACGGGAAAAGCATGCCTCATCGGTGAATAACACTTGAGATAAAAACCATGGATTTTCCAACAATTTATTTCGAATCCAAGTGCAAAAAGTTAATCTCTTTGGAAAATCCCTTGGCAGAAGAGCTTGAACACGCTGTATGTGATAGGGATAAAGTTGTTGCTCTTTTAAAATTTGCCATATCAATACATGGGTTTCGTTAAACTGTGCCGCAATTTGTCTTGTACTGGTGTCTGGATGCTGCTCAATTTCGTTTAGTACAGCTTCTTCTATCTGAACTGTTCTAACTCTCCTGGGTCTTCCTATGAGAACAGCAGACCTCTTGAAAGTACCCGTTTCACGAAGACGGGAGTGAATATTGATGAACATTTATGTGCTGGAAATCTTTCTAGATACATTCGTCTGGCGGCACGAGCGTTACCATCAGCCATTCCATACATTAAGTGCATGTCTGCCATTTCTGAATTTGTTTATTCAACCATTTTATCCAAAGGAATATTGAATGAATCTGCTTTATAGCTTGCACTAATGAAGAATTAACAATGAGACAGTTTCTCAACTTTCGATAACTGTCAAGTTGTTGATATTTAAATAAATGAATTGATATCAAAGCCCACTTTGCTATTTTTATGAATTCAAATTGATTACAAAATTTCTGCGTTACTGCAGAAGAAAAAACAAACCGAAATTTCTGATAAAATAATGTACTCCGTACGGAAACAAAAATTTGTTTGATTTAGTTTTTCGGAGTTATGACCAGAGATTCATAAATGAAAATCAAATGTGTAATGATCTGCGACTATTAGATAAACCCTATTAACTATCTTCCATTACAGGATTACCTTTCGGAAGTTTTTTATGTTGAAAAGGAAACGTTCAATTGAAAACTAAAAAATATCTTTTTTTAAAATAACAAAAAATTTGTATGAGTTCTCTATCAAGACTGATGGGTAAAAACATTTTAAATCAAATATCTCAATGAAAATGCACATTTTTACCATCAGAATCTTCAGGTTGAAAGTTAAGGTTTTCCCAATATCTGTCAGATCTAGTTTAATATCCAGCGTACCGCAGTGACGGAGAGATAGTAGTTTTCTGTTAGATATCACGAAAAGAAATCACATCTTTACAATAACAAGCTTTTATTTAGCTTCACTTGTAACTAACTAACAAACAATTTAATAAAAGTTGAATTTGACCCACTTCTAATACTCCGATTAATTTGAAATTTGGCAGGTTTCCGTAATTCCGGTGACAATGCATTAAAAAAATGTTTGTTTAAAAACAAAATGGCGGCTCCAATATGACGGACGAGTTTTGTGATTATGATCCGATTCTGTTCAAAATTGGTATGTGATGGTTTTTGGGTTGGAGATTTTCAGTTTCACATAAAAAATAAACTAAAATGTTAAAAATGAAAATTATAAAAAGAAAACATTTTAAAGTGTTTATACAATACACTGAAAAGGAAAAAATAATTCATTTCATTGTTTGATCTAGGTAATCTTGTACAGAAAGATTTTGATACTCACAGAATAACCTACAAAAAATGAAACAAATTACTTTTTCATTTTCAGTGCATTTGTATAAAAGCTTGTCTTTATATTTTTTATTGTATAATTTTTATTCATCGTAGATTTTTCTAATTCTGAAAAAATATATCGATCAATTTACAATAATTGAAAATGTTTAATTTTCAAATTTTCTAATGTTATGCAACACTGGAAAATGTTTAAATTAATATTTTCATTATAGCCCCTGAACCGTACAAGTAAATGAAAAAATGCAAGATATCAAAAAGATGTTAAATGAAACAACATTGATTATTCCTTTCTCATAATATGTCAGTGGCGGCGGAAAAAAAAATTCTGAAGGGTTGAACAAAGCTTGACTCTGAAAAAAGGAGGACCCTGTGAATTATTTAAGAAATGCATTATTTTGTATCGTGCGCCCTATTGAATGGATTGTACTTGCCTAATTTGAACTGATTATTGTCGAAAATGTCGAAGTTAACTCTAAAAAATCTTGAAAAAAATGTATATTTATCGCCCTGTATATGAACTTTTCGTCCTGAAAACCTTCAAAGAATCACCTCCCGAAGTTTGTCAACGTACTTAATTAACATATATATATATATATATATATATTGTTATTGTTGTTAAAATTGTTATTTCCGTCAACCGATTGCACCCCTACGCGCAACCCTCGGAAGTCTTCGAGAGACTTGTGTGAGCTAGGGAAGACGCAGCCCTTACCTTTTAACGTGTGATGCCATGCACGAGACCGATGACTATGCGAGGCTTTGAACCCTCGACCCTTCGTTCCAAAGGCGAACGCTCTATCTACACGGCCACCACGGCCCATATATATAAACTAAAAAATAAGGGACTGAGTATGGAGCCCTGTGGAACACCTTTGTATACCTTTGTATACAGGATAATTTTTCACTAAAAATACTGCCTCGGTAGAAAGGCCAAAAAATATGAGTTTGTCACACAAAATGTCGAGGTCAAGAGAGTCAAAGGCCTTACTGTAGTCTAAGAGTACCAGACATGTCGAATTACGTTCGTCGAGAGCTTTGAAGAGGTTATCAGTAATGGACAAGAGGGCTGTGGTGGTGCTGTGTAGACTTCTAAAACCAGATTGCACTAAGGTGATAATTCTGCGTTTGTTCACAAAATGGTTCATCTGATCTTTCAGTATCAGTTTCACAACTTTTAAGAAGCAAGGTAAGATTGTAATAGGTCTAAGGTCAGAATAGTCAGAGGGTGAATTACACTTGGCTGAAGGTAGGATTATACCATTTTTCCAACAATTTGGGAATCTCCCGGTAGTTTTTATTTTATTAACGAGAAACGTGATGTGATTCAACAGAAATGATTCGATGAGATTGATCATTCGGAAAGAGATGTCATCGGAGCCAATAGCATCACTTCTAATATGGTGAAGATGGGTTTGCACCGTTACGCTAGAGACAGTGGAGAAATAAAAATTGTTTTCAGATTCTTGAGGGTTAAAATAACGATCCAGCAATGAAGAGGCTGATCGGTCAGGTTGTGAAACTGTATTGAAATGTTTATTAATGCGATTGACATCTTTGATATCGTTTGGAATTTCTAAACAATTTTATTTCCTCAGGATATCTAGAGATCTTAAAGTGTTCCATGTGGCTTTCGAATCTTTTCTTGCAAGGACAAATTCTAGATAGGCTTTCTTCTCCCGACGTATGGCACTTGTTGTGTAGTTTCTGAGTTCTTTATAACCGTTCCAGTCTGCAACAGACAGCGTTTTCTTATATTTTGCCCATGCTCGATACCTGAGAGCATTTCTTTCATATTGTGGGTTAACCAAGGGGCCGGAGGTTTACTTACTCTTTTGGTTTGGAGAGGTGCATCCATCTCAAAGAGGTAACTTATGTTATCATACAAGAATGAAACCACTTGAAGGAAGCAGGTTGGCTACACTATCTTCTAGTTCGTTAATGTATTGAATAATTATATCCCCCGATGGGGGTCGGTACAGAACGCCAAAGGTGAAAGATTTACCGCGATGTGTGATTGAAATTCAGAGCTGCTCAAGTTGAGAGCTGATTTGGGAGTGGGTCATTTTGAACTTTATATTGTTTTTTATGAAGAAAGCGACTACGCCTCCCCGTCCATCTCTATCGTCCCGTAGTAGCTGATATGAGTCGATTTTGACTGTATTATAATTGATGTTAGAAGTAAGCCACGTCTCAGTAAGAGCAAATTTATCGAGTTCTTCTTTCAATATATGTTGTGAAAGCAAGTCGAAGCCAGTGAATATAGATCTCACGTTCAAATGGGCAAAGCTGAAAAAACTCAACATCGCGATAACATAAAACAGTAATGCAAAAAGATATAAAATTAGGACTGGTGAACGCTCAGAAAATAATATATTGGTAAATTACAACTTGACGCAGAATAAACTGATGCGAATCAAAATATGGATCTATAAATGTATGATTATTAGCAAAGATAAAAAGGGGAGTTTACATGTACAATTATCAGAAAAAAAAGTATGTATTTATATAATATATCAAATATTTGTGTTGACTCTAGGTCTTAGAGCCCTTTTTGCCTTGGATTCCTCTGGGGACAAAAGCCCCTTCCTTTTATATCTGATATCCTCACTATCGGCGTTGTAGTTTTTATCTTTCAGTACTTCCGGTTTAGATGCGATGTCTGCTAGCTTTGATGCCATTACTTTTGGCAGTGTTAAGATGGCTTCTTTAGGCTTTATGAACAATCTGATCCTCAGAGCTCAAAGATGTTTTTATTTTTGAGTTTGAACAAATTTTTTTGTGTTTGAATGTTTTAGACGATGTAGTAACTTGATTACTTATATTTCGGACGTCCATCATCTTAATGGTTGAAAGATTTCTATCTCTTACAAATTTTTCGCAACGTTTCAATTGCTTGAATCCGCAATCGTCTTCTGGTGAATAATGACAAAATCAGATGCTACGCGACCTTTTATAGGTCTATAATTAAAGTGTAATTACGGTGTAATTATGGGGAAACATCAAAATCGGGAATCGCTGACCACGCCTGGACAAAACACCACCGAATTCTTTGGGACGAAGCTAGTGTTCTTCATGGAGAGGAACATTGGTTCAAACGGGAATTTATGGAAACCACCTATATAGAAGCCAATAGTGCCTTCAGTCAACCAAGCGTGGAAATTAAAAACGTATGGAAACCGCTCATGGACCGTTTTGGAGGGAGAAAAAGCGCGAAACCACGCGCGCCACAAGGCCGCGCGTAATTACACCGTAATTACACTTTAATTATAGACCTATAAAAGGTCGCGTAGCATCTGATTTTGTCTTTATTCACCGGAAGACGATTGCGGATTCAAGCAATTGAAACGTTGTTAAAAATTTTAAAGAGATAGAAATCTTTCAACCATTAAGATAATGGACGTCCGAAATATAAGTAATCAATTTTTTTTGTATATCGATTTTCTTCTAGTAAGAAAGTAGCTCTATTTTTAGGATTCTCCAATTATTCTTGTCCACAAATGAGGATATATTATCAATATCTGACAATTTGAGGGACACTTCTAGAGTGTCACTAAGAATAGCAAGGGATTCTATTTTATCTTCGCAATCGATGCCGAATACAACAATATTTTTTCTGCGCAGTTTGCGGTCCAGAGTCTGGATGTCTTTCTTTAAGTTAGAGTTTTCCACTTCGAGCAAAGATATTTTGGCATTTGTACCATGCAGTTCTGATTTAATTTCAGCAAGTGTCTCCTGCGTTTTATCGAATTTCTTGTCCAGATTCTTGAGGAAATTTGAAATATCAGCTAAGGAAGGCTCCTTAAATTCGGTCGGTATGGGAGGCATTATTTATTGCAAATTGTGTTTTGGGAGGCGAGCACCCGTACTAACAAAAGTAGATTTAAGGCGATAGCTTTCTTATCTTGGATACTCGTTGATAGTAGTTTTTGTTTCCGATCAGACAAATTTACAACTACAAAAAACCAAAGAACAACAGCAAATTGCTAATTAAATAGGAGAAGATGGAGCTCACCCTTGGCACAACAGGAACATCACAAGATTACGAACATGTTGAGAGAAGTCCCAAATTTTTACGTAGATAGGAACAGTTATAAATGACAAAGCATGCAGGATCTCTCACTTAACTTGTTAGCTTGTCGAACTCTCCAGTTCTCTAGAAGTCGCAAATTGTTTGAATATTTCCTTACCAACGTAAATAACGCTTGTTTTATGAAAAAGACTATTTTCTGAACTCGTAATGAAATAAACTATTTTTTCATTTATATGCATGTAGTCCTCAGTATTCTGAGTCGATGTTTTTGTCTAAAATCATTTAATTAAATCATTCCAATTTTTCAAATTTCATGCATGTAAGTACTCAGCAGAATATCTTAATATTTGAGGAGTGATTTTCCAAAAGGCCATATTTCCAACTACACCCAAAAATGAACTTTCGACGAAAATCAAATCCGATGGTTGAAAGGCAGCTTCTAACGGCGATGGAACCATTCAAAATGCCTTATTTTCTATGAAAAAAGCAATATCTAAACAGAACATTTCATACAAAAAGACATATTTCCACAAATGGTACTGTACCACATGTTTTTTGAATTTGTGAACTTTATACTACAGAAATATGCGGTTTCTGAAAATTTATTACTAATGGAAATATGGCCTTCTGAAAAATCACTTCTCATTTGTTCTTTGGAGTATCTCTTCTCTAACTAGTTGTTTCTAGTTATTCTTTTTTTTTATTGGACTTTTATTCCAAATATTCATCACGCACAAATTTAACAAACACCTAATAATATTTTCTGTGAATGAAATCATGTTTTTTTTAATGAAATCATGTTTCTCGTTTACTAACGACAATGTAAAGACACCTCCACCTCGTATATAAACGATACATTTTATCATACAATAACGACAAACTTCAACTACAGAATCGCAAGCGTCGTTAATTAACGATTGTCGTTCACTAAAGGCGCGTACACATCTGGCGAACGCATGTGGCCGAAGCCCTTCGACCGAATTCATTCGATAATTCCGGCGTTCGACGGAAAATTTGCTCTGCCGTCCACATTACGGCGAACGAATTCGTTTGCAGTCATTCGTTCAGTTTCGCAGGTATTTTTGGCGATTCGTGGCGCGAAAGTTATTATTTGTTTGAAAGAATGGCGTCTGATGAGGATATCATTATAGCAAGTGCGATGTATATTATTATTAGTGAGGCGGAGGCCGAAGCAGCGGAAGAACCCCCCAAAAAACGACGAAAACGGCGCTGGTGGACAACATCATTGTTCAAGAGCAGAAGTCGGTACAGAGGAATAGACTTAATTAATGATCTTAAAGCTGAAATGGAATACGGAATGTTTGAAAATTTTTGTAGAATGAATTTAACTGATTTTGAATGGTTATTAAATGAAATCGGTCCAAAAATCTCGAAAGAAGATACAAAGTTCAGAGAAGCGATACCGCCGGCAGAAAGGTTAATGTTAACCATGCGATATTTAGCTACTGGTGACTCATATACAAGTTTGATGTATACCTTTAAAATTTCAAAGCAACTCATTTCAAGAATAATACCAGAAGTTTGCTCTGCTATAATTGAGGCTCTTAAAGAATATGTAAAGGTTAGTGAAATAGTTATCTAAAATGCTTTAAGTATTTATTGGAAAAGTCTCGAGTTTACATAAAAAACATCAAAAGGTGCCCTAAGTACTATCTGTAAATGTATTTATAAAGCGTGTAATGGACGTCTGCGAATTATCTGTTTCCTGCAGCGTCAGGTTTGATGGGCTCGCCAGACAAACGGACTCATTTTCAGGAGAAAATGGGCCAATTGAAGGTGATGCGAAAGGAGTACTGGTGCTTTGAGTGTCTGAAGAATATTGATTATATGGATTGGGTGTTGTGCTAGGCGTGATACTCGTATAAGTTTGTTGATTGGGTTCAAGTAAATAATATTGTTTATGACCAATGGAACTGATTGGGGACACGTGATGCTCATAAAGACCTTTATCCGCCTTATACAGAATATATCCAATTAGATGTTCCACCTCACTTTGTGTATGAACGCTGTATTTTCTATGCTTCGCCGCCACATGCTCTCCAAAAATTGTGCTATCGTCTCTCGGTTTTCTACTTGCAATAGTTTCTTGTAATATTTGATATGCTTCCTGTCCTCTAGAGGTAGCTGTCCCACTGCTTGTCCCACGTTCCCCAGAAGACACAGGTAGTACTCGTTTGACTGTCTTGGGAGATTTAAAATTTGATTTTTTTTTGAGAGTTGTTCGTTCTGGTACTTCTGTGTCTTGTGTGTCATTATTATTTGCGTTACTAGCAGTATCTTCTTCCTCTTCCTTCTCTTCCTTCTCCTCCTCTTCTACTGCATGTTGACTCCTTGGTCGAACCATCTCCTGGAAAGTTTTTGGTTTTAGAATTTTTTACACTATTGTTTTTGTTTTTATTTTTAGATGCCTACAACTGAAGAAGAATGGCGATATATTGCGGAAAATTATGAAGCTCAATGGAATTTTCCTCACTGCCTTGGTGCCATAGATGGTAGACACTGCATACTACAGGCCCCAATACACAGTGGCAGTGACTATTTTAATTATAAATCACAATTTAGTATAGTTTTGTTGGGAGTTGCTGATCCAAACTATTGCTTTTTGTTTGCTGATGTTGGCTGCCAAGGCAGGATTTCTGATGGAGGTGTACTAAAAAACTCCATGTTCTGGAAAAAAATTCAAAACAATGAGCTTCATCTACCACCTGATGACATTCTACCTAAAGGAGATGTGAAAGTTCCTTATGTATTTGTAGGAGATGATGCTTTTAGCCTTAGTGAGCATTTAATGAAAGGGTATCCAGTAGAACAGAAAAAAAGTTCTACGAAACGTATTTTTAACTATAGACTCAGTAGAGCAAGGCGTATTGTTGAAAATGTTTTCGGCATCATGTCAGCTGTTTTTAGAGTTTTGAGAAAAGTGATGCTACTATCACCTGAAAAAGCAACTTTGGTAGTTTTAGCTTGCGTCTATTTACACAACTTCTTACGAAAGAGTAAACATTCCCGCAAGAATTACACACCACCAGGGACATTTGATGAGGAAAAAGATGGAAAGATCATTCCTGGACTCTGGAGGCAGGGAAACGAAAATAGAAATGCAGAGTCCTTTCTTCCAATACCTAAGCTAGGACGAAAAAGTTCGGTAAATTGTGAAGCAATTAGAAATACATTTGCTTTATATTTTATGGGCGAAGGTAGCGTGAGTTGGCAGAATACACATGCATAAATATTATTCGACGAATAATAATAAACTTCCATCTTATTACTGCCTAGACACTGCGGTCTTAAAAATGCCCTCCCTATTTGTTTTTCAATAATACCTAAGTATGGAGTTAAATTCTCATTTTTTCAAGTTTATATCTCATTTATGTTCAAACGAAGAAAAGGGAGATTTTTTTCGGTCGTACTGTATACAATACGTCATAATATTTGCATATGTAGGAATATTTCATTTCATAAAAGAATAAATATTTTGACTTACCTCAGTGTTTTTAGTTTCTTTTGGTATAAACTTATCCATCAAGAACAGCATATCTTTGAAAGCGAACCAGCTAGATTTAAAAATTGTGTCGGTTCCTGAGCCAGTTGTAAAAGAGTTGTCTTGTTTTTGTCTCTCACGTCGAAATGACGTTAATAATGATTCCATTTTCTTTTTAACCTCCCCTGTATCGCCTTTCATAATTTTGCTGATGTCGTTCCAGGCATCAAGTTTCTTTATTTTATTTTTGTAATCATTGTGCACTGGATTCCATAAAACTTCCCGCTCTCGATATAAATTAATCAATTTTAAACAAGCAGAATTAGTCCACTCCATTATCGCAAAATAGAAATGAAAGCAAAATCGCGACGACGTTCGACACTTATGAGAAGCGTACACACTAAACCCAGACGAAAGAATTCGTTCTTCAATTTTCTTTTGATGTACCGCCCGACGAGCGAACTCTCGCGAAGGCAAACGCATGCGTTGATTAGCGTTTGTTGGGGCGTACACACTTACCGAAGGCGTTCGGTCGAAGGGCTTCGGCCACATGCGTTCGCCAGATGTGTACGCGCCTTAACGATAACGTTATTCGTGTGCTATCGTTCCACCGATTAATTTTTTTATCTGTAGGGATAGAATGGTATTTGAGTTGCATTGGAAAGGTAGTATCGAGTCTTAAATATTTGGGCTAATTTCACTACATGAGCGGCATTACGCGAACGTCAGCAAATGGTGACAAAATTCCTAGAGAGACCCCTCAGTCCCTACGCGGTCGTGCCTATTTTACTGACTGAACAATCTCTGGCGGAATGGGTAGTGAATGATGAAATATTTTTGTCAAATTGCATATTTGATTCAAACGAAAGACAACGAATATGTCTATATAATTTTTTATTCGAAAAAACCACCCTTGACCCCACTTTACTCTTGTGATTTTTCGGAAAAATTTGCGGAATGGGTAGTAAATGACAAAATATTTTTTTTCAAATTGCATATTTGATTCAAACTGAAGACAACAGATATGACTTCATAATTTTTTTTTTGAAAAACCTCCCTTGACCCCACTTTACTCTTGTGATTTTTCGGAAAAATTTGCGGAATGGGTAGTAAATGACAAAATATTTTTTTCAAATTGCATATTTGATTCAAACTGAAGACAACAGATATGACTTCATAATTTTTTTTTTGAAAAACCTCCCTTGACCCCACTTTACTCTTGTGAATTTTCGGAAAAATTTGCGGAATGGGTAGTAAATGACAAAATATTTTTCTCAAATTGCATATTTGATTCAAACTGAAGACAACAGATATGACTTCATAATTTTTTTTTTGAAAAACCTCCCTTGACCCCACTTTACTCTTGTGATTTTTCGGAAAAATTTGCGGAATGGGTAGTAAATGACAAAATATTTTTTTTCAAATTGCATATTTGATTCAAACTGAAGACAACAGATATGACTTCATAATTTTTTTTTTGAAAAACCTCCCTTGACCCCACTTTACTCTTGTGATTTTTCGGAAAAATTTGCGGAATGGGTAGTAAATAACAAAATATTTTTTTTCAAATTGCATATTTGATTCAAACTGAAGACAACAGATATGACTTCATAATTTTTTTTTTGAAAAACCTCCCTTGACCCCACTTTACTCTTGTGATTTTTCGGAAAAATTTGCGGAATGGGTAGTAAATGACAAAATATTTTTTTTCAAATTGCATATTTGATTCAAACTGAAGACAACAGATATGACTTCATAATTTTTTTTTTGAAAAACCTCCCTTGACCCCACTTTACTCTTGTGATTTTTCGGAAAAATTTGCGGAATGGGTAGTAAATGACAAAATATTTTTTTCAAATTGCATATTTGATTCAAACTGAAGACAACAGATATGACTTCATAATTTTTTTTTTGAAAAACCTCCCTTGACCCCACTTTACTCTTGTGAATTTTCGGAAAAATTTGCGGAATGGGTAGTAAATGACAAAATATTTTTCTCAAATTGCATATTTGATTCAAACTGAAGACAACAGATATGACTTCATAATTTTTTTTTTGAAAAACCTCCCTTGACCCCACTTTACTCTTGTGAATTTTCGGAAAAATTTGCGGAATGGGTAGTAAATGACAAAATATTTTTTTCAAATTGCATATTTGATTCAAACTGAAGACAACAGATATGACTTCATAATTTTTTTTTTGAAAAACCTCCCTTGACCCCACTTTACTCTTGTGAATTTTCGGAAAAATTTGCGGAATGGGTAGTAAATGACAAAATATTTTTCTCAAATTGCATATTTGATTCAAACTGAAGACAACAGATATGACTTCATAATTTTTTTTTTGAAAAACCTCCCTTGACCCCACTTTACTCTTGTGATTTTTCGGAAAAATTTGCGGAATGGGTAGTAAATGACAAAATATTTTTTTTCAAATTGCATATTTGATTCAAACTGAAGACAACAGATATGACTTCATAATTTTTTTTTTGAAAAACCTCCCTTGACCCCACTTTACTCTTGTGATTTTTCGGAAAAATTTGCGGAATGGGTAGTAAATGACAAAATATTTTTTTTCAAATTGCATATTTGATTCAAACTGAAGACAACAGATATGACTTCATAATTTTTTTTTTGAAAAACCTCCCTTGACCCCACTTTACTCTTGTGATTTTTCGGAAAAATTTGCGGAATGGGTAGTAAATGACAAAATATTTTTTTCAAATTGCATATTTGATTCAAACTGAAGACAACAGATATGACTTCATAATTTTTTTTTTGAAAAACCTCCCTTGACCCCACTTTACTCTTGTGATTTTTCGGAAAAATTTGCGGAATGGGTAGTAAATGACAAAATATTTTTTTTCAAATTGCATATTTGATTCAAACTGAAGACAACAGATATGACTTCATAATTTTTTTTTTGAAAAACCTCCCTTGACCCCACTTTACTCTTGTGATTTTTCGGAAAAATTTGCGGAATGGGTAGTAAATGACAAAATATTTTTTTTCAAATTGCATATTTGATTCAAACTGAAGACAACAGATATGACTTCATAATTTTTTTTTTGAAAAACCTCCCTTGACCCCACTTTACTCTTGTGATTTTTCGGAAAAATTTGCGGAATGGGTAGTAAATGACAAAATATTTTTTTTCAAATTGCATATTTGATTCAAACTGAAGACAACAGATATGACTTCATAATTTTTTTTTGAAAAACCTCCCTTGACCCCACTTTACTCTTGTGAATTTTCGGAAAAATTTGCGGAATGGGTAGTAAATGACAAAATATTTTTCTCAAATTGCATATTTGATTCAAACTGCAGACAACAGATATGACTTCATAATTTTTTTTTTGAAAAACCTCCCTTGACCCCACTTTACTCTTGTGAATTTTCGGAAAAAAATGCGGAATGGGTAGTAAATGATAAAATATTTTTCTCAAATTGCATATTTGATTCAAACTGAAGACAACAGATATGACTTCATAATTTTTTTTTCCAAAAAAGCCCCTTGACCCCACTTTACTCTTGTGAATTTTCGGAAAAATTTGCGGAGTGGGTAATAAATGACAAATCATTTTTCTCAAATTGCATATTTCATTCAAACTAAGGACAATAAGTATGACTCTATGATTTTATTTTCGAAAAAAAAACCCTTGACCCCACTTTACTCCTGTGAATTTTCGGAAAAATTTGCGGAATGGGTAGTAAATGACAAAATATTTTCCTCAAATTGCATAGTTCATTCAAACCAAGAACAAAAAATATGCCTGTATAATTTCTTTTCTGAAAAAAAACCCTTGACCCCACTTTACTCTTGTGAATTTTCGGAAATATTTGCGGAATGGGTAGTAAATGACAGAATATTTTTCGCAAATTGCATATTTCATTCAAACTGAGGACAACAAATATGCCTTCATGATTTTTTTCCCGAAAAAACCTCCCTTGACCCCACTTTACTCTTGTGATTTTTCGGAAAAATTTGCGGAATGGGTAGTAAATGACAAAATATTTTCCTCAAATTGCATATTTGAGTCTAGCTGAGGACAACGAATATGCCTAAATATATTTTTTTCAAATATACCCCTTGACCCCACTTTATTCTTTACCTAAACGACAATGTTGTGGTCTCTAAAATTTATATACATAATACACAATAATAAATAAATTTTTCAGGTAAGCTTCAGCTGTAGCGTCAATTTTGGTTGGTAATTATGTATATTGTTATAATAATAATAAGTACCTATATCAGAAGTTCTTCAAAATCCCCTCCCGTCGTTGATGGCTTCGAGCACTCAAATGAAATTATATCATCATCATATTATAATTTCATTTCAGTGGCTTTGAGGCATCTTTTTGGTACGGCGCGCAAGAGTAAGGCGGGATCAAGGGTTTTTTTTCGAAAAAAAAAATTATGAAGTCATATTTGTTGTCTTTAGTTTGAATCAAATATGCAATTTGAGAAAAACATTTTGTCATTTACTACCCATTCCGTAAATTTTTCCGAAAATTCACAAGAGTAAAGTGGGGTCAAGGGGTTTTTCTTCGAAAAAAAAAAATTATGAAGTCATATCTGTTGCCTTCAGTTTGAATCAAATATGCAATTTGAGGAAAATATTTCGTCATTCACTACCCATTCCGCAAATTTTGCTGAAAAATCACAAGAGTAAAGTGGGGTCAAGGGGTTTTTTTTTTCGTGAAAAAAATTATGAAAGCATATTCGTTGTCCTTAGTGTGAATCAAATATGCAATTTGAGGAAAATATTCTGTCATTTACTACCCATTCTGCAAATTTTTCCGAAAAATCACAAGAGTAAAGTGGAGTCAAGGAGGGTTTTTCCGAAAAAAAAATCATATAGACGTATTTGTTGTCCTTAGTTTGAATCAAATATGCAATTTGAGAGAAATATTTTGTTATTTACTACCCATTCCGCAAATTTTGCCGAAAAATCACAAGAGTAAAGTGGGGTCATGGTGTTTTTTTCCGGAAAAAAAATAGAGGTATTTTTTGTCCTTAGTTTGAATCAAATATGCGATTTGAGGAAAATACCTATTTTGCAAATTTTTCCGAAAAATCACAGGAGTAAAGTGGGGTCAAGGGGGATGTTTTCGGAAAAAAAAATCATAGAGTCATATTTTTTTCTTTAGTTTGAATCAAATATGCAATTTGAGGAAAATAATTTGTCATTTACTACCCATTCCGCAAAATTTTCCGGAAAATCACAAGAGTAAAGTGGGGTCAAGGGGAGTTTTTTCGAAAAAAAAATTATATGGGCAAATTTGTTGTCCTCGGTTTGAATCAAACATGCAATTTGAGAAAAAATATTCTGTCATTTCTTACCCATTCCGCAAGAAATCCTTCAGTCAGTAAAATAGATTCTCCCTCCCTACGCTACTGCGTCGTTCTAATGAATAGAATTAGAATGTATTCAATGGATCCATAAAGCTAACTTGTGAGGTCATATAATTAATTATGTTTGCATCCGACCTATACTCGCGCAGTTTAACTGCAATATTATATTACAGTACAAAAAATGATCCACGACGAACGAGTCGAACGACGCATTCTAACATTATCTAACACACTCTGTTATGATCATCAGTTGAAACATCAGCCCAATAAAATATTTTTCAAAGATAGAAATAATATTTCATAATTCACAATGCTGCTCAGTAGAGAACTCAGGTGGGGGTATCTATTCAATAAATGAAAACGTTTACATTTGATTAGCATTCATTTAAATTCTGGTTGGTTGTAGTATTGTGTTGATAAGAGTGGCTTTGAAATGATCAAGACTGCCGTAAGTAAGCTTTGAAAATTGAATGTGCGATTTTGTTGTTGGTTTGTTTTAATACCATTGATCATATCACCTGGTCCAATCACCTTTCATGCGGAATCATTGAGATGAATGAGATGCAACCCTGAATAAAATGGAATGTGAACTATCCATACAAATTCAAAGCCACTGTTCAAATACAATTCAGTTCCACTTAGTATAGGTAACTTCCTTTATATAACATTGTCGTCATGTGGGATTTCTATCTACTTTAGTCATACTCGAACAAAAAACAAAACTTGCCCAGTTTTTAGGTTAGACTCAATATAAACATTTTATTTTGTGAGTTGTGTTGTTGGCTGCCTACCAGCTACCGCGCTGCCGGTGTCCCTTCGGACATACATGCACATTTGTACCCATAGGCGTCCACTCGGGTATGACGGACAAAATGCAAGGGGATGTTTTTTGACCGAGACGATTAATAACGGTTTAGAAAATTGGAATAAATTCGAAGGTTTTGCTGGAGAGTAAAATTAAATGATATGAATAAAATCGATTTCATTCATATCAGTTAATTGTACTCTCCGGCAAAACCTTCGAACTTGTTCGAGTCATTAGTCCGGTGGAAACAGCGGTGAAATCGCTCGTTTTGAAGACTGACACATATTTTCGGTATATCAGAGTAGGACCTTGCTGGTCGATTTCGTATGTCAGTCCACACATGGAATGTAAATCTACGACACGCCAGCGTGGTCGTTACAAAAGTTACATAACAAAATTGGAATATTCCAAAAATGAAAATGAAGGAAACTCCTAGTACTTGAAAAATCCTTCCACTGTTCGAAATGCCTATTCACGTACTTTAAAATTTCTCATAAAAAATTCCAACAAAAAATAGTTTTCCGAAAATGAGCATTATTTTGGGCCAAGATTAAATTTTCAATAAAATGTTAATTTCTTATGATGTGAATATAAATTTTTTATAGCCAAATTGTGCATGGTCAATAAATAATCTCTTTGTTGCAGCTGCGCCCTCTTGAATTCAAAGTTTCTGAAATGGATATACCAATAGGTTTGGTGGTGATTTAAAAAATTAAATATTACCTCTAAACTTTTTATCTTCAAATTTGATTCAATAATTTAACAGCAGAACGACTACATCTGTATCTGATGATGTCAGTAGTATTTTTCGATTTCCTTCTGAATGTGAATGAAATTCGTGTGAAATAGTTCTTGAATCTAATTCTTCTATATCTGGTCTGGTCTGATCTAGTCGTTCTGTTGTTATATTATTGTATTCAATTTGAAGAAAAAGGTTTAAAAGTAAGTAATATTTCATTTTTCAAATTGAATTCCTACCAAACATATTATATTCATTTCAGGAACTTGATTCGAGTGGGCGCAGCTACAACTAACAGATTTTTACCCCTGCACACTTTGGCCAAAAAAATTGGATATTCAATGAGTTCAGAACTCCCCGCTCTACTACAGGCGTAAAGTTGGCACGAAACATGGAGCTCTGTAATCGAGTTCTGACATTCATCGCACGACTTTTGCTCTAGGTATTATATATTAGATTATCAAAATCACTGGTATCTGATTGTCTTTTTGAGAACTCATTTTTTTAGGAATATCCGATAAAGAGGTTAATGCTGAACAATTCAATTTCAATTGCTGAACTTCCACCTACAAGCCAGTCTATGCAATTGGACGTTTAAGAGCGTTCTATCATATATCAATAAATCAACTTGTTCAATTAAAATTTCTTACAATTAGATCCTATTAAATTTGGATTTCATAGAAAAGAATTGTTTGAATCCAGCAAGAAAAAATGTATTATATCAGTCGATCGAAATGTTACTGTAAAAAATGCTCTACAAAACAATGCAGTTGTAGATTGTCTGGGGTATCGTGCATTTTATTTTGTGCTTGCAAATCAATAATTACTTGCAACAATGAATTTGATCTTATGAATTTAACTGAATAATGCTTTTGTATAAACGAATGACGTGTATTAACAGCCAATGAATATTTATTTTATCTCTGATTTGAGGAATAGTAGCACATACTTCAAGTTTAACTCATTTGTTCGTTTTACGGTCTAAATATCAAGTCGAAATTATTATGGAAAAAAATTGTTTGAAAATAGTTTTTCTACAAGAATGATTACAGTTCCGGAGAAGAAAAAGCAAATTTTCAGGTGATATTCCGAAATTCTCGTTTTTTTTTTGAGTAAAATGAACAAAATGAGACCGGAATTGGGCCTGGTAACCTCAAAATTTCGAGTCAGCGACCCAAAATACGTATTATACCATCAAGTTACCTCGTGGGCCTAAAAATGTATACTCGACCCTCCCCCTAGCGAGCGGACTATGGCGCAAACTTTTCGCAAATTGCTGAACTGACTCAATCAGTAAAATGTTCCAATTTCTAGATTTGGTACATTGCCGCCATATTCCTATTTCCAGCTATTCTTCCCAATAACGATCTGTAAATACCTTCTTTATGTTAGGTTTTCAAATATTTCAAAAGATCTTGTTGAAATAATATAGAAGGAAACATTTCATCGATTTGTTGATTTTTTGCAAAAACAACTATTGAGAAAAAACTAGTCTTGAAATATTCAAAACTGTTAAAACTGTTTTCTCAAACAGTTGATTATCATTCATTGCGCAGGGACAGGACGATTCTAATGTGTTCCGACCTACCCTAACACTGACGAGAGGCAAGAACCTCGAAACATGTCTGCAAGTGGTCATCCACAGCTGAATGATAGATAATCTTTTGTTTAATTAGATACAATAAGCACTTTTAATTGTCTTGGAGGAACGTTGCACAAATATATGTCAGATGTAGTTCAATCCGTCGTATTAGCCAGGAAAGTAGTTGTTTTCTGTCAGTTATTCGTCTCATATTTTCCACTTGAGAGGAGAATACTTCGAAATTGCCGATTGAATGATAAATTCAATTGATATTGCTTTTTTTTCTGATTTATTCTGCCGTTACAAAGATCCATAGTAATTGTGAAAACTGCACTAAATCATTCTACAAACTTTATTAAATCAGACATGTTTCGCACACACAGTATCTTCTTCAGCTACCTAATTTTGAAATTTACAATTTTATTCGAAATTAATTTTGTCAGTGTTCGACAGCAAGTAATTTTTTTGAATCTAACAATGAATAAATAAACAAGAGTCGAATCGCCTTCTATAATAAAACTACCATTCAATTCAATGCCTACTGGTAACCATAATAAAAGTATTTGCATCATTTCTATACATTTTGACCTATAACTCCTTTGTTTATCAATGAATAATGCAAGCAGATACCAACTTGAATTGAAATTTGACTTTTTGAAATATAAATGTCGAAAGAAGTCGCTAATCAATGATAACTTGGAGAAAACATTATACAATTGGCGAATATTTGTACAGAGTGTATAATTATTAAAAGCCTATATTTAACTTGCTCTGTGTGTGTTTGTTAGATGGGTACAAATCTTGCAAACTGAACTAGAACCACTTCCTCTTATCCTATGGAATTGAAATTTTACATGTTGGTTCAGTTCCGATGACAATACATTAATATCGAAGAAATTGCCGCCTCTGCCCCCCGAAAGCTAGATAGAGCACGCGTAGGGTTTCGAAAACTCGAAGAATTTAAATCAGAAGAATCCGTAAAAATTGTGATAAACATCTGACGAATATTAGAAAAATTTCACCCTCCCTGTCCCCTCTCAAAAGCTAGATAGAGAACGCAAAGGAATTCGGAAAATGATTCAATAGTTTCGGACATGGACAATAATGATGAAAAAAATCGATCGGTGGGCTGTCCCCATTCCTGTTACGAAAAAAATTAGGAAAACTCGCGAAATAGAAATTTAAAAAATCCGTAAAAATAGTGAAAATTATCTGATCATTGAATATTACAGTTTCAAAAAGATTTACTCCTCTTCCCCCTCGAATGCTAGATAGAGAACGCGTAGAAATGCGGAAATATTTCCAACGATTTCATACATGTAAAATTACGACAAAAAATATCTCTACCGGTGGGCTCGCTCCCTCCCCTCTTTTCAAAGAAGTTGCGAAAACTTGCGAAGACAAAATCGGAAAAAATCCGTAAAAATAGTGAAAGTAGGGTCAAGTCACTGAAATGTCTCCTCATTGAAGAGCTAGATTGTAATGAATTAACAGACAAGCGACCGTGCAACAATGACGCATTGATTGAAATGAACAGACTAAGAAACATATCCAAAGAACACTAAAAAAGAAATAAATAAATGAACTCAAAAAAAAACTATTTAGAGGAAAGCTTTTATTTAAATGCACTAAAAAGAAGATAATTAATTTCAAATTGAATTAAACCCATCATTCAGTTGTAAAATTTTCATTGATATAAAAGGTTGTCGCGAAATTAAATCTTGAGGTAATTTTAAATTTCATTTACAATAAGAAAGATACTTCTAGCAACAAGCTTCAATATCATTTAAAATTTCATAATTTAATAAAATGATGGGTTTAATTCACTTTAAAGTTAATTTAAATAAAAGCTTTACTCAAAAAAGTTTTTTCAAACTTCATTTAATATAAGGTGCAGCAAACTCATTATTTCAGAATGGTCGAATGATAAAACTTCATCATTATGTATATTTCTTATAGCTTGGGGTAGTAATCATGGAAGCTATTAATAAAAAGGAATAATGTAATGTTAAGAACTAAGATTGAGTTAGTGGCAAACATTATTATTAGTTTATGTCAGTGGCGCAGCCGGGATTTCATGTGGGACTGAATAAGATATGGATCAAATAATAATGACACTCTCCCTTATTTTATTTACTACAATAAGTGAATCCTATAGACAAGGCCTGTGCGGGGAAGGAGCTGCTATTATTATTATTATTATTATTATTATTATTATTATTATTATTATTATTATTATTATTATTATTATTATTATTATTATTATTATTATTATTATTATTATTATTATTATTATTATTATTATTATTATTATTATTATTATTATTATCATTATTATTATTATTATTATTCATTATTCATAGAATTTCTCTAAAGTGATTTATTTGCTTAGGTGTGGTTCAACATATTTGGAATAAATAGTCACGACTTTTTCGAAAAATTATTTTTTTGCATATAAATGGACGTACCAGTATAGGACAATGATGACAATGAGAAATTATCTGAAACAACTGTTCCGAAAATATGCAGGTCACTAATTCTGACAATTTAGACTAAAATTTCCTAAATAAATTTCGAATATTTTCATAGTGGAGTATGTTCTTTGCTGTGTGGATATTAACGACAGCAAAGTACATCATTTTAATAATTTACAATGATATTTGGAAATAATTGCCTGCCTGTGATAAGGCTAGCATTCTACTTTTCCTCAATTCTTTTTTCTGAAACATGAATTCTAATTAATAATAATAATAATAATAATAATACATTTATTATTTACCATAGATAAGTGTGTTACATAGTAGCATAGGGAGGATGGTAAATAATGGGAGAACTGTTAGGCAAAGTGGCCGATTCTTCCACAGTTTCCTCACAGTACAGAGACCTTAGTGATTAAAAAGAAAAGAAAATAAAAATTAAAATTTACAATATTACAAGAATGGCAAATAAAAAGAAAAATCTGGTGGATTTTTTCCCTTCGAAACAGTAAGTATATTGTAAACTAGAACTATTAACTTATGTATATATACGAAAATAATATGTCATATCAGTCATTGTCGAGAGAACAGGAATCGTTTGTACCAACTTTTGAATGCCTCATATGATAAGGAGAATCTTGGAACATTCAATATATCGCCGAAGAGTGTGATATTATAAGAAAAAGAGCGTTTGAATGATTGTTTCTTATGCTTGGGAATCGTGAGCATATTTCTTCGCCTCAAATTCAGATAATGTACGTCAGTTCTAAATGTAATTCTCCGGTATAAGTAGTGCGGTATTTTATTTTTCAAAATTTTGTAGAAAAAGCATGCCATATGATGTTTACGACGATTGAACATGCTAAGCCAACCAGTGTCCATCAGCTTGTGAGAAATACGCTGTGGTCGTCTAATCCCAAATATCATTCTTAAGCATGAGTTTTGTGTTTTCTGAATTCTTCTAGTGTCAATACTGTCGATAAATGGTCCATA
Organism: Chrysolina oricalcia; assembly: GCA_944452925.2. Taxonomy (NCBI): domain Eukaryota; kingdom Metazoa; phylum Arthropoda; class Insecta; order Coleoptera; family Chrysomelidae; genus Chrysolina; species Chrysolina oricalcia. The sequence goes on along the minus strand of OX101825.2, from coordinate 48,891,805 downwards.
GACTACGTCACAATGATTGAAGTGAGAAAGTACTAGACTATCACAGAGTTGAGCTTTCAATTTAGAGTTAAGAAAATATCTTTGCCCATAATTAGTTTTTGTGTAATATGATGTTCGAACCGTAGTTTGTTGTCCATATAGAGCCCGAGATTCTTGCAGTTATTTTCAAATTCGATGGTGTCGCTACCAATTTGTATACGCAAGATATTATGCGCCTGGTTCCTTTGTTTGTCTGAACCAAATAGAAGAGCGACCGATTTTTTTGAATTGATTTTCAATAGATGCTTGTTGGTTGAATCAAGAAGTTCATTCAAATCTGAATTGATAGAATCGTTAGTTTCAGCTATATCACAGAATTTGAACGAATGGTACAGCTGTGTATCATCCGCATGATATTTGCAATGTGTCAAGTTCGAGCAGAAGTTGCTAGTGTAGATGGTATACTTCAAAGGGCCAAGTATACTTCCCTGAGGTATTCCTTGTTGCAAGTTCAGCGGAGCAGATTTAATGTTGTTCAATTTGACCTGTTGAACTCTATCAGCTAAATAATATATCATGAAGGAACACGCTGATTCACTGAACCTTATGAAGTGTAGAATAGCGGTCATAATTTCGTGATTTATGGTGTCGAACGCTTTCGAATAGTCAAGTAAAATGAGAACACACATTTCGTTATTGTCAAGTGTTTGAAGTATATCATCTGAGATTGCAGAGAGTGCTGTCGCGCAACTGAAACCGGATCTAAATCCAGGCTGATGAAGGGGAAGTATATTGTGCATTTCGAGGTGACATCTTATTTGCATATCTAGAATTTTCTCTAAGACTTTAGAAAATGTAGGGAGCGTGCTTATGCTGCGCAAATCGGAGAGTTATATAATAATAATAATAATAATAATAACATGTCTTTATTCATTATTTAAATACATGCTTGTTTAAAAGGTACATATTTCAGAGAACAAGTATAAATAATGAAATGGCGGGATTCAGCTATATGAGCTGCTTTTAAACCCAACCAGGGGTGTATACACATATAACACAATAAACATAACAAACGCGTGTACTTTGATTCGCTCCACCTACATACCTAAGCTGTTATCAGGAATTTCAGGTATATTCATAGCCATGAGGAACATGTAGTCGTCGTCCACCGTCACTGCTGCCTCGCTAGGAACAGGGCCTTTAATCTTTTTTTAAAATTTTTCAAAGAGCGTTCTTTGTATTCCAAGGGAATCGTATTATAAAGTTTAGCTGCGCTATACGAAAAACTTCTGGTAAAAATCGTTTTGGTGTGCCTTGGAATTAGTAATGTGGATTTATTTCGAGAGGAATTTTTATGTGTCAGCGATACTAGTTTTTTACGGAGGTAAGGTGGTTTACCCGATGTTAAAATTTTGTGTGTTAGTGTTAGCGTGTGTATTTCTCTATAATAATTTAATTTGAGCCAGCCCGAGTCCTTGAAGGATGCACTGATATGGTCATATTTGCGTACACCATACGAAAATCTAATACAGCTGTTTTGTATTTTTTGTAATCGCGTGGCCTCAGTTTGTAGGAGTGCAGGCCCGTAGATAGTATCGCAGTATGCCAATCTAGAGAAAATGAGGGATTCGCACAGGCCTAACTTCATATTTCTCGATAATAAGTCTCTATTAGGGTAGAGTTGTCTTAGAACATCGAAGGATGTTTTGCATAGGTGGCTGATATGTTTGGAGTACCTCAACTCGGTGTCTAGCCAAAGACCCAAGTTTTTAGCTTCATTCACAATGGGAATGATATCGTCGTTGATTTTAATAGACAGGGCCTCCCTCACAGCAACTCTCTTTCCCTTCGGGCCAAATAGCATTACTTGAGATTTCTTCGGATTGATTTTCAAGTTGTGGGCGCATGAAACCTCATACAATGATTGAAGGTTTCTATTTATTTCAGCTTCGGCTAGCATGACCTCGTGGAACCCAAATGAACTATAGAGTTGTGTGTCATCGGCATAGTGATGTATGTTGCCCAGATTGATATATTCAAAGAAGTCACAGATGTAAAGTCTAAATAGAAGCGGCCCCAGAATGGAACCTTGCGGGACTCCGAGGGGCTTAGCACGGGAGTTTGATTCTTTCGCCTCTAGGGTGACATTTTGGGACCGATTGGTTAAATAATTTGTTAATAGCGTTATGGCTGTATCTGCGAGGCCAAAGCAGCGTAGTTTCTTGCATAAGACCAGTGGATCAAGTGTATCGAAGGCCTTACTGTAATCCAGTAAAATGAGGCAGGTGAAATTGCCTTCATCCAGAGATTTAAGTATGTCATCAGTTATCAGACTCAGAGCTGTGGTAGTGCTAAATTGGGCACGGAAGCCTGATTGTACATCTGTTACTAATTTCTTTTCGTCTGCGTAGTTGGTTAGCTGCTCTTTAAGGGCCATCTCAAAGGCTTTTGATAGGGTCGGCAAAATACTGACAGGTCTTATATCAGAATATTCCTCAGGGTTATTACATTTTGGTAGAGGTAAGACTCTAGCGTGCTTCCATCGTGTAGGATAGATAGAGGATTTAATGGCAAAATTGAAAATGAAGGTTATATGATGCAAAAGATGGGGCATTACCAGATGTAGCATTCTGAGAGAGATTTCGTCAGAGCCTGTAGCGTTGCTTTTGATTCTATTTAGATATTTCATCACGGTCTCTGGCTCCAAGCTATGGAATGAAAAAAGAGGTTCATATTTTGGAATAGCATAAGTTTCAATTAGGTCAAGTTGACTCTGTGTTCTAATTAAAGTCGGTATGTTAGTGAATTGTTCATTCATCAGGTTTAAATCTTTAAGATGTGCTGGTATGGCCGGAGTTTTTTTGTCTCGTAAAACTTCAAGAGTTCTAAGTGTGTTCCACGTAGCCCTGGAATTTTTCTGCCTCAGAGTGTAATTGAGATATGCAGCTTTTTCTCGGCGGACTGCACTACATACGTAATTTCGGAGTTCTTTGTAGTAGGCCCAAGACCCAGGTGTTCTCAGTCTCTTATACCGAGCCTGGGCTTTGTGTTTAAGTACGAGCATTTGTTTTATGTTATAAGTAATCCACGGCTTCGGAGGCTTAGTAGCCCTAAAAGTCCGGTAAGGAGCATGCCGATTAAAAATTGTTAACAAACTGTTATTGAGGAACGAAAGCATATCGTCCACATTATTAAGGGAGTAAATGATATTCCAATCAATGCTTAGCAGTTCTGACTTTAAGGAGTTGATGTTCAATTTGGAGAAGTCGCGAAGGGTTATGTACTTTTCGTATTTATTTGATAGTAATTTGATTTCGCAGATTAATGCAAAGTGATCCGAGATGCCATCTATGTCTTGTACGTGAGGTGGTGTGATGTATTCTGAATTGTTCACGATAATTAAATCAATCAGTGTTTGGCTAATGTCAGTAACCCTGGTGGGTGTATTAATCAGCTGGGACAAGTTGTATGAATCGAGAAAGGAATACAGCAGCTCACTTTTTCGTTCATGTTTTAACAGATCAATGTTTAAATCTCCCATAACGAGGAATATGTCGCACTCAGGCAGAAAGTTGGTCACAGAGTCCTCGAGCTCATTAAAACAGTCTACAATAGAGGCAGAGGGAGGCCGGTAAACAACTGCAAAAACAATTGTTTTATGGCAGACTTTTATGGATATCCAAAGTTGCTCGAGGGATGGACTGATGTGAGAGTGTAGAATGTTACGATTCATTTTATTTTTTATATAAAAAGCCACTCCTCCCCCAGGCCCTACTCTATCTACATGCAGAAAGCTATAGCTATTTAACGATAAGGAGTCCAAGTTACTGCGATCATTAAGCCATGTTTCCCCCAAGGCAACAATGTCAATATCATGACTGAGTACATAATCCCGTAGACTATCAAATCCCGTTGAAAGAGATCTAACATTTAAGTGCATTACACTGATGTTTTTCTGCATTATGACTAAAATGCGCCCTTATAATTAAAATGCAATAACTAGGAACAACTAGTGTTGTTGATAGTACACAAGCATTGAGAAGAAAGATAAATTAGATACATAAAAGATACAAACAAAAGAAAAAAAGAAATAAGTATCACTCTACTGTACCTTTTGTTAACCGAACGAGTTCTCGGTTTCTCTTGCACTTTGGCTGTGGTTAACGGTTTCCTGGGTATAGGCAGACGATAGGTAGTAGGTAGTTTTTGCAATTCAGGAAGGGACTTCTCTTTAATCTCTGTTGTTGGGGTAGAAGGTGCGCTATCAGACCGGGTCACAGGAGTGGTGTCTTTTTCCAAATCATCAGTTCAGTTGGATTTTTTATTTTAGGTAGTGGCAATACATAAGCATGCTTCCAAACAGTTTCAGAGCAGTCGCTGATTTGAAGAGAGTGTGAAAGGGTGGATGGAGCACTATGTGATTCCTGTTGTCTTTTATTCGAAGCTTGTATATTAACCTGACTCTCACCTCCCTCTTCTAGTTCGTTTGCAGTATAGGCTGGACCATTTATAACAAGTTTATGATTCACGATTTTGGCAACAAGATTTCTCTAGCCTCTTTCATGTGTTTTGCCAAAAGTTTGTAGTTCAGGCGCTCTTCGTAGCAAAGATCGTGTGAGATGAATACGTCTGTACCTTTCAATTTTGAAATGTTCTGGAATACAGAGTTTTTCTTCAAATATGAGATGAACTTCAAATATGAGAAGACTAATATCACTTGATATTTCACATTTGCAAAATTAAGTTACTTTTTAAATCGTCCAAGAATAAAATTAATCAACCATTAGAAAATCTATTTAGGATATGTTGAATAAACGTATCTAAATATCTTTGTGAGCCTTCCTTTCATTTATTCTTGGCATATTGAGGGAAATGTCGCATTTCCCATAAACCATTATTACTTCACTGAAAATTGTATGATATGAGCCTATGTTTAGGTTTTGATCTGTTGAGATTCGGACGTGCTGAGTGTCTGCTCTCTTTTATGTCGCATAATTAGTGGATTTTTCAAGAGTTAATAATTCTGTGAAATAACCAGTGAAACACTAAATTCATAGTGTATCAATAAATCTTGATTTCTCAAACATGTTGAACAATATTGATTTGACGCAAGGCCTTTGATAAAACAGTTTTAATAACTAGGCTTGCTGAAGTTGATATCAGCGACTTCCTCTTGAACAGGATATGGCCCTACTGGCATGGCAGAACTCAGATGGTAGCAAAAAAAGGACATATTTCAGTTTCCTTTGAATAATCCTCTCGGGTTTCCCAGAGAAGTCACCTTGGACCGTTATTCTTCCTAATCCTACATAAATGAAATAATTACATCTGTCAAATATTGCCCACTTCTAATTTAGATAGATAGATAGATAGATAGATAGATAAATAAACTTTATTGTCTAAATGAAAACATTTGTCGACAAAGTCAAAGTATTTCACTGTTAATTCTTAACCTATTAGCCTATGGAGAAAATCTCCCATAAAGATAAAACTATTTAAAATTTCAAAGTTACAGAAAGGACATAATACAAAATAACATGTAAAATATATTATAATATCACAGTATTATCAAAAACAGAATATTGAATATTAAGTGTTAAGTATAAAACGACTAGAATGCATATGCAAGATACTCCTCTAAATTATAGAAGCATTTCCCGATCAGAAGTGTTTCAACTGATTTTCAGAAATACTTCATGTCGCTAATGTCTCTGATTTGTTTAAGTAAATGATTGTAAAAAATTTGCTTGCTTCTGTAATTCAAAGACTGTTTCGTGAGAGTTGAAGTGGGAAGAGGGAGGGTAAGTTTTTTAAACTGACGTTTAAATAGCTTCGTGTTTGAGTTAATGAATTTCTCCCTGTATTTGTGCATCAAGCAAGCTGTCTCTAAAATGAAAATTTCATAAAGCGTCAATATTTTTTCACTGACGAAAATTGGCCTGCACTATTCACGCATCTTCACTTCGAAGAAAAATTTTAAAGCTCATTTCTGGAGGTCGAAAACACTTTGGAATAAAACTTGTCTGCAAGAACCCCAGAATGGAATTGCATACCGTAGGTGGGACTCAATAAATGAGTAGTATGCAGTTAAGGAAGGCGCCATTCCGAGTTCGCGAGATATAATATTGACAACGTAACAACCAGAGGGCAAATTTTTTTTAGAGCCGTTATATGAGCTTCGAACTTCAGATTGTGGTCAATTTGTACCCAAAGAAATTTTGTTTCGGGCTTGCTTTTAATTACTTGAGAACCTAAAGGTACTTGTTCTAGATCCATCTTGAAAGTGACCAGATTTGTTTTTGTAACATCTAATGTCAGCAGGTTAGCCTCATACCACTTTTTGATTTTTTCTACGTCAACAGGAATAGTTCGAACCAGAGTATCATAATCTTCATTGTGCCAGAGAATCATGGTATCATCAGCAAACAATATAACATGTCCGGAAATATCTAGGTTGGCCATATCGTTAATGTAGAGCATAAATAGAATAGGACCCAAAACTGAACCCTAGGGAACTCCACGTACATTTTTTTCCCTGTCAGAACCAACATTGTTTAATAGTATTCTTTGATTTCGATCAGTGAGGTAAGATCTGATCCAGTCTAGAGATGTGCCGCGAAATCCGTAATTTATGAGCTTTTTTAAGAGTACTTCATGACTTAGAAAGATCAAGAAATATTGCTGCAGCCGATTCTTTTTCGTTTATACACTTTCAAGAAAATCAAAGATTGCATCATTCGTACTCTTTTTGTTTTGGAAACCGAACTGTTCAGACGCCAATATATTATGTCTCTGCAAGAAACCCATTATCCGACGTTTTACTAGTTTCTCAATCATTTTGGACAGAGTTGATAGTAGTGAGATTGGCCTGAAGTTGTTCAGATCATTAGTGGCACCACCTTGTTGCAGTGGTATAACTATTGCGGTCTTTATGCTGGAGGGAAAAATACCTGTGGCAAAAGACTTGTTAAATGCCATAGCTAGGGCACTTAGGGCTTCATCAGGTAATTGCATATATCTATTAACTACGAATATGGATAATAAGGATAGCCTATGTGATGCCAAAAAAACTGAGCATCGACTTCGAATTGGACGCTGTTAAATTAATGCGCTTGCGCCAGAAATTACTATTCAAAGACACGATTTTGTTTTTTCATCTCTTTCTAGCGTGCATGATTCGGCAGCAACAATTATCGAACATATGAGAAGCATATCTTTCCAACATAACCTTATAATATGGATAAGTTTACAGAGAGCAAGTGTAGATTGTGCAAATTATAAGAGGACGGCACTATATATGGGTTTCATTCCTGAGAATATGACACATTTTATAAATTTCTACACTTCTAGATTCATGCCTGAAGGAATTTAAGATCGCCGCGTTTTACTTGGAGTTCGTGTTCAGGAGGCAAAAAATACATCACTACCAACAAACTATTTTTCTCGGCAGTTATGAGGCCGATGTGGAACGAGATTTAGCTTATCAACATACCCAATCCATATTTCTTCAAGTTTAGTGAGTTTTTATCCGCTTTTGGCAGAAAATTGATTGATGAAACTCTAGTAGCAGGTAACAGACATTGTGTTACAAATGGATCAATGAATCGTTTTTTTAGTGACACGAAGTTTAATTGACCGTCTTGCATAATTCTCATTCTTCATTTATCCACATTATAAAAATGTTAGCACATTTTTTTTCAATATGGGACGGTTGAAAATGTCAAAAGAAGCATAACCTTAAAAACGTATGACATTTCTCGTGATTCAGAATTCGGCCTTCGAGGCATGCGCAATGAATCGTTTTTTTAATGACACGAAGTTTAATTGACCGTCTTGCATAATTCTCATTCTTCATTTATCCACATTATAAAAATGTTAGCACATTTTTTTTCAATATGGGACGGTTGAAAATGTCAAAAGAAGCATAACCTTGAAAATGTATGACATTTCTCGTGATTCAGAATTCGGCCTTCGAGGCATGCGCAATAGTTTCCCAGCCCCCATTTTAGAAAAGGTAAGATTTGGCTTCAATTTGATTACATTGCGTCTTATGGCGTGTTATCAATATTTGTAGTTGATAGATATATGGGCAATTGTGATAATAGTTTGGCTGATAGTGGTCTTCACCTAAGAAATTTTTGTTTCTTATTTCTCTAATTCCTGATTTAAGCTCAGCCAAGTCCGTCTCGTACAAGAACAGAGAGTGCATCGGAGATGCCATACTTTCTTGAAAATCGAGATGATCAACTGTCTGAAATGTTCTGAGTTAATTTGTTTGCTATATGGAACAATAATATTGGTTCAAATCGTTAATGTCAACATTTACATTCGTGTGGCTCATTTTTTTTTGTTTTACCCCTCAGATCAAAAGTTATTGTCCATAATTCTTTCTGTGTGTTAACTGCCTGATCTAATCTACTTTTGCAGACGACTTGAAACTGTATCGCAAAGTGACTGTAGAAAGATCCAAGAAGACTTAAACCGTTTCACATTGTTATGTGATAGGAATAGCTTCTTCTTGAATCCTGACAAATGTGTCCCAGTCACTTTTATGTTTGTCTATATATACAAAATAAAAAACCATGAAATGAAATCTGTTTCTGAAGTGAAAGATCTAGAGGTACTGAAGGACTCTAAATTAAAACACTCAAGCCTTATTTGGAAAAAACAATCAACGAATGCAATCAAATTATGGGATTTCCAAAATGTAACTTCTCAGTATATATGATGCTTATATACACAGTAAACTCTGTTTCGCATCAGTTGGTTGGAATCCCCAGTACCAAGTACACATAAATAAAATTTAGAGAGTAAAGAAAAAAATTCTTAGATATATTGCATATAAGAAAAATGTACAAATCACTAGTAGTGACTACACAACCGTGAATACAATATATTGCTTCTCGAAGATAGGCAAAATATAAGAGACTGATTTTCAAACTGATAAAGGGAGTAGCACAGTTCCTACATTCATTATCTTAGATTGGATTCAATATTCAAAGTAAACAGCTGATAAATCCAGAATTTTTCAAAATATCCATAAAAACACCAACGCTGCTCAGAATTCACTGTAATGTAGGATGCTAAGAACATTCAACAGATTCTGTTAAGACATTAAATATTTTGAACTTAATTTGATTGGTTTTGAATTTGAAATCGAGGGATATTTTATCGACCATCTGTAAGCGAAATATAATAATAATAATAATAATAATAATTAACGTCTTTATTACTCACAAGATAATACATCTTACATCAGTATGAAAATACAATTGAAATGAGTAAAAGGCGAAGTTCAATTTAGGTGGAGATGATGAATCACCACTAAATTGTTCTTCCACTTAACCTTAGTAAGTCTCTTTCCGCATAAATTCACATTTGGATGTCTGCATGAATGCGTCCGCTACCTAGGACTGAAAAGACTCAGGAAAATTGAATATGGTATTTATAAGAAGAGGGAAATACATAATACGTAATATATATATAGACATTCAACATTTTTCTAGTATCTATATGGTACACTGAAGCTGAAATAAATATTTTTTGTAGATTTTTTTAAACTTGTACAGACCACTGTTTTTTATTGATTGAGGTATAGAGTTGTAAACTTTACAAATTTGGTAAGAAAATGACCGCTTGAAGAATTCTGTTCTGAAATGAGGGGGTGATAAAGTACCTTTGAATCTTATATTCAAATTGTGGATGTCAGAGCGAAATCTCAGTCTTCTGTGAAGGTAAGGAGGTGTTTTCCTGATAATGATTTGGTGGTAAAGGCAAGCACTGTGAAGAATTCGTCTATGTTCCATATTCATCCAACCAGATTCACGAAGTATATATGAGATTCTTTGACGCCTTCTTACACCATATATTAGTCGTAAACAAGAATTCTGAACATTTTGAATCTTTTTTTTGTACTGTTTGGTTAAGTTGGGACCATATAGAGGATCAGCATAGTTGAAAACTGATAACACCAGCGTTTCACACAGGGTAGATTTGATAGTTGGTGAAAGGAGATGCCTACTGCCATATATCAATTTTATTGCGGAGTATGCCTTTTGTATTAATTTGTTCACGTGTTTTTCGAACCTCAAATCTGTGTCAATCAGAACACCTAGATTTCTAGCCAAATTTACCTTCGCAAGAGGCTCATCATTAATTGAGATATTGACATCAACGTTAATATCAGCATTCATTCTTGGTCCAAAGATCGTCAAATTAGATTTTAAAGTATTAATTAGCAGACAGTGATCGGATGCGAGCTTCACGAAAGCATTTAGATCTGCATTGATCAGAGTCGAGGCATCTTCAATTATTTCTAATGGGAATTTGTAATAAATTTGTGTGTCATCGGCATATAGATGGGCAGAGCAGTTATGAAGAGATTGTAATAAACCTGAGGTATATATGGTGAAGAGTAATGGTCCCAAAATGGATCCTTGAGGTACACCTGAGAACAATTCAAGATATTGCGACTCATCATCTTCTATGCGTACTTTCTGATGTCTGTTTTTCAGATATTCACCCATTAATGCAACAGCCGTATCCGAAAGGCCAATATAATGTAAAATTGCTAAGAGCAAATCAAAGTTGATGGTATCAAATGCTCAGCTGAAGTCGAGTAGAACTAAAACAGTGCAAAGACCTTCTTCTTTAGCTCTAAATATTTCATCAGTAATATGTAAAAGTGCAGTTGTGCAGCTGTACCCTTTTCTAAATCCCGACTGAACTGCTGGTAGTAGTAAGTGATCTGTAATATGATCCCTCAATTGTGATTCAATAGCTCTTTCTAAGATTTTGGACAGGGTCGGGAGAATACTTAGAGCCCGAAGATCTTTGAATTCTGTGGGATTAGTTTTCTTGGGTAAAACTTTCACAACTGCTCTTTTCCACGATTCTGGTACCACATTGTTGCGTAAACAAAAGTTCACTATGTGCGTGATGTATGTGATTATATACGGACAACACAATTTGATGAGTCTCAAATTCAGTCCATCGCAGCCTTGTGCGTTGGTCTTAATGCCATATATAGTATTGTAAATGAAAAAGTCATTCACTTCATGAAACTCTAAGGAGGATTCAAGTCTGGTATTGGTGCTGTAGAAATTCAAAAGATCTGGTGGGGGTTGTCTGAGTGGAATTGAGTTTGTGAAATAATGATTCAGATCATTCGAGTTCTTCAAATGTTCAGGAAGCTCATGTGATTTTTCAGATATTACTTTGTTCGATTTCAATGTTCTCCATAAGTCTTTTTTGTTTTTTGTATTGAGTTGATTATTGAAGTATGCCTTTTTTTCATTTTTAATAGCTCGATTCGTGTAGTTTCGCATATCTTTATAGAACTGAAAATGAACAGCTGAATTAGTTCTTTTATATCGTTTGAAGGCTTTCTCCCGGATGGAGATCATTTCTTTGATTGTCCCTGTTAACCAAGGAGCTTTTGGTTTGGTTACCCTCGATGTAGTGATCGGAGCATGACGATCGAATAAATTCAGTAGACAGTTCACTAAGAAAGACAGCTTTTCGTCAATATTATTTTGATCGAAAATTCTGAAAAACGGGGTTGCATAGAGATCATTTTGAAATGCATCTTCATTGAAATACTTAAAGTTACGGTATGTGCACATTTTTGGGGCTCGCAATTCGCCATGTATATTAATGGTGCAGAATACAATTTGATGATCTGAAATACCGACGCTATCAATTACACCCTTATCTGCTATAAGATTGTTATTAGTTATTATTATATCCAATAATGTAGCAGTTGTATTTGATATCCTTGTCGGACTATCCACAATCTGAATGAGATCAAATGATTCAATAATATTGAAAAGTTTTCCAACATTAGAATTTTCCAAGTTGAGAAGGTTTATATTGAAATCACCCATACATACAACTTTATCAAAACTTGGACAGATTAAACTCATTTTATCTTCAAATTCTTCAAGAAATGTGACATTGTCTTGTTGTGGTGGCTTGTATATCACACCAACAGCAATGGTTATCTTTTTATATGTAATTTTCAACCAAAGCTGCTCAGAAAAGTTCGTGACAGTATCATATATTTCGCTCTTCAATTTGTTTTTTATATATATGCACAATCCACCGCCCCTTTGATTTCTGTCAGCCCTGTATAGCTTATAACTATCTATTTCGACTAAATCGTCAATAATTTCCCTCTTCAACCAAGTTTCACAAATTGAAAATACATCAAAATCCTGAACTGACAATAAATTTTTTATCTCAGGTAAGCTAGGCAGCAAAGATCGCACATTCAGACAACCAAATTTCAGATTAAACATTGCAATGTTAATAAAAAGAAATGACTTATGTTATTTTTCAGATAAGGATTGAAATGAACCTTATCGTAAACTTAAAAAAACTGTAAATAAGTAATTGAGATGCAAAAACGAAAATAAACAAATAAGGTGCAGAACAAACTGGCCTGGTGCGAAGAATATTTTAATACAATAATTATTATTTTAGGGTCCAAAAATATGATCAATGAAAAGTAAATCAATCAATAGGAAAAATGCATAATATATAAAAACAAAAGTATATCAGGAATATATCAGAGCCTGTTTGCATCCAGCATATTATTAATTTTTACAATAGAGTCCGCTTCATTGAATTTCACAAATATTGTTCCAAGATTTGTCCAGACGTTTCCATTTTTTCCAACTTTCAGTAAGACTTTTTTCAATATTTTCTGCTGTTCAGGGGTCATATCTTCTCTGAGTATAATGCCGGTATTCTTCAGTAATTTTTTATTTCTGAAGACAATGTTCTTATAAGTCGCCGTGCAAAATTTTATCATGATTGGCCGATTTTTGTTTCCGTCATACTTCCCGATGCGATAGGTATCTTCTATTGAATCTTGTCCAAGCGTTGAGATATTCATTTTATTGCATATCATTGAATCAAGAACTAACTGCAAACAATTTTCATTCGGTTTTTCTTCGATTCCATGAACAATAATATTTCGGCTTCGTAATGATTGATCGAATTTCTCCTGTTTATACAGTAACGAGGCTATAGTATCCTGCTGCTTGATTAGTTTGGCCTCCATAATTTTATTTTCTTCCTTCAGTTTATCAATTTCTTGATAAAATTTTACACTTATTGTGTCACTTATTATTTGTGCCAAATTTGTTATAAAGTCGTCAGAAGAGCACAATTTAGAAACAACAGTTTTTACCGATGAGAGCAGTTCATCATCTCCCTTCTTGTTGCTTCGAGTAGCCATGATTGTATCAGATAAAAATATGACTTACTGCGTTTCCTTATGCACTTTTCACACAGAAGTTGAACTAATCTCAACTTTATCACTAATGACAGGATTGTGAAAGATTCCAGAATTTTTTGAGAGCACCCGTTCAATTTATAACAGTTTTTAATGCGCACCACACAGACAGTCAACTACTCCATTAGCGGACAAGAGACTTCGTAGACTTAATGATTTTACATTCATTCCATAACCGAATTTACTATTGCCTAGTCAATAAGTTACTTTTTGTTTGTTCATGTTTTTTTTTTCTATTAATTTTTTCTTGTTTACAAACACTAAACTGGTTAATTATGTAGAGGGTTCTGTTTTTGGATTGTTCAATCTGTTTGTAACCCCTATTCTGGTTAATAAAATGAATGAATAAATCTGGATTTCCTTGTTATGAGTATGTACTCTAGGCCATGCTGTAGATAAAAATAAGGGGCTCTTTTCACACAAAATAAAAGAGGCAAACGGCCTATACCGCTGTTTATAAGATAGTTCGTGAATGAAACTCCCGGTTTTCGCCCCAGCAAAATGGCTTTGTGGATTTTTTTAAACAAAAGTAGTGAAAAAAATTACAACATTTTTGTTTTTCTGCGAATTTTTCAAAAAGTATTGGAGGAATCGATTTACAGTCACTAGAACTTTTGTAGAGAATTATAAAACCTACAAAATGGTTTTTTATACGACCGGATCGGTGCATTTTTCACTGAGAAAATCTCAGAAAACCTCGAAAATGAAACCATGCTTCAAAAATGCATAACTCTCATAAATCTAAAGCTGGACAAACAATATTGCGGAAATTGATAGAAAATAACATGCGGTTCAACTGTGTGCAAGACGTTTCTGTCCGATATGTACTTTTTTGCACAATCGCATTATAAACAATTTAAGGGCAAATCTTTCTAAATGCGCCGATTTAAGGAAAATCATCTTATTCAAATTCTGTAAACGGCATTTGGAAGTAGAGATCAATATCTACAATTTGTATATTTTCTATTTTCACCTGAGAGGTGGGAAATGTGTTGAAAATGTCACTGGAAGTTAATCAAATGTAAGATGTCTAAAAACCCTGGTGTGTCGACTCATACCTGTAAAACTGTGGGATAAAACGGGAGACAATTCGCCTGCTTGATTAATAGAAAATAAAGGAAATCGTGTACCGCCACGGTCGGTTTTCCTGTTAGGGTAAATTTACAAGCACAGAAGTTTTCAAGTATTGCCGACGAATGAACTGAATAAAAAAAAACTAATTATTGGAATTTACTGAATCACTATCACCGATCAGTTTTATTTGTTACTTATTTATATAATCTTTTACTGAAATACAATTAACTACAATAATAACCACGCATTTCATTTGGAAGTATAAAAATTTGCTTCATGAAAATTCACCATTAGAACCTGTCAATCTCGTGCTAATATAATCAGGAATGGCGGGATTCCGTGAGATATATTCGTGCCATTATTTTCATTAAAATGTTTTCTATTAATACAAGATACTATGTGATAATCTTCATGATATGGTGGTACTCACTTTAGGTACTGGATATAGATGAATTATTTTGTTCGTCTCTCTGGATTGCCCACAAATGATACAGAAACGGATCATGATCAAATTATTATTGTACAAACTACACAGAAAACGATTAGATATTCATGTTTCGCTAGCACAGTATAGCTACTTCACTGTCTGATTGAATAATGTTTGTGGAGATCGAATCGTTTTCTGTGTATTTTATGAATGGATCTTCATCAAGTAACGGCCGAGTCAATCAGACAAATTGAATTATTATTGAATGAATGAAGAATTTCTAAAAAAATATACAGCAAAATGGAGAAACACATTAATAATAGTCATCAACACAAGGATATTGCACTATGAAATTTAGATTCCGCCACAACTATTCATTTCTGAATAGTATTTGAAGTTTGTTGAAATTCCATAAAATTGACAACAGTCATCAATCACCATATCCCTGGAATATTGACAGGACTAAAATTAGGGTCCTAGAAGGCTTTGGCCTTCTTACATGGCCAAAGCCTTCTAGGATTCAGTGACCCTAACTAAAATTATATAAGGGCGCCATCTCTGGGACCGACTAAAGAAGCAGACCACTATTTCATTTGTTTATTTGTCTTCTGAAAAATCAAAACAAAATTGAATCACTCGACACACCAGAGTTTTTAGAAATCTTACTCAAATGCTTCAAAGTGCACCCGAAGTAGCCCGAACTCAACTCGAGTTAACTTCAGTGCGACTTCGAGTGACTTCGGACGCACTTTGAAGCGTTTTGATCAACTTTCAGGTGACATTTTCAAGACATTACCAACCTCTCAGGTGAAAATCCAAAATATACATATTGTAGATATTGATCTCTACTTTCAGATGCCGTTTACTGAATTTGAATACGACGATTTCCCTTAAATCGGCGCATCTTGCACGATGCGTACCCTTAAATTGTTTATAACGCGATTGTGCAAAAACTACAAATCGGACAGAAAACAGCTTGCGCACAGTTGAACCACATTTTATTATCTATCATTCCGCAATATTGTTTGTCCAGCTTCAGATTTATAAAAATTATAAATCATTTTTAAATTGCCTCTTTTTCGAGATTTTCCCGGATTTTCTCAGTGGAAAATGCAACGATCTTGTCGATATATAGTTTGTAATAAATGTTATTTTAAGATTTGTGATTAATTCACCCTGTGTCTAAGTTTATCTCAACCTTTTACCAACCAACCAACCAGCAGAATTATGTTTTTGGTTGGTCATAGAGGGCACTTGCAACTGCTTCCTCTGATGCTTTGAGGAACGTTGCACAAGTATCTGTTAGATTTAATTCAATACCCGTCGTGGTCTTAGCCAGTGGAGTAGTTGTTTTCTGACAGGTACTTGCCATAATAAGCCGACGTAGTTGGTGTTTATGGGAGTAAAAGGTTGGTTCATCATCGGTCGGCAACGATCTCCCAAAGAACTATGTTTTCTTCACATAAATTTCTTAACCTGGAGATTCGGAGTGTTCTTCCCTCTGCTCGCTAGGTGGAGCGGCCTAGAATCCGCTTCATTGCGTGAACCAGAGTTGATCAAG
The DNA here is from genome assembly GCA_944452925.2 of Chrysolina oricalcia. NCBI lineage: Eukaryota > Metazoa > Arthropoda > Insecta > Coleoptera > Chrysomelidae > Chrysolina > Chrysolina oricalcia. The sequence continues at coordinate 48,875,464 of OX101825.2, read as the reverse complement.
CAGCGGAGTGTGTAATGGTTTGAACGGGGAGCAGATGGCTTCAGTGCTGTCTGTGTTGACCTACCCTTGCACTGATGAGAGGCAACAACCTCGAAACTAGTCTGCAGGTGGTCACCCTGTCCAAATCAAAACATAATTCTGCTGGTTGTTCACAGAGGGCACTTGCAATTGCGTCCTCTGATGCTTTGAGGAACGTAGCACGAGTATCTGTTAGATTTAATTCAATACCCGTCGTGGCCTTAGCCAGGGGAGTAGTTGTTTTCTGACAGGTACTTGCCATAATAAGCCTACGTAGTTGGTGTTTATGGGAGTAAAGGGTTGGTTCATCATCGGTCGGCAACGACTGTTCGTTACTAAACGATCTCCCAAAGAACTCTGCTTTCTTCACATAAATCTCTTAACCCGGAGATTCGGAGTGTTCTCCCTCTGCTCGCTAGGTGGAGCGGCCTAGAATCCGCTGCATTGCGTGAACCAGAGTTGATCAAGCAGCGGAGTGTGTATTGGTTTGGACGGGGAACAGATGGCTTCAGTGCTGTCTGTGTTGACCTGCCCTTGCACTGATGAGAGGCAACAACCTGGAAACTAGTCTGCAGGTGGTCACCCTGTCCAAATCAAAACATAATTCTGCTGGTTGGTCACAGAGGGTACTTGCATTTAATTCAATACCCGTCGTGGTCTTAACCAGGGGAGTAGTTGTTTTCTGACAGGTACTTGTTATAATAAGCCTACGTAGTAGGTGTTTATGGGAGTAAAGGGTTCATCATCGGTCGGCAACGACTGTTCGTTATTAAATGATCTCCCAAAGAACTCTGTTTTCTTCAAGTATTTTTGTATTGCCTCGGGATTGGAAGATGGTTTGCAGCGGCCCACATATAACCACAGCCGACGCGGAGATGCTTAAAAGTCATCGGATTCATCAGAATCAGATATGAGGTCCGATCCGGTTCCCACCAAAACGTTCCTCCCTCTGCTACTCCTACTTCTTTGTGTCACTGCTGCATAGGTAGTTGTGTCGCTTTGCTGAGAGTTTTTATCATGCGATATGTTTACAATTTTTTGGGGACCTTTTGTATTGACCAATGAAAATGATTCATTCAGATCATAATATGTGTCATCCGTTTTCGGTTGATCAAACTTGGGATAAGTGTTATGGGGGTGATTCGCGAGCAGTTTTATCATTTCTATGTTTCTTTCTTTCAGTTGGCAGATTTCATGCTTCTGTTTTTCAATTTCTTCTAGTAATATACCGCTATTTGCCTTCACGGCCTCGTTCAGAAATACTTTTAATTCGTCCATACTGATAGTAAGGATTTGATTTTTACTTACTTCTGCTTTCATTTGACTTCTTGTCATTTTGATTTATCACTGAGAACTGGAACAATGAACGTACACAAACACGTCTTACTCGCACGACTTGACGTCATATGCTTTTTTACATTCTGCAGTAATAATTGAATATTTCTGGGCTCTTCGTTACTACAGAAGACATTTTATAAATCATCCCGAGCATTAAGATGAATTAGAATTGGTAATATTTCCAGCTAAATATGACACCTTGTATATTTGAATGATTCAGTATTGAGTTCTGGGGTTCTGGGACATTCCAAAACCAGGAATTAGGTTAATTTTTCAATAAAACATCCTTAATATATTTTTCCCAATTTTTCACTATTCAATTGGTCACAGTTTACCAAGGAAAATATTCTTTTATTTTTTGCAATATTAATTGAATATTTTTGGAAATTTTATGAAAAGTTAAGAAATTTTGAAAATTAAACAAATATTACTGAAGAAAAGAGTTAATCATATTGCCAACTACAAATGACACCCTGTATAATCAATTGATTCAAGCATTGAGATCTGGGGGTTTGAGGGAATTCTGAAACAGAATTTCATGTTTACTTTGTTATGAAAAAATCCCTAATATGTTTTCCCCACTTTTTCAATTGTCAAAGTTATCCGTGGAAAATGGATAGACGAATGTTTATTCAACATGAAGGTAGGTATTCCTGAGTACCATAATTTGAAAAGAACAAATATTCAAATTATTTAATTCTCAATGAAATATGAGGGCGTGGCTGCTCAAAGTGGGACACACTACAAAATTCCCAAAAAAATTCATTGGGCCTTAAATTATTGCATAAACTAAAATTCTCACAATCTAAAATATTCTCTGAATGTTCTACTACCACTTTTTCCAGGCTAGTCCGTTACTTCGAACAATAAGAAGTTACTCAAATGTAGCTCCGACCACCAAACTCTTTATAGATGGACAGTTCCAAGATTCCAAAGCCACCGAGTGGGTGGATTTGTATGACCCAGCCACAAACAACTTGGTTACAAAGGTTCCACTATCCACACAATCGGAGATGGAAGCAGCCGCCGAATCTGCCAAAAATGCGTTCAATTCTTGGAGTAAAACATCAGTATTAACCAGACAGCAATTGATGCTGAAGCTGCAAGCAGTCATCAGGAGAGATATCAAGAAAATAGCGGCAAACATAACACTGGAACAAGGAAAAACCCTAGCAGATGCCGAAGGAGATGTGATGAGGGGATTGCGTAAGTCTTAATAATGGAATAATAGTAAATTCAACCCCTTACCGCATGATTTTTTTATTTTTGTGGCATAAAAATATATATGATAAAATGTATGGTTAGGAACACTGAAATTTTTTTAAAAATATTTTAATTTTTTAAGAAAAAAATGTAAAATTTCGACTCGTGCCAAATTTGGCACGAAATGCGAAAACAGTAACATTGTTGATTTTTGACATGTGCCAGATTTTACACAAAGGACCCCGCAAACTCCTTATGGAATTTGGGTGTCGGTGAATTTTTGGTATGATGTAGTGCATGTAATTCTCAACCAATGTTACCATTGCGCCAACCCAAAAAAAAGAACAGTTTTGCTGCTAGGGGGCGTTGAAATCACCCCTTGCGCAAATTAGACTATTTATTTTTGAATCCGGTAACAATATTTTTACTTGTTTCATTGTTGCTAATGGTTCACAATATGGTGCTGTTTTATAAAAAAAAAATCTCACTCCCCTACCTTCTTCCCCCCAACTCCTTTTACGAAACGCAAAAAAAATATTTCTCAAGTGCCTTTAACAGCTATTTGCACCGGTTCAACTTAAGGTTACCTTATGACTTAAGTGAACCTTACATTACGATTTTGGTTTGCACCGCTATTTGAGGACAACGTAAGCCTTAGTCAAGATAAGCCTCACATTTTTCAAGCTTAGGTTCCGCTTAACAACCTAACCTCACTTTTTTACACGATATACTTTCCTATTTCCTTCATGTTTAAAATTTTTCGAGCACTTTTTCCTGGATTTTGCTGATGTGATTGCATTTTTGTGGCTATATGATTGTATCAGGTTTGAAACAAAATGTCACGTACAATATTAGATGATGACAACCTAGAATTTGAATCAAATTTTTTATGATGTGCCTAGACAAGTGTTCGTGAGGGTACATCATTTGAATGTTTGATGAACTTACATTTTTTCCGAGATTTAGTGCGACCAAACCTACAGCTCTCTATATACTAAACCCGATTGAGGCTGAAATTGAATATCCCTATAATGTGAAAGTATAAAAATATATTTCAGATTCAACACTGTACTTATATCCTAAAACAAAATGTATGTAATTTATATTACTTACGAACTTGAAATTAATCTGTTGCTTTGTACTCGAGGAATGCAATGGCAAGTTTTCAATTTTTGTTATTCATCCAAAATTGTTAACAACCTCTTCATGTCGTTAACATTTTGGATGGATACTATTTTTTTCCTAAGGTAGGTCACGTTGGGGTGGGTAATAAACTACTCGTATTAACTACTCATTTAAACTAATGTGCACACAGCTCTCTAGGCGACATTGTGGCTAGTTTTCCGGTAGAGACAAATTTTCGAAATCACATGCCATATTCCCGTCAGCCTGTCAAATTAGACAGAACTGAAAACTTTGTTTACCGTCTCGTCGTTGGTTATGTGATCATTTCTGTGCTGTTGCCAAACATTTCTAATACTCAGCTAAGGTTCAGGCCAGGAGTCAATGGTGCAAACCATCTTTATCTTAAGGTGTACCTTAAGCTGATCCTCCACTTAGCTTAGTTTGTTATTAAGGAGAACCGGTGCAAATAGCTGTAAATGTATCTTCGAATGTTTAAATGTGCCTAAATAAAGGAAATAGCAGTTTCTTATGATTATCTCCTCTCCCCCAAAAGGGCACAAAACGAAAAAATGTCGGTGGATTTTTCTGAATTTTTGATATGATGCAGTTCAAGTTATTTTGAATACAAATTAATTGGGCGACAAACCCCCAAAACTGAATAGTTTTGATGCTAGGGGACGTTGAAATCATATACCTTGCTCAGAATAGACTATTCATTATTATAGGCGAAAACAATATCTCTAACTATTTTAGTTTAGATTATGCTGAAAAGTTTTGTAATTTTTTGTAAAAAAAAAATATAGAACCTCCCCCTTACCCTCAACCACTATTTTAAAACACGAAAAAAATTAATTTTCGACTACTTGAGAATGCTTTATCAAAATAAATGTTTTAATCAGCTCAAATTAAGGGAATCGTACAGTTGTTTAATTTCACCATTCCCTCTCTTTAAAAAAAATAGTGATGGATTTCGCTGACTTCTTAGTAGGGCGTAGTTCATGTTATTTGAATATCAATCAATTGGTCGAAAATCTTGAAAATAAATAAAAATTAGACATCAACAATTATTTGAATTTCAGTTGGTGTCTGAATCAATTTTTTTGTATTTTGGATAAACAGAACAACTGCTATTACCCTCATTCTGGCATATTTAAACATTCGACGAAACATTTAAAGGCACACGAGAAATATTTTTTGCTATTCGTAATAGGAGTTGGGGGGGATGAGGAGATGGTAAGATTTTTTTTTATAAAACAGCACAATATTGTGCAACATTAGCAACAATCACACAAGTGAAAATATTGTTACCGGATTCAAAATAATTAATTATTATTCCTAACTGACTTAAAGTTGACAAAGCAATAATTTTTTTTAAATCAAAATAGTCTAATCTGCGCAAAGGCAGATTTCAACGCCCCCTAGCAGCAAAACTGGTTATTTTTTTGGGTTCTCGCAATGGTAATATTGGTTGAGAATTACATGGACTGCATCATACCAAAAATTCAAAAAAATCCACTAGGACTCAATTTCTATAAGGAGTGCGGGGTCCTTTAAAAAAAAGTACTGAAATAAAATGAATTATATATTGATATAAAAGTATAAAACATACACTATTCCGTGTGGAATTTTTTAAAACAATTGCGATCCTTATTTAGACAGATATACTAAACGTTTGCCACATGATATTTGGGATTTTCCCTCACAATCTGGATATTTGCACCTCTGTCGTTCTTCATTTACTATTGGCAAATGGTTCGAGTTATCTGTTCTTATTTCTTGTACTTTCTTCAGATCAAGTTGAGGTTGTAAGCTTGTTTGTACTTGGCCTTCCACTTTTTCTTTCTAAAGTATAAGCTCTGGTCATAATTTCTGGAATAGTAAGTTTGAATTCTGAAAGTGGTAGGTATAAATCTTAAATTTTTTGCCATAAAAATTTATGCAATTCATCTGAAAAAGATAAAATTCATTACAAAATATAATTTCTTTATGTCATATTGTCCCAAATATGAACAAGTAAACAAAGGCAGTTTGTGTCTCATATTTATGTAAAAAATGTTTTGCATACGACTCCAGTAGTCACACTAAACACTTACCTTTATGGAAATTATTATTACACACAAAATAGGCCAAAATATTCAACTTTCAACTAAACTAACTAACTAACAGGTTGTACACTGAACTATGCCCCGCAAACCCCTTATGGAATTTGGGTCCCGGTGCATCTTTTTGAATTTTTGGTATGATGTAGTCCATGTAATTCTCACCCAATGTTACTTTTGCGCCAACCCAAAAAAAAGGACAGTTTTGCTGCTAGGGGGCGTTGAATTCACCCCTTGCGCAGATTAGACTATTTATTTTTGAATCCGGTTACAAAATTTTCACTTATTCCATTGTTGCTAATGTTGCACAATATTGTGCTGTTTTATAAAAAAATTCTTACCCCCCTTCTTTCCCCCAACTCCTATTACGAAACGCAAACAAAAATATTTCTCGAGTGCCTTCAAATATATCGTTGAATGTTTAAATATGCCTGAATACGGGAAATAGCAGTTTTTTTATGATTATCCCCCATCATCCCAAAGGGCAAGAGACGAAAGGAATTCGGTGGATTTTTCTGAAGTTTTAATATGATGCAGTTCAAGTTATTTTGAATCGAAATTAATTGGGTGACAAACCCCAAAAATTATTAGTGTTGATGCTAGGGGGCATTGAAATCATACCTTGCTTAGAATAGACTTATTATTATAGGCGGAATCAATATCTCTACTTCAAAAATTCAAAAAATTCCACCAGGACCCAAATTCCATAAGGAGTTTGCGGGGTCCTTTACGCGTTCGCCGGTGGAGTTTTATTGTTATTATTACTATCATTATGAAACCATATGAAAGAACAACTGCTTTCATAAAAAAAATTAACAGCATTGACTGAAAGTTCCATAACTACCACCGAACTGAAATGAAAAGAAACGAAGAGGATAGAATGGATAACAAAGGGACTTATGAAGTCGAATGAGAAAAAAATTAAGAAAAACGAATAGACAGAATATAACAAGCTACTCAGAAAATACAGAAATCCTTGAATAAACTTATCAAAATAGCTAGAAATGATTACAACAGAGAAATTGAAAGCAAAAAAAATGTGAGTAAAAATCTATGGAAATGCATAAAAGAAGATGAATATCAAATACCGAAGAGTCAAATACGTACACGAAAGAAATCAAAACACCCGAGCTGAAAAAATAAATGACTTTAAAACTAAATCTTATCATTTTTCCAAACATTATTTAGGGTTGTTGATGTTAAAATCAATAATAGGTACTGCCTACAAGAGACCTGTAGCGAAGTTATGCAGACTGAGAATTGATGAAGAAGTATGATTCAGTAATCATGCGAGAGGGAGAATGTTGAAAATTCTTTATATTGTTTTATCCCGTCTATCAGTTTGCTTTTTTACCCTGTATCTATTGACGGTTGATTATTGAGGGAGTTATCAGTAGGTAGTAATATCTTGACAAAATTCTGAATTTTCACAAAATACTTCACCTTGCTGTCACGAAACCTGTATTGCTCAGAATCACCACGAGAGCTTGCTCGAGTTGCGTTTTGTACAGCAACACAGTTTGAGCGACTGGCACGCTGAAAGTATTTTGAAAATAATTGCACCTTTCATTTTGTGGGGGAAATAACCTCTATAGCGTGCGGTCTATATATTATTATGAACAATGAGTATTGCAAGAACGGTTCATCTTGTGTCATTAATGTCAGTTGAAGAGTTCAACCGTGAAACTGACGCTTATAGCCAATCTATAAGCCAATAATTAGCCAAAACAATTATTGTCCTGCTCTCTTTTGTTGTGTTTTTTGTTTCATTTATGACTATATCGATGGTACTTTATTCTTTCAGAGGTTGTCGAACACGCATGCGCAGCTGGTACATTACTCATGGGAGAATCACTACAAAATATTTCGAAAGACATGGACATAGTCTCTTACAAGCTTCCCCTGGGGGTGACAGCGGGGATTTGCCCATTCAACTTTCCGGCCATGATTCCTTTGTGGATGTTTCCTGTGTCTCTCATCGCTGGTAATACAATGATCCTCAAACCATCAGAAAGAGATCCTGGAGCGACCATGCTACTGATGGAACTGTTGAATGAGATCGGCTGCCCACCAGGAGTTGTGAATGTGAGTCTTTTTGAATGTTGTAGATTATGTTGTAACAAATCCCCCAAATCCAAAATTCATTGAGAATCCCTCGATTTCCTTGCGTATTAATTCATGAACGAAATTCAATAGTAAGTAAAAATATATCTTATCCCATGAAGCGGACCACCTAGATTGTTTGTTACAATGTATCGAATATGAGGACAGACAGGCATTGGTAATCAACGGAAATATTTTAGGCTCAATAATTAGTATGATACGACTAAATAAAATTGTTAAATACACTCGAATGGCCAAGAGCACGTTTGGATGGTCAGCACCCAGGTAGCACGGTGACGTCAAAATGACGCCCTGAATTGGTCAAATAATAAAGCAACTGACGTCAGAAAAAGTGACGACTCAGAGAAAAGACGTCACTAAATCACAGCCATAGGACGTCATCAGCAGGACGTCATTCTGACGCCTGATAAGAAGACTATAAATGACGTCATTTTGAAGATCTTCAAGACCTTTAATAGACGTCACTTAAATGACCAACAGATGACGTCTTATGACCTACTTATGACTTATGACCTACTTTTCATATGGATATTGATAGTTTCAGGGAAGTAGAATAAAATTAACTGAAATACAATATTACATTTAATAAATTTAAAATATAAAACATATTACATTAGTTAACATCAGTTAACAATGCATGAAATATATTATATTATAGAAAATACTCCATTATTGTGAAAGAATAATCACGAATTTATATTCTCTTGTAGGATTTGGGTTTCATAATATTGTCGCGACTAGGGCTACTAGGGTAGCATCCTGAGCCGAATAAGGGGTTGCTTCCCTCAAACGAAATGCAACTTGGGGTATAGCTACAGATGGTAGCTATAGTAAATCAAGAGGTAGTAACAGAACATAAATATTTATTAAATAACTGGGATACGGGGGAGAAAGTTATATACACATTTAAAATAAGAGACATTCAATACTAAAATATGGGATACATAAAACTCTTACCTAAAACCATCACTGAACCAATACTTACAGCTAAAGCCAAAAGGGCCTAGCCTATAAGGCTAACTGAGCGCTATGGATCTCTGCTCTATGGGAGTCTATTCCTAACTCCCTGATTCCAATCACCTTATATATAGAAATGTTTTGTTTCTATGCGGTGTGCAAAGTCACGGTCATACAATTCGCTAGTCATTAACCTCGCATCTGCGGTCATGACCGAATCAAAGAATAACAAGATCATAGATCAGTGCACCAAAACAATTCAAAGGGCATTGCTGGAGTTTACGACAATATCACAAAGACTTCATAAATTCAGCAATCCTGGGTGCTCCTACTTTATACCTAAATCGCAGCTTTTCGGTGTTCTTTTGTTCATAATTACTAACCTGTTCAATGACAACGTTGAATTATCGAATGGAACTTCCAATCTTCTTCAGCCTCTACATCCTTGATGACATATTTATCGAAACTTCTCTGGTATTTCAATGCCGGCTACAACTCTTCCCGTATTCTTAGCTTTAGCCACCTTTTGTCAACGATGGCGACCCCTTCGCCAGTACGTAGGACATTATTTGTTGATTGATCCGAGAGAGTAACAGCAAAAAATACAAATATGTAAGCACCAAACCGCCAAACAAACCAACACAGCAGCAAATCAGAAAAAAGCTTTCAGCTTTATGCTTTGGCAGTAACAATCGACGAGGTAAAACATAATCCAAAAGCAGCAAGCCTTACCGCTGACGACCGGTGGACCGAATCCAGCCGAGTCCGACCGACAACCCACGCTACCGCGACAGAGTTGCCAGGTCAAAGAAACCATTATTTCATTCCACCAAATTTTTTTACGATTATCAATTATTTTTTCAGACTTGATCCATCGACAACCTTTTAGTAATGAGAATTTAATTGACAGAATTGAACAAAAGATACTAGACTACCATCTAGCGACAAAACAAAATGAAATGTTCTTGGAATCAAATGGATATCAATAGCACGCGTAAATATTTTTCGTTTTCATTTTCGAGAACATTCTCACACTTCCAGACCCAAATATTTCCTAATTTATGACAATTTGTTGTTTGTCATTGCGAATTATAAAAAAGACGACTCATCTCTTTGAACTTGTCATCCACTTATTACTGACGGTATGAAATTTCAGTCTAGAACTCCATCAGCATATTTCTTGCTCATATTCCAACATAACATCTGAATTCGCTTGTTTGGTTGCCTATGCAAAAATAATGCATTCATAGAGAAATCGACAATTAATGACAAATCGTTCATTAATAGGGGTCATTATTGGACGATTTCTCGATGCATTAATAACAAATCGTTCATTAATGACCCCATTTATGAACGATTTCATTTGTATTGAAGAACATTAATCAGACAAGTTAATACAAGGTAGGCGGAAATAGTATATTGTACAATAAGCATGAAATGACATACATTTCCCACGAGTAGGTATATGAAATTTTGTAGTACGAGCGTAGCAAGTACTACAAAATTTCATATACCTACGAGTAGGAAATGGGTCATTTCATGCTCATTGTACACTATACTTTTTTTACGACCATCTGAATCATTAACAAATCTGTAATATTTTTGAAAATCCTTTTTATCATTAACTCTCCTGCCGTCATTTTTACATGGTTTAGACAATTTTTTCTTCACCCGTTGAATGAAATATCTATTTTTTCTTCTTGTACAATCAAACACTATTCGATTTCATAAAATGAAAAAAAAATGTGGCTGCGTGGATTTGAACCCTTGCTTCTACCATCCAAAGTCCACGTGTCATCTGAATCAACACTAGAGCACATAATAATTTGTTTAATTTAATTGCTATATAGAAAGTATCTGTCAACTATTCAAAAATATAGAATCCGATTGTAATCAATCTTTTTATTGAAATTATTCTGGTTTTATGAAAAGAAAATCATACCTCAGCCAGAAGATAGGCATTATCAGGAGCTTCTGATATAAATTTATTAATTTGATTGTTAAATCATCCTCACTATCGCTAATCATTTTTTAATAACATAAATTTTTGAATCGAATTTTGTAATTATCTAATGATGTGAAATGTCAAATTATTAGACAGACGTAAACAAACTTGATTCGATATCATTTATGTTCATAAAATTCGTTACTACGTACCTATAATGACAGTCTAGTAGTTCATGAAAGTCGTAGGAAATGAAATATTTCGATACAGCTAGCCCGTGGGAAATGAAAATCGGTGTTACCACGGGGTAGGTTTCTTAATCGAAGACGCAAAAAAAGAACATTTCCAAACTGTTTCTCGCGCTTCCGCGATTTTTTGTCTCCAAACATCAGATTCAATTACCCGATTCGTCACATGCATATCTTATCGAACAGTCAACCACACCCTTAGTAACGGTTAACGTTTTATTGTTCAAACAGGTCATCCACGGCACCCACGATTCCGTCAACTTCATCTGCGACAACAAGGACATCAAAGCGATCAGCTTCGTAGGCTCAGACCGAGCTGGAAAGTACATCTACGAACGCGGGGCGTCGAACGGCAAGCGCGTGCAATCCAACATGGGCGCCAAAAACCACGCGATAGTTCTACCGGACGCCGATAAAGACGCCACCATCGATCAGCTGATTGGCGCGGCGTTTGGCGCCGCGGGCCAGCGCTGTATGGCGCTGAGCGTGGCGATTTTGGTCGGAGATGCTCGGAATTGGATAGGAGATATAGCGGAAAAGGCGAGCAGGCTCCGAGTGAACGCGGGGCATGAACCAGGCACCGATGTTGGACCTGTTATTTCGCCTCAGGCGAAGCAACGGATCTTGAAACTCATTGAATCAGGAATCAAACAGGTTAGTTCATTTCAGCGCCGGATATTGAATGTTTTCGAGGCGGGGATAAAACCTTCGTCTGCCGCCCCCCCACCAATTATTTAATCGCTGTTTCTCGACTAAGCATTCCCAAGTAACAATTTTAGTTTTGGGAAAGTCCTAAAGACCATAACGAGCACAGCTACGATAAAATTGTTTTGTTGTGACAAAATCCATAAAACCTCTATAAAGCTGCTATAAATCTATGAAAGTTCTAAGACATATTTTTTAATTTAAACCTTCTTGCCTTATTCGCAGGATTCTTGATAACCTCCTGAACATGAGTACATTCATTTCGGACTTGCATCGTCTTAAAATTTATATAAATCACATCGTTTCAACTGCTTCTATCCGCAGTCGTCTTCTGGTAAATACTGACAAGTTTCAAAGGCTTACGCGTTTATATACCCGGTAATCTTGGTCAATTGTTTTGTTTTCATGGCATGAAGTCATCTTAAAGACGTTTTCAAGACGTCCACTCTAAGATGTTCGGGACGTCTCCAAGACGTCCAGTAAAATCTTAAAGACGTCCAAAAGACGTCGTTAAGACGTACATTGTTACAAAACGGGACGTCTGAAACACGTCTTTAAGATGTCCATGTGGACATAATCTGGACGTCTTACAGACATCTCTCGAATGTCTAGTTTATGTCTAATTTGTGCATGAATGAGCCCTTTTCTGGACATTAAAGTATATTCCTGGTTTGAAATGAAATTGAAAAAACAAAATTGTAGGAATTTTATTGAATTATATTCTATAAATTTTTGATTTTACTATACATCCTATGATCTCCTGCTCTCCTCAGCCATGACTGAAAATGTTCCTCTCAGTTTCCTTCCGATCGGTAAAAACTTTTGTCATCTCACTGGCACCTTCCCTAATAGCACCATGAAGTCCGATGGTAATCCATAGGACATCCTCTCAGGACATTCGGGACGTCCTTAGGATGTGCAAAATTGGTACCGCGGACGTCCATTGGACATCCGTGGGAAGCACCAATGTCTCGACTCCTCACCAAAATTGGACGTTCTATAAGGATATCCAATGGACATCCACCTGGGATGTTAATCGGACGTCCCCGAATTACATCAATCGAAAGTACATCTTGGACGTCCTTAGGACGTGCAATATTGGTACGTCCTTAGGACGTGCAGTATTGGTACCGCGGACGTCCATTGGACATCCGTGGGAAGTACCAATGTTTCGACTTCTCACCAAAATTGGACGTTCTATTAGGATATTCAATCGACATCCACCTGGGATGTTCATTGGACGTCCCCGAATTACGTCAATCGAAAATACATCTAGGACGTCCTTAGGATGTTCAGAATTATCAGATGTGTTTGTTCCTATATCTCTTTCAAGACTAAGATTATGATATTGTTGTGGATTACTGGAGATACCAATTTGGACGCAACCAGATTTACTCATTAGGTAAGCTCAGCACTCTCTCAGAGTCATTCAATTCGGTTTTGTACATGTTTAAAGGATACACACAACTCTACTTGTCCTACGGAAACACCTTTTTCAAAACAGTGTAGAATAGGTTAGTAATAACTATTGAATAGTATAACAAAACTTTTACTTTCATTTATAGATATAACTACACTGAATGAACACAAAATAACTTACATAACAGTCACTAAACTAATTAATCACAAAAGACGATAGAAAAGCCGCCATAGCTGGTAAATACTCAACAATTGTCTGTCAATTCGTCAACACTTCACTTGAACATAAAACACAAAACACAGAAAACAACTTTATGCACGGAATCCATACATGAGGAATTGTTCGGTTTCAATCCGTATACGAACAAGAGAGACAAACATAAATTTTTTATTTTCATTGTTGTGAATCAGTGAATTGTATTGGCATACGCATAAACTCGAGAATATGGCTCCTGATGACCATAATGATAGTGAAAAGGGTTTTATTTCAGATGGGTTGTTTTCGCTATAATGTTCAGCCCTATTGTAAATATGCGATCCATTTTATACCTCTTCTGTAAAACCACTAGTTGGGATGTATACAAGGGTACTGGGTACACATGGAGGCCTAATTATTGTAACTGTTTTTGAATTTTGTTTAATTTTTATGATCATCCATCCTTCATCTTTGGATGGATGCACCTAGGAAACATTCCGAAAAGTGTTCAATCCAGGACATCCCAAGGAAGAACTCACAGGGACATTTTCTGAAATTCACTGATTGGGATGACGTCCGATGTACATCCATCAAGGACGTTTCAGAATGTCCCCGTACCAGGACCAACATAGGAAGTCCTTTCGAAGACATGCCAAATACTTGCCAACCAGGACATCCAATGGATATCCTAGAAAATTCTACAAAATATATACGAACCAGGACATCCCAAGGAAGTCCTCGCAGGGAGATATTCTAAGATTAACCAATTGGGACGTCCAATATTCATTCATGCGGGATGATCCTAAATGTCCCGTACCAGGACAACCATGGGACGTCCTTTCAAAGACATGCCAGAATACTTACTAACAGGGACGTCCGATGGATGTCCTAAGAAACATTACAAAATATATCCGACCCAGGACATCCCAAAGACGTCCTCGCAGAGACGTTTTATACGGTGTACCGATTGGGACATCCATAGGAAGTCCTTTGGGGAAATTCATGAAAATGCACTGAATCGGACGTCCCAAGGACAATGATTTTAAGTCCCGGACATTCGGACATGATTTGTACCCAATAGGGACGTCCCTGGGACATGGTGTGCTATTAGGGTTGAACAATAATAGACATTGATGAATTATAAAGAAATAAAGTTTTTAGTTTTTCTGATTTTGAGAATGTATTCTCTCAACAAAAAAAACTGTATCACCTATCGTTGATAACAGTTTTGCAGTTGCATGGATACGTTTTTTTGCTGGTAGGATGTACAAAACCAATAAATACAAGTGGAATCATAATAAAACCAACAATATTATATGCGTGCCTAAAGACATGACAATTTTCGTCCATGTTGGCGAAGGCATTTCAACCGAAGTCGTTATGGCAGATAGCGTGGGAAGTATTGCAAACAGAATGTCACCCCTTGAAAATATCAGAGTATGAGTGAAGATGAATTGATCAGTACATTCTTTGAAACCAAATTTTTGAGCAATTGACCTCACAATTTTTCCTGATCAATTTTCAGAAAACCAATAACTGAGTTAGTAAGTTTTTTTTCTCTTCAAAAAAAAAACACGAAAACTTATTTTCTCAAAAAAATGTGAAGAATCAGGAAGCTAGATGAATCGTTGGAAATATTATCATCTTCACTGTCCATACCTGTAACTTCATTATTTACAATAAAAAAAAAGATCATTTGCTCCTTCTGCACCCGTTAATTCATCTTCACTCAAACTCTGATATTTTCAAGGGGTGACATTCTGTTCCCACGCTATCCGCCATCACGATTTCGGTTGAACTGCCTTCGTCAATATGGACGAAAATTGTCATGCATTTTATAATAATAATAATAATAATAATTTGTCTTTATTCATATTGTCAACTATTTGGGAATACATTGAATTAGGGTGAATTAAATTAACAATATGAAAGGGCGGAATTCAGTCGCCCTTATCCGGAGATAATGGTGACTGCTCTTCCATCCAACCCATAACAACATCATAACGTATGTTCATAACATTCAAAACAGAAATATGTGAAAATATAACTCATTCTATTGATTCTTATCAATTACAAGATTTTTTGTTAGTGAACAAATATTTGTTTCAAACATAATGTAATAAATGTAATTGTAGAGAAAAGGAAAAAAATATTCATATAGTCATTCAAGTTGACTCAGCAAATGAACTTTATGTTCATAGGAAATTAGCAGAAAACATATTAACAAATAATAACCTGAAACAGCAGATTACTAAAAGGTAATGACAAACTTGTATATATATACACATATACATATATTTTAATTTTTAATTGGAGGCAAAAGAGTTTTAATGGAGGAAACTAGGGGTAATAACTTTCAGAATAAAAAATTAGAGCATTCATTTGGTAGATAACAGGAAAAATCATAATATATTAAAGTTACCATCGAGCAACATTTTTTTCAGCGAGTTCTTGAATTTGAATTTATTCATGATTTTCATAGAGTCAGGAATGGCGTTGTAAATTTTTGTAGCGTTATATGAAAATGATCGTTGATACAGAGATGTATGGTGCCTTGGAGGGTTGAGGCGGTACCTATATCTAGTGTTGATTGTGTGAACATTCTCTCGGAACTGTAACTTTTCAAATAAATATATTGGTGATTGAGAATGAATTAAATTATGAGTGAAACAACATAAAAGTAAAATCCATCTCTGCTTCATAGTCAACCATCCGGAGTCTTTAATTTTATTCGAAATGGAATTGCGTTTTCTCACTCCGTAAATTAGGCGGGCACAAGCGTTTTGCACAAGTTGGATGCGATTTTTATCATGATTTGTTAAACATGAATAATACACTATATTAGCGAAATTAAAGTGGCTCAAGACTAGGGCATCACAGAGTATTTTTTTTGTCTTGAAGTTAAGGATTTTAGAATTATTATAAATCAGTTTGAGATTGCAATAGGCCGTCCTCATAGTTTTTGTTACATGATCACTGAACCTCAATTCGGAGTCCATTAATAAACCAAAATTTTTTGCCGAATCCATTATTTCAAGTGGTTCCGAATCAATTGCAATATTCATTTGTTCCTGTAGCTGAATTCGTTGGTTTTTGTTCCCAAAATTAACCAACTTGGATTTTAAAGGATTAATGATCAAGCAGTGGTGTTTTGATGCTTCTGGCTTTTGGCACGCATATAATATTTCTGTAGCGCCATTACGTATGAAAAAGACTTACCTCGACTTGAAATATAACACAATAACAACTAATAAGTTGATAACACATTTGCCAGACTCAACTAAACGACGAAACCACGAAACACATTACAGACCGGCGCAACAATTAAAAACTGTTGGAATCGTTGGTGAGTGAGGTCGAAAAAGGACGAGGAGTTCCGACGCCCAACGAATCAAATGCTAAATCTATTTCAATTTTATGATTGGTAGAAAACTGACACTTGTCAAATTCCACCTATGGAAAGGTCGGATATTTTCGGATATATTTTTAAATGAAAATTATTGCTGCTTTTAGAAATACTTATTTGGAAAAAAATCAACATTCTGTACCATACGGGACGTATTGAAGACGTCCGTAAATGTACGTCTCTAAGACATCCCGAAACAGACGTCTTTAAGACGTCCATTTTATGCCTCTGGACATTCAGGCATTATATGGACATAAATTGGAAGTCTTTAAGACGTCCAGTGCTGTGTGGGTGGTAATCTCAATTAATTGATTCTGGGTTGGATTAATTTACTTGTTTGTACCTGGTACCTGCCGATTGTAATTAGGGTGATCTTCACCTCTTCGGTTCATGCAAAACCAAGATCACCCTAATCACAATGGGCAGCTAACAGGTAGAAACGAGTATATTATTCCAACCCAAGATCAATTATTTGAGATAACCAGCCATGAAAACAAAACAATTGACCAAGATTACCCGGTATATAAACGCGTGAGCCTTTGAAACTATTCAGTATTCACCAGAAGACGACTGCGGATAGAAACAGTTGAAACCTTATGATTTATACAAATTTTAAGACGATGGAAGTCCGAAATAAATAAACTCAAGTTACATCAACGTCTGCAACCTTCAAACAAACGTCTATGAATGTACTCAAGTTACATCATCGTCTACAACCTTCAAACAACAAACCGCCTGAGCGTCATTATAAAACCAAATCATAGGGCTGTTATAAACCTGTATATTATTGAAAAAAATCTGTTTAACATCAAAATGTCTTCTTTGAATGAAGTTGAGTTGAAATATTTTCCCTAAATACCAACAACCAAAACGGACTCAAATTAATCTTATCATGCAGTAGTTTATGAAAGATAGGGCGACTATTTTACAAATCAAATATATGTATAATGATGGCGTCCTGGCAGAGATCTACGACTTATATGTGTCCATTCAACAACGTAAAATACCGCATATACGCTGCGAACGATTAATTTTTCACAAAATGACGTCGGATAGGTGGTAAATCTGCAAAGTGCCTAAAAACAACGCGAAATTGAGAAAATACCAAATAAATTTAAAAAAATATTTTGAATTATATTCTTTCCTAACCAATTTGTACTATTTCTAAATACAAATATATACCAAAAATTTGTAATTTCTTTTCCGTCATCCACACCAAATGACAAGAAACATTAGTAAATTAGACTCTTTTTATTTCTTCCCTCTGGTTGAAATATAATATGGCTACCCTACCTTTATTCTGAATAGATGCACACATTGCCGTTATAAAATGTTTCCACCTCAAAATGAACCATTCAGAAATCATTTTCTCCTAAATTCGAGAATTAAGTATGTCAATCCTGCCAGACATTTGTCATCTCGTGAAGGACGTGATCCGGAATCAGATACTCAGTGAATCTAATTCCGTGATCAGTACTTACAGTTTGAGCTACTGTGAAACGTTTATTAACTTCTGATTTTTTCGGTTATAATTTTGACATTTTATCACCTCCGTTCAGCTTTATGGTGGCCATAGAAGAGATCAATGAAACAATTCAATGATCTCATAAAATATATGCCACTCTTTTGATTTATTTATTACCGTTTAGTATGAGCTACTGGGATTTAAGTAGAAATAGTTTTATGCTTTGATTTTGAAGCGGTTATTCTCAGTATATCTCAAAACCTTAACAAAACCTTATAATTCCCACTAAGCAAAGTAACATTCGTTCAATATTTCAGTAACCTTTCATGGTAAAGTGTAATGTTACATCAGAGTTTTCTGCTACCTTACTGCAAAGGTTCAGCAACTACTGAAACGGACATTCAGCAATATTACAAATGGTATATGCCATTATCAATTATTTCAGCTAGGTTTCTGCAACATTGCATATAATTAAAATAATAAAATTGCAAATGTGATATTGAAAATTACGTCTTATGACAATGTTGCAGCAACTACTGAAATGGATTGATGGATGTAATCTTTCATAATTAGTAATTGCAGCAAGGTTACCGCAACATAGAATATAAATTAGTGGAAAATAACATATTCAATATTTTTATATATCAGCAACTTATCACCAATCTTGTCTATTCCTTTCCATAACATAACAGTAAGATTTCATAAGTTACGTTCCAGTAGGTTTGTTCGCTACTGAAGAATTTTTGGATTTTCACTACTTGCCACTAATATTGATAGAAAATAAATGCAATCTTCATGGGAGACCGATCAGTCTTGATATCTTGGAAAATATCATTCAGTATTTATGTATCCTCTATGGAAATCATCATATTCATCATTTTCTAGTTTTTAGAAACAAGCAGTGAAAACCCAAAAAATCTTCTGAAATGATACCTATTAATTTAAATTTCCATTTAAGTCTTGGAGGTCAAAAAGACAAATATTTGAGAATGAAACCTTTAATTAAAATATCACAAAAAAACAAATAAGTACTCATATTAAAATGTCAAAATTTAAAAAAAAAATCTGTTTGGCCTCATCAGGTACCTGAAACGAAATAATCATTGAATTGAATGTGCAGCTTGAATATCGACCTCTCGATCTACTACCTAACCGTACAAGTAATGTGTTTTTGCGAATTGTAGCCAAGCCATCACATTTATTCCAAATGCATCATCTCTGATACAAGGAAATTAATTTCTCACTGCATCTGGAACCAAAATATTATAAGTAAATATATAATTAGTCAAATCAACAATTATGGTCTTATTTCAATAAAGAATGTACAATTGAACTTCTCTTTGATTATGACACTATTGTGCTTACATATTTGTATGCATTTTGTATGGATTTCAATTCTTCGAATCTGAAATTGTCTTTTTTGCTGGTCCAATTGCAAAACATTGCACAATGATTTGTGAAAAGACTCCTTCCAACACAAGACTATTCATTCAAGCCACCAATATATTGAAGAACCTGCAACTAAAATCGAAATGTAAAAGTATTCCACATCATTTACCTACAAATAGTACCTTTCAAATTGACACTACTACTAGATTTATTCGCATTATAAGGAGAAAAAACATTCTCCTACTAAACGCAGAATGAGCATACCAGAGCATCCTAACCTAAAATAATAAATGATGTATTGGCTTACCTTACAATTGGCTTACATGAAGATGCCTTAAATTTATTAGCATTATCCGTTGTGCTGCTTCAACACTCATTGAACTCTTAATCAAAAAACAAAATTGCAGAAGAATATGTACTTTACTTAGGTACCTAGGTTAAGAACGATTGAAAGTATCCAAAACGAAACTAACGCAAATGCAACAGTAATACAATTTACAATAGCAAAATGGCGCGAGGCGCGTGCTTGTCTGGAATCTGGGTGTCGCCCCGTTAGGTGGCATCTCATCAAGACCGGGAAATTCAAAATTGATTGGTTTCCTGATAGATGAAATATTATTTCAAGTTTCTTTATACTTACCATTTAAAATAGTCCTAGCGTATCATTTTGTATATTTCTGCGATGATGCAATCGAAACTTGAAAATGTATTGTGTTTTCTAAATACTGTCAATGTTGTTTGTAGTTAGCTCATGTATGGTTGTAAATATCATGGAATCTCAAACTCAGTGCAACATTGCGATTTGAATTTGTTCGATAGTTCAAAATGTAACTTGCACTCAAATTGTTCGTAGATAGTTTCTGTATTGTTGCATTTACAATGAACTTTCATGGATCATGTAATACTGCACTTGAAACTCAATCAATAGCTTGCTTTATAACTTACAAACAACTTGTCTGTAGCTTTTTCTGTTATGTTAAAAACTTAAATTTGGCATTGAGCCTTTTGCAATATTATATTATCATTTTACGATTGCAAGCCACACATAATATTGTGGCAATATTTTGTAACATAAGATGTTTAGTGTGTAGTTTCATTGTGAAATCATGGCATGGACTTGAGGAGTGCTATAAAACTCTTATGAAACTAAATTTCTGCATGAATTATTGTTTGTCATTAAGAGTGGACTGTGAAGATTATGATTGATGAATACGATTTGTTTGCTATTATATTGAAACGTGTATTGACAGACGTTACAGACAGTTGTATTATTTTTCTGACAGCCGCTATCATGAAGTCAGAGCTGCTCGGATTTGCCAACAGTTATGTAAAATAGTCAATGCTAAAAATATAGTCTTCAAGAAAGTCTTTAACAATTATTTCAGACCAAAAAGATGTCTCGTGTTTGTGTGTGCAGCCATTATAAAACCTTCATAAATACAAATATACTTAAAAAATGCTAAATGATTTCTTTCTAAAGCCTTTAGGAGTGTTTTGGAACCGATTCATTAATGTACTTGCTCTGGGAGCGGATAAGGAACAATTCATGACCTGCATAAATCAAATTTGCTATTACCTAATCTTCAAAAAACTTGGATGAATCCAAATGACATTCAAATTGTTACTTGGGTTACTTTTATTTTAAATGTCTGCATTTTCAAAAGAACCCTGTATATGTATATGACAATCAATTGTTGTTGTTTTGTTGTTGTTTTTGTTGTTGTTGTTGTTTTTGACGTATATACAGGACGATATTTAAAAATATGTGAATCATTCTACGTTAAATATCTCTAAAAGTAACAAATTCAGACATATGAAATTTGGCACACTGAGAATACACCCTGAGCTCAATAAAACAGGGTTTTAAAAAACATCATTCCAGTTCAGGACTTAGTTTTTTTTTTAGATTTTTATTGGTTTCTTAAAAACAACACCCTGTAAGCCAGGTCAGACAATTTTCAATTTTCTCACTTCAAAGCTTAAGGACAATACTAAGCAATAGTTGAAAAAAATTGAACGCGGAAGTTTTTTGTTTTCTGCAGAAAAAAATTTAACTTTCAAAAATAGTATAATTTTGATGGATTCACATTATGCTTATAACTGACGTGGTACTTCATCGATAGCACATAATCATTTTTCAACAAAATTCATGAGAAAAGTTCATATTACTCGAGATATAGTGTTATTCAATCAACCGTTGGAATTTCAGGGTCGTATTTATTTTTTCTCGCGTTCTTATTAACACGTCAAAGCGGATAGTACCTACTAACTGAAATAAATAAGACCTATTCAGCATAGAAAAAAAACTTTTAATTTCGAAAACAGTGCAAATGTATGTTTTTCTACTATGGCTACAGCACTAGATCGAAAAAACATTTATTTAAAATATAATCATTAGGAAAATATTACTTACTCGTTTGAAAGAATGATATTACAGGTCCTAACTTAGTTTTTTTTAAGTTTTGAATGGTTTTGTAAAAACGATATCCTGTCACCTTGGAGGATGGCTAATACTAAGTACTTGAGCAAAATTAATTGAAGAATATCAACGTAAAATATTTAAATACTGATTTATTCATATCCTGCAAGTGAAACAAAACCTCGGATTTCGTATCCAATAAAGATAGCAGACTACCAAATGTAAAAGATGGAGCTAAACTCTGTTTTTTTTTTTCTACGGGTCAATTTTTAAAGTTTGCTGCTGACCGTCACCATAAGAAATACATGAAAATGTTTTACAGTCAACTTCCATAACTGTTATTGTGTAAAATGAAACGGAGAGTAAATGCAATTACAGACATACAAACATTAACTTCAGTTTTCTAGAAAATTTTATTAAGTTGACTCAACGATCCAAGGTAACAGGGTATCGTTTTTACAAAACCAATTGAAACTTAGAACAAACTAAGTTAGGACCTATAATATCATTCTTTTAATCGAGTAAGTGATACTGTCCTAACGATTTTATTTTAAATAAATATTTTTTCCTATGTAGTGCTGTATTAGCCATAGTAGATGAACATACAGATCGACAAGCGTAAGGATGCCTCTGAGATGCGCAAACGATAGAAAACGTGAGTAGATGTGCGACAAAGATCGACTACTGTTTAATAAGGCAGAGCCATTGAGCTCCTGCCCCACTCCACGGTTTTGTCTACTGCGCAACCAATTCTTGGAGGTATCCTTACGCTTGTCGATCAGTACATTTGCACTGTTTTCAAAAATAAACGTTTTTTCTATGCTAAACAGATTTTTTTTTATTTCGGTTAGTTCCATCCGCTTTGATACGACATAAAGAAAATTTGTTGAACCCGCTTTTCAGGGTGTTGTATTTACAGGATCCATAAAAACTTGAAATAAATAAGGCCCTGGAATTTCAACGGTTGATTGAATAATATTTTATCTCGAGTAGTATGAACTTTCCTTATGAGTTTTGTTGAAAAATGATTGTGCTATCGATGTAGTGCCGCATCAGTCATAAGCAGAATGTGAATCCATTAAAATTATACTAATTTTAAAAGTAAATTTTTTTTCTGCAGAAAACAACTTCCGCGTTGAATTTTTCTCAACTGTCGCTTCGTATTGTACTTAAGCTTTAAAGTGAGAAAAGTAAAAATTGTCTGACCTGGCTTAGAGGGTGTTGTTTTCAAAAAACCGATATAAATCTAAAAAAAAAACAAGTCCGGACCTGATTTTTTAAAACCTATTTAATTGAGCTTAGGGAGTATTCCAAATTTCAGATGTCTGAGTTTTTTACTTTCAGAGATATTTAACGTAGAATAATACACATATTTTCAAATATGTCACTTAGCCCGCTACTCTTTTCTCTATTTATGTCAGACAGAAGAATATTTCTACGGAAAAGGAACTGAAGGTCTGAATATTGACAACAAAAATAGTTTAGTGATGCTTCTTTATGCGGATGACCTTGTAATCTTGGCCCATTCAGAAATTGATCTCTCGCGCAAGTTGAGAATTCTTGAAGAATATTAACGATTAACACGAAGAAAACAAAAATCATTCCTTTCGCTAGAAGCCCCCCCAAAAACAACGCCTATTCATTTTCATATAAAAACAACCCTATAGAAATTACTAATCAATACACCTACCTTGGTGTTACATTTACGACTTTGTCATTTTTCCGACAGATGGCCAAAGTCACCACAGCAAAGGCGAAACAGGCAACAGGAGCCGTACTTCCAATTATGGCTTCCGCCAGAATGGACTGCTGGAATTCTCGGGTTCACCTATTCGAATTAATGATACAAAGTGTACTGATGAACTGTGTACCAGTGTGGGGCCTAAGATACCCTGAAGTCTTAGAGAGAGTACAACTTAAGTTTTTCAAAAGGCTACTGCAATTGTCTTCAACAACACCTGAGTATGCAGTCAGGATAGAGACCAGCCGTGTTAAATTGAGCTATATTGTCTTCAAACATACTTTGAACTGGGTTATCAAGATACTTGAGATGGAAGATCATCGCTTGCCGAAAATATGCTTTCTTCGTCAAACCGATCTAAGCAACGCCATTGAGTGCTGTCCTAAATATAATTGGGCTTTACAATTCAAACGCCAACTCGAGTACGTAGATTTCCACTGCGCCCTACATGATTTGAATAGTAGTATGCTAAAACGTAACAAAAAAATTCTATCAACTAAATACTTCGATAAATTACGGACAAATAACTTAACTCTGTTGCAAGGATCATCAAGTTCCCTAACATTTTATAGTTATTTTGATATGAATACCGGCCCCCAACAGTACCTCCACAAGAGAATTCCTATTTCAGTCACGCGCACCCTGGCTCAACTCAGGCTCGCTAGCAAATACAACATCAAGCTCATATATAACAAGGCTTCTTATCGAATAAACTATGTTGAAATATGTACTATCTGCAACCGAAATCAGTATGAAACAATACACCACATCTTATTCGATTGCCCAATCTATGTCATGATGAAGCCTCCAAATCTTCCAAATCTCTCCGATTTGAATGGGTTGGTGAGCTTCTTCAAAGATATTACGCCCTCTTCAGCAAAAAAACCGGGCACTCACATTTGGAATATTTTGAAATTGAGATCCTTTATATTAAAGGAATGAAACTTCTGCGAAAAACAGCTAGGAGACCATGTATATGTGTGTATAGATATATGTATGTGTATGCATGTATGACTCTACCTATGGTGTTTTTTATTTTTTTATTATACTTATAGTAATTTCTTTTTTGGTACTTTAGGTTATTTCTATATATTTTCTTCACCGCTACTACTGGTGGTAACTGTAGTTCCCTTTATTTTATAGTTTTTTTTGGTTTATTTTTTTTTGTTTACTTTAATTATCTATATCATGTACTGTACTCCTTGTTATGAAACTGAATGTTTCTATAAACAATAAAGATTCAATTCAATTCATATTTTCAAATATCGCAACAAGGCATTTTTCAATACTAGATAGGATATGATATGGCCTTGGTCCATAGTACTTATGATTGGACTATGTACAATTCGTCGTTAATCATCCTGTATATTAGAGAAGATTTATTTGACGTTACATTAAATGTTTGATGTAGTAAGAATATGATTTGCAACTATCAAACAAAAACCGCGACACTTTCCTACAACTATCTAAAATAAATTTTCCACTTCCACTTCCTATTCAAAACATTCATCCATAACATAATTTCCGAATCGCTACTGGGCGTTAATGAATTGATTGATGTCAGAATGAAATATTAATGTTCATACCTCTGATAGCACTAATATCTTTTTCAGGGTGCGAAATGTCCTTTGGACGGCAGAAACATCAAAGTGGAAAAGTATCCAAACGGAAATTTCGTAGGCCCAACTCTCCTAACAGATGTTTTACCCACCTACGAATGCTACAAAGAGGAAATTTTCGGCCCAGTATTGTGCGTCATGTCTGCAGACACCTTGGAAGAGGCTATTCAGATCATAAACTCGAATCCCTACGGCAACGGTACCGCCATCTTCACATCGAACGGTAGCAGCGCGAGACAGTTCGTCAACGAAGTTGACGCCGGACAAGTCGGTGTAAATGTTCCTATTCCTGTACCACTTCCGATGTTTAGTTTTACTGGCTCAAGGGGTAGTTTCCATGGCGATTTGCACTTTTACGGCAAACAGGGTTTGAACTTCTACACTCAAACCAAGACTGTGACTTCTCTATGGAGAAAAGGACAGGCTGCGTCCAAACCAGCGGTTTCCATGCCAGTGCATAATTGATGATAAATACGCTTTTCACGATTTCCCAACATGGAAATGCTGAACATGATTTGGAAAAACAATGGAAAGAATTTCACATTGTTTTGAGCTGAGGATAACAATATGTTCAACCCTATATCCAACCCAAATAAAGAAATCCGACATGAATATATGTTCATTTTATCTGATCTTTTACTGACCTAACCTATTTTAGAGAAAACAAAATAATCGTCGAATGAATGATGGTTTTTCGGGTTTTAAGGCCGACGTTTACTTAGAGAAAATCTCGACGTTTCGCCAACACGAGTGGTTGGCATTTTCAAGAGAAATGTTTACAGCTTCGATCACTGAACATTACTTGTTTTGTTTTACTAAGCCTATTATTAACAATAAAGCCCAAATATTTTAAATCATCGACAAGTTCAATAGTTTCACCGTTAATATTCACAAGTAGTGTTCAGTGATCGACGCTGTAAACATTTCTCTTGAAAATGCCAACCACTCGTGTTGGCGAAACGTCGAGATTTTCTATAAATAAATGTCGGCCTAAAAACCCGAAAAACCGTCTTTCATTCAACGATGGCCGCGAAAGCCTTTCACAATTTGTAAAATAATCGTCATTCTAAATTGAACAACATAACATAAACATTGCGCTATAGTCCTGTAATTGGAATTCAGTTAATGTGGATGTGTTAAGAACTCAACAAATTGTGTGTTGAATTACTCGTGTGGACTGTATTAATTGACTTTCAATTGTAAATAGGACACTAGCTTCATAAAGTTTTTAGTGAACAATTACACATCTGACTTTTTTTACGTCTGTCAGAATGATATTTCATTTCTCAATCACACAACAAATGACAAATCGGGCAGTCCAGTTTCTCTACAGTAAGATCTTTATTGCATTTCGACTTCGTTAACTGAATACCGTGCATATCGCCCGCCTTGAAACAATGTGCGTTGGTTTCAACAAAAATAACTAATCAATTTTACGAACACTATTGTCAATATCATTGATAGGGAGAACACAAATCTTCGTTACAGGACGTTTGAAGATATGTTTTCCAATTTGCACAGATACGACCCTGACGACGTCATCTTCACCACGATGATGTTCAGTTGTTCTTCCTAGAGTCGATTTTAAGGGAGGCTGGTTATCTTCTTTGATGATTACAAGATTTCCAGTCTCAAGTGAAGTGTTGAATGATGACTTCCATTTTGATCGAACTTGTAACTCCGAAATATATTCTATGTGCCAACGGCGCCAAAAATGTTGTAAGATTTCATGTTGTCGTTGATATTTATTCAACCGGTTCTATTGGATGTGCAGTACACTAGGTTCTGGGATTGCTGTCATTGCTCGTTCAATGAGGAATGAGAAGGGGTGAGGGGATTCAAATCGGTTGGATCAGATGACAAAGGATGGAGAGGTCGGGAATTGAGCACACTTTCGATCTGCATAATCACTGTAGTGAATTCTTCGTAAGTCAAATGAGCATTACCTATAACTCTCATGATATGTCTTTTGACACTTTTTACTCCCGGTTCCCACAAACCACCAAAATTTGGGGACTTGACCGGAATAAATTTCCAACTGATATCTTCGTTGAATGCATATTGTTGATAATAGTTTGAGCGTTACCTTTTATAAATTTAGAAAATTCTTTAAAGTTGGCATCGGCACCCACGAAATTTGAACCGTTGTCTGAATAGATAACTTCTGGTTTACCCCTCCTAGCAACAAATCTTCGGTAGTGAGATCAGTGACCACTTCAAGATGCATAGCCTTTGTACTGAAACAAATGAATAAACAAATATAACTTTTTATCAATTTTGCACCTCTCGTTGTGCGATCTTTGATAAGAATTGGTCCAGCGTAATCAACGCCCGTTTTATTGAATGGAAAACACTTAGATAATCTAGCAGATGGTAACCCAGCGAGCACAAACATCTCTGGGAGATTTTGAGATGTTTCAAAAATGTAGTCACGCTGATGTTTCTTTGAGACGTAATATGTACTAATGTACTTCCCAAAGAGGTCCCTGAAGGATATTCAATGCTCTGTTTTTGTTCTTCTGTGGCGGTTTTTTAAATGCATATAGGAATGTATCGGAGATGTGCACAAAATGTTATCTTGTGGATGTTTTCACTTGGCGTAACATAGTTCACCTTTGAGATGTTCACTGAGAATATTTCTAGCGTTCGCGCAATCGCAAATGTATTCATGTGATCTCAGTGATGTTTGAGTTGACGGAGACTACCTATCGTTTCTAGTTTAGACTTAATTTACCCCATTTTGTTTTTCGTAAAAGTAGTCGTTTTAGAGTGAAGTGAGACGTTTTGTCAAGACAAAATATTATATTTAGTAATCAAGTTGATCACGGATTGCAAAGTAAGGAATGAATTGTCGATATTCAGAATATAAATAACCTCAAAAACATATACCGGTTCTGACTTGTAAAATCGTCATCATAATCATTATGTATCTATGTAAAGTGATTAGTCAAGGACACTGTATTATTGAGAGTGTATTCAGAGTTTTGTTTAAATTCAGTTGAACCAGACAACAACCAGTGTTAGAGTGATATTTACATTTTTGAAAAGTTGTTCAATTTGTATGAAAATATTTTAGGTTTAAATTTGTATGTGTTTTCCTTTGATCCTATCAAAATAAGTTATATCGCTTATTTTCTTTTGAATTGCCCCAGAATTCTCTTCATATTTTGATAATTGTCGATTTGTACAATCAATGACAAAAAACGAGATAAAAGTGCATTCATGGCTAATGACCATAGTACTCGATGCCAAAACATCAAGGAAAAAAAAGTGCATTTTGTGATGTCTCAGGAACATCTCAAACAATGTTTTATATACAGTGATTTAATGTAGGCGAAAGGCTTTAAAAATGTTATGTTGTATCTTTAAAAAGGCTTCTAAAAAAACGTGAAAGAAATGCTTTTTGTGATGTCCCAGGAACATCCTAAAAATAGCCGCGTGCGGCGGACATTTGCACCTACATACACGTTCTATTCATGTATGAACAGAACATCGCAGTGGAGGTTTGATGTCTCAAAAACTCTTACTTTTAACATCTCTGAGATGTTTTTGTGCTCGCTGGGAAGTTACCCATGATGTATTGTGATGCTTCAGGATTTGACTTGAAACATTTTACACATTTTCTGACGACTAATCTAGAAGTGTTTCTTCCGCATAATGGCCAGAATTGTTGCCTTATTGAATAAAGAAGTTGTTGTGGCCCACAATGTAACAGACAATGTACGAATATGAGACCAGTTAGATCATGTTTCGCTGGTAGAATCATGGGATGTATTTTATCAAACCTGTAGTTTGCATTAGAAATTCTACCACCAACTGTGATAACTTCGTTCTCAGCGTCCATAAATGGGTTGAGGCAAAGTAGTTTACTTGAGTTATCTAAAAAACGATTATTCTTCAGGGTCACATATTCTTGAGGAAAAACCTCTTGTTGTCTTACTGAAACAATCAAATATAGAGCCTTTCTACATTCACTGGTAGTCAATACGCCCAGTTGACGATCTTTTAGGGCCAGGCATCTCAAATTTGAGTAATACCGTAAAAGATAAGCTACCATATGCTGCAGTTTCATATATTTCGAAAGTCTAGAAAAGATGTTGCTGAAAAATTCAATTGTGGTTTTATTGACAACCTCAGCTACAGCAACAACTATTTGCTGCTCAGGAATATCTGCTACATTTTCTGTATCGAGATGATTCCAAGAGCTTTCATTTTTCTCTAGCCATGGAGGCCCCTTCCACCACAATTCGGAAGATTTGACTTGATCGGCATCCATACCTCTTGATAGTAAATCTGCTGGATTATCCGCTGAATTCATATGATGCCAATCAACTTCATTGGTTAAACTTTGAATTTCGCTGGTGCGATTCGCAACGAACGTTTTCCACCTACTAGAGTCGGATTTGATCCAACATAGTGTAATCATTGAGTCTCAGTCCAATAGTAACAGGCATTTAATTTTATTTGCATCGCGGAGCGAACTTTCGTGACTAGGGCCAGTTTTTCATGCTGCAGTTAAACTCCAGATAACTAACTAATAGTTTAGCTGGTGAACGACATTCTTTATATGACGGAATGTACTTTTATAGCATTATTGAATGATATAACAAAAAAAATTCACGAATATTGCGGATCAGTTAGCACCAGAACATATTGTTAGCAGGGACGCGCCAAGTATTTTCGGCGCCGTCGTGCGGAATAATGATAGGCGCCTTTCACCAATATTATAATATTGAGCTAAAATTGCCACCCTTCCCTCATAGTTTACTGTCGAAATTTTTGAAGAAAACTCTATACGTTTTAGTACTAATGTCTATATTTATTTGTGACAAACGAGGAGTACACAAAAAATATTAGAATATAGAAAATGAAACAACGCACTAACAAAACAAAAACAGTATTAAAGTTACAAACTATTGAAAAAATTTAGAAATAAAATAACGATTGTTTTAAGACAGATATCTAATATATGATCATGATACATGATGGAGAGGATTTACAAAAATTGGACTTTTCTAGCTTTACTTTTTGCAAATTCATTTACAAGATCTTCCATTTCAAGTTTCTTTAAAAAGTCAGATTCTATAGAAATAATAGCAAGATTTTCTAACCGCTCTTGGCCCATTCTAGATCCTAAATAATTTTTAATCAACTTTAATTTAGAGAATGACCTCTCTGCTGTAGCTACAGAAACTGGAATGGTTAATAATATGCGCAATGCAATCATAATGTTTGGAAATGAGTGAGTTAGGTTATTTATTGCAATGTAATTAAGTGTTTCTACTACAGACGTCGCCTTTTTGTCGCCATTTTGCAGAAATTGTAATTCGTGTAAAAGTTCTGTTCCGTCTATATCTTTCTCGTTTCGATCTTTGTCAGTTAAGGTTTCTTCCAGTTTTTTACAAAAATTAAATTGATCTTGGTCATAATATTTGCCGAAATCCTCAACATTCCACAAAAAATTGAAAACATCAGAATGGCACGATAATAATTTAAATCTTTCATGTACGGATGAAAGAGTAATGTCTAGCACTCCGAAAAAGCAATTTACTTTGAATTTCATTTCTTGATTTTCAATCTTTCGTGGCCTTAACATTTCTGCGGATTTGAATTTTGCATCAACTTCCAAGCAAGACGCTAGTTCTTTGGCATCTACTAATAAGTCAATAAAGCCCTTGTCAGATCGATATTGTTTCACAAATTCATTGAGTTTATTCAAACTTTCGCAAGCCTGGGAAATATTAAATGTTTTTGATTGCAGAATTTTAGTAACAACATCCACTTTATTTAGAATCTTGTACCACAAGACTACCATACACATAAACTCATAATTTTTTATTTTTTTACCTAAGGAGGTAGCTAGATGTTTTGTACTATTGTCAAAATGATTTCCGGATAAAATTTCAAAAAGAGCATCGTAAATTTCGCCTAACTGAAATCTTAGAGGGGTTATTGCATCAATTCGGCTTGACCATCTAGTGTCCGACAAAGGCTTTAGCGTCAGACTTGAAATGTTACTTTTCAAAACAGACCACCGATTGGTTGAGGAAGAAAAAAAATTATATAATTCTTGAACAGTTGAAAAAAAATGTATACTGGAAATGTTGGATTTCACAGCATCGTTTATGACAAGGTTCAAACTGTGGTTACAACAAGGTACAAACATTGCTCGTGGATTAATGTCTAAAATTCTTTTTTGTACACCTTGATGTTTAACCCTTCATATTTGAACCATTATCATAACCTTGGCCACGCATATTATAAATGTCTAAACCATAATTCTCCAACGTTTTTAGTAAAAAGTTGGTTAAACCTTCACCTGTTGTATCACTCACAGGATGAAATGTTAAAAAACGTTCTTCGACACTAAATCTATTGTTTTTTAAATTAACGTATCTTAAGCAAACAGAAATCTGCTCCTGGCGGCTCACATCCGGAGTACAATCAAGTAATATAGAAAAATACTTCGCTTCTTTAATTCCATGTAGAATATTATTTCTTATATTGTCACCTATTAATTTAATGGTTTCGTTTTGAATTTTATCCCCAAGATAAAGTGGAATATTTTTTTGAGATCTATTAATATGTGCAGACATGACTGGATCAAATTTTGCTATCATTTCTATACATTTTAAAAAAATTCCATTATTTCTTTCGAATAATTTGTTACTAGGACCACGAAAAGCCAAGTTTTGTTCAGCCAGAAATTGAATAGTATAAATTATTCTTTCAATGACGCTGCGCCAATGTTTGGTTTCATTTTTTAATAAATTTTGCATGTCCGAATCAACGGTTTGATTCGTTTTTAATCTTTCTAGTAAATCTGACCAGACACGTAAATTTTGAAAATGATATTTACTTTTTTCGTGGATTTTCAAATGTTCGCTCAAATGATGCCAATCATTGAAACCGTCTTGGTTACTTAATTTAGTGTTTTTAAAAGTCAATGGATTGTTGGGGTCATTGAATATTTTACAGCAAAAGCAGAAAACTGCATTTTTTTCATTAGAATATAGCAACCAATGACGCTGAACCTTTTCACCATTTAACAAAATTCGACTAAAATATATATCGGAAAACTTAAGTCCACTTTTGTCTTTTGGATACTGATACATAGTTTTATTTTGATATTGCATTGGCCCTTTTTCGACAAGTTCTTGCACCTGAATTGAAGACAATACACTTGGCCAAAGACCTGGATCGTAAGAAAGGGGCGCTTCTTCGGATAATTCGTCTTGCTTACTCGAACATGATGTTACCGACACTGACTGCAACGTATCAAGATCTAATTCTTCAGAATCTTCAGCCTCATAAGCTTGCTTTTTTAATTCTGATGGCAAGTTTGACTTTGTTGATTGTAGAAAATTACTTTTATCAGAAGTAGTGTCTTGTGCAGTCTTTCGAAAAAAGTGACTAATTTTGAAATTGGTTTTCTCCAAGTCTTCCTCCCGTTTTCGCTTGTTAAGCAAGTTCTGGTAACCAGACAATTTCTTTTTTTCTTCTCTGGCCATCTAAATAAAATAAATAAAAATTATTAAACACCGCGTCTTATTTTTTTCATAAACAAAAGTCATTAAAAAGGAAAACAATTATTTGCCATGTTTGCATCCCTGTTAATTATCGTTTACTTACCTCTTTTGTAATTACTTTTCACAATTTCGTTAGATACGTAATAGCAAATGTCTGTATGTCTTATGCGCTTATCAAGACAAGAATGAAAAATCAACCTGCTACATCGATTACGAACACGCATAATTTTGCAACTTCAAACCTGCGTGTCGAAAGCTACGCGGATGTTCGCGCCCCCACAGGCCACAGGAATAGGAGTAGAACAATTTCACCACTGGTACTGGTCGCAGATCGGCGGTCTGTATTGGCGGATAATGTAACGGACGATGAGCGATACTGTAATATATATTATAGCTTTGTTTCTCCAGACACGAGAAAATCCCTTTGCTATGGTAATAATATTATAGCATCGTGTGCGGCGAATTGTTCTTTTTAATGATGAGCGATATTTTTGTAATATGTGAGATAAAATATATATTACATAAATGTCCGTTGCCGGCTTTAATTGTGTTGAAAATTCATCGTCCATAGGTGCCTTTAAGACCTTGGCGCCGTCGTGCGCCGCACGACCTTGCCCATATGGACGGCGCGTCCCTGATTGTTAGGATGAAATCGAACCAAGTTTTATACGATGAGAGTAAAATGAAAATTGAAGCAGAAAAAAGAGGTGTAGCCTATAAAGTTAGACCGTCGGATAGTGACAGATTCAGGTGCCCCATTTTCGCATACAAGCCTCGAATAGGGTTGAAAAGTACATCGATATTGAGTAAAATGGAGAGAAATTTACGAGTGGCTCCTGGGGAGAACATATGGAAAAATCAAAAAAGAATTTCCGTTAAATTTTCCGAACAAAATCTACTTACCCATTCACGCCACTCAAGCTATTATATTTTTCGGTCTAGTGACGATGTAGGTTTCCATAGTTCGATGGGCTTGTGTGGGAAAATCTCAAGATTACGCCCTCGTTTCAACCCTTTAGCCACCTGCAACACTCAAGCCTTTGGTATTACGAAGCCAGGTTGTATTGATTATTGGTTAGGTGAATATGGCACGCGTGAAGATTTGGTCAACATACTCCTTTTCTCTGGAAAATCTGGAAAATCGAATTTTCCATATGTTCTCCCCAGGAGCCACTCGTAAATATCCCTTCATTTTACTCAACATCGATGTACTTTTCAACACTATTCGAGGCTTGTATGCGAAAATGGGTCACCTAAATCTGTCACTATCTGACGGTCTAAGTATTCAATGCAAAAAATTGAGAAAATCATAAGAGAACAATAATCTTTATTCAATTAAATAGGATATCCTAATATATACACAATAATAAAAAAAATATATGGAACAATAAATAATAAAAATGATACGTTTTTTCACATAACTATGGATAATACCACAGCACATAGTGACATAATAAAAGAACAATAAAACAACAAAACAACAAAACAACAATAGCAGTAAAATAGTAGAGAGACAAATTCATAATACTTAAAAATTAAAACAGCAGGAGTTTATGGACTGGTTAACAAGTATCGGAAAATAAGTTAAAACGGTACATTACATTCACAATCAGATCACATAATAGTCACAAAACAAAGAACCAATATTTTTACATATTTATCCAATTCAAGGGATTGCCCCTAATATTACACATTGCCTTGGAAAAAGAAAAAAAAATCATAACGATGGCTGGTTACGAACGATTTCAATCACATTATTCTGGAAGCTATCAATAGATTTAAGATTCTCAATACTCTCGGGAGTTGATTATAACTATCAAAACCTTTGAAGAATAGTGAGTTCATAGTACTATAGAGCTATATTCAACAGATTATTATTCCGTGTAGGATAATAATTATGAATATTTCTTCGATGAATGATGTAATTATTGAAATAAGATGGAGCAAGATTGTGTAATATTTTGTAAATAATAGTACATTATATACCGCGGGACTGAAGTAGTACATTTAATCCTGAAGGTAAAGTTTATGGCCCGACCGCAGGGAGGGCCATAATTTACCTGAAGGATTAAATGTACTTCAGTCGCAAGGTATATACGATACTTTTCGTACTTCCGGTATGATTTTATTAATTATTTCAATAATTTCAATCAGTTTTTTCTCTCTTCAACTCATTTAATAAACTGTCTTTAAAATAAGTTACCATAGTAACATTGCGTTGTGACAGTTATAATTTAGAAACATTGTCATTACTAGTGTCATTGTAAAGAAACATTGTTATTGATAATTATTGGTATCATGAGTGAAGAAGGTGTATCTGATATTGATAAAAGAGCAGCCGAAGTAGGTGAAGAATTGTTACCACCGAAATCTAGAAAACTATACGAGCAGCAGTACGATGCTTTTAAAAAGTGGTGCCGCTTAAAAAATGTGAGACAACCTACTGAAAATGCGCTGTTAGTCTACTTCGATGATAAATCAAAAGCGGTTTGTGCCTCAACTCTCTGGGCACATTACTCAATGCTGAAATCGGTTATTAACATTAGAGAAGATATTGATATAAGTAAATTTCCAAAATTATTAGCTTTTTTGAAGAGAAGAAATGAGGGATTTAAGCCAAAGAAGTCAAGAATTCTCACGTCTGAGCAGGTAGATCAGTTCTTACGGGAGGCTCCGGATGATAAATATTTAATGCTTAAGGTAAATTTGGAAATTTGTTTATATTCAGAAATTTTAAGAAATCAATTTTTTTGTAGGTTGCACTTATTTTGGGCGTTGCGGGAGCTTGTCGTGGAAAAGAGTTGGTTGATTTAGAAATCGACGATGTGAGAGATTTGGGCGATTCCTTCCTAATTGCGATTAGAAACACCAAAAATAAAATTGACCGAAATTTTGTGATCAAAAATTCAGAAAACAGTGCCATCAGTTTTGTGGCGATATTTCGGAAATATGTGGCATTGCGAAAGACAGGGACAACTCATTCAAAATTTTTTGTTCAATACATCAACAAAGAATGTACTACGCGAGTAGTAGGAAAAAACATGTTTGGTACATTTCCACGGCAAATAGCAGCTTTCTTGAAATTAGAAAATGCGACGTCTTATACGGGACATTATTTTAGACGCACATCTGCGTCTTTGTTAGCTGATTCGGGAGCAACAATAGACGTGCTGAAGAGACATGGAGGATGGAAATCCTCCAACGTGGCCGAGGGATATATTGAATCGTCTATTAAAAATAAACAAAAAATTTCAGATAAAATATTTGGTCAAGTCGCCGATTCGTCCACTATAGTTATGCCACAGTCCTCATTCTCGCTTCCTGTTTCCGCAGGATCTTCGAAACAAACACCAGTTCAATATGAAAAGGACCTATCTGTTACTCGTCAGTTACCTGCTGCATTAACCCAGGAAAGACTGGTCAATATGACGAACTGTCACAATATTAATTTGAATATTAACGTTAATTACCATTCTAATTAATTATATTTTTCAATAAAATATCCCTTAAATTCGTTTGTTTGTGATTTAATCGTTCCGGGAGTTTCGTCAATATTTAATCCCGGAGGGATTAAATGTGACACTTTAGTACCTGTCACAAGGGAGTGAAGTTGTCACTTTAGGCCCGGAAGTACGAAAATAACATTGTTCTCAAGAAAATTTTTTGCTTCACATTCAACCATTGTATAGATGTCAACATCAATGTGATGGGTGTATAACGATTGATTTTCAAAATTATTCTCAT
The DNA here is from genome assembly GCA_944452925.2 of Chrysolina oricalcia. Taxonomy (NCBI): domain Eukaryota; kingdom Metazoa; phylum Arthropoda; class Insecta; order Coleoptera; family Chrysomelidae; genus Chrysolina; species Chrysolina oricalcia. The sequence continues at coordinate 48,838,775 of OX101825.2, read as the reverse complement.
ACCTCAATTCTGTAATTTTTGTAGTTGGTCCATTTTATTACCATTAAACATATATAAAACTGAGGAACAGTATTCGAAGTGAGGCTGTATTATAGCATTGTACACCGTTATTTTGGTTTGTGTTGATAAATGTTGCGAAATTCTGCTGAAGAAGAACAGTTTTTTTGAATTTTTTTTTATAAATATAATTGAAGTGGTCATCAAAAGTAAGAACATTGTCAATTTGGAAACCCAGATATTTCATGTTACAAACTATTTCAATTGGCTCATTATTTACTGTTAGCATTACATCATTCACATTTATCAAACGATATTTATATTTACTTGTACATATCATAGCTTTCGTTTTGGTTGTATTTAATTTCAGTTTATTCGCAATTAGATATTCATTAACTGAAATTAGAGTGGTATTCATTTTATAGAGAGCTCTGTCCAAATTGGTATCATAGCAAGCCAGTGGTGTATCATCAGCAAATACATTAACAAAATCTACATCAACAAACAGATCAATATCATTTATGTATAAAATGAAATGAGTTATGACTATTATGTGAATATGTTAAAAGTCAAGAAAGAGCACTATTAATTATGAACAAAAATTGGACGAAAACAAGCATAACGCTGAATAAATGTGGAGATATTTGAAAACTTGTATTAAACCTATTGAAAGTTATAATTTTGAAAGATACTAATTGATGTTGATGGTCAAATAAACGTTTGTAACACTGAAATTCATATTGGATATGGATTCACGAATATTTTGTTGATAGTATAGGTGCAATTATGAATTGTATAAGCTCTGTTCTGGACTGGAGTCCAGATGGTTTTGAAATACTGAATTGTGAATTAAATTCGTTTCAACAACTAGACTTGTCGCATTTGAGAAATATAATATTTTCACTTATAATCTCCCAAGTGATTGAATTATTTCCTGCAATTAATTCAAGCACGCGGGGGATTCGGTAAGAATATTTCACACCAAAATATATTGAAAAATTGATGCTAATTTCTTCTGACTTGGAGATTATTCAAGTCAAAACAAGTTATAATATCAGTGGGACACGAATGGCTTTTGTTGACACAATGACAGATACGCATTCGATTCATGGCAGTGTGATGGAAATATGTGTGTATAAAGCATAAAAGCGCTTTACAAGTCTACTAGACGGTTCAAATTACACACCACTGAACTGCTTCAAATAAATCCTGCGGAAAATAAAACGCTCTTTATTTACCTGAAGCGGCTGGAAGACCTGTCAGCAGTCTATCACGTGAAGCGTTAGACGCACACATTGAGTATTGACAGCCTAACCACTAACCAGTTAGGCTCAATTTTCTAGTTTGAATTGTTGTGAAGTTGTTCTCAAGGTTTCAGAAGAATAATATTGCGGAGACTACTTTATAATTAGATAAGAAATAATGGAAAAACAACAAAAATATACATTATGCATATTACGAAGAACTTTGCGAAGATAAATTGAAATACTTGAACAAAAATGAGAATTCAATCAGCTTAGTACAAAGAACGCGTTTGGAAATATTGTCAAAAATATATGGAACATCCTGTACATTAAAATATTTTATATTTCAATACGTGGGTAACCTTTTTACAATTCAGTACGTGAGCGAAGATATTTTATTTTGAAACACAACTTGTCCTCAACATAACACAAACAAGAGTTTTCAAAAAGGCCACTGATAGTTCGATCTGGTAGTGGAGTCGAGTTTAGAGTTCTGCCGTGCCCGCAGCTAGTGAGGGCTATGGGGGGAGTTTGGAAGATCAGATGTTAGATAGAAGGAAAATGTTTCTTAAATGTAAATGCCGATATGTATTGTAAGTAAAGATCTTTTAAAAATTATTTATTGAATCAATAACTAGTCTAGGAGAGATTCATCAATTCTTTAATTCATTAATTCTTTATTGATTATTTCCTTCATTGATTTCAATCGTCTTAATCTCATATTTGTACATAGTAAAATAAATGTTTTTATATTTTTCTAAAGTGTTTTAAATCTATGAATGATCAGTATCTACCTAGTTAGTCGTGAATCAACCCCAAGTCACGACAATATCACGAAAAGATAAGTTGAAGAAAATCAATAAATTGATGGATAGCCGTTACTACGTGGTAGGAAATCATCACGAAAAATAAGAAATAAAACTTTCTATGTTTTTATACCACTTCTATTTGTAACCAACGTTACTGCAGTTTCGTCCTATATGGACATTATTAAACAATACAATTGTATTGTTGTCCATATAATTTTATAAAGAGAAGCACATGTCATCTATCTTAAGCGATTCGGTGTTAATAAATTATAGCTGGTTGGGCCGAAAAGGAAAAAAGTCATTGGAAAACTCAATTGTAGCAAAAGCACTGCTCCGTAAGTATTTTCCTAACATAATTTTTATTTGTTTATATATTTTCTCCTTTTTAGAATCTGCAGAGAAATGCCTCCATTGCAACAAAAAAGAAGTTGAATTGGCTATACAGAGCTTTGTTAAACGAAGCAGTGAGAGGAGGAAATCCAGAGAAAACAAAAAAGCGGGAGCATAGTTTAATTTTTATTTTATTTTTTTTTCTAAAACGCCCTCACCTCCCTCCGATTTTGTTTAAAAATGTTTTAGTTATCTTTTATATTTTATTTTATGTTCCATTTATTATTTATCTGTGCAATGACAGATTTTTATTAAATAAATAGTTTACAATTTATTTTCCTGGGTGTTTATAAGCTAGGTAATGCTATAAAAATTCAGCTACCTATATACTGAGCTAGCAGAAGATTTATATGGGTCCTCCATAAAGTATGCCAGGACGGCTTTAGTATGTCCGTTTTGGGGACGGATGGATTGGTAACATCCGATGTCCCTGGTACGTCCTGAGGACGATACGGGACCATATTGGGACGTTCCCAGGACATACGAACGTCTTAGGCGAACTTCCGTGGGACGTTTTCAGTACGTGTTCGTGCTATCTGGGATGGTAATCCATAGGACATCCTCTTAGGACGTTCGGGACGTCTTTAGGACGTGCATAATTGGTACTGTGAACGTCCATTGAACATCCGTGGGAAGCACCAATGTCTCGACTTCTCATCAAAATTGGACGTTCTATGAGGATGTTCAGTGGACATCCACCTGAGATGTTAATTGGACGTCCCCGAATTACATCATTCGGAAGTACATCTGGGACGTCCTTAGGACGTACAGATATGGTACCGCGGACGTCCACTGGACATCCTTGGGAAGCACCATTGTCTCGACTTCTTACCAAAATTGGACGCTCTATAAGGATATTCAGTGGACATCCACCTGGTATGTTAATTTGACGTCCCCGAATTATATCAATCGGAAGTACTTCAATATTGGTACGTCCTTAGGACGAGCAGAATTGGCATCTCTTTTCAGGACTGAGATTAAGATATTGTTGTGGATTACTGGAGATACCATTTTGGATGGAACCAGATGTACTAGGTAAGCTCTGCACTCTCTCAGGGCCATTCAATTCGGTTTTGGAAACATCAGATACATCTGAATCGGTCGAGAATCCTCTTTTCAAAGCTTCTGACAATCTTTTAGCGATTCTATTGTGCTGGCGTTTTGATATATTTCGTTTTCGTTTGTACATGTTTAAAGGATACACACAACTCTACTTAGGGAAACACCTTTTCCCACAGTATTGAACGGTTAGTAATAACTATATATTGAATAGTAGAACAAAACTTATATTTTCATTTATAGATACAAAAATACTGAATGAACACAAAATAACTTCCACAAGAGTCACTACACTAACTAATCACAAAAGACAATAGAAAAAAGCTGCAAGCACTCAAGCAGGTGAAATACTCAAAAATTGTCTGTCAATTTGTCAATATTCGTCGTACACTTCACTTGAACACAGAACACAGAAAACAACTTTATGCACGGAATCCATACATAGGGGAATCGTTCGGTTTCAATTCGTATACGAACAAGAGAGACAAACACACATTTTTCATGTTCATTTTGGTGTGAAACAGTAAATCAAATTCGCATACGTACAAACTCGAGAATATGACCCCTGATGACCTTATCGATAGTGAAAAGGGTTTCTTTTCAGATGGATTGTTTTCGCTATAATGTTTAGCCCTATTGTAAATGCAATCCATTTTATACTACCTTTTCCGTAAAACCGCAACTTTTTTCGAAATTCGTTTTATTTTTTATGATCATCTATCCTTGATTTTTGGATGGATGCACCTACGAAACATTCCGAAAATTGTTCAATCCAGGACATTCCAAAGAAGTTCTCGCAGGGACATTTTCTAAAATTCACTGGAGACGGAGACGGTCCAGAATGTCCCCATACCAAGACAACTATAGGAATTCCTTTCGAAGACATGCCAAATACAAGCCAACAAGGACATCCAATGGATATTCTAGGAAATTCTACAAGATATATTCAAAACCAGGACATCCCAAGAAAGTCCTCGCAGGGACATATTCTAAGATTAACCGATTGGGACGTCCAATATTCATCCATGCGGGATGTTCCTGAATGTCCTGTACCAGGACAACCATGGGACGTCCTTTCGAAGACATGCCAGAATACTCACTAAAAAACACATCCGATGGATGTCCTAGGAAACACCACAAAATATATCCGACTCAGGACGTCCCAAAGACGTCCTCGCAGAGACGTTTTATGTGATGTACCAATTGGGACATCATTGGGACATCCATAGGAATTCCTTTGGGAAAATTCATGAAAATGCACTGAATCGGACGTCCCAAGGACAATGATTTCAAGACCCGGACATTCGTACCAAATAGAGACGTCCCTGTATAAGCATTTAATGTTTCTTGGGATTGAATTAATAAATGAAAATATTAAATTCATATAGACAAGTATAGGTAGACATTTGATTGAAATGATTTTTTTATCGATGGACCTATTCATTGTTGAAATGCAGGAGTCCTCAAAATATTTTCGTACACATTCGAAATATCTAATAAATACATAATTACGAAATATTATCTTCTTTCACATGAAAAATAAAATTCCATTCGCAAAATGACAACAATCACATGTCAAATATTTGACAGAAAAATTTCCACAGATACAGGTAAGCTCTCTGCATGATATCTTTTTCAGGTTTAATGATGACGTAATTTTTTGCATTCCTATATCTGGTACTGTGTGAATGCTGATAAATGGTAACCTTCAGAAAATAAAGTTGTCGTATATCAAACATTTTTGAAATAAAAAAGTTCTTTTGTTGGAAACTTCTTTGGTTTTCTGTATATGGTTTTCAATATGTTTTTGAATAGTTTCAAGTCCTGATGTGTGGGTTCTCAATGCTGCAACCCATGCTATAATTTCGTAGGTTAAATGACTTTCTATCAATGAATAGTAAATTATACGTAGTTATTCGGTGTTATAGATGGATGTAAGGAATTTTATTCCATAAAGTATCGTCCTCAATTTTTCAATTAGGAAGTTTTTGTGAATATCCCATTTCAGGTTAGCGTCTATATATAATCCAATATATTTTATGTTTGTAACAGAAGATATAGCGATTGGTTGTTCATTTTCCTTCGGTATGGTTAGTGTATTGAAAGTCGATAAGTATTTCGTATAGGAAGTGAAGGGAATATAGTGAGTCTTGTTTACATTTATCGTAGTTGTCGGCTATCGAACCATTCTATGACTGTTGAAAAGTCCTTTTCTGCAATGGACCTTTCCAAGAGATATGAGGTAACACTGAAATTGGAATGTGAATACGCTAATATCACTCGGGATTTTTTTTTTCTGACCGCTAGTTTATCTATAATCAGAAGAAAAGTGGTTTCGTGACGTCACGTTCATCAAAACTAAACTTGGCAACGTTGTTAAAGTTGTGCACCAAATTCTCATTCAAATATAATGTGTCGTATGACAGTTGTCATTTGATACCAGATGGGTTCTTTCGTCTGTTTCACGCTGCGATCAATAAGAATAGTTTGTCTCTGTCTAACTCATTTGCCTACCCATTTGATACAAGTGAGCAGTTCCATCAGATCTAAACTTCAACGAATACTACCTTGATTTGTTTTTTGAGGTTAATGGTTTTTCTAAGTTTTGAGAGCTTTTGTTGTTTGTGTTCTAAAATTTGTTATTAATTCCTGTATCTCCAGTACCTGTATCCCTGCAATGACTGAACATGTCGAAAAGGTGCTTTGTACCTCGGTAAATTATCCGAACTTCCCTTCACGAAGCCTTGTTCCATATTTTTAATACACAATTAAACAAGTAAATTCACACCAAATCGTTTATGATAACACGTCACTACACTATTATCGAATTTATCAGTTGAATGTTGAATGTAAATAAAATAAACATTAACCTCACATCTCCATATAACTTTTGACAGTTGAGAAATGTCATTACGATTTGCTGTGTTGTCAATGCTCGTTCTTCATCAAAAGGATGGTCTGTTCAGAAAATTTGAAAGTTACAAATACAATAAAAAATAGCTATTATGTGGATTTTTATCTATGAGTTGATCAAGTGACAATGTATTGATTATTTCTCAACGGCTTATATCATGCTAGAAGTTATATTTTCAAGGAGAACGGTATTGCCTGTTTCGGAACGTGGATTATGGTGGGAGATATTTCCGATGAACGTGACGTCAGCGGCACACTTTCAAATGTGATATTTTTTTTAAATGAAAGAAAAATAATGGAACTTTTTGTTAAATGGACTTTTCAGACTAACAACTATCGATTTAAACGAGTTTTGTAATTTATTTTCCGTAAATGTAAAGGTCCATTGACTTTAAGTTTTGCCATGTATCAGCTTTATACAGTGCGGCTTTTAATAGTCCCCCCCCTGTTAACTTTTGAACGGTTCGACGTAGAAATATGAAAAAAAACCGTTTCGAGGGTTTCACCAATACTACTTTTTGAAATAAAAAAAATAGTGATTGCACGATAGGAAGCGCAGGGGGGCCCATCAACTCAAAATTTTTAAATGGCATGTGGGGTCAAGTGTCACATCGTTGAAAAGAGAATTCAATTCTCTTTACAACCATCTAAATATTTTTGAATTTCAGTAATATTTTTTTGTAATTCAAAATCGAAATATCAAATATAAATGCGGATCTGAATACTACTCATACCCCGATAAATTTGAACGGTTGGATGTGGAACAATGAAACCAAAAATTTTTTGAAGGGTATTACCGATACTAATTTTTGAGAGAAGAAACATTGCAATTACTCGACAGATGGTGCTGGGGGCACATTAATTTAAAAATTTCGAAAGGTATAAAAATCGAAATTGGGGAAAAAATTATAAACAAAATTAAAAAATATTTAGATGGTTGTAAAGAGAATTGAATTCTCTTTTCAACAACGTGACACTTGACCCCACATGCCATTTAAAAATTTTGAGTTGATGGGCCCCCCTGTGCCCCCTATCGTGCAATCACTATTTTTTAAATTTCAAAAAGTAGTATTGGTGAAACCCTCGAAACGGTTTTTTTTCATGTTTCTACGTCGAACCGTTAAAAAGTTAACAGGGGGGGATTATTAAAAGCCGCACTGTATATTATAGCTGTATCATCTGCAAAACTCACTATATCACCTTTGAACCCTGTTTTGAATATGTCATTAAGAAAAATGCTAAAGAGTATTGGTCCAAGTACGGTTCCCTGTGGAACGCCATATTTAATTGTTTTGAATGCAATGATATTATCACCAATTTTGACACATTGTTGTCTTTTTTCAAGATAGTTTCTGCCCAGCAAACACAAATACATGTCTGATACGTGACAAATACATTTTCTAGTTCACATCCGATGTTGCAGACATGTAATTTGTACAGTTAATGTATCTTGCATGTAACGTCAAATTTCCGCCTCCTTGGATATGTCGTTTACATGTCTGACATATGTTTAGTGTTTCCAAAGTAACATTGCATCCATGGATCAGACACATTAACATAATGAATTTGTTACTGTACAGATACTTTAATGAACGTTACAAAGTAATACCCAGGATGAATTAACAATAACATACTAGTTCATTTCAGAAACTATACTTGTTTGTAGAACGACATATTCTTGATTGTTTCAAATGAATGGGTCGAGTAAAAAATAAACTTGACTGGCAATTCAACTAAGTGAGTAGAGGAGGAGACCCAAATTTGAGACACTTTTTTTGTAAATTCGAAATAAAATTCTGCGTCCCAAAGTTTTATTAATGATGTCTTGAAAGGCTTGTTTAGTGTATTAACAAATCAGTGATGCAAAAGAAACTGCATTAAAATACCTTTCTAGAGAAATTATTGGATTCAAAAATGTTTTTGTCACTTGCCCCATAAAATGTAAGGTTGCCTAATTTGAGACAGCCTGACTTCCCAATTTGAGACAGATATCCTAACTTGAGATGCTACTCAAAAAAACCCTTTTCTTCGCAGAAATGACCTTTAAAATTAAGATCATTAATTTTCTTCACAGTCTTCATGGGCCCATCTGCCGCAGTGAATACAATTTGCCCATTGCTCGCCATGCTGGTCCTCGGAAAATCTGCCCGAGCAAAATAAGCATTCAGCGTCATTTCCTCCGGATTCGTCTGAAGAGGAATCAGCCAGTGTAATACTTTGATCGCCATCTGAGTCAGAACTGAAGGAAGGCGAGCGTTTTTTCTTCTTTGTTGTAATCCTGATGTAGAAGGTTGGTCCTGTTTTGAAACTGAAGATTTCCTTAAAGCTGAAGAAGATTTCTGTTCCATATTCTTGGACAGTTTCTCTTTTGGTCCTAACTTTCCACTGATATTTTTCTTAGGAATTTTTTCACCTTTTTTTGTCTAAACTTTTTTGCAATTCGTCTTTGTAAGGCGTGAGAGTGATAATTGCTGCTTTACCAGCCCTGACATGCGGCTTGGTTCCTTTGGTTTCATATTCAGGCAGAGGACAAATATTCGTGGGAGAAAAAAAAAATTAGGCTGATTTGCTGAGGGTGGACTTGGTGTTCGTTCAATTCTCTCCTGCGTCGATAAGGGCACTAGTTTATTTTGGTTTTGGTTCTCCAAAAGAGCTTCTTGTTGATTTGGTTCTTCTGCAAGGTCTTCTTCTTGAATAACTGTGGTGTTTTTGATCACTTTATGTACGCCAAAATCGTGATCTCTGAAAATGTTTCTGTTCAAAGGCACTAGTCCAGTTTTTCTAAAACCATTACACGATGTTTCCATAGTGGCAGCCCTATTGTAGGCTTTGCAAAAAATACTAGCAATTGCGTATGGAGACACAGTACTGAATTTGTTCCCTCGAAGCCAGTTTTCTTTCTCCTGGGCATAGTAGGTTTTTAAAGTAGACATGAATGAAACATCCAAAGGCTGCATTTTATTGGTCGAATGAGGCGGAAGGCAAATTATTGTGACATGATTTTCTTTTGCTAACTCTATCAATGTTTCTTGTGTGGGAGTAGTGTCTATCTAACACAAGTAGAACTGGATCGGCAGCTCTGGGTTTTGTAAACCTGATGAAATGACTTAACCACCTTGTAAAAAAAAACGGATTGAACCCAACCAGAAATGTGACACTCAGCTACTGCCCCAGCTGGAGCACCAAGCATTAGCTCGGCCTTCATATTTTTGCGGGGGAAAATTAACAATGGTGGTACATAAACTCCTGCAGCATTCATACAGGTTACAACAGTCATAAGTTTACCTCTTTCTGCGGTGGTCAACGAGAAAACCTGTTTTTTTCCTTTCAGCGATAAAATCTTACTATGCTTATGTTGAACTATAGTAATACCCGTATCGTCAACATTGAAGACCCTCTGGGAAGGATCTTGAAGCTTATTATATTCTGGCTCATAGAGATTGAAAAACGCCAAAACTTTTTCTGTAGTGAAGCATTTAATACGAGTCGCAGACATGCCTTGGGGTGTTCTCATTGAAAGTTGTGGGTGCCTCTTCAAAAATAACCTCAACCATTTTTGGGTATCTTATTTCTGAATGCAAGCTGTAATGCCATTCGTTTAATATCGCCTGACCTCAGACCATAAAAGCGTTGTTCCATATCTAATGCGTATCGAACTAGTTCCTCTTCTAGTTCAGCAGAAAAAATTGGTCTCCGACCTATCGATAGTTTGACAAGTTCTTCTGGACTTTTGTTCGACTTCGAATATCTTTCGACAGTGCCTTTAGGTACATCAAAAACTTTTGAGTCCTTTAGATATCCCATCTCCCTATTACGCACTGCCTCTACAGCTTTTATCATAGCATGAGGGTCCCATTTCTTATGTTTTTTTGGCATCTGTAATAAAAAATTAAAATAATATTTGTGTGCCTAATTTGAGATAGTATCAAATACAGGACCCATTCGGTATCTCAAATAAGGAGTTTTCCATTAATAAATTGACAACTGAATTTTTACGTTAATTATGTAAAATAGTGCCAATTTTCAATGTGACATCATTAGGCTACACCCAAACTGACTACTAGGATACACAAAATATTTTATTTCATCTCACCTTGACTGTAAATGCCTCTTAATTTACACTATCGAAAAAAGTCTATGAGTCAATTCACACCAAACACGTGCTTGTACAGGTACAAACGAACTGAAGAGCCCGACGACCAGTTTAACACTAGATGGCAGTTTATTTTATCCAGTCTACGCTGTTTTTGGTTAGATGGCGTTGCATGTACTTCATAAAAAGGACCTATCTCAAAGTAGGCACTTGTCTCAAATTTGGGTCTCTTCCACTAGTGTTTTTATACGAAGGCGTAGAAGGGCCACGGTTTTTTCCTATTTCTAATCCCGACTTCTATCTCGGGATCTCGAGATCCCGACATCTAAGTCGGGATCCCGACTTCTACCTCGGGATCTCGAGATCCCGACATCTAAGTCGGGATTTTGGCTATGATCTTTGAAGTCAACTTTAGTCGTCAGTCGTAACGCGTTCGAGGTTGTGAACTTATTAGTATATTTGGTTCCTTTCGTCAGGAAAAGTAGAAAAACAATGGCTGATTTAGAGATAGAAGTCGGGATCCCGACTTAGATGTCGGGATCTCGAGATCCCAAGATAGAAGTCGGGATCCCGACTTAGATGTCGGGATCTCTAGATCCCGAGATAGAAGTCGGGCTCCCGACTTAGATGTCGGGATCTCAAGATCCCGAGATAGAAGTCGGAATCCCGACTAAGATGTCGGGATCTCGAGATCCCGAGATAGAAGTCGGGATCCCGACTTAGATGTCGGGATCTCGAGATCCAGAGATAGAAGTCGGAATCCCGACTTAGATGTCGGGATCTCGAGATCCCGAGATAGAATCCCGACTTAGATGTCGGGATCTCGAGATCCCGAGATTGAATCTCGACTTAGATGTCGGGATCTCGAGATCCCGAGATAGAAGTCGGGATTAAAAATAGGAAAAAACCGTGGCCCTTCTAGGCCTTCGTATTTTTACGTACCTTGATTCCCTAATATCTGAAGAATGGTCATCTGGTCAAGCTAGCAGGTAGGCATGCGAACATGGTACATACTAACACTACTCAATCGTACACATTTCGTTCGTTTAAAAATTAGTAACGTCTGACGGCCCTGGGATCTTGGACTATCAAATGTCATGAACATTAGTACCTATAGGTTATTTGCGTATTTTATTTTGTTGGGGAAAAAACCTCTATAGCTTGGTATAATAACCTCGTAAGAGATGAAAAACCTCAATCCGTTTTACATGCATCTATGTCATTATTTAAATACACATACTCAATTTCCTCATAACATTAAATTTAAGACATTCCATCAGTGTTAATTTCTAATCAAAGGACGATAAGGAAATCGTTTGTTATTTATACAATCTCGCGAAAAAATCTTTTCATTTCTTCCGCTCCATTTCATCTGATTATTTTAATTAGTCGGATTTTCTTCTGCTTTCTGTGACGACTTTCAAACGATACTTTGACAACAATCATCAATGCATAAAACTTGGCCTACAACTTCGCGCTAAGTGAAGTGATAAGTGTTTTAGTAATTATAATGATAAAATTCATTACCCGGTTCTCCTCACGAGAGTAACACTAATTTTTTGTCATTATACATGGTGTTCCAGGACTTCTTCTTTTCCTTTCGGGAATGTATACCGGGTGTCAACGAATCTATTAGACAAGTCATAACTTCTAGACCATTAAGTGTATCAAAATGAGATTTGGTATAGGTAAATGGTATGTGAAGAGGAGAGTTTTCACATATTTTTCACTTTCCGGTCACTTCCGATTTCACCGGAAATGACTCCGGTTCTAAATTTTTAAATGGAACACCCTGTATATTGTAACATTTTTGGATTTCTGAGACAATTCTAGATCAGAATGTGACATTTTCGAAAGTTTTTATGTCTACTTAATTATTTTGGAGTCAATTTTGAAATTACATCTAGGTGGCCATGATCGGAAGTAAACTAATCTAAGGACCTCAGGTGATATCAGAATATTACAATCGCGAAGTTTTAGTGACTGGTATGATAGATATGAATAAGACAAGTTGGCAAAATTACATTTTCGTGTCTAACTATTATTTTTCAAATGGCGACCATTTTTTGACAAGCACTTTCCGAAAAAAGGATATTTTGACGAATCTAACGATACTAATTTATTTGCGATTGGATCAACGAAGGACCCCGCAAACACCTTATGGAACTTGGGTCTCGGTGGATTTTTTTGAATTTTTGGTATGATGTAGTCCATGTAATTCTCAACCAATGTTACCATTGCGCCAACCCAAAAAAATGAACAGTTTTGCTGCTAGGAGGCGTTGAAATCACCCCTTGCGCAGATTAGACTATTTATTTTTGAACACGGTAACAATATTTTCACTTGTTTCATTGTTGCTAATGTTGCACAATATTGTGCTGTTTAATAAAAAAAATTCTTACCCCCTCCCCCTTTTCACACAACTCCTATTACGAAACGCAAAAAAAATATTTCCCAAGTGCCTTTAAATGAATCGTCGAATGTTTAAATACGCCTAAATAAGGGAAATAGCAATTTTTTATGATTATCCCCCCCCCTCCAAATGACACAAAACGAAAAAAATTCGGTGGATTTTTCTGAATTTTTGATGCAGTTCAAGTTATTCTGAATAGAAAGAAATTGGGTGACACACCCCAAAAATGAACAGTTTTGATGCTAGGGGGCGTTGAAATCATACCTTGCTCTGAATAGACTATTCATTATTATAGGCGGAAATAATAGCTCTACGTATTTTAGTTTAGATCATGCTGATCAATTCTGTAATTTTTTATAAATTGAAAATTTGAAACCTACCCCTATTTTAGAACGCGAAAAAAATTAATTTCCCACTACGTGTACGTAAATGCTTTATCAAAATAAATGTTTTAATCAGAAAAATAGTGATGGAGTTCGCTGACTTCTTGGTAGGGCGTAGTTCATGTTTTTTGAATATCAATTAATTGGGCGAATATCTTGAAAATAAATAAAAATCAGACATCCACAATTTGAATTTGAGGTAGTGCCTGAATTAATATTTTTCGTGTTCTGAAATAGGGGTTGGGGGTGAGGGGGAGGCTTAAGATTTTCAATTTATAAAAATGTACACAATTGTTCGGCATAAAATAAAACAAAAACGTAGAGATATTGTTTCCGCCTATAATAATGAATAGTCTATTCTGAGCAAGGTATGATTTCGACGCCCCCTAGCAATAAAACTTTTCATTTTTGGGGTTTGTCGCCCGCTTTATTTCTATTCAAAATAACTTGAACTGCATCATATCAAAAATTCAGAAAAATCCACCGAAATTTTTTCGTTTTGTGTCATTTGGGGGGTGGGGGGATAATCATAAAAAAACTGTTATTTCCTTTATTTAGGCATATTTAAACATTCGACGATACATTTGAAGGCACCCGAGAAATATTTTTTTGCGTCTCGTAATAGGAGTTGGGGGAAAAAGGGGAGGGGTAAGAATTTTTTTTTATAAAACAGCACAATATTCAACGCCCCCTAGCAGCAAAATTATTCATTTTTTTGGGTTGGCGCAATGGTAACATTGGTTGAGAATTACATGGACTACATCATACCAAAAATTCAAAAAAATCCACCGGGACCCAAATTCCATAAGGAGTTTGCGGGGTCCTTTAACAAAATTAACAATAATTTCAGCGATGCACTTACATTTTTTTCAATATCCTAATTTCTTAAAATTTCCACTATAGTAAATTTTCAAAGTGCATTCCTCCTTGTTGAAGACACATTTCAGCTCGTTCAATTATTTCTCTCAACACGTTTCGTAACATTTGTGTCTTTATACTTCTAAATGCCAGTAGAATCATTTCTTCTAAGATTTCGAGAGTGGCTGGGGCTATTGCTGTTGCTTTCTTTAACATATCCCCAAATGAAGAAATCTAGCACAGTCAGATCCGGTGAGCGGGCAGGCCACCGTACTGGACCATTGGTTGCAATAACTTGATTATTGAAATGCTCTATTGAGTAATCAAGAACGTATCTGGTATTATGAGGGGGTGCTCCATCTTGTTGGAAGTAAATTTGCCGTAAAACTGCTAGAGGTAGATTATTAAGATGATCCTCGATTTCATTTTGAAGAAAACCTAAGTACCTAGCCCCTGTTAACTGACCTTGAACTAATATTGGTCCAATTTTTCTGTTTCCAACGATAACAGCCCAGACATTGACGCCAAACCTTTCTTGAAAATTGCCCTCTCTCATTGCATGTTGATTTTGTTGGACCCACTACCGAGAATTTTGCTTATTAAACAAGCCATTATTTGTAAACCGTGATTCGTCGGAAAATAGAATGAAGTTGATGAAATTTGGGTTAACTCTATGATTTTGAAGCAACCAATCACAAAACACTACTCGTCTATTGCCATCGTCAGCATACAACTGTTGCTGTAACTGATATTTAAATGCTTGATATCCGTGCTTTTTCAATATTTTTTTTGCTGACTCGTGACTTATCTGCATTTGTCGACTAATTTCTCTAAAGAAACCGTTTTGTCAACCTCAACCATAGCAAGAACGTTAATCTCAGTCTCCTCATTTATGATAAACCTCTGTTCCGCCTCTCGATTTCCCTCTTGCCTAAAACGATTCTCAACATACGGAAAATACTGATGGGATGGATGTTGCCGATTGGGATATCTCTGAGCATACAACTCAGCAGCATTCCTTGAATTTCTGTGACATTCTCCAAACAATAACAACATATCCACTTTTTCACTTTGAGTATACATTATTTTGACGGACAATTGAACTAAAATTTAACGAAAATCAAGAAAATTTTACCTTCTGCTCTTAAAGCTTATGTCACTGTCATAACCTAAGTGAGTGTTTTGTTCTCCAAAGAAGACTTGATCGAAATAACTGCGAAATATTATGCATCATGCCTATCCTCCGCACACTTGACAAAAGTAAATAAATTATTATGAAGTATTTTCCTCAGTAATATTTAATTCATGTTCTTATTTGTAATCCAATCGCAAATAAATTAGTATCGTTAGATTCGTCAAAATATCCTTTTTTCGGAAAGTGCTTGTCAAAAAATGGTCGCCATTTGAAAAATAATAGTTAGACACGAAAATGTAATTTTGCCAACTTGTCTTATTCATATCTATCATACTAGTCACTAAAACTTCGCGATTGTAATATTCTGATATCACCTGAGGTCCTTAGATTAGTTTACTTCCGATCATGGCCACCTAGATGTAATTTCAAAAGTAACTCCGAAAAAATTAAGTAGGCATAAAAACTTTCGAAAATGTCACATTCTGATCTAGAATTGTCTCAGAAATCCAAAAATGTTACAATATACAGGGTGTTCCATTTAAAAAATTAGAACCGGAGCCATTTCCGGTGAAACTGGAAGTGACCGGAAAGTGAAGAATATGTGAAAACTCTCCTCTTCACATACCATTTACCTATACCAAATCTCATTTTGATACACCTAATGGTCTAGAAGTTATGACTTGTCTAATAGATTCGTTGATACCCGGTAGATGGGGTCAAAATATCACCAGTACTTCGTATAATTAAGTTAAGTTAAGTTAATAAGTTACGGGCCATCGAAGAAATGAAAATAGTTTTTCTTTGACAATCCCACTCAAGTATAATAATTCCCATTTGAGAAAACAAAAATCAATACTGCTAATATATGTAACAATATTTTGATGTTTGGTAATATGTCTCCACAATGTTCTAGAGCACTTAGAGCATCTTTTTCCAACCCAGTGATTTTCCTATACCACAGCTTTAGTTCTGCTATAAGTTCTTCATTTGTGCCATTCAAGTCATTTTGGTAGAAATTAACCAATTCTTGAAAGTCTTTCAATATACTCTCTGTCAATTTATTAGGATCTGTCGGCAATAAACTTTGGAATCCAATCAAAATTGATTTGTGCTTTGAGAACCGTTCTTTCATATTACTTAAAAAAGCATCTATGAATGAAATATATATAGAGATTCGATAATAATCCTCTGGATGATCAACATCTACATTGCATCTCTGTTTCTGAGTTCTTGCTATTCGAGGCACATTCAGAGGGAAGTCAAACTTGAGTGCGTTATTTTTAGCATGTGAAAATATCAGTTTATACTTCTCGATCGAATTTTCTCTCAAGCCATTGATTTCAAAAATAGTATCTTCTGCTAAATTGGTTGTTTTTTTTAAATCAATATTCCGCTGCTGCAATACTCTGCATAAAATACTACGAAGCTAAATACTCTGTTTACAACTTGGAGAGAAATAACAAAGTCTGCTTTCTTTATTGAACAACATTCGGAAATTTCATCTAAAGCCAGTACAATAGCATCATAAAGCTCCAAAAAAACTGCAACAGAATTGTACCTTTTAATGTTAATAGCAATGTTAATATTGGAAACATGTGTTTTGTGTTTTGCTCTTTTGGTAGTAAATTTATTAAATCCAATTCAATTTCGGGGGGGGATGGTTATAACCCCTGAAACCCCCCCCTTGGATGCGCCCTTGAATAGCCGGACAGGTGGCGAAGCGACTTTCTGCCTAATAAGGTACTTTAAAGAAGTAGTCGACCGTAATGTTGAAAAGCATTTCTGTCTAGAAGTATAATTCATTTGTTGTTGTAGGTAGAATAGAATACAACCTCATATTCACTAAAATTGCACAAGGAAGCGATACAATCTTACGAACAGCAAATGGTTGGTTCAGAAAACTACAGAAACAAAAATGTTATTTAAAGATTGTTTAAAAATCTTGTCAGCAAAAGAGGCAATAATAATAAATCGGATAAGTTATTCTTAACCCCGAATCCATTTTGGAAAAGACCTGAATCTACTACCTGGTATAAAAATTGCCCGATAGGAATAAATCAAATATCGAAATGGACCCGAGAAGCAGCACAGACAATCAACAGCAGTTAGTAAGCTAGCTAAAAGTGGTGTTCAAGAACAGCAACTGATCAAAATCACAGGACTAAACACCGTACCATATCTTCAAATGGATCCCACTCATCATCTGGAAATAATTAACGAAATGAGAAACATATCTGAGATTAAAAAAACCGGTCTATCAATAACTGCCAATAATCTGTCAGCCTCTGTTCCAGCTTCATCTGCCCAATCGTCTTCATTAAATACCAATGTCTCATCTAATATAAATAACAATGAAAAACAAACATTTGTGACCCACACAAATTGCAATTTTTATTACAACTGTACGGATACAAAATAAAAATAATAATTTTCTCAATGTACTTATAATAAAGAAATTGTTAGAAAATGTCGGTGTTCATTTTTTTTTTCCTTGGTGTTTTGGCATCGACTGCTATGGTCATTAGCCATGTGTTCTGGATAGGCCTTGTTACTAACTCCATACGCCACTTTAGGAGCAGCACTGTTAATTTTTAACGCAACAGTGAATCGTGGAGGATTATTCCCAGCCGACACAAGCCTCAGTCATTCAGACTTTCACATCTGAAAATGAAAAAAGATCGCACCGTCTGGGAATCGAACCTGCAATCTCTCGATTACCAGGCGAGCGCTTAACCACTGCGCTAATCCCCGCCCTGTCGGTGTTCATTATCAATAAAATTATTTTTCTGAAATCGTTCGAGAATGCCCACTTTCTCACAGCAACTTCAGGTCTCAAAATACGCTAATCTAGTATTTTAGTCCGTTGCTAAGTAACGAACTTTCTCGGGCCGTTTTCGGACCTAAACGGTCCGGGAATAGTAATTTACGTAACGAGTCCGGAAAATACTGTTTTTTTGGACGAGTAGACCAAATTCTAGGACGAGCGTTAGCGAGTCCTGGAAGTCTACGAGTCCAAGAAAACTGTTTTCGGACGTGTTGCGTACACTATTTTTTCGGCAATCATGTAGAATAACAAATCAATGAGGCGCATTTAATCTAAGATATTGATATTGATATACAATGACCGCCAAAAAGTATGTGCCATATGGGAAAAGAATTTATTTAGAGTATTGGAAAAAAACTTCTGAGAAAAAGTTTGTGCATGTCCGATACCCTGAAAATCGATTTTGATACATGTCACGTGACAACTAGTATGGCGGCAAATTGGAAAAAAATACCATGAAGAGGCCAAATGTGGAGGGAGATGGCAAGATTTCGAAAAAAGTTATTTTAAAAAGTTGCTTCAAATATAATTTTATACTCACATACAGAGTTTTAAGCAATACACCGAAAAAATTTGAAATTGTAATGTTTTTAAAATATTTATCTCTTTACAAAAATCATTTTTTTTTCTGACTAGCTTGACTGTAGTGGAACATTTGTATTTTGATGATAGTGACAAAATTTACTCATTTTCTCCGCCCCAGATGGAACTAAATTGAAAAATATGGTTTTCGCCATCAGAACCCTCGCTGTTACATTGGTTCGTATTCAGTTATATCAGAATTCCAAGACTATAGGGGTGATATAGCAATCTAGAAACATTCTGGTTACCTGATTTTAATGAAGTTCCGTTGATAATCGTAGATAAGCGTTTCACTTCGCACATAAACTTGAAAATAGTGGGTCAAATTAAATAGGCTTAAGTTTATGAGCAAAGTGAAATGCTCATGCAGCAATATCATTAAAACTTGACTATAATCAGGCATCACTATGTTTCTACATTGCCATATCATCACGATAGTCTTGGAAATCTGATATAACTGTTAGATACGAACCAATATATCTTACAGCGAGGGTTCTGGCACAAACCAATTTTTTCAATTTAGTGCCATCTGGTGGAAGAGACTTTCGTCATTACTATCAAAGTACAAATGTTACACTATAGTCCAGCCATTTAGAAAAATATATTTTAATTTTTGTGAAGATATCGGAAAATATTTTTAAAAAAATCAATTTCAAATTTTTCCAATTTATCGCTTGAAACTGTATGTGTGTATAAAATCAAATTCTAAGCAACTTTTTCACATTACTATTTTCGATATCTTGTCATTTTACTCCACTTTTGGGCTCTTCATGGTATTTTTTCCCAATTTGCCGCCATACTAGTGGTTACATGACATGTGTCAGAATCGATTATTACGTTATCGAAGATGCACAAACATTTTCCCAGAAACACTCTAACAATAAACATTTTTCCCATATGGTACATACTTTTTGGCGGTCACTACAGGGTGTCCCAAATTCAAGCCTCATCATTGGGATCTCGGAAACCAGAAGAGATACGAGGTAGGTTAAATGGAGGCAAAGTTGCGCAATTTGGTGCTCATTGTAACGCCGCTTTCATATTTGAAAAATTCCGAATACTTCCGAAGATTTTTGGAAAAAACCGATTATTCGCAATTTCATTTTAATTTTTTTGTGACTCTATTTGAATAGATATAACAAAACAAATTTCACAATCTCATTGCTACTTTTTCTGTTCTACAAGATGGTGTTTTCAGATTTTCAAACAGACGTTTCGTATTTGAGCTGCCATCATCAACTTGCCATCATCAACTGGATTTTTTATTATAGATTTTAAAAGTTTCTAATGTCCCAAAACAAATGATGTATCGCACTTATTCTAAAAGTTTATATTCATAGCATTTTTCATAATAACTCATGAGTTAGAGAGAGACAAAAATTAGATTTTTAATAGAGTTAAAACAAACTTTTTTTGCAATAACGCACTGCATAAAACTCGAAAACTAACATAAAAGTGGGTGGTTAATAAATAATATAATTGAAGTGTCATCCCTCAAACTCTAGGCCCTAGGCTATATTTACAAAAATAATTGCATTTTATAAAAGTGGCTGTGCATCGTGCATTCTGGCTACCTTAGTTCATTTGTTAATGTTCAAATTATCCAATATTTTGACAGTTCACTGTTCGTTCACTAATCGTTAACGCTTATTAAACGAAAATGACTTTTCCTAACGAAGAAAAACGAGACATGATAAGGATTTATTATATTTCGAATCGAAATTCAAAAACGGCTTGTGAGCGCTATTTGTTGGAATATCCAGAAAGACGGCAGTCGCATTATAGTTATTTTGCTAATATTGATAATAATTTAGCTCAGTACGGAAGTTTTGTTAAGCCAAGTGTTGAATATGGAACACGAATCGATCCAGAAGAGGAACAAATTATCTTGAACACTGTATGTTTGAAAACTGTTACAAAGTAGAAAGTAAAATGAATAATTTTAAATAATTTTTTAAGGCCAATAATAATCCTCGAGCTTCGGTTAGAGTTTTCTCAGAAGAAGTAGGATTACCGCGAATGAGAGTTTGGAGAACTTTAAATAAGCATGGATATAAACCTTACAAAATCCATATTAGTCAAACACTAAGACCTGGCGATGCTGAGAGACGATAAGAATTTTGTAACTGGTTGCAAAATAAAATTAATGAAAATGATGACTTCCTAAATAAAACTATATGGACAGATGAATGCAGTTTTTCAACAGATGGACTATTTAACAGACATAACAAACACTATTGGTCAATAGAAAACCCAAGGCAGAATCAAGAAGTAAGACCTCAGGGACGACAATCATTTAACGTATGGGTCGGTTCTTATTCAAGGAAAATTAAATTCCGATAGAAATGCAGAATAAATAAGAACCAATATATTGTATTCCTTAATGGAAGAACCTTTGGGCGTAATACGTCAACTATGGTAGCAACAAGACGGTGCACCACCTCATAATGGGAGATGTGTTAAAAATTTATTAAATGAATTATTCCCTAATAAATGGATTGGAAACCAAGGTCCCATACGTTGGCCAGCTAGAAGCCCCGCCCTTATCCCTCTAGACTGCTTTCTTTGGGGATTTCTCAAAAATCGTCTTTATCGAAACACGCCACAAAATCTTGAAGTAATACAACAAGACCTAATAAGGGAGATCAGGGCTATCCCTGCAAGGACCATTTAGCGTGCCATCCCTAAACTTCACAGACTGTCACGAAAATGCATTCAAGCAGGTGGATTACAATTTGAATATTTGCTTTAACTTTCATTGGGTCTTCAATTTTATAGTTTTTGTTTGACTTTTTTTGGAATAATTAAAACATCATGCCTATTGTTGAACATCACACATTGTTTTATATCAATTTTTAGGAGCTTCTGAAGTCCTTAAAACAATGATGTATCGTTCTTTTTTGAAAAAAATTATTTTAACGATGTCCTGCTAAGATCTTATCAAAAATCTATTCTCTGTGTCTCTCTAACACATGAGTTCTTATGGAAAATGCTATTAGTATTAATATAAACTTTTCGAATAAGTGCGATACATCATTTGTTTTGTGACATTAGAAAATTTTAAAATCCATAATGAAAAATCCAGGGCCGTATGGAAAAAAACAAAGTTGATGATGGCAGCTCAAATACGAAACGTCTGTTTGAAAATCTGATAACACCATCTTGTAGAACAGAAAAAGTAGCAATGAGAATGTGAAATTTGTTTTGTTATATCTATTCAAATAGAGTCACAAAAAAATAAAAATTAAATCGCGAATAATCAGTTTTTTCCAAAAATCTTCGGAAGCATTCGGAATTTTACAAATATGAAAGCGGCATTTCAGTGAGCACCAAATTGGGCAACTTTGCCTCCATTTAACCTACCTCGTATCTCTTCTGGTTTCCGAGATCCCAATGATGAGGCTCGAATTTGGGACACCCTGTACATATATTTCGATTGGTTGATAGATCAGTAAAGTTACGTATATTTACTGACCTGTTCAGGTTGTCATAATCAAAAATGAGTGGACAATACTACCTAGGCTCATTCTTAATATCATAAATAGGCGGTTAAAACAAAATTCATTTGAATTAAAGATGATCATGACATCTTGACAACATTTCGATTGGCAAGGCATTTTAGGCGTATTCATCTATTTATGAAATTATATAAAAAATAATTTTCATCCAGGTAACGGATGGGTGAAGGTCGACCTCTCTTCGGCTCCTGTACGATAAGTATTATGTAAATGAACTATCATTGAGTACCAATATATTCTGAAATAACCAACGGTGGTTGTTAGTGGGTCCCACAAATAAGAAATCAAAGTATTTATGAAATGATCATATCGTTGCTACTTCAATAATACAAATTCAGGTCATCATCTCTTCAAATTTCATTTGCATAAATGAAGCATGGAATGACATTTTTCTTCATGAGCACTCTCGAGTTATCAAACAATCGTTGTACAGCTTTCCCATTTTTAAAGCATTATATTATCATAACAATCAATCTTGACAATTATTATGACTTTCACTGTTATTTGCTTGCTTGTTTTCACTGAATTTCTTTTCTTTTGCGGGAGTTTTTGTCCATTGTTCGTTTGAATGTAATGATAACATATTATTATATGTTCGTTCAAATGTTTTTGATTATTCGAATACCTAATTACAAATTGTTGTTCAAGTAAATTTCAATTTTCATTCATAAAGTGTTGATGGTACTGAGGTAAATACACTTTTCATCTATAGCACTACAGGGTGATTCAAAATTCGAGGGCAAAATTCAAGGGCGTATTGTTGGGATCAAAATAAGACTTTTTCTTCAAATCAACATGTGTCCTAAAATGCACCCCCTCCGAGCTGCAGCCCCTGTAAGTTAGGGAAAAAAAACAAGATTATCTAAAACTATGACTATAATAACAAATCGAATCTTCTAAAAATTGGCATACCCCTATTTTTTAGACACTCTATTCTTTTTTTGCTTCAATAATTATGTCAACCCAGTTTTGGGGGAGTTGGAGGGGGGTCCACACTTTTATTGGCCCAATTTTTATGTTCAAAAAGAGAAACTCCGAATTCGAATAGCATAATTCGGTCTCTTGCATTTTTGTCGTACAACCAACCGTTTGCCGGAAAATCGTAATCAACGAAAGGGGGGTATTTTCACAATATCAAACTAACATCGAATTTATTCAAAATTCGATGTGAATATTCCAAAAACGTATTGTGGGGATCAAAATAAGACTTTTTCTTCGAATCAACATGTGTTCTAAAATGCACCCCCTCCGAGCTACAGCCCCTGTAATTTAGGAAAAAAAACGAGATTATCTAAAACTGTGACTATAATAACGAATCGAATCTTCTGAAAGTTGGCATACCCCTGTTTTTAGGCACTCTATTCTTTTTTCGCTTAAAAAATTATGTAAACCCAGTTTTGGGGGAGTTGGAGGGAGCTCCACACCTTTATTAGCCCAATTTTTATGTTCAAAAAGAGAAACTCTCAATTCGAATAGCATAATCTTATGGGCCACAAAAAAATCTAAGAATTAGGTCTCTTGCATTTTTGTCATACAACTAACCGTTTGCCAGAAAATTGTAATCAACGAAAGGGGGGTACTTTCACAATATCAAACTAACAAAACATTTATTGGGTAATTAAATAATTAATAATTTCATAACAAATGTTGAAAATATCCTCCCCTTGCTGCGATACAACTTTCCATTCTTCTTTGCATAGAACGTCGAACACGTTCTAAAATCCCAGGAGTGGTTCTTAAGTTTTGGAAAGCATCAATGATGCGTTGACGGAGGACCTCAGCCGAATGCACGGGCTCAGCATCATAAACAGCACTTTTCAAATATACCCATAAAAAAAATCTAATGGGGTGCAATCCGGGGAACGTGGCGGCCACGCTATTGGACCAGCTATACCAATCCAACTATTTGGAAAAATAAGATTCAAATGATGGCGTACTTACTGATAAACGGAAATGAGGGGTAGCACCATCATGCATGAACCACATGCGTAGACGAATGTTAAAAGGCATATTTTCCAATAAACAGGGCAAATCGTTTTGCAAAAAATCCCCATTTAAAACTCTTGGAAAAAAGAAAGGACCAATAAGCTCATTTCCAACAATTCCTGTCCATACATTTAAACTGAACTGTTCCTGATGGCGGGATTGCCTCATTTCGTGCGGATTTTCCAGTGCCCAAACATGTACATTGTGATAATTCACCACACCATCTCGCGTAAACTGAGATTCGTCGGTGAAAAGGATCCGAGATAAAAAGTTATGATCCCTCGTGCACTTCCTGGATATCCACCTAGCGAACTGCAAACGCCGCGGAAAATCCCGAGGCAGCAAACCTTGAACATGTTGGACGTGATATGGATATAAGCTGAATTCGTGCAATTCGCGCCACACAGTTGATTGGGAAATACCCAAATTTAAAGATATTTGTCTGGTACTTAACTGGGGATTTTCGTCGATCATATTTAAAATGTGTTCCTCTGTTACTGGGTGGCGAATTTCTCGTGGCCTGCCTGCATCATTTCTTCCAGTTTGGAATTTGCCGTATTCACTGAGATGACGATGACAATTTGTAAATGTACGATGATCGGGGAGTCGGCGGTGAAAAAACTTAGTTCCGTATAATCTTTGGGCTTCCAATGCGTTACCATCAGCCAGACCATAAACAAAATGAATGTCAGCAAGATGAGCGAAAGAGAATGGCACATTTTCCATTTTTAACTTAAACAAATTTCTTCATCGCATCAATAACAAGTGTAATCAACCAGCTAAAATCTGAAAACTAACAATAATTATTGTTTAATGACATTACCGAGGTGATGAGAGGGATTTATAAACAAATGCCTGTTACCTACCTAATTTTGAATAGGGGTGGCCGACAATTCCTGGGAGTAACGTAGGTATAGTAGAACCAACAATCTAGTGAGATCGTAAATCTATAGTAGCCGACGACCCTCATTATTAACCATTGTTCGGAATAATGATACTGGGTTTACATAATTTTTGAAACGAAAAAAGAATAGAGTGCCTAAAAAAACAGGGGTATGCCAATTTTCAGAAGATTCGATTCGTTATTATATGTAGCTCGGAGGGGGTGCATTTTAGGACATATGTTGATTTGAAGAAAAAGGCTTATTTTGATCCCAACAATACGTTTTTGAAATATTCACATCGAATTTTGAATAAATTAGCTAATACATGTTTTGTTAGTTTGATATTGTGAAAATACCACCCTTTCGTTGATTACGATTTTCCGGCAAACGGTTGGTTGTACGATAAAAATGCAGGAGACCGAATTCTTAGTTTTTTTTATGGCCAATAAGATTGTGCTATTCGAATTCAGAGTTTCTCTTTTCAAACATAAAAATTGGGCCAATAAATGTGTGGACCCCCCTCCAACTCCCCCAAAACTGGGTTAACATCAGTTTTGAAGCAAAAAAGAATTGAGTGCCTAAACAATAGGGGTATACCAATTTTCAGAAAATTCAATTCGTTATTATAGTCACAGTTTTAGATAACCTTGTTTTTTTTCTTATTACAGGGGCTGTAGCTCGGAGGGGGTGCATTTTAGGACACATGTTGATTTGATGAAAAAGTCTTACTTTGATCCCAACAATACGCCTTTGAATCACCCTGTATAATGGCATCACCTAATGTTCAAAATGATATTTATATTTTCTACACCCGTACTATAATAATATACTTATATGCCCATAACCCGTTTCATAATGAGATCCATTATGATACCATAATTTTTCATTGGTACTAATAAATTTGGTAATTTAGGGAAGTAAATAGCAACATATTTAAATCTGCCTGATCCGAATAATATACAGGTCATTGTTTTCGAAGGACATCTGTAACCATATTAGTTGATGCCGGTGGTGATATTACTGCATTGAAACGTTGGTGGCTGGAAATCCAATTCAGTGGCGGAAGGCTACATCGAAAATTCCACACCTGTAATTTTGAACCAATCAAAATACGTTATTTTGAGAGATCACAATGGCAACGGAGGTATTTTAGTGGAATTTTTTTCTCGTGGGATACCCAACAGCGAATTATACTAGAAATTTTTTGACGTTTACAATAACAGACCATTTCTGACAGACTAGTTTTTATTTGTTCACAGAATATTTAGTTTTGATACGTTTTAATTACAAAGCTAGGATGTTTTCTATATTCTTCAAGCACCTCCTCTCTTCTTAATGGCGAAAATGCGGGACTTTGAATGATTTCAATAAAGTGTCTATGTTTAATAAAATATATATAATATTTAGACGTTCAATTTTGCGTAGTTTAGATGCGAATATTCGTGAACAATTCGGTACAATTTTTCTTTCTTCAAGTTGGAGTTACAATCCTCTATTAATGCGAATAAATGAATCATGGTAGGATGATTGATCATTACATCAGACAATTTCACGCATATTTTGCAAATAGTAAGATTATAAAATCTTTAAAATTTTAAACATAGAATTTTATTGGTTTCACTGGCTGTGCAATATTCTTTATTGCAACAAAACGCGAGTTTTTTTGATGTTTTGAAGTGTCAAAATACAATGATCACAGTCTCAATCGCTTGCTGACACTGGTTATGAATTCCATACCATTGGGTCGGTCTTTTCACCTACACAGGGTGTTTCATAATAAATGTGCAGGACTTCAGGATGTGATAGCTCGTCCAAAAATATGAAAAAAAGTCTCTATTAACTTACCCTCTAAAATGCACCATTTTCGAGATACAGGGTGTTGAAATTAAAAAAAAAAAGTTTTTTGCGAATATCTCTGGAACCGTTTATCGCACAGAAAACAGATTTTGTAGGCATTTTCTACTCATAATAAGCTATATTTTGTGAGGATTTTTTATTTTTTAACATTCATAATTGGTGAAGATTTTGAAGGGGTAGTGGGTGTTTTTTTCTCCAACTTCTACGTATTCTTGGTCATAAGCTCTAAAGTTGATCGTTTTGAAGAAAAATCAACTTTCATGTTGTTTAAATAATGTTTTTTCCTCGAAAAATTGCTGCGTGCATTGAAGCTAACGGCGGACATTTCCAACAATTCAACTGAGTATGATTGTTATTGTTTTTTTTTTATTGTGCAATTAAGAAGTCTACGTTTGGATTTATTACTTGTTTTAACGTTTAAATAAATTTTGTATAATTAGGAAAAACATTATTTAAAAAAATGTTCAACATGAAAGTTGATTTTTCTTGAAAACAGTCAACTTTAGAGCTTATGACCAAGTGTATCTTTTTTGTGTAGAAAACATTGGCGGTTCAAGTAGGTGGCTCAAAATCATACTTTTTCCAGTGGCGTAGAAGAAAAAAACACCCACTACCCCTTCAAAATTTTCACCAATTATGAATTTGAAAAAATAAAAAATCCACACAAAACATAGCTTGTTATGAGTAGAAAATGCCTACGGAATCTGTTTTCTGTGCGATAAACTGTTCCAGAGATATTCGCAAAAAAACGATTATTTTTTTTTAATTTCAACACCCTGTATCTCTATAATGGTGCATTTTAGAGGGTAAGTTAATAAAAACTTTTTTTCATATTTTTGGAAGAGCTATCACATCCTGAAGTCCTGCGCATTTATTATGAAACACCCTGTAGATAAGTCCCAGATAACTCTATCTATCGGATAAGGATATGTAAACCTGTGAAGTTTATCCGATAGATAGTTATCAGAGACTTTATTGTGAGGTGAAGAGACCGGCCCTTGCATAACGCACGTTTATAAAAACGCAAAAAAAACAATTTTCTACCACTTGTAGTTGCTCAAAACAAAATTGAAGAATATACTATTTTCTATCTTGAAATAGTATTCCCATGCAATATTCCATGAATATGATTAAAAATTACCAATTTGAAGGCCTAAATAATTGCTAACAAAGCTATGACGCGCTATGAATCTGTTCATGAAGCTTCCCGAAACACCTCTAAAATTATAATATTCTACCACTTGAAGTGAGCTCTAGTAACTATAAAATGAAAGAATATATTTTTTATCCCTAAATGGCACTTTTGAGCTACTGCAATCAGTAGTAATCAACATTTTATAGGCTAAGAGTCCATTGGTTTGAAGACAAACTGAATATTATTATGTAATCTGTTCCTGTAGGTGTGTATCTATAAAACTAATATTTTTTCATTTTATAACCACTTGTAGTAGCCGGAAGTAAATAAAAAAATCAAAGAATGTGGTAAACTTCATTAAAAAACTGCATTACCGTGTAACTACAATGAGTAGAAAACAATATCTTAAAGGGCAGGCTGAGAAGCCATGACATGGCCATTACCAAAACTGAAAAGCACATTAAAGGACCCCGCAAACTCCTTATGGAATTTGGGTCCCGGTGAATTTTTTTGAATTTTTGGTATGATGTAGTCCATGTAATTCTTAACCGATGTTACCATTGCGCCAACCCAAAAAAAATGAGCAGTTTTGCAGCTAGGGGGCGTTGAAATCACCCCTTGCTCAGATTAGACTATTTATTTTTGAGCCCGGTAACAATATTTTCACTTGTTTTATTATTGCTAATGTTGCACCATATTGTGCTGTTTTATAAAAAAAATTCTTACCCCCTCCCCTTTTTCCCCCAACTCCTATTACGGAACGCAAAAAAATATTTCTCGAGTTCCTTCAAATGTATCGTCGAATGTTTAAATATGCCTAAATGAGGAAAATAGCAGTTTTTTATGATTATCCCCCACCCCCCAAATGACACAAAACGAAAAAAGTTCGGTGGATTTTTCTGAATTTTTGATAAGATGCAGTTCAAGTTATTTTGATTAGAAATAAATCGGGTGACAACCCCCAAAAATGAACAGTTTTGATGCTACGGGGCGTTGAAATCATACCTTGCTCCTACTATTCATTATTATAGGCGGAAACAATATCTCTACGTATTTTTGTTTTATTTTATGCCGAACAATTGTGTAAACTTTCATAAATTGAAAATCTAAAACCTCCCCCTTACCCCCAACCCCTATTTCAAAACACGAAAAAAAATAATTCAGGCACCACATCAAATTCAAATTGTGGATGTCTAATTTTTATTTATTTTCAAGATATTCGCCCAATTGATTGATATTCAAAAATCATGAACTACGCCCTACTAAGAAGTCAGCAAACTCCATCAATATTTTTCTGAAGGGAGGGAAAGGTGATATTAAACAACTGTGCGATTTCCTCAATTTGAGCTGATTAAAACATTTATTTTGATAAAGCATTTACAAGTAGTCGGGAATACATTTTTTCGTGTTTCAAATTAAGGGTAGGGGGTAAGGGGGAAGTTTTAGATTTTCATTTCATGAAAAATTACAGAATTGATCAGCATAATCTAAACTAAAAATATGTAGAGCTATCATTTCCGCCTATAATAATGAATAGTCCATTCTGAGCAAGGTATGATTTCAACGCCCCCTAGCATCAAAACTATTCATTTTTGAAGTTTGTCACCCAATTTATTTCTATTCAAAATAACTTGAACTGCATCATATCAAAAATTCAGAAAAATCCACCGAATTTTTTTCGTTTTGTGTCATTTGGGGGGTGGGGGGATAATCATAAAAAACTGCTATTTCCCTTATTTAGGCATATTTAAACATTCGACGATACATTTGAAGGCACTCGAGAAATATTATTTTTGCGTTCCGTAATAGGAGTTGGGGGGAAAAGGGGAGGGGATAAGAATGTTTTTTATAAAACAGTACAATATTGTGCAACATTAGCAACAATGAAAAAAGTGAAAATATTGTTACCGGGTTCAAAAATAAATAGTCTAATCTGCGCAAGGGGTGATTTCAATGCCCCCTAGCAGCAAAACTGTTCATTTTTTTGGGTTGGCGCAATGGTAACATTGGTTGAGAATTACATGGACTATATCATACTGAAAATTCAAAAAAATCCACCGGGACCCAAATTCCATAAGGAGTTTGCGGGGTCCTTTAATAAAATTATAACTTTCTACCACTTGTAGTAATCCAAAATTTATATAAAATAGAAGAATATATTATGTTACGCGTTAGGTTGCCATTTTCATGCAACTACAATGAGTAAAAATTCTTAAAGAGCAGGCTGAGAAGCCACAACATGGCCATTACCGAAACTGAAAAGCACATTAAATTTGATAAAATTATAACTTTCTACCACTTGTAGTAATCCAAAATTGATATAAAATAGAAGAATATATTATGTTACGCTTTAGGTTGCCATTTTCATGCAACTACAACGAGTAAAAATTTCAGAATTATCGCAGGCTTGTAACCCATACCTAGAGGGTGGTATCGAAACTTCGACGCAATGTAATTTTTTTTATATTTGCCTAGCTAGGTTTCCAGCAGTTGAAAAATAACATAAAAAAAATAGATGAGTTTTTATAGTATTTTATTTTATATGAATTGTTACAAGTGATGATGAATCTAATTATTTATATTATTGTGACTATTATAATTTTTGTTTATATGGAAAACGCAATTATTATAAACTATGGCAAGTTGATTGAAAGAAGCTTGTTCTTGATTCAGAGATTCTCGAATCGTCTTTGCCGAAGTTGAAGCAGACCTCATTGCGTCAATTATTACCTGATGATGGCCCGAGTCTATTTGTAGATATGGTTTTATCGAGTGGCTGCTACTATGACCAGTTATTTTGATCAATTGCCAATTCCCGTTTTGGCTAAAGTTGAAACAGCTGTGGCCCTTGTAGAATGATTTATTATTTTGATCTTTTTGACATCGATTCCAATCAATGATGCAGCGGATTTGAACCAGGAAGATATTGTATTCTGTCTGATCTTGTACCAGCCTTTGGAACTGGGATTCTTCCAGTTTGGATTTGGCGTCAAAAACAAACGCTTCGATTTGATGGGGCCTCGCTTGCTTGTTAGTTTTTTGAACAGTCTCACTTGGCATATTTCTTCGTTGAGTGTATTCGGTACTAGCCACTTACTGTCAGCCATTTTCTTTGAAATGCCTTGGGTGTTCTTGAAAAGAACCGGGTTATACTCAATGCGGCCTGTTGGTTCGCCTCTATTGTCAATTTCCTCCACAAAATATTCGAGGTGTGCTGCCGCTCCTTCATTTCCTCTCCAGGCTAACTCATGATGAATAACGTGGAAAAACTTTCCATCCCAGGTAGCACATCATATCGGCTGAATCTTGGTTCCATATTGGGCCAATATAGATATATTGTAAATGAAAAATCAATATTGGTCTAATATGGGTATATATTCAAAAAACAATATTATATTAATAATATTGGTGGAATATTGGTTGAACTAGTTTTGAATGTAGATTATCACACGAAATATTGGGTCAATATTGGTTGAATAATTTCTACCAATATCGATAATACAATATTGGTTATATATTGTTTTTCAAATCTAGAATAAATATTGCAATCCAAATATTCCAGTCATATCGATTCTAGGGGAAAAAACTATATTGTATTTCCAAGTTTGTTAGAATATTGGTTGAATATCATTTCCACTTTATTTGACAAATTGTAATAACTCATATTGAGTCAATATTGGTTGAATGATATTTACCAATATTGATAAAACAATATTGTCTTCACATCATTTTAAACATCTAGAATAAAAATCGCAATCCCAATATTACCCTTATATCGATTCTAGGAATGAAAACTATATTGTATCTCCAAGTGTGATTACACATTGGTTGAATATTATTTCGTCAATATTCAAGAAATCTTATTAATTAATATTGAGTCAATATTGGTTCAATAATCTTTATCGATATCGTTAAAACAATATTGTCTTCATATTGTTTCCTACATCTAGATTGAGATGAAATTTGAATATTGGCCGAATATTCAATGAAACATATTGAAATTATATCATGATCAAACCTGGAAAACAATCCGCTAGGTGGCTCTACATATAGAACGTCTTCTAAAACCTACGAAAGTATATTAAATACTTCCCATAACTTGTTTTCAAGACAGCTCACTCAGTGGTTATGGCGATCAAAAGGCAGACTCTGGTGTCACCTTCATCAACTAAAAGACATCCACCAATATATCCAAATGATATTTTACCAATATCGATAAATATTTTGAGGACATTATTGCTTCAAGAATTTTTCACTAAAACTATTTCTAAAATATTCAAACAATACTCGACCAATATCGCAAAATGTTCACATTTTACTTCTCGAAAATATAACGTTTGAATATTGTGCCAATATTGTACCAGCGATATTGTACCAATATCGCCGAACATTTTGAGGCCAATATTAGTTCAAGAATATTTCGCCAATATTATTCAAGTAATATTGGACCAATATCGCCGAATGTTCACATTTTTTTTCTTGCCAAAATTGCATTTCTATTTCGCCAATATGTTCACAATATTGTACCAATATTTTACCAATATAGGTGTGCTACTTGGGATTCTCTTGGTTGGATCTGCATATGTAGCTTCCGGCGCTTAGCATTTTTTGCAGTTCTGGCGTTCAAAAATTGTATGTCTTCAAGAATAAGCGCCAGTTATTCCACTTCCGATTTTTCTGCGCAAAAGATTGTAAACTGCTTCTATACTTCGATTTCCTGGTATTCGCGGGTGTCAACTGCTCTATATCCTGGCGAATATTTTCTTTACTTTCTTGACCGAAGCGAAACATTTTTTTACGTCGTGCCAATTGACAGCTTCAAAGGTGAAATAATAATTTCGAGGTTAGGGTCTCACTTAGTTACCATGGCAACTCAACAACCAAGGCGACCACACATTTCATGTTTCGCTGGTGACTTGATGAAGAAAATAATTTGCATTGTTGAGAATCGAAAAATAAATTTGAAAAATATTTGATTTTCCACCATAATTCGGTGTAAATTTTTTTTACCGAATACCACGCGAAGTCAAATTGATGTATCGAGAAGAATCTCAACGAATCGAAGAACGTTCCGAAGGCTTACTAGAAATATCTAGAGCGTTCGGCGAAATGAACTGTGAATATAAAAAGAACCACGCAGTGAGGACAGTCAGTCGGTGAAGCAGATATGCAGTTAGTGTTGAGAGTTGAACATAAATAATCCAGTGATTGTTATATAAATTAGAGTATTGTGCTGAAATTATTAAAGCATTGTATTTCGTCAAATACATTATTTTAGAGTGAACTTGTCCTAATTCATTACAGTACAGTAAAGTCAGGAGTGCGATTTTTAAATTAGAATACAGAGTGTAAGTAGACAGTTTGTGTATTTCGGACAATTGTTTTCGCGGAAAATAGACAGTGACTGATAAACATATTTCGTGAAGTGGACAGTTGTGTGCAGTAACGGGAGCATAAACTGATACACTTCTCGCGTGTAAAAATAATAATATTAATAGACTGGTGGCCCGTGAAATAGACTGGTGTGAAATAGTCAAAATGTGTTCGAGAAAAGTTCTCCTGGTCGATTTAAAGGTTGCAGAATTGAAGCAAGAACTTGAGGAGAGGGAACTTACAAGTGGTAAAAAGGAGGTGCTTCAGGCAAGACTTTCTGAGGGATTAACCCAGGAGGGCGAGGATCCGCAAACCTTTTTATTCGAAGTTTCTGGAATTGATTTGTGTTCCATAATAAGTAAACTCGACGGAATGGAAGATAAAATGCAACAGAATTTGGTGAGTTTGAATGAAGAACGGAGCCTCGGTACCTTCTCAGGGTACCAGTTGATTACGCCCTAGCTCACTGCGTCGCAGAAGATCTTCGAATGTCCAGGGGCATCGTTGTGGTGTTCTCCAAGAAATTTGGCCAACTCCAAACAATACGTTAACAGAATCCAGAAATTGTGCTACAGCTGAAGAAAGGCCAGAGGAACATCTACTACCTGGTGACCAAGAATTATTCCTAAGATAAACCGTCCTATGAAGATGTCTGGAGGAGCCTGATCCCACTGAGAGAAACGATGATGGACCAGAATCTGGTGGACTTGGCAACAATCCTAAAATCATCCTGTGGTATTGATGTGCTGGATTGGAGAGTTATAAGAAGTATGTTGGAGACGATATTCCGATCCAGCAGCGTCCAGATTTTGGTTTGCTCTAATCCTATACCACGACCGAACATGAAGACTATGGAGTGGTATTTTCATCGAACTTCACTATGCAGATATGGGGAATCCTGCAAATATCGACACACTCCAAGGATGACATTTCGGGACGAAATATCTCTAAGAAGGGGCAATGTGGCGATGCTGCGGACCTGAACGCTCACGCAAACAGAGTGTGAGCGCGAATGACTTTCGAGGCGCTATGTATCGAGAAGAATCTCGACGAATCGAAGAACGTTCCTAAGGTTCCTAATGTTCCTAATGAACTGTGGATATAAAATGAACCACGCAGTGAGGACAGTCAGTCAGTGAAGCAGATAGGCAGTTATTATTGGAAGTCAAACATAAATAGTCCAGTGATTGTTATATAAATTAGAGCATTGTGTTGAAATTATTGAAGCATTGTATTTCGTCAAATAAATTATTTTAGAGTGAATTTGTGCTAATTTATTACAGTACCATACTTCTACTTTCAAAATTTGTTTCAGGAATTGAAATCGGACTTTCACTACAGCATCCGGGCACGCTGTAAGATGGTGCAAAAAAAATTCAAATTGCCATTGTGCCAAAACTAATGATCCGTCAGAGCCTGTTTTGTGCACATATAAAGTATACATGATTCAATAATATCGTGAGAATGGTCACCCCTACTTCTTGAAAAATGGCAGAATTATGAATTTCTGAATAAATCGCAGGATTTTCTGGTTTTTCCGGTTTTTCTACTTCCCTTATGATCCGATCAAGTAGTAAGACATTTAATTTTGTTCGTATTTCAATCGCCTACAATTTTTCTCGCAACCGAACTGCTCTATTGGTTTCCATTTTATTATTTATTAATTTTTGTTATTTAAATGTTTATAACAAATTAATAAATGACAGGTGCGAGTCGAATATATAACAGAATATATCTACAGACTGTCTTTCATGTGATAGCACAGTCGGTTTCCCACTCGTATTTTTTTATTGACTGCTATGGTCATTAGCCATGTGTTATGGGTAGGCCTTGTTACTAACTCCATACGCCACCTTAGGAACAGCACTGTTAATTGGAACGCAACAGTGAATCGTGCAGTCGAGCCACGAGATTTCAATAATTTAATAGGTCAAATTAAATTTAAAAATCCCAGCCCAACTGGGGCTCGAACTCCGGACCTTTCGACTCAGAGTCGGACGCTCTAACCACTGCACCACGCCCCAACATTTTTGTTATTGATGGTCCAAAGTTTTGAATCAGTTCCTTAACATTAATAATGACATTTTCCTTGGACATTGGCATAATACGTAATTTTGATAATGAAAATTTGATCATTGAAGAATGACGTTGATACAACAATGAAAATTTGGACTTTTCGCCTCAGAAAATATTTATAATGGATACGTATTAATGATATTAACCATCATTCATATAAGTTTATGTTCCACAATGTAACAACTGAAGAAATGTTTACTGGGAAAGAACTAAAAAATTACTTATTTTTTCCTGCTAAAATCAGCTTGAGATTTTGAAAATGTGAATTGAGAGGTTTTTGGGAATGCTGATTATGAATCTGAAAAGTTGTCTTATATAAGTCCTAATATCCTTTAAAAAAAAAAAAAAAAAAATTGGTGTTCAACCCCACACGCTAATGGTAAATAAAAATGTTCACTATGCCAAAACTTCATTTTTCTAACTTGCAATAACTACCAAAATTTCAAGAAAATCGCTGTAATAAATTACTGAGATATTAAGGTGTAGTCATGAAAAGCTGACCACATTGTATATCGTTGAAATATGTTTAAGAATCTACCTCAATAAACTGTACTTGGTCGCATTTATCTTGATAAGAGTTGGTTACGTACGAATCTCGAATAGTAAGTAGTAAAAAATGAGTTCATCAAATTGTTCGTCGTAGATTATGTCCAAAGCCAATTATATTTACAGTTGTTTCAAACTTTATGAAATAATCATATGTTCGAAAACAGTTACAGAACCAATGCCTTCAATTTCCGATAGCAATCTCAAAATTTATAGTCCTAACTGTTCACTCGATACACAACCTAGCTAATTACACACCTGCTTTCAAAAATAAACAAAATGCAGAATGCAGCAGGTTATTACGATGATATATTAATACAATTAGAAGCATGAAACATCACGATTTTGTGGTTGAGAGAAATCCTTTATTCACGTCGCTTTGCTCTTTTTATATCAAGCAATTACACTTTAACTTTCTACTAACTGAACAAAGATAGAATTATGAAATTTTTGCAGAACAATTAATGGAGGGAGTTTGTACTACATTTGAATTTATTGTGGCGGAAAGTTATAATGCCAAGTGCTGACCGTGAATATTTTCAGTCAGGGTTGAGAATTTGTCAAGTAGAAATGGTTTTCATTGAATTGCTAGTGCTCGGTTGTATGCATTATTGTGCAAGTGGCGAAAGAGAGTCTAATACAGTGCGTACTTATACTTTGGATGTCCCTGGTTCGGATCCAATTCAAATAATCGAAGGAGACCCTACATGGGGAAAACGGATGGGCGCTACCAAACCGCTGCCATACTTTGATCATAGAACGTTTACGACCATCCCAACCACGAGTTTCAATGATCCTGTGAGTTCGGAACAAACCGAAACTACGTCTGAATTTTCCTCTTCAGGCCTACGAGACTTCTTGGACACCTATGCCGAAAAACTCAAAACCGGAAAGCCTGGAACACAATACGATACTTCTATCAAACCCCTTTCGGAAGAAAAAGGTAAGAAAAGTTGGAATCTGGTGAAGGTTCGCCATCACAACCACCCTTATGACGACAAAAACGGTTGGGTATCGTTAGACGCAGTACCATGGTCTGTTTCTAAGATTTCGAAATGGAAAAGCAAGCCCAAGCCAGTGGAGGAAATCTGGAACACCTACCCTTCAAGCGAACGTCCTCAGGCAGGAGGATATGATGATTTCCATGGTTCAACAAGCGATAGATATAAGCCGCAGGTGGATAGGAATAAATACCAAGTGTATTATCTGCAAGACACTGAGCCAAATCAGATAAGACCATCGTTTAACAAGCCACCTGTTCCTTCCGGACATATTCTACACTCACAAATTGCCACAGGTAACTACAGAAAGCAAGATGAATACTATCAACACGACCAGAATTGTGGTCACGAGCCAGAGAGTATTTTAACAGACGGGCAGCCTCCCAATTTCCCCAAAAAGGAATATAGTACCAACAGACGATTGGGATCAGAAGCACCTCCATCAACTCACCCTTTTACAGGAAATGGAGAGTGGGTGTTACTGTCTGCAAGCACCGGGTACAAATACCCCAAGAAGCAAAGGTCAATGAAGTTTCACCCAGCCGCAATCAACACCCACAAGTCAGTCCATCTCACGGTTCTACCCCCTCTCAAAGGGTCAAAAGTCAACATGACTACTTCTCACGGTGGAATCCTGCAAGTTGAATCCACCTTCGAAACTGTTGAGCAATCGCAAAGGAAACAACAGAAGCTCCAAAAACTGAAACGTAAACGAAAACGTCCAGTTAAGCTGGTTAAAAAGAAAAAACTCCAAACCCCTAGAGTGGTGACAGAGTCTGCTATTGCTACTGTCCCTAGAAGTACTGGGAGTGATGGTGATCGGAGTGCAGTGTTAGCAGGTGTAGGGGCAGGTTTGATTCCTGCTACTATGGCAATGCTGGTACCATTAGCCATGAATGGAGGACGAAAACGAAAAAGACGGAATATACCTTCTACTGAAATACCAATTGAAGTTCCGAGATACTTATAAATTGTTTATTTATTTTATTTATTTGCAAATAGTTATGTAGTAGTTTAGCGAATACTGAGTGGGATTAATTTCAACTCTCACTTTCAGACACTTGTTTTTACACTGCCATTCATCAATAAATCAGATATTTATGTGCATTTTTATGGGACAGATAGGTGAGAAACCCACTATGATATTAAAAAAAAGATTTCTGGTGATGAATCAAATGATGAAGCAAGCCTATTCTGTTGTTAGATGAAGCCTTTACTATGTAGTAGGAAGTCATCATAAAAATAAGAAATAAAACTGTCTATCTTTTTATATCACTTTTATTCGTAACAATAATGTTGAAACAGATTCGTCCAATACAAATATCATTAAACAAATACTGCAAAGAAAATGAATTTGAAAAAGTTAACGGTATCATTGCAATTCATATCGTTTTTTACTCAACAATAATTGACGTATTATTCTTTTTTCTGATTGATTCGGCCGTTACTTGATGAAGATCCATAGTAATTGTATAAACTAAAGACGATTTGATCTTCACAAACTTTTATTTCACCACGACATGTTTCGCTATCACAGTAGCTTCTTCAAGTGATTATACAATAAGCTACGTACATCCATTTATATACCCTGAACATTAATTACAACTAAAAACACACTTAACCAGATAGTTGATAATTCTAATTAACAATGGTATACCTGCCCTACCTGCATTAATAAAATTGTATCCGATATGACAAAAGTAAACATTCTAGTCTTAAAATAACAATTAAGTGAAGGAATTTCTATTCAAAAACATTAATTATAACATAACTTAGCAGATTGATTATAAGACTATATGCACATTAGTTCTCTCTAAGAAAACAAATTCAACAATGGTGAATTATTCAAATCAAGTTGGTCATTTAGTAGTAGGTTTGTATTTTTAAGTTTATTTATTTCTAATGATTCTAAATGATTTAGCTTTAATCCTTTATTTTCTATGTGTAAAATCTCGAATTCTTCATCAAAAGTGTGATTTTCTTCATATTCAAATCACCTTTTAGAAGAAAATCACACTTTTGATGAAGAATTCGAGATTTTACACATAGAAAATAAAGGATTAAAGCTAAATCATTTAGAATCATTAGAAATAAATAAACTTAAAAATACAAACCAACTACTAAATGACCAACTTGATTTGAATAATTCACCATTGTTGAATTTGTTTTCTTAGAGAGAACTAATGTGCATATAGTCTTATAATCAATCTGCTAAGTTATGTTATAATTAATGTTTTTGAAAAGAAATTCCTTCACTTGATTGTTATTTTAAGACTAGAATGTTTACTTTTGTCATCTCGGATACAATTTTATTAATGCAGGTAGGGCAGGTATACCATTGTTAATTAGAATTATCAACTGTCTGGTTAAGTGTGTTTTTAGTTGTAATTAATGTTCAGGGTGAAGATCAAATCGTCTTTAGTTTATACGACGTATTATTCTATATATTTCACGGTGTTTCACTTTTATGCAAAGGATGAAGACTATCTGAATTTATCTCTGGAAGATGTCTATCACAGCTCAAAGTGGAGTGGTACAGACGTATCAAAATAGGGTGAGGTGAAAGTTTCGGATTCACCAAGAATCCATCTTCAGTCTCATACAAGTTATGGAAAGTTTTTTATAACTGTAAAAATTGTAGGAAACTTATATTCAAATATGGATACTATGTCCAATGCCCAACAAGCATGGTTATAGTTTGTTCGTTGATTTTTTTAACAAACAATATACATGCTAGTTAGGCATTGGGGTAGTATACATATTTGATTTTGAGTTAACTTCAGGTTTTAATTGTGTTAATTGTGTTTGAAAAAAGTCAACAAACAAACTATAACCTTGCTTGTTGGGCATTGGACATAGTATCCATATTTGATTTTAAGTTTCCTACAATTTTTAATTGTGAAGGTAATAGTTTTATTCAAGTCAACAAACAAAC
Source organism: Chrysolina oricalcia (assembly GCA_944452925.2). Classification (NCBI taxonomy): domain Eukaryota; kingdom Metazoa; phylum Arthropoda; class Insecta; order Coleoptera; family Chrysomelidae; genus Chrysolina; species Chrysolina oricalcia. The sequence continues at coordinate 48,798,764 of OX101825.2, read as the reverse complement.
TATAACCTCGCTGTTGGGCATCGGACATAGTATCTATTTTTGATTTCAAGTTTCCAACTATTTTTAATCGTAGGTTATAGTGTGTTAAAAATAAGTCTACAAACAATCTATAACTATACGCTTGTTGGGCATTGACATAGTAGCAATATTTGATTTCAAGTTCCCTACAATTTTTACAATTACATGAAAAATCACGTTTTTTTCCTCTCCATAACTTGTATAAGGCTGAAAATGGATTCCTGCTGTTTTCTAAACATGTACCGCCGCTATTTTGATACTTGTTTACGAATTGAAGTTATGAAGATGATATTCCTTCTGAGAAAAATTGTAAAACGCAATGAATAAGAGTTGTTGATATTGCCAGCTACATTTGACACCCTGTATATTTCAATGTATCAGCATTGAGTTCTGGGGATCTGGGACATTCCAAAACCAGGAGTTGTGGTTAATTATTCAATAAAAAATTCTCAATTAATTTGATCCCAATTTTTCACTATCAAGTGGTAACAGTTTGCCATAGAAAAGTGGTATTCGTTGATTTTAGCAGTATTGATTGCATAGTTTTGTGAATTTTGTGAAGTGAAGAAATTTTGAATATTAAGCAAATATTACTGATGAAAGAGAGTTAATCAGCAACAAATGACACCCTGTATAATCAATTGATTCAAGCATTGAGATCTGGGGGTTTAAGGGTACTCCAAAACAGAATTTGATGTTAATTTTGGGGTGAAAAAATCCCTAATATGTTTTCCCTACTTTTTCTCTTATCAATTGGTCATAGTGGAAAATGGATATACGAATGTTTCATCAACATAAAGGTAGGTATTCCCGAGTACTATAATTTGGGAAAAAACAATTTCAAATTATTTTATTCTCAATGAAATATAATGGTGTGGCTGCTCAAAATGGGACACACTGTACATAAAAATTAAACTCCTTTTATCCACACTTCAATGATGCGTGGTGGTCGGCTGGTAGAGCGTTCGCCTCTCAAGCGTAGGGTCTTGGGTTCGATTCCCCAGCATGATAAACCTGTCTCGTGCATAGCATCACACGTTAAAAGGTAAGGGCTGCGTCTTTCCTAGCTCGTACAAGTCTCTTGAAGACTTTTGAGGGTTTCGCGTAGGTGTGCAACAGGTTGTCGGAAATAACAAAAACAAAAACAGATAGTCCTAGGTGGTCTCTTTGGCAAACAAACATAAGGAATTGAAATAGTAATTCAAAATGGAGCAGCTGACCAAGGGAGTGTTGGTGACTCACACTGTATATGGGGTATTCCACTTGAAGATGTCGCGTACCTGTCTCATTCAAATTTCTGTATTGTGATATTTTCAAATTAGGGCTCACAAGATTGCCATCAATTTTTCCACGAAATGGTTCCTTTTCTCAATATTCAAAAGAGAACTATAATGAAATCTACCCTGGCACTGTTGAAATAACTCCAGAAATTCAAAAACTCTAAAGTAATGAAAAAAAATCCATTGTATTGAAGAGAAAACCAATATATTGGAAAGAATCCAATTAAAAAAATCTAATATATTGAAAATAAATCCAACAGAATGAAAAGAAACTTCAGTATATTGGATTTCTTTTCGTTATATTGAAAAATAGTTATTTATGCAACAAGTGCAAAAAGTGAATGTTTATTGCACTCGACGTGAAATTGTCCGACGAGGCCGTTAGGCCGAGTTGGACAACACGTCGAGTGCAATAAACAATTTTTGCACGAGTTGCATACAACATTTTTTCTACGTTCATGCAAAAAGCAAAAAATGATTTATTGAGGTGCGGCACTAGGTGTAGGAAAATGAAAAGCGCAACTTGAATACTTTATTATTAATATCGATTTGCATTGAAACAGGAACTAATACGTTACGAACAATTTAACTCAAACTTTATTTTTACCCTCAATGTTGAAAGTGAATGAACAATTGGTGCAATTTTCAATATGAATATTTCGTAGTGAAGTACCTATTGCCAATCTCACAGAATATCTGCTAAATATGTAGTAGGTTTAAACGTTTATGTTTGTCATGATGACAGCACGGTGAAGTAGAATGACAGATGAGTGCAATAAAAACTTTATTGCACCAGTGCAATAAAGAACTTCTTTTTCCACTGAATATAGTTCAATAAAGTTTTGCTTTTTGCATGAATGTAGAAAAAAACAATAAATTTCATTCATACTTCTCTATCGATTGATATAGCAAAATTGATAGCACTCTTATGAGCCATAATCTTAAAATTACACAACACAGAATAATAATAAAAATAGTATAATAATTTGTCAAATAAACAGTATTCTCTTAGTCAATTTCTCCATTGTTGTTCACAATTATTTCAATTTCTCAGAAAAGTTAATATGTAGTTTCATCAAGTATCTGCTACAACAACTCAATATTTTTTTTTCAATTGCTATTTATATTGAAGTACATTACAGGTGTAACAAATCTTATTCTACCGAATGAAGCAAAAAAAAATTACAAGTTGAAAACTTCTCCTAAATATTCGTTCCTAGGCATCGAACCAATAATTGACGACGCATTACCACGAACAATTTCAATACTCAGTCTTTGCATCAAGAAAGCTAGCGATCGATTTTCTCCAGTATTGTTGATAATTTTCCTTCCAATTTCTTTAACAATTTCGAGACAACTCGGTCCAAATCCTCCCAGAGTATCAAATGCCAAAGGTGAAACAATGTAATTATTTTCAAATGACTGGTATTTAATTCTTTTTCGTTCTTCTGCACGTTCTGCTAATTTTCTGGGTGCTATTATTGCGGTCCGTACATACGAATTTGCAAAGACATCCACAGATGTAACATCCCATATCATTGCCTTTCCTCTTGACGATGGTATCAAAGTGGTGCCATCTGGTCGTTTTCTGTCGTCATCAAAGGAGGTTCCGTTAGGTTCTAACTTTGATGGAATTTCAGCTAATACCAAAGCTCACTTAATGGTGTCGTTAAGTGCATGATGACGGGAAAGGCGCCCCGAACTAAAAGAAAAACTAAGGCCATGAGTCTCCAAGTCGTCAACATGTGCACCACAACGGCAACATTTATGAGGTTCGCAAATTTTTGCTCCCAAACGCAGAGCTACTGATATACGAAGTGATTCGCTATCTAGAAAGGTTCCCAGCTGAGGTGATGGAAGAACTTGTAGCCATTTTCCTGATTGAAATTTGTCCAGCTGTGTGCACGTTCCAATGTAATTGAATGAAGAAAAGTTGTATTTCGTGCAGAAATTTATTTATAAAATCATAGCAGAGCGCTTTCGACTATAAAGTCATCATCAGTGCGTACCTGTAAGTAAGTGACATCGAATTGAATTTAAGAAATTTTGATAAAAAGAATTTTGAAAATTGAAAAGTTACTTACTCGTCAGGTGTACAAGAGCCAGACCATAAAAATATCATGTGTCCAGAGGACCATGTAAAATTTAAAAACGGGACATCATATTAATAACATTTTAAAAAAGTCCTTATTCCAGGATTCACCTGGATAAAAGTTTCAACAGGCAGAGTAACACATGTCTGTTGGAGCTTAGTCTACTGTTAAACTGAATGAATGAAATTTACATTGTGTCAAAAGTTGACAATGACAATGACGTTTGGCTTAGAACATTAACTTCTAGAAACCCTGATCTGTGTTTTGAAAATTGAATAATGACCAAATTGATCTGTAAATCTATTTATAGTTATGTTAATCTAAACCTAAGGAATTGTGACAAACCGGAAGAAAAGTCTAATGAGAACCTCAACCCGATGTGCACAGAACCAGATTCAAGAAACAGTCCCTCGGGAATTTGTGAAACCAATTCTTAGCTCAGGATCATGGGACAGGTCTAATGGGAACCTTCACACTTCCCAAAGCGTCAAAAAGGTAACCCAAAAAACAAGAGGCACCATTAACATAATCAAAAAAGATTTAAGAAAGTTTCAACAGGCAGAGTAACACATGTCTGCTGAAGCTTAGTCTACTGTCTAACTAAATGAAAAATGACATTGTGTCGAAAGTTGACAATGACAATGAAGTTATGATATAAAAAATGTGTAAAAAATGATCTATAATAAAAATATTGATTTGTGTTTTGAAATTGATAAATTATTATTATTAGTTCAACATCCTGGGCAACCAGATTGAAACATAAGATCATGAGATAAGTCTAATGAGAACTTTCCCAATCTCAATAGTAACAAGGAGGATGACCAAAATGATGAGCCCATACCAGAAAATTTTTAAGAAATTTTACAAAAATTGATCTGTGAATCTATTTATAGTTCTGTTGATCCAAACCAAGGAAATATGACAAACCGGGAGAAAAGTCTAATGAGAACTACGACCCGATGTGCACAAACCAGGCTTAAGACACAGTCTCTTGGGAATTTGGGAAACCAAATTCTATGCTCAAGATCATGGGACAGGTCTAATGAGAACCTACCCAATCACAAGGCGCCAAAAAAGGTTGCTCAAAACCAAGAGGTACTACAAACAGAAAAGATTCAAGAAAATTTCCAAATTATTTCATATTTAATCAATTCAGTAATTCTATTAATCAAAAACAAGGAAATTAATAGAATTACTGAATTGATTAAATTTGAAATAATTTGGAAATTTTCTTGAATCTTTTCTGTTTGAGGAACCTTTTTTGGCGCCTTGTGATTGGGTAGGTTCTCATTAGACCTGTCCCATGATCTTGAGCATAGAATTTGGTTTCCCAAATTCCCAAGAGACTGTGTCTTAAGCCTGGTTTGTGCACATCGGGTCGTAGTTCTCATTAGACTTTTCTCCCGGTTTGTCATATTTCCTTGGTTTGGATCAACAGAACTATAAATAGATTCACAGATCAATTTTTGTAAAATTTCTTAAAAATTTTCTGGTATGGGCTCATCATTTTGGTCATCCTCCTTGTTACTATTGAGATTGGGAAAGTTCTCATTAGACTTATCTCATGATCTTATGTTTCAATCTGGTTGCCCAGGATGTTGAACTAATAATAATAATTTATCAATTTCAAAACACAAATCAATATTTTTATTATAGTTCATTTTTTACACATTTTTTATATCATAACTTCATTGTCATTGTCAACTTTCGACACAATGTCATTTTTCATTTAGTTAGACAGTAGACTAAGCTTCAGCAGACATGTGTTACTCTGCCTGTTGAAACTTTCTTAAATCTTTTTTGATTATGTTAATGGTGCCTCTTGTTTTTTGGGTTACCTTTTTGACGCTTTGGGAAGTGTGAAGGTTCCCATTAGACCTGTCCCATGATCCTGAGCTAAGAATTGGTTTCACAAATTCCCGAGGGACTGTTTCTTGAATCTGGTTCTGTGCACATCGGGTTGAGGTTCTCATTAGACTTTTCTTCCGGTTTGTCACAATTCCTTAGGTTTAGATTAACATAACTATAAATAAATTTACAGATCAATTTGGTCATTATTCAATTTTCAAAACACAGATCAGGGTTTCTAGAAGTTAATGTTCTAAGCCAAACGTCATTGTCATTGTCAACTTTTGACACAATGTAAATTTCATTCATTCAGTTTAACAGTAGACTAAGCTCCAACAGACATGTGTTACTCTGCCTGTTGAAACTTTTATCCAGGTGAATCCTGGAATAAGGACTTTTTTAAAATGTTATTAATGTGATGTCCCGTTTTTAAATTTTACATGGTCCTCTGGACACATGATATTTTTATGGTCTGGCTCTTGTACACCTGACGAGTAAGTAACTTTTCAATTTTCAAAATTCTTTTTATCAAAATTTCTTAAATTCAATTCGATGTCACTTACTTACAGGTACGCACTGATGATGACTTTATAGTCGAAAGCGCTCTGCTATGATTTTATAAATAAATTTCTGCACGAAATACAACTTTTCTTCATTCAATTTTCCTGATTCACTAGCAGATATTGCCTGCAACCTAGCTCGATCAACATCATTTTCTGATTGTTCAAAAGGATCCATTTGACGATTATTCATTATAGGTTGATCCCAGCTTCTCTGTTTCGATCGATCTTCTTGGCTTGGTATAACAGCACCAGGTAGAGTCATGTATCTTTCCATTCCCTCATTTATGAATTTTGAAATAGTATTGGGTGTTCATTAATCATCTCCGACACAATTAATTCTGTAGCAATAAGGGAGCTCAAAAAAGCTGGTAAAGCCAAGTCGTGAGTTCAATATTTGAATTATTAAATTGAAATTATTCTGGGATAAGTTAGTACGAACTCGTTAACGATCGATTGGATTTTTTCAACTTATACAAAAATAATTTTGTGTGACGATGTTTAACTACTTGAATTTTGAAATATGGGTACATCTCATTCTCTGAATTCAAAGAGCTGAATAATCCGAAACAAAAATATTCAAGTAGTGATTGTAAATCAACTTGTGATTGTAAGAGGGATTGTACAGGCTATTCGGTCTCACAAGCACTCTGACCCATCAGACATTTTCAGACCCCTTTCGGAAGAAAAAAGTAGGAAAAGTTGGAATCTGGTGAAGGTTCGCCACCACAACCACCCTTATGACGACAAAAATGGTTGGTTATCGTTAGACGCAGTACCATGGTCTGTTTCTAAGAATTCGAAATGGAAAAGCAAGCCCAAGCCTGTGGAGGAAATTTGGAACACCTACCCTTCAAGCGAACGTCCTCAGGCAGGAGGTTATGGTGATTTCCATGGTTCAATAAGCGATAGATAAAAGCCGCAGGTGGATAGGAATGAATATCAAGTTCATTATCTGCAAGACACTGAGCCAAATCAGATAAGACCATCGTTCCTTCCGGACATATTCTACACTCACAAATTGCCACAGGTAACTACAGAAAGCAAGATGAATATTATCAACATGACCAGAATTGTGGTCACGAGCCAGAGAGTATTTTAACAGACGGGCAGCCTCCCAATTTCCCCATAGGAATATAGTACCAACAGACGATTGGGATCAGAAGCACCACCATCAACTCACCCTTTCACAGAAAACGGAGAGTGGGTGCTACTTTCTGCAAGTACCGGATACAAATACCCCAGGAAGCAAAGGTCAATAAAGTTCCACCCAGCCGCCATCAACACTCACAAATCAATCCATCTCACGGTTCTACCTCCTCTTAAAGGGTCAAAAGTCAACATGACTACTTCTCACGGTGGAATCCTGCAAGTTGAATCCACCTTTGAAACTGTTGAGCAATCGCAAAGGAAACAACAGAAGCTCCAAAAACTGAAACGTAAACGAAAACGTCCAGTAAAGCTGGTTAAAAAGAAAAAACTTCAAACTCCTAGTGGTGACAGAGTCTGCTATCGCTTCTGTTCTTACGAGTACTGGGAGTGATGGTGATCGGAGTGAAGTGTTAGCAGGTGTAGGGGCAGGTTTGATTCCTGCTACTATGGCAATGCTGGTACCATTAGCTATGAATGGAGGACGAAAACGAAAAAGACGGAATATATCTTCTACTGAAATTTCAACTGAAGTGGACATTGATGTTCCGAGATACTTATAAATTGTTTATTTATTTTATTTATTCGCAAATAGTTATTAAGTAGTTTAGTGAATACTGAGTGGGATTGATTTTAAGTCCCACCTTCCAACTTGTTTTACCACTGCCATTCATCGATAAATCAGTTATTTATATGCATTTTTATGGGACAGATAGGTAAGGAACCTATCATGAAAAAAAAGGTAATTATGAAGCAAGCATATTTCAGTGAATTTTAGAATTGTTATATGGAGCCTTTAAAACTATGTAGTAGGAAATCATCATAAAAATAAGAAATAAAACTGTCTATGTTTTTATACCATTTGTATTCGTAATATAATATATACAAATATCAGTAAACAATCATTTCAAAGTGATTGAATTTGAAATAGTAAACGGTGTCATTGCAATTGAGCTTTTTCATATAATTTCTTCGTCGTTTTTTTGTCTCTTTACAGTTTGCTTAACAATAATTGACGTATCATTCCAAAAAGTTTCACTTTCACGTAGAGGATGATGACTATATCGGAATTGTAAAAAAGTGAGACATTTTTCTATTAGTAGTTACAGAGAAGGTGAGAGATTCAAACGAAAATTTCACACCAACTTTCGACCAATCAAATGCTCTTATTTTGACAACCAAACCGATTTCCGTTTTTTTCCTTCGGGGCACCCTGAAAGTGAATATACTGGAAATTTTGGCAATAATAAATATAGATTCATGAATTGTGTGAATAGGAAATAACTTTTTTCTACAACCACACTCCAAAACATGCTTTTCTGCATAGTTTTACGTTCGCAAACATGATTATTTCTCACAATAATTGAAATTTGACATTAGTGTGCCGCAAAGTGACATTTCTGTGCCACAAAGTGACATTTCTGTGCCAAAATTTTTCAGTACCTAATTTCTAAGCAATACAGTTTTCGTGACAGCAAGGTGAATAGTATATTGTGCAACAAGTGCAGAAAAGTGCTAATTTCTCACGAGTTAGAAAAAGTTGCGGCACAAGCGCAAGCGAGTGCTGCAATTCAAGCGAGTAAGAAATTGCATTTCTGCTCGTGTTACACACTATACTTTTTCTACAGCCCCCTTTTTGCTAAAAATAATACCATACTATAAGAGGGAATGAAATGTCAGTGACTCATTCTTATATTTTCCTCTTGAAGTTGAAGGTAGTAAATTCAATGATAATGAATTAACTTGTTCTCTTAGTTCTGGCGGAGTATTTTCAATTTCAGAACTGTCGCTATCCATTTTAGTTCAATCTCATTAAAAAATGACGGGACAAGAATATTTTACCAATATTTTATGCTTAACGTTTGTTGACATTCAAATGATTCGATAGATGTTGCTCCGTTGCCTAGCAACGGAGCAACGGAGCGGATTTTTGTTCAGAATATTATGAATGTGTACGACAATTTCCCTCATATTATATAAACCAATAGACTTTGTCTATTCATTCTTGAAGTTGCCTGATCGAATATCCCTTCGAAATGCAGAATTTTCAAAATATACTTTCACCTTGCTGTCACGAAAACTGTATTGCTTAGAAATTAGGTACTGAAAAATTTTGGCACAGAAATGTCACTTTGTGGCACAGAAATGTCACTTTGCGGCACACTAATGTCAAATTTCAATTATTGTGAGAAATAATCATGTTTGCGAACGTAAAACTATGCAGAAAAGCATGTTTTGGAGTGTGGTTGTAGAAAAAGTATATTTAAAATCTTTGAAGTTGCTAAACTCGAACAAGAGAACAATCAAATTTTTCATTTTCAATTTGAATACTGAAGTTGAACTTCGTCTCTCGTTTATTTTTTAAGAATATGTCTGAATAGCATAAATATCACACAACGATCATGTAGAATGAAATCTGTGATTTTGGTAATTTCTTCATTTTTAAGTTGTCAATTGACTGCTTGGTATTTTAATAATGTCGTTTGATATAGATTACGTTGAGTCTTTTGAGTCATTGGAATTTGCAAGTGAGTCCTTTCAATCACAATTTTCAGTCAGTCAGTCAACGAAATTTGGCTTTCAGTCATTTTATTCCCTATCTCAAGTCTTTGAGTCATTGAGATTTGGGTTTGAGTCTTTTCAGTCACAATCTTGAGTCTTTCAGTCCATAGGATTTGGCTTTCAGTCATTTCATTCCTGACTTTGAGTCTTTGAGTCACTTGGATTTGACTTTGAGTCTTTGAGTCACTTGGATTTGATTTTCAGTCCTTTCAGTCCCAATCTTGAGTCTTCAGTCTTTTGATTATTTTGAGTCTCGTACACATTTTAGCTAGATGTTTTTCCCTCGATTGTTAACAAACAAAGAATTATCCTTAATTGGTCTGGGGATGACCACCTGCAGACTTTGTTATAAATTGTTGTTAAAATTGTTGTTAAAATTGTTAAAATTGTTATTTCCGTCAACCGATTGCACCCCTACGCGCAACCCTCGGAAGTCTTCGAGAGACTTGTGTGAGCTAGGGAAGACGCAGCCCTTACCTTTCAACGTGTGATGCCATGCACGAGACCGGTGAATCGGTGGATCGAACCCACGACCCCACGCTTGCGAGGCGTACGCTTTTACCAGCCGACCACCACGGCCCATGACATGTTTCGGAGTTCTTGCCTCTCATCAGTACAAGGGTAGGTCCGACAACTTTGAGTTGTCTTGTCCTTGCCAAATGAATTACAATCTATTGTTCCTTTAATAATTCCCTACGGATGAAGCAGCGACTTACAGTAACGTCAGTAGCAGGGCCACCCGCCAGGAAAATCAATAAGCACTCCTCGAGAAAGCAAAGACTCCAGGAAGTGTAAATGCGAATAATTCGAACAAGTTCTTGGGTTTTGCCCCGGAGAGTACAAATAAATGTGAATAAAATCGACAAAGTCGAAGTACTCTTCTCTCCAAATATTTCCATGAAGGATAATCTTTTGTTTGTTTACAATAAGCACTTGCAATTGAGTCTTCTTATAAGAACGTTGCACAAATATCTGTCAGATGTAGTTCAATATCCGTCGTGGCATTAGCCAGGGAAGTAGTTGTTTTCTGTCAGATTTTTGCCTCATATTTTCCACGTTGTGGAAACATTTGGAGAGGACCCCAGTTAACACAAACATCCTTGAGATGTCGCATTCATATCACTAAATGTTACGAAAGTGAAACACATTAATACGTCGCTATCACAATTCTCATCACATTTCGGTTGATGTGAGACGAATGTGCACGTCAATTTATGAATCTCTCTGACTTATCGTAACCGACAGACAGACGCAGAAGTAATTCGCATTGATTCAAATAAAAATGGCCACTGGAATATCAGTTTGTGCATCTATCTGACCTCTCAGAAACATTTATTTCTGACAAGAAAATTCTAATCTTCTACAATATCCGATTTGTGTGTTTGCTCGTTTGGTGACGTGACCGGCGTAAAGAAATGAAATGAGCTATTTGGCAAAATGACCGCTGAGGAAGTGTTGTCTTTGTGTATAGGTGCCGGAATTTGCCATTTATTGGGTCAAGTGTCTAGTGGGTTTCTAACAAAGATTCATTGAAATAGTTTGACTGATTTCCATTTTCTAGTGTATTCGATCGGGTAGTTACGTAAAGAAATATCACATTCCTTGTAAAATGATAACAAGCAATTTCTCATTTGACTCAACGCAGAAGGAGAATGAAAACCACACTTTTGAATACACTTTACCTGGAATTTAAAGTTAATAGAACACAAAAAATGGTCAAACTTAGTTTCTGTTGTTCAAATGCCACTAAATTACCTTTCACAGTAATTTCAGAGGCAAATAACAATAGTAAGACACATTTGCTGTCGAAATGTCGTGTTATTGACGTATTATTTATAATGGAAAATCGTTTATTTGAACATAAATTTATTGAAAATCCAGAGATTGATTCAATCAATCAGTACTGTGAGAAAAAAGTGTAATCAGTGGCTTTTAAGACAAGTGTGTTTCTATGCCCATATGCACCGTTTTTGCGTTTAATCCAGATAAACTAAACCGGATTAAGTGATCTTGGGTTGAGTTACATTCTCCGATATTATGAATTGTGCGGATTACTTAATCCAAACAACAATTTGGCATCATTGCAAAAATCTGTACAACTTGACGTTTTTAATATCATTTTATTAAACTTTGACATCTCAAGAGAATCGCGCTAACACAAGATACATTTGAACAAAACTGAGCGAACGGTCTGAAGATATTAATTCAATAGCTAAAAAATTTCCGATGGTATTGAAAGATGAGAAAACGAGTCGAACATAGCTGGATGATGAGAAAAATGCATGTAAAAATATCGAACACGAATATAATGCAAGTGGTTTTGGTCTATGTTATCGTTTTGCAGAGTCGCTCAAAGGATTATTTGAAAATAAGGAAAAATAGTTTTAAAAAAATGGCCAATGAAAAGAAACAGAGACTTTTGACGGGATAAGGAACGATGCAAAAAATAAGGAAAGATGAGATTGAAGAAACTTGAACAAACCAAAAAAGCATGTTTTAAATAAACTTCTTTCTATCCAAATCAGATACAACCGAAAAAGTAGGCAACATTTCTGAAATTAGATCAGCTAGTTTTTCTTAGTTTTTCTTCATTGCATTAGCAAAATATATAAATGATTTGAAGTTCTGATTAGAGTGGAATGCAGTTATTTCCTCATCGTGTTCTTATCACACTCATATTTACTAAAAAATTAAAATGTAACTTTCAGATTCGTATATAGAGAGTATGAAGAACAATATTTCACATTTGTCACAAGTGAAAGATTTTGTGTAACTACAAAACCTTTGACGAGTACACATAAAAAGTGTACAGTAGAATTTAGCCAAATATATAATTGAACTAAGAAATATTTACAGACGAGCAAAATAATTATTCATTTACATTCTCTGTAAGATTTTAAAGAATCCTTTGGCCTACCATACGATTGCTCACAAAAATAAAGACCATTTATTATAATATCTGTGACGCGATGTTATGTAACACTGCTGTGGTTTCGAAGCACAAACATTTCATTAAAAATTTCAGTTTCTCCTCAATTTGCCAAAGAACCAGAAGAGTTGTCTCTTATCTAGGTTTGGTCTTCCGAAAGAAAGACATATTGTCCATGTCATGGAAGAATTCCGTCCGATCAAATAATCTTCTAGGAAATCCAAAATTAATAATTTCAGTAATATCTCCGCCATCCTCCAAAAATATTTCATATTTAACTTACGTTTTCCCTTTTTCATTGAGGAATACAGAAGTACATTGGCAACCAACCCAACTGTCACCCGTTCGTTTGCTAAGCTTAAACCTCGAAAATCTTTGGATTAAAGTTAATCGCGATTAAGGCGTATTTCTATACGGTGCATACAAAAATGTAGAGTTAATCGAGCTCAATTTTTAAACTTGTTCAAACTACTTTGGTGCATCCGGTTGTTAGAGGAAAATATAACCCAATCGACTGCCAATAAAATTCTGCCCACCAAAATATATTCGTACTCTCTTGGGCACTAGTTCGAAGTAATCTAACTTTATTTGGCGCTTTACCTGAAAAACCAAGGAGACTAAAATTTAACAAGGAGGGTTCAATAAGCTCTAGCCAATCAGAAACTTGTAGCATCAACGCGTCATAGTAACGTACTTGGATATGAGTACAGAGTACCAAGCAACAAAACTGTCAGCAGTAACTCTCATAAACCAAGAGCTAGTCCGTCACTGTCTATAGAGAACAGTGGCCATGACACGTCCTACTACGTCACATTTCGTCACAAATGTTATTTCATCTCTTTCTACTAGTGTCCCCATTGTCTTATGGGAATCAAATACTTATATTATATGTTAAATTTTAGTCTCCTTGCTGGAATCAATTTTGGATCGAATATTTACTTGGAACATTACGACTCGAAGAAGTACCCAACGAACTGTGTTATAACTTTCAATATAATAAATATGGGGCCAGGTAGCCGAGTGGAAAGCGACATTGTTCAATCACTTTGGCTGCCAGTCACCTGGTATATCTTCAGTTTTTTTGTCTCCATATGACATTCAGAATACAACCATGTATCATTTGTTGCCTTCTCTGATGATAGGCTAGAAGATATTTGCCGACTAAAATACCAATTGCATACTATAGGGTTTTTTGCGGAAGATTGGATTACTTACGTTATATATTTTTCATTAATGATTTCATGATCTTCCGTGAAGTAGTGTCATTCGTTCTTTATGGATTTATTTTTATAGCACTCGGTAATTTTCAGGAATACCTACTCCACAACCCTCAAGGAGATCGAGATGTTAACGCGAGATTGTCTCCGCCATGGAACAGAAAAGGAAGCACCGTTGGCGCTTCAAGAATGTAATTTTTAGTCAAGTTTAGTTCTTGTTTGGATTTTTGAGTTTATTACCAGAATTTTTTCAGTTATTGCTATAATTAAAGTTTTGTTAATAGTAATATTTTGTATATTCCTTACACTATATTTTTTCCATGAACTTAACAGAGATAGGTAGTCAAAACTCAGTCATACTTTTTCGAAAATTATGAGAGTCGTTCAAGTGCTCTTTGCCGATATTAGTTTTTTGAATGAAGTAACATCAACCTCAGGCATAGACCCAATCTCTTAAAGTGAAAGTAAAATACACAACCTAACATTGAATACTACCAAGAGTTCAAGAATGAACCTGGAATAGGAATTACGTTGTGAAAAATTCGTTTTCATCAGAATATTTCAAGATGACAACTGCAGTGTTTTCATAAAGTAACCCTCCTCCTGTTACATTCTGCATGGCTCAATATTTTTTCTATTGAATCAAAAACAAATTTCGAGCAGTTCAAAAATTAACAGGGGTGGGTTATTTTATGAAAAGAATTTATGGAATGCGAGTCCTATGCACTTCCTAGTACAGTGTAAACTTACTCAGAAAGAGATTCCCTTTCAAGTATAATTGAGCATTATTGTAACACCTTCAATTGGTATATGTGACAGAGATTTAGTCTTCTGATTTAATATATTCATCAATCGGAATGTGTTACGAAAAAAGAATCGAAAAGCACCTCGCATTGAGAGCATGTGGATGATTTACTCAACTTCACATTGTGATTATAATGTTACCTCAATGTGACTCCAATTTAGATGTGCAATAAAACGTCACATTCACCTGACTTCGAGTCATATTTGGAATCACAATGTGAAGCAAAAAACGACCAAAACGGCCCGAAATAGAAGATCTGGAGATGTCGGTACGAGTCGCAACTCAACTCACAGGAGTGATGTGGAACATGAATGTGAGGTCCACTAACATCTCTGAGATCGATTTGTGTTTACTGGGAGGATACTTCGACTTTGTCGATTTTATTCTTATCATTCATTTGTACTCTCCGGCAAAACCTTCGAACTTTTTCGAATTTTCGAATATTTCCTGCGACAATTTTCAATGTAAAATCTGCTCATATCCTCATTTGCAGACACACTACATGATGTATATATCGCATGTAAGCTCGAGAGTACACAAATTCACAAAGTTATAAAGAATTGAATAACAAGCATACTAGGTTAATAATATTTTAAGAAATATTAATATTCATAAAATATATCTGAAATGATTTCGACAAGTCACCATCTAACAATCTCACCGAAACTTACTTATTGATAAATGTGAATAAGGTGAATCGTCAATATGTCCTTTTTTTATTAAAAATTATCTTGTTTTCTGACTGATTTAATTTTCACACCACTCGTTTGGAGGGCTAAGCCAATGACAGTTATAAACAAACATAATTATCATAGATCACAGTAAAGAAATCAGATAAACATTCAAACAGAATCAATAAATAAATCGAATGGGGGATGACCAAAACTAACTATTCTAGGTGAACTTGAAGTTTGGTTAACAGACATAAACGCACTATTCTTAAAAACATCTGAACCTGTCAGTAGGTATGCCAAACGAGCACCATTTCTCTTACAAACTACATCTGTATCAATAAATACCTAAATCTACCAATAATTATCCTATAAAATCACAAATCTCAATCGTTCTTCCTTCTATTACAAATACGTTGGAAATATATCGGGATTAATTTTTTCGTAGCTTTTTGTATTCGAGCCAGTTTTCATCATTTTTTTGTTTTTAGATATTTGATAAGCTGTAGCTCTTGCTTTGGTAAGATTTCTTACTTCATAGTCATACCAAGGTAAACTGTTTTGCTCCCAATATTATTTATTTCAATCAATTTAATTCGGTTCAAATTTGTTTTTCCGGAATTTTGGTAATTTTTTAAAATATTTGACGGACTTGAAAATGTCTTATTATAATAATAAAGATAAAAGATTCCAAAGTTTCAAGAACTGTAGGGGTATTTTAATTGACCTAAAACAGATTTCAAATGTGAAGAAATACAAAACTGAAACAAAAAATATGTAATGAATCATCCTAAGAAATTTTGTGATATACTGAATTCGTCATCAAAGTGAGACAAAAAAAAGTTAGCATCCTCTCCACTGTGTCAATAATTTTCGGAAGTTAACTATGTAATATTAGAAATGTTACATTAATTTTCTTACTCACCTTGTCAAATGAATGTACATTTAACTTAAAAATTTCCCAGTTCAAGCACATGGCAGACAGACAATCCTGCCTAGGCTAGTGTGCCCGATCTCGAAATTTTATTCTAAACAACAATATGTAAAAGCATGAAAATGTGTACTCTAATTTGAATTTCTGCCCAAATTGGAATAAATTCACAGTCATATTTCAAAATAAGGAGATAGGGTGAGGAAAAATACTATTTCATGTAAAAAAAGTGTATATTCTTGAATTGCAAACTAGAGAGCATAACACTTCATAAGGTTAAACATTCAAATCATTCATTACACAGTCTCATATTTCCTTAATACTCATACAATCAATTTCACTATTCAACAATTTTATATCATAAGTCCTAAGTTCCAAAACCCTGATCTACGTACTCTCATGTATACATAGTTTTGTTTTCGATATATTCATCAAAGGTTTACTCAAGAGGAACAGCTTCCTTTTTCAAAATTTTGAGTCACTTGGACGAAATAATTGTGTTTATCCAAAATATCGAAAAATGTATTTTTCCAACGAGAGGCCAATCAATTTTTGTAAACGGAGTTATGACGTGAATAAGCTGAATTTAACAATTTTTTTCATTCGAATTTGCATTGCTTTCTATTTTTTGGACGCCACTAAAAATAGTAAGGGCAACAAATACGATGATATAGGTATTAGACAAGAAGAGTCGATTTGTACACATTTCCCAAACAGTATTTCCTGTGACAATTTTCACTGTAAGATCTGCTCTTGTCCTCATTTGCAGACATACTACATGATGTATATATCGCATGTAATCTCGAGAGTACACAAATTTTCAAAATTACAAATAATCAAATAACAAGCATACAATAAGGTTAATAAAATATTCATAAAATATGTCTGGAATGAATTCGTCAAGTAACCATTATAACAATCTCACCGAATTACTTATTGATCAATGACATAACACAACATGATTAAGATTTTCAAAACACTGAATTCCTGTTCCAAAGTCCCATTTACTTCATCACATAATAGAAATGGCAATGAATATCTTTCTTTGCACGAAAGTGTTTTTTCTGTAGAGCCAAAATATTGAAATTGAGTCAGTGGATCGTTACCAAGTAAAAATGTTCCCCAAACTTTCTAAAAAAAAACTGCTGACTTATGAATTTAACAAGAATAAAATCAAAAGAAGCGCTAATTAAGGTATACATCTTACTGTAGAACTTGATAAATATCCCTTGGTGGTTTCGTTCAATATGCTCTGTTATAACTGATCTTGTCTTCTGGCTGATTTGGATTTCACACTACTTGTTTAGAGTGCCAAGCCAATGAGAGTTATAGACGAACATATTTATGAAAGATTACAGTAAAGAAATCAGACAAACATACAGAAAAAATCAATAAATAAATCGAATGGAAGTTGAGCAAACCCAACTATTTGGTTAACAGACATAAACGCACTATTCTTACAATTATCTGAACCAAACGAGCACCATTTCTCTTACAAACTACATCTTTATTAATAAATACCTACATCTACCAATAATTATCCTATAAAATCACAAATCTCAATCGTTCTTCCTTCTGTTACGAATATGTTCATCCAGTCTAGCTTGAGCTCTGGAAATATATCGGGAGAAACCCTGGCTAATATTCTGGAGAACCTGTAGACTAAGCCTTGCTTTCACGTGAATTAAATCTTTCATTAAATCAAGGAATGACGTGAATTTTTGAGGTAATCCTTCCGTTGTCGTTGTTGGAACTTCAGTAGTTGTTGTCTCTGATTGAATCGATACGTCTTCGGTGGTGGGGATGGAAATGTCGGTGGTGGTCATTTGTTTTTCAATTTTTTGAATGAACTCACTTTCGGTGACATCCAGTGGTTCTATTGGTGTTAGGTCGTCGATTTCATTGGAGATACCACTCCTTTTCCTCCTTATTCTCAAACTTCGCGGTCCAAAAGCCGGGCGTAGGTCTGGAAAACTCTCCTGAAGTTTCTCCTCCGCGATATTATCTTCGTTCACACCTTCCACGTGAGAAGTTACTCTCAAATTTCTCGGCCCATGTTCAGGTACAGATACAGGCGTAACTTCTTTCACATGTTCTTCAGGCACGCTGCCTACCACAAATTTCTTATCGTCCAAATTAGTGCTGTAATCGAGAGTCTGATAGTTGGTATTGTAGGTATTCTTGTCTTGTCTGTCGAAAGTCAATGGTACATCCTCTACCGAACCTTGTACAACGCCTTCGTAAGACTGTGGTTGTATTTGTGCCCTACGATCCACTAGTCTGTATCTGGTGTTCGTGTAAGAGTTTGTTGTCATGCTATCTGAATTTGATGGCATGCCAGCTATCACTTTGCCAATGGCTTCCTCCTCAGGCATTCCGTTGGTATAGTCGTTGCTGTAATAGTACTGTCCTTCTTTGTCCTTTCTGTCCACCTCGTAAGACCTTCTTGCGATTCCAAATGGGTACAGGAAATAGCTTGCCAAACCTGCGGTTACCATCAAGCCGACCAAACCAACTCCCACAGTCGGCATTATTTCTCGAGATATATAATTGTACAGTTGGGTACCAATTGGTTTGTCTTTCTTGACTTTGGTTGGCTTGGAAACGCTGGTGCTGTTGCCATTTTTTTCTGTTGGCTTGCGACGACGGTTTTTATTCTTCTTCCTTTTAGCGGAATTCTTCTTTTTCTTTGCATCGTCAGTGTTTGATAAATCCGTATCTCCTTCCTTGGCTTCTGCTGATAATGCACTAGAACTAAGGCTCGTGGAGTTTTTAAAATCGCCTACATCATCAATAGTTTTGGTGATGTTTCTAGAGACTTCTGTTGTTGATACCAATTTTACTGGACTCATTGTAGTCGTTGGTTTTTTCGTTAGGCTGGATACAGTTGTGGGCTTCTTCAATGCGATTGGAGTACTATTTTTCTTATTGAGTGCCTTATTCAATTCTGAAGCCTTGACTTTCGTTAGTTTTGATACTTCATGTAGTGGAGTTGTTGCAATTATAGAAGTTTTAGTTATTGCTACTGTAGAAGTTTTAGTAGTGATTTTTTCAGTGGTGGTTGGAGTGCGTTTCCGAAAAATAGGTTTTACAATTCTTTCTGGTTTATTCAAGATGTTTGTGAAGTTCTGTTTGGATTTTTCTCCGTAATTGTGGCTTGGTGCGGTACTTTTTGGTGGAGATTTTGTTGATGTGGGAGACGACTGACCACTGAGTAAGATCCATGTTGATAGACCACTGTCTGTTGTAGGTCTTTCGATTTTATAGAAATTCAGCTTCTTCGTAGTCTCTTCCAACTTCACTACATTTTCATCTACAGGAATAGCAACACCTGCATGAGAATTCTCAATTTTTTCCTTCAGTTTCAGTTTATCCTGCAACTGTTGTCGGATTTTCGGTGGAGTTCTGACATCTAATACATTCGAAGATGTCGCGTTGACGCCCAAAAAATCATTCTTTGCTATTTTCTGGGTCTCTCGGATTGGCGATGATCTAGAATGAAAACCAAAAAATGAAATGTTTCAGAATAGATTCACGTAATAAAACGAACAAGTCAATTCGTAACTTTTATTTTTGGAATAGATTTGACAACAAATTGATATGAATAAATAAATAAGTGATTGAATAAATTAATAAATATGTCAATAAATAGAGCTTTTTATCGATAATCATACGAGCCTACCTAAACAATGTTTATGCAAATAGAATATGTCGTCTCACTTTTCAGACAATTCCATAAGCGAAATTGTGAAATATTTCCTTTACATTATGGTATTTAACCTATATTTGCACTCAATTCCACGCAAATCTAACCTGAACAATCCCCAAGACGTGACTAGAAGTGCCCAATAGACAAGCTCCGATGTATCTATCAGATTGATCATGAGATTTTGAAGAATTTATGCACACCTTATTCACTTACGTGTTTATTGAAAATAGAATCAATGAAGACTGAAAATCCATCACAAATATAATTTAATGATTTACTGGTGACTAGGTAAGGCGAGACCAGAATATATTAGTGTAGTTTTCAAGGAAGATCTGACTATTGGAAAAGATCCATTATAACACTATTTACGTTTTGATCTCTTCCTGACTTTCCAAGTCTGAATGGGACTATTATCACGAGCATATATTTTATGAATACGATTCAGGTCCTGAGACAAGCTATCTCCAACATCGTAATCAACACTCTTGTACTCATTTCTTCTTTTATGAGAAAAATCTAGAACATTCTGCCAGGTTTTCGTTCTGTGATTCCAAAACCATCCGTCCGCATGATGAACAGGTGGGTGTACATGTTTTGTGAACGAAATTGATTGTTGTGGCTTGTGCTTTTTTACACCCAAATACAACAAAAGGATGGGTATCCACCATGGAAATAACGCCAGAACCTTGAAGAACCCCAAAAGAAAGAACAAAACTATAGGAATGATATAAAGATATGGATTTCTTAAGAAACTCAATAGGTATCCTAGTCCGTTCCAGATATAACCCATGGCTTCAAACATATGTTTCAGGTCGGGAAACTTCCACGGCCCATTATCGCCGTTTCCGCCACTTCCCCCGGAACCACCAGAACCACCAGAACCCCCAGAAGCGGGAGAGGGTACTGCAGCTTGTGCTGCACCAATACCAGGGTCTGCTGCAGACGCTACACCTGGATCAGCAGCTACTGCATCGGCAGCTACTGGATCTGCTGCTGCTGCTGCATTACCAAGTGGTGCTTGAGAGTCATAAGTACTAATTGCGGGATTTCTTGTCCCTCCCAATGCACCATTTTGATGTATGTGAGAGTTTATCACTAAATTCAAATCAGAGCATTCTTGACGTTGCTGTGGATTCAAGACAGAACTGGAAATATGAACAGAAGGACAAGGAGATCGAATCCCGTCCGCTGTTTTTGTTGCGTCTGGAACCATGTCCAGGTTGAACACGCTCAGAGGGTTGCTCACCGCGTCAGCAGAATCAGGAGTCAGTAAAGGTACATTCTCAGCTACTGAGAGGTCCGGTGAAATTTCCGGTACATCACTTATGAAATATGGGGGAGAGTGAGACGTAATTTCGGGCATTGGGTTCAAGCTGGGAATATAATCTATTATAGAGTCAGAACTCAAAGGTGATATCGAGCTTAGATCATTCAAATGAAAGCTTGGGGAAGAAGAACTGATTTCTGGGTTGGGGTTGGGGTATGGTATACCTTCCTCGTACCAGTTTTGTTTGATTTCGCTGAGATCTGAGGTATCTGACCATTTTGTAATGACTTTTTGAACTGTTGGTCTTTTTTGTTTCATGACAGACGCGGTTGGTTTCGCACTGTTTGAAATGTTCATTACGTAGGTGGGTCGTTTGAGTTTTCCTTTAGGAGTGGTTAATTTTAATATTTTTGTTTTGATGGTCACAAACTTCATAGGAGCTGGCGTTGTTACTTTCATATGAGGAGAAACCTGAGTGCTTGCATTTTTTTTCCTTATTTTTATTGGGGCCTTAGTGGTTATAACCCCATTTCTTTTTTTGTCTCCTAATGCTAGGTTTGGCTTCTTACTAACATTGGCAGAACTAGATGATATCTTTTGAAAACTTGCTCTTGAAGGTTTGAAATTTACTGTATTATTTATCTTAGGTTTTCTTGAAGTACTTACAATATCAAATCGTGTGAATTTTGTTTTCCTTTCTTCACGATTTTCAAAAACTCCGGATGATTCGCTTAGGGGGTTGTCGGGGAAATATTTGTTGTCTGAAAAGTGAGACGAATTTTGGAAATTTGAGTAATTTAGAGGGGAATACGGTATTTTGCGTGACATTTTTGGAGGAAACATAGTGTATCCCTCGTAGGAGATGTACCTTGACGTAGTTTCTGCAGGCATCGAACACGTCATTGACACAAGAGTCACTAGCACTAGACCAACGGGCCTTGGGCACCTCATTGTAACCTGAAAACAAAAAAGAAATGTATAAGTTTAAAAATGTATTCGAATGAAGGTATATACAGTATGTAGGCCAATCACTTTACAACAAAAGGGAAAAAATCAAAACAATGCAAACTTCCACAAAAGTTGTTTTTAGTGCTCAATGCGCCCCCGTATAAGGTCGGCAACATGAATGATGAACTTTCGACCATCTATGTAATTATTGAATTTGGTTGTTGGGGTTAGGTCGTCTTAACGAAAAATCAGTATTTTTCAACAGG
The DNA here is from genome assembly GCA_944452925.2 of Chrysolina oricalcia. Classification (NCBI taxonomy): domain Eukaryota; kingdom Metazoa; phylum Arthropoda; class Insecta; order Coleoptera; family Chrysomelidae; genus Chrysolina; species Chrysolina oricalcia. The sequence continues at coordinate 48,776,511 of OX101825.2, read as the reverse complement.
CCAACGTTTCGGCAGTATATTTTGCCATTCTCAAGGCTCTAAAATATGAAATTATGGACAAATCTTACATGTATAAAAATATAAAATTTGGAAAAAAATCCATTTGTATTTTTCAATATAAAATAACGTGTAAACGTTTGTGTCTGAAATAAAGTAACTATTATGGGTATTTTTTTTTATTTATCAATTTATTATCCATACAAACTTTGCGGTTTTATTACATGAATAAATATGTAATTAGATACAGTGTAAACATCATTACCTTTTTACACGATATAATGGCATTTACATAATTCACAAAGTTTATAAAATGTAGACACCTAAAATATTGAGAAGGTAGTAGTCCATACTCGAAGTGGAAGACAAAGTTTTTTTGGAAAAGAACACAAAGTCGTCTTCACAAAGTTTAATAGTAAAACAATATAGAGAACCTATCTTATAAAAGACATGTTTCGAACATACAGGGTGGGGCACCGAAAATGAAACAGATCGAATATATTCAGAACGCATGTGTTAATCCAAGGGGGACATCTTCCGATCATAACCTCAACTATCATACCTCTCCCCCCACCCCTTGGGCACCATCACCCACACAATTTGAATAGGGAAAGTAGTGAGTGTGACAAATCATTGAAGAGGTAATTTCATAAGGAATTCAGCCATATCGATTTTTGCCACCTAACTTTTTATTTTTGCGCCCTCTTGCGGGAAAAACAACTGTTCCGTATTCCAAATTATGATACTGCATTTGCAAGCTATTTTGACATAAATTCGGTGAGAATGCATTATGGATAAGAGAAAAAACAAAATGGTGGCTCCAAAATGACGGACATGACATGCAGTTATGGTCCGATTCGATTCAAAATTGATATGTGGTGGTTTGCAAGGTCGGAAATTATGATTTGTTTATCAATACAAAAAAACAAGATGGTGTTCCAAGATGGCGGACGAAATTTTTAATTCTGGTCCAAGTCGATTCAAAATTAGTATGTGGGGATTTTCAGGGTTAGAAATTATGATTTTTTTGTCGATGCAAATAACAAGATGGCGGGCGAAATTTGTAATTGTGGTTCTATTAGAGTCAAAATTGGCATATGATGGTTTTCAGTATGAATAAAATGAATTGAATTGATAAAAAAAGCTTTTATACAAATGTGCTGAAAGGAAATAACGGCAAATAGACGAAAAATAGAGAGAAGGAAATAATATGTGTTTTAGATATGTGACGTAGGTTATTCTGTGCGTTACAGATTCGAAAGCTTGCTTCTGTTACGCATGGAATAACCTAAGTCACACGTCTGAAAAAAAATATTATTTCCATTTTAGCGAATTTGTTTGAGAGGTTTTTTTATCAATTTGATTAATTCATTTTAGTCATACTGAAAACTTGTAAAACCGCCATATGCCAATTTTGAATCGAATCGTACCACAATTACAAATTTCGACCATTTTGGTTTTTTGCATCGACAAAAACATCATAATCTTTTACCCTGAAAATTCCCACCTACTAATTTTGATTCGAATCAGACCAGAATTACAAATTTCGTCCGCCATCTTGGAGCCACCATCTTGTTTTTTTGCATTGACAAACAAATCATAATTTCCGACCTTGAAAACCACCACATATCAATTTTGAATCGAATCAGACCATAATTGCAAATCATATCCGCCATTTTGGAGCCGCCATGTTGTTTTTTCTCTTAGAAAAATTCCATAATGCATTGTCACCGAATTTATGTCAAAATAGCTTGCAATTGCAGTATCATAATTAGGAATACTAAACAGTTGTTTTTCCCGCAAGAGGGCGCCAAAATAAAAAGTTAGGTGGCAAAAATTGACATGACTGAATTCCTTATGAAATTACCTTCTTAATGATGTGTCACACTTACTACTTTCCCTATTCAAATTGTTTGGGTGATGTTGACCAATGGGTGGGGGAATAGGTATGACAGTTGAGGTTCTGATAGGAAGATGTCCCCCTTGGATTAAAAATCGACGTGTTTCTGCATTTTATTCACAACAGATGCGTTTTGAAGGTACTCGATCTGTTTCGTTTTCGGTGCCCCACCCTGTATATATGTTCTTCATCAGTTAAGTACAAAAAGATGGAAGCTGAAATAAATATTATAAGGTTAACAACTTGTTGAAAAATTCATATAGTTTACTTACAATGTGCAGAGAGCAAAATAGTAAAAACAGTTTTATGTGAACATGAATATAATTTTTATAAATTTCATTGATTTATATGAAAATAGGGGTAGAACCCCAGTAAGTTAATTCAATCGACATAGTTAATTCACTTGGCTTGGTCTTTACAAAATAGAAGATACCTTGTTTCACGAAAGCAGAATGACACTCTTCGGAGACTAAGGAGACATCTATGGGAAATAACCTAACCTAAAATATTGTTATAATTCTATTCGTATAGTTTTTCTTATAGTTTTTCCTATTGAGGATGAGTATGAGGATTGACAAAACCTTTAAGGATTTTCGCATAGATATTGATTATGTGCTCCAAGATCGTTTTACGAGAAACTCTGGTAGAAACTGTCCATTCCAGATCCATTAATGTGTTGAATTGATTTACAAGTCGAAACATGTTTACCGTAGGTGAACTCGAGATGTTAAATGATTGAGGAAATTAAACATTGGAACCTGACGCATTCTTCTGGGTGGTACATTGAATCTAATTGAAGACAACAATTCGGGGGAGTTAATTCTGTTATTAATAATATTATTTAAAAATACCATTGCTGAGAGTTGTCGTCTATTTTCTAGAGATAATGTCTTGAATTCTTTCCTAATATTCCTAATATTTCTTCTTAAGAAGTCATCTGCGAATATGAGGCCATCTGATGATACCAGTACTTTGGGCAAATCATTAATAAAAAGTACAAAAAGAAGTGACCCAAGTTTGGATCCTTGAGGAACATCAGAATTTGCCTCAAATCTCCCCGATGTGTTTCCATTGTGTTTAGTAATTATATGTCTGTTTCCTAAATAACTTTCAACTAGACAAAGTAGTTTATATGATAATCCAAAACTACACAATTTCTCTATTAATATATCGTAATCAACTTTATCGAATGCCGTGTATATTACATAAAGTTGAGATTTACATTTCATGGACTCAAATACATGATTACTAAGAAGAAACAGATTTGTATTAGATGATTTATTTGACACAAATCCTTGTGGTACTATACAGGGTGTTCCAAATAAAGTCGGCACCATTGCCAACTCCGTTATTATTGATGCTACAAATTCGGTCAAATTGGAAAACTAGTAGCATTTTTAATGGCCTTCTCGATGCCGAAAACAAAAAAAATTGACAGTCTCGTTTTCAGAATATTTCATAAAATGATATTTTTTTCAATGGAACATCCCATTTCGATTCGTAATAACATTCTCAACAACAAAGCTCATATCACCTTTCTTCCTAAAGTGGAAAATGAACGACTTATGTGGAAATATTTCTTTCTTTCAATAGTACAAAAAATTTCTTTGTTTTGGCGAATAAAACCTCATGATTGTCCAAACACCCAATTTTGGTACGAATGACAATATTTTGTTACTAATAGCAAAATAAAACAGTAAAAAGAAAAAATTGCGCTGGTATGTTTACACGTTATTTTATATTGAAAAATTCAAATGTATTTTTTCCTAAATTTAATATTTATATACATGTTATTTTTGTCAATAATTTTATATTTTAGAGCCCAGAGGATGGCAAAATATACTGCTGAAACGTTGAACTGTTGAAAAATAGTGGTTTTTCTCAAAGACAACCTAACCCCAACAACCATATTCAATAATTGTTGAAAATGTAAATTATAAATATTTCTGGTTTAATTTGTAAAGAAAAAATGCAAAAGATTCGCAAAATGACGAAAACAAAGAAAAAGTCATGCTTTATCGCTTCCCAATTTTGTGATCATTTCCAAGTTCAAGTCTCGCCGGAACTTTGCTACCTTTGCCGATATCAGCAACATATTTTTTTTGTTCATTTTACACTAAAAAAATTTTTTTGCAACCTGAATTTATTATGAGAAATGTGTTTTAAGTCAGTCGGAAACGTAGGTAGGTATAGTAATTTCGTAGAAAACATAAAATTTGCCACCACCACAGATTTCGGAAACTTTGTCAAAAAAAAACAGTTATGCAATTTTTTCTTTTTAAATTTGACAAAGTTCCCAAAATGTGTTGACGTCATCGATGGAGGTAACAGCGTAACTTATGATATGAATAAATAAATTTTTTTATAACCCTTTACGAAAAGACGTCATTTTGTAATAGGTTTCTATCATCTTAGTTTAAGACACCCTGTGGTGGAATACAGCTTTTGGATGTTACTTAAAACCATCCTGTATGCAAGCTTGATTCATTCCCTATTCATTGCATCTTCATTCATATTGATATCACGATTCGTTTCAAATTTATGAATTATTGAATAAAGCATTGCATTTTCTCTACATATTCGTCCTTTTCAATGATCACGATTGCCCTGAAAGCAATTGTTTCACTTCGTTTAGTATTTGTCTATTTGACAGTTGTGTTATTGTCATAACGTCAATTTGAGAAAACTTTTATTCATTTTATCAATGGTTTTGAGTAAAGAAAACTGCTAAAGCCATAACTCTTTTAGAAGATGGACGAAATTTTCAATATGTTGCTAGAAGATTTAATGTCATCCGTTCTACTATTTGGAGAATCGGACAGAGATTCAGAGAAACAGGCAAACAATAAGGGTGCAAATATTTGTGTTTCACCAATTCGTTTCCAGTGCCATCGCCTAATAAGTTTTCGGTGAATAATTGAAATTTTCAAAAAGTTATGTACCCCTTCTGACAGTGACTTTTGGGGGTGAAGGGTGTAAATGATTATTTTATACCTATTCATTCCGAGTGCTATCGCCTGATACATTCTGGGAAAAAAAATTGGAATTTAAAAAAAAATCTGTACTCCTTCTAATCTGATGGCCCGACAATGACTTTTGGGGGTGAAGGAAGGAAGTAAGGATGCAAATGATAATTTTCCACATATTTAATTCTAGTGCCATTGCCTACTATACTTTAGAAAAAAAAATGGAATTTAAAAAAATTCTGTACCCCTTCTGACGGCCCGACAATGACTTTTGAGGGTAACGGATGAAAGTAAGGATGCAAATGATTATTTTCTATCTACTCTTTTTGAGTGCCATCGCCTAATAAGTTTTCAGTAAATAATTGTAAGTTTCAAAAAATTCTATACCCCTTTCTGACGGCCCGACAATGACTCTTGGGGGTGAAGGGTAAAAGTAAGGATGCAAATGATTGTTATCTACCCATTAATTGCGAGTGACATCGCCCAATACGTTTTCGGTAAAAAATTGGAATTAAAAAAATATGTACCCCTCATGACGGCCCGACAATGTCTTTTGGGGGTACGGTATAGTTGAGATTCAAAAGACTGGTTTTTACTTATGCACAATGCGTGCCATGAACCGATCTCATGTTTCAGTATGAGTTTTACATTCTACCATACGAGCCAAACACCACTGCCTCATATTATCTTTTTTTTCGTGATCTGTAACTCCCATCAACATCCAGTTCGAGAATAACATATCTACTGCGGAACTGCGGAGTGTTGCCAAATCTAAAACCGTGGATGGAAAAACCGTGGCTGTTTTTACGCCCGTACTAGATTGTAGTAAATTAACAGGCAAACATATCCAAAGAAAACTAAAAAAGAAAAATGAAAAACTTAAAAAAAACTTTTTTCTTCTACCGTGCGTTTTTACCCACTTTCCCCCACTCATTTTAGTTTAGAAAATGTCACTCTCCCGCACTAGTGCGGGAAAACTCGCTTTCCCGCACTAGTGCGGGAAAGTAAAATTTGTCAATTTATCGTTATTAAATGTACATTTCATTGTTGCTGAAAGTTATTTGGAGGACTCCGTAGAACAGAAGAAAACCATCTCGAATAAAATTCTTTCATGTACTGGCAACTTGCAAGCCATGCCGTCTCCGTCTCCGTCATCTTCATGCACTTTGCAATCTACGAGTGTTACTCTTAACAGCCAGTTACCACCAACTAACTATTCTGGACCGGCTATTCTGACGCATTTGCAGAATGCAACAAATTGTATTTTCAACATTAATATTATTAATAATTAGTGGATTTTCATGGCATGTTTTGTATGTTGAAATAAAATATATATTTTCAATGTGATTTTTGAATCTTTATGCGGTCGTAGAAAAAATAATGTTCCTAATTCATGCGTAAAGTGTCTTTCCTGTCCTTGACTGCTTGCCCGAACTCCGCTTCGCGTCGTTCGGGTCAACGGCAGTCGCGTGCGGGAAAGTATCACTTTCCGCACTTGTTAGGAAAATAACTATTTAGAGAAAAGTTTTTATTTAAATGCACTAAAAAGGAGAAAATAAATTGTAAAGTGAAGTAAACCCATAATTTTGTTACATTATAAAATTTTGAATGATATAAAAGCTCGAGAATAAATATTGAGATACTTTTAAATTTGATTTACAATAAGAACTACATAGAAATTTCTTGCGACAAGCTTTTATATCATTTGAAATTTTATAATGTAACAAAATGATGGGTTTAATTCACTTTGAAATTTATTTTCCTCTTTTTAGTGCATTTAAATTTAAGAAATTCTCTAAAATGTTTTTTTTTAAAGTTTGTTAATTAAAGTAACATTCATCTTCAGTGGGCGCCACCCGGTATTGAAGTATTTGGCCATGAATTTGTGCTGGTAATGAAACGTTGAGGAGAAATACGTAAACGACCGCTACGGTCAATGACTTTCTCTCCGACTCGCTTGTTATTATTTACGGAACTGGGACACAGAGCAATCTCTCTTGTATTCTTGTTTATTCAACTTCTTGGAGGAAAGAGTGGTATATTTTCATCGAAGCACTACACTTGTGGACTGTGGTTGTGGCCGTTGTGAGATCAAATCATTAAATGGCGCACAATTTTCTAGGGCCTATCTAAGGTCATGAATCCGGCGCGGCGGTACGTCATTCAAACCATGCCTTGTGCTCTCTCAAAACCGGTACCATTGTTGTACCATTGTTTAAAGAAATGTACTCCTTAAAAATAAATATTGTTGTTTGGTATACTGAATTAACACTTTGGTCGCCATGTCAGTCCAATGGTACTGACACTGAATTTCAGGTCTGAACCGGGAGAAGTAACAGATGAATTCTTGCCAGGCCAGACATATCCAGCGTCATCTAGAAGGCGGAGGATGAAAAATCTTGTGCCTGAATTAGTGTGAAGTTATCCTCACTTTTCCAGCCACGCTTTATGACGTGCGGAAAAATAAAATTGGGATAGAGAGGATTTTGCGGCGTTGCGGTATTGCCAAGTGTTTCAAATTTTCTATCCACGATTTTGATACTCCATTAGCAGTAATAAGTGATGTAACGAAATGTAAAACATTGCGTTCCTTTTATAATTTCCATCTGGAATCATATCATAATTAAATAGATTTCACATCTGATTGAGATAGTTCATTCCGAACATCTCATTTAGATAGTTTGTTCTGATGTACTTAATTGTTTTGTGATGTGAAATGCAACATTACTGCATTGGTAACACTGCAGATAGAAAGAGCGAGAGGGAAAGCGATATCCTTTCTTAGAGGCCCTTCATCGTCCCTTTCTGAAGCGAGCATTCGAGGCCTTTGGTTGTTTTGAGTTTTCCTTCGGGAAATGTATTTCTACAGCGAAAAATGAAAGGTCGTATATTTTATAACGATTAATGTGAATTCGATTATTTGATCGAATCGATCTACATATCGACTTTCTCTTTGGCAGATTTTTCTTCAAATATCTTAAATCCATTTTGGTGGCTTGGCTTCACGTACATGAGCGTCACTTATGAATATTTTCAAAATATTCAATCTTAAGTAATTTAATGTAATCCTGATATCTTATTAACATTTGAATAACGTTTCGTATCGTCATTTGCCAAGTCGGTCCGAAAATGTCAAAATTTAACTGGCCTATGACATATTAACCTCTAAAAGTGATGATTCACATATCGTGATAATTTCGCTTAATTCTATTAAGGACCTGTTTCTGTTCCTGCTTTATGATTTTCAGTGATACAAGTTTTTCCACAAGTTTTCCTGGAACGTTCAGAAAATATCAACCTGCTAGAAGTGTGAACAGGAGCCAACTGCACTCCTCCTGATCTATGCCAAGGACAGGTCTGGTAGCTAGGAGTACGGAATTCGTGGGAGTCATTGCTTTCATTTCTTTTAATTACAATCTGTAGAAGCTAGACTCACTCATGATTCTCCGAACTCTAGGTTAGATCTATTCTGGATCACTCACTATTCACGTTCAGATTGAAATGCTTAGCCAAAGAGAAAATCTAATACCCTAACAACCTTTCATTTGCTTTGTGAAATTTGATTTCGAAGTACTCTCTCAGTATTCTCTTTCTCCTCAATCAGGAGATAAACTCAAAGCAACCAGCTGCTTGCTTTGCAAAATTGTTAACGAGGAACTTCCTCAGTACATTCTCTCTCTTTCTCCTCAGTCTGGAGATATATCTTTGATTTATCTTCGTCGAGGGGATTTCTTGTTACACTTTATCGTTACACTTTCTCTTTCTCCTCAGTCTAGAGATTATTCACAATTATTTAACTTTGTCGATAAGAAAGATCAATAATTTTTTCTCCTACCCCTATAGAAAGTACACACTTTCCTCCCTCAAACCAGGGAGGAAACTCATACTTTTCCTCCCTAGGGAGGAAAGTACTTTTCCTCCCCCTCATTTCAAGTAAGTTTTAAACAATGAAACTTGTGAATCTATTATAATCAAATTGTTTCCGTAATTTCTAAAACATCTTATATATCCTGTATTCTGGTAAAAATCAAACATGAATGTTACTTTGGAGAACGACAATGACACTTTGTGCTCGAAATACACACATTATTTTTTCTACAAGCGCAGCTCTTAGAAAAAAAATGATCGACACTTCATTCAAATAGGCACATAACATTACTCATGAGAAAATCACTCAATAGCAATCCGAAATGTATAAGCTATCTGAAAGTCCAATAATTCAAATCACTAACAAGAAAAAAGTAAAATAACGTTCTTCGAGTCGGGCAGTAAACTACATCCTGCGGGAGAAAAAGTGGAATTTTCCACCCTAGTAATACAAATAGCTATTCTTACCTTTTTGCCAGTCTGAAGACTGTTCAAATTTGAATATTTTATTCTTTAGTTTATTGAAAACAATATTTTCATGATAATTATTTTTCTCATGCTCGGTTGAGATTGGATCCTTCTCTTTGTATGATAAGACTCCTAATTTAAACTTCATTGTAAATTCATGTGCTTCACACAACTTTAATCTTCTTTAACACAGCAAATCTTGAATATGTTATTTTTCAGACAAAAGTTATCTTTGTAAAAATATAAAATTTTACCATTTCTGTAGCAAACTTTTAAGTAAGTAAATCTGTAAGTTGATTTGTCCTTGATTATTCCTATCGCACTTGTCAATTTGTCAAGAGAATCTTGAGTTATATGACTCAAATCTGGGACAAGATACTGGTTTCTGTATATTTTCCACAGTGTAACCTCAGCATTCAAACATCTGAGCTTTAGGAAAGACTCCAATATACCAGATAAGCTACGACAAATTTCATCCAGCTAGAAGAGCAGCTCCTACATCCAACGTTGAAGTAGACCTCTGGAGTAAGTCTTCCTACACTATCGCAAACACTGATCATAAAAAATAAATAAACCAGTCATTTGTAAGCGATTACACTCTTTCCAAATTTATAAACTCGAACCATCTCAATTGTAATAATTTTTAGAAACTTAGAAATTCAAACCAATTCAATTATATGAATACTTTTTTATTGTATCTTCAAATTTATAACATTAGCAACTTAACTTGTCAAGAATTGTTGTGGATATAGTGTTTTGGAATGTTTTTGTTTTACTGTTGAGAAGCACAAAGTACATCCTTTGACAAAATCTTTGTTTTTGGTATTTTCATAAAAAAGAACCTGGTGCCCATATAGTTACCTTGTATCTTTATTTTCTTTAATTGAGAGTATCTAATTTTGTCAAAGGATTTATCTATTAAACTGGCAGATAACGAAACCCACGACCTCCCGTACCAATCTGAGCAGCTTACAGGCACTGCTGTATAAAATGAGCAAGTAACTATTCAAAAAGTATTTTTATTTATTCACGAAGATAAAGGACCTCGCACTTTTTATAGGTAAAATGGTTCTCGGTGAAATTGTCTGAATTTTAGTATATTGTAGTATTCGATGTACTGATTGAACGTGCAGAATCGTAAAGTTCGTTGATGGATAGATTTTGAAAATCAGTAATTTTCATTTAATTATTTTCTCGGGATTTGAAAGTGACAACCGCATTTATTTTCGTTCTTATCATCAACGTACCTTCATATTACTAAATATCATTCAGATGGTGCAGATTAAATCAGTATGTACAGAGTGAAAAATAAAAATATTTTAGTAATGTCTGAAAATTCGATGTAATGATGAAGTATTGATGAAATTATTTTGGCATGCAATATACTATTTTTATTCCATCGTTAATAACAATTCATACATTTCGTACAGGGTGATTTGAAAAATTGGTGAAATATATGGCCAGTTCTTTTGTACATATCTTGTATATTCAAGTGAATTATCATCCTCCGAAGATAGCTGATACCGTATAAACATGATTTCGTTGGGATATATAGGGTGATCATGAAAATTTTCAATAATGAAAATGACAAAATATCAACGTTTCACAAATCACCCTGTAATTCACGATTAACTCTGTGAAATTCCTTTATTATTATTTAATATATTCATCATTCTCTCCTCACACACAGGGTGATTTCTGAAACGTTGATTTTTGTAATTTTTATCTTCGAAAATATTCACGATCACCCTATATATCCCAACGAAATCATGTTTATATGGTATCAGCAATCTTTGGAGGATGATAATTCACTTGAATATACAGGATATGTACGAAAGAACCGGCCATATATTTCACCAATTTTTCACATCACCCTGTATGAAATGTATGAATTGTGATTAATGATGGAATGAGAATAGTATATTGCATGCCAAAACAATTTTATCAATATTTCATTATCACATAAAATTTTCAGATATTACTAAGATGTTTTTATTTTTCACTCTGTATATAATAATATAATCTGCACCATCTGAATGATTTTTAGTAATATGAAGGTACGTTGATGATATGAACGAAAAAAAAATCAGTTGGCACTTTCAAATCCCGAAAAAATTATTAAATAAAAATTACTGATTTTTAACTTGAACGCCCTGTAGTTCAAAATCTATCCATCAACGAACTTTGCGATTCTACACGTTCAATCAGTACATCGAATACTACAATATACTAAAAATTCAGACAATTTCACCGAGAACCATTTCACCTATAAAAAGTGCGGAGTCCTTTAATTTGATGAGAGAATTAAAATCACTTCGATCTCAATTCAAGCAGTTACATGTTTTTTCAATTAACGTTTTTGAGCGATAGCTCGGTTATTACTTTTTCAATGAAACACTATTACCTCTTCAAATCAATTTTCCCTCACGTCGAACAAGTAGAAAAAACATAATTTTCGAAATACATGGTTTTTGGGTATTAGCTCGGTTAGTGGTTGGTGTGTACTGATGATTATCACAGGGGACGTTCAATCAGATGTAAGAAAAACGATTAACTTCTAAATTCAATTCGCCTCCACGTCAAACAAGTAGAAAATGGTATATTATGATACAAGTTTAATGAGACACCATTTTGTCGCACGCGTTGTTTGGAATATGACGAGCGAAGCGAGGAGTGCTCCAAGAAATTACTACTACTACTACTAATTTTTCTATCTGGCATTTTTTGTAGTTTTTTATTGAAAAAAATTGGATTTAATATCAATAGATAATATCAGAAATATCGGGCTGCTAACATTGATGAAATATTCAAAATTCAAAGGAAACTGTCAGGTAATTCATATATCAGTTTATTACCTTTTTTGAAATGACTGATGAAGAAAGCTCAAGTTGCACCCCTCCTGAATTTAGAGTACTTAATTGCTGAAACGGCTGTGTCGATTTGTTGCCCAAAAAATCTCGTTCAGTTTACGAAAAGAAGCCATTTCAATAAGCGTTTACGAATAGAAAAACATGATTTTCGAAATACATGGTTTTTGGGTATTAGCTCGGTTATTAGTTGGTGAGTAGGTACTGATGATTATCAAAATGGAGGTTCGATCAGCTGAAAAAAACACATGAAAAACTTCTAGAATCAATTTGCCCCACGTCGAACGAGTAGAAAAAACATAATTTTCGAAATGCATGGCTTTTGCCCATATAGCATACTTCGTCCCAAGGACGTACATTTTATGTCCATTTTACGTAATTACGTCCGCGGACGTGTATTGTACATCCATTGAACGTAAAAAATGTACATACTTAGTACGTACGGTATATACTTCCAAAATACGTACTTTTTACGTACGTTGTTTTTAGATCCGGACATTAGGTCCAAGGGACGTACCATTTTGGGCTTTAAAAATATGTGGAGGCCAGCGAAGCCCCCAATAATGGATCTAATGATCGAAGCACGTTTGCACCTCAAAATATAAAGGAATTCGCGAAATCAAGACATTTCTAAGAAAGCCAGTTTTGGTTTGAAAATGCGTGAGACAGCCAATGTGTGACTCAGTTTGACCACATGTTGAAAATAATAATTGTCTACCAAGAGCATATAAAAATCTTTTGTGTGCACCTGTTAGTGTAATAAATAATCGAAATAATAGGAATAGTGTGAAGGCTAGACAGCGGTAAATTATGCATTGAGATCGCTAAACTGACACAAAAGCTATAAAAAAGTCGTAAATTACGGTGATTAGTGTCACATATGCTCATTACAATGATCGTTAAATGGAAAAAGTATTCACGAAAGGAGTATTTATGATAACAATTAGCGTCATTGTGATCCGCGAGATGGGTAATAAAATAAGAATCATGCATTCTTATTGACTATAAAAAGCCCACGATCATCCAAGATTATTCAGTATCCTTTCAGTATCATCAGATCAGTATTCTTCGGTAGTCCATTCAGAGCAAAAGACAGAATGTTTCGCGAATTTTAATCGTCAGTTCGCAAGTCAGTTCCACAGTTTTAATTCCTAGTCGTAGGAATGAATCGACAGTATTCAATTGAAGTCGTCAACTAGGCGTTTCGTTCAGTGTTATCCAGAATAAAACGTTTTTATTTCAATATGTAGTTTGAGACAGTTCGTTATGAAATGGCGTATTGTTGAGGCAAATCAGAGCCTGCAACAATTTTAAGTAAAGTAGTTACGGCCATATGGATCCGTGTACCCAAGTATATAGTTTTCAATCTGTTAGTTCCTGTGAAGAATAAACTTCGAGTTTTTATATCGAAAACAAAACCAACGTACCAAAGTAGAGAAAAGGTGAAGTTCTACGATCATAATATTAAATACAGTATTTCTACGCCCTTCAATGAAAATCCGCATCCCTACGAGATACCTGAAGGCGTCGGCACATCATAAATTGTGTTGAATCAGGTTCGACACGCGACGTTCCCCCTGACATCTGGTGCAGTGCGTTTCCCTGATGTTTATCTTATGTGAGTAGGTCAACGACCATATATTCCCGCAAAGAAATATTTGTCACATCTGTTTGTACCCATTTTCGACTATATAATGAACTAAATATTCCTTTTATACTTGTCTCAGATATTTGTTTTTGTTTTACAATTAATTCTGTTTGCGTCTTTCTGACGTTTTGTAAATGATCTTTGCTGTAGACTCTTTTTGTAAGGAATACATTTTTACCATTTTCTTTTAATAATTGTTTTTGACCTGCACCGGGTGATACAAAACAAGTTTACAGTTATTTATCTGTCACCAGATATTTCACTTTAAGATTAATTATGCCATTCTTTTTCTCGTTTTAAACTAGACTACACCTTTTTCAATTGTAATTCAGAAAGTATAACATGTATTTCAGAAAGTATAATTTGTAATTCAGAATAGTAAATTGAAATTCAGAAACCGTAACATGTAATTCAGATTAGTAAATTGTGTTTCAGAAACCGTAACATGTAATTCAGATTAGTAAGTTGTATTTCAGATTGTGTAATTTGTAATTCAGATTAGTGAATTGTTAATCAGAAAGTGTGACATGTAATTCAGAAAGCGTGAGTTGTAATTCAGAAAGTGTCAACTGTAATTCAGAAACCAAGAACAACCCGTATTAGACGGAGAGCTGACTACGTAGAAATACGGGTGACTCGGTGCAAAGTGAAATTTAGCATTTATAGGTTCGGGTGTCACCAACGTAGCATGAGACGGGCCGCCAGAAGGCACTCCGGAAGAATAACGCGAGGGTAGAGGGTTAAATATGCATTTTTTACGTAAAATAAGTCATAAGGCTGGAAATTGGCAGAATAATCGGATGTTATACAAATAAGGGGAGAAAAAATTGCCAGAAGACTAGGTGGAAGATAAAGGCCCGCCAGAAGGCGATAGCTAATGTCGTGAAATTTTATACAAACTTTTCGATATCTCGTTTAGTTTTTAGAATTTGATGCTTTTATAAAAAAAGTTTCCAAGTCCCGTTTTTTTTTCGATTTTATTTTTTCCCCGCTCTGTTAACGAATTCTAAAAACTGAAATTTGAAGAGTAGGTAGATTTTGTCAAAAGGTATTTGCTGCAAAAAAAAACAATTTGGATTTTTTCAATAGTTTGGGAGATCTATCGATTCCCCGTTTTTTTTGGATTATCTCACGGTACATTGATTTTATGGAAAAAATTCATTCACATTTTTTGTAGATTTTCTGAAGGCAATCAAAAAAGATTTGTTTATAAATTTGGAAAATTTTGAGCGTTTCCGAGATATTTCGAATTTTAAAAATTTTTAATTTTTTTATTCATATTTTTCAAGTTTCCTCAGTTTTCCAATCATTTTTTCGGAAATTTTCATGTGACATGATTTGTTTGCATTTTCCAGCACTATCCATTGCACTATTAAAAATTTCATTTCAGTCGTCGGTATGGTTTTTATTCGTGTTTTTTTCTTTTCGGAAAATTGCCGGGGAAATCGTTATACAATTTCCGATCCTTCTCAAAATCTATACAGACCCTGATTGCATATTGACGCATATCTCAAAAAATCAATCAAGTCAAACAAACAAAACCCTGAACCTTTCTCATGGAATTTATGAAAGACTAATGTAGACCACGGGTGTGAAAGCAGCAACGGTTTTTCCAGCAACGGTTTTTTTTTCTTTTTTTTTTTTCGCTTCAAGTATAACCGTTGCTCCAGGTTTTTCGACGGAAAATAAGTATTGTGAACCTGCTGAATATGTTCCATGAGGTTAAATAATTTGTGAATCAAAAACTACCCCTCCACACCCCTCTAAATTAGAAAAATCTTGAAACAGTTGAATTACCCGTTGCTCGAAGTATTTTGACGGAAATGCATTATTCTACAGTTACTGAACACGCTCTGTGGGGTGAAATAATTTGTGAATCAAAAACTACCCCTCAACAACCCTTTGAAGTTGAAATATCCTGAAACAGTTTATAAACTCGTTGCTCGATGTTTTTTGGCGGAAATGCATTATTCTACAGCTACTGTACACGTTCTATGGGGTAAAATAATTTGTGAATCAAAAATCACCCTCAACAACCCTCCGAAGTGGAAAATTCCTCAAACAGTTCAAAAACCCTTTGCTCGATTTTTTTTGACAAAAATGAATTATTCTACAGCTACTGAACACGCTCTATCGGGTGAAATAATTTGTGAATCAGAAACTACCCTCAACAACCCTCCGAAGTGGAAAAATCCTCAAGCGGGAAGTCGAATTTTCTGATCAAAGTAAAGGAGAAGTGATATGCAACATTTTGACGAAATCTGTTAGTGCTCCGACGACGACTTCACTCATAAGTCGAATTTTTAAGATAAGTGCTTAATGCACCACCTGGCTCCCCCGATAGTAGGGTTGAAAAATCCACCACGGGATCCCAACGGAGGTCAACAATTCTCTAACGTAATGGTCCTTTTACAACAAAAAATGGACATTCAAAATCTGTGTATGCTAGAACCAATTTGAAATGAATATTCAAAATTTTAGGGTTGAAAATTTCAACCCTGAATCCCATTATTCAGTACTTTACGAAAATTGCATATTCAAAATAACCAACCCTAGTCCAAAAGCGAAATTATTTTATTACAATAGGTACCTTAATTTGCCGGAAATCATTTTACGCTACAACCGCATTATTCACCCACCCACTTTCAACCCTGTCATCAGTAAAGTTATGCAAAAGGTCCACATACTCTATTTTGTAGATATTTGTTATCATTTATCATAATAGCCCCCTTTTGGTGTCTCCGGGGTGTCTCCGGAGATTTCGGCTGCCATCTTTGGCCGCTCTTTTCACACCGGTCAGATCTTTGATGGATTCTGAATTACAAGTGATGGTTTCTGAATTACAATTGACGCTTACTGAATAACAATTCACTAATCTGAAATTCAAGTTACACTTTCTGAATTACAACTTGCTAATCTGAATTACATGTTACGGTTTCTGAAATACAATTTACTAATCTGAATTACATGTTACGGTTTCTGAAATACAATTAACAATTCTGAATTACAAGTTACGTTTTCTGAATTACATTTTACTAATCTGAATTACAAGTTACACTTTCTGAATTACATATGAAAAAGGTGTAGAGTTTCATGTTTTTTAATGTTGTTTTGTGTACCATTTGCCCATTTTACAGTTTTAAACAAATATTGTATTGATGCACTGTATACCTTTGCAGTGAGATTTGCATGTTGTTCACTCGTTTAACGGTCTGTCTATATACAAAGTGAGATCCTGTGATTTCACACCGAGAATTTAAAGCGATAGTTTTTGTTTTATCTTTAAATAAATTAATTTTAGTTATATCAATGTTTGACTTTTCTTTCTCCTCTCATATTAACAAGCATTCTATACTACGTGTTGTGACGAACCATGAATAAATCAGTGAAGCTTTCTTTCGCCGCTCGAAGGAGGTTTCCCGGTACTGCGACGTAACAGTGTTTTTCTTTTGTTTTCGACACCTGATTAGTCTAGTGTCAAAATAGGAGTGCGCTGTCTCGTCAACGTATTGTTTCGAGTGTAGCACCATATACAGGGTGTTCCACAAATATCAAAATAAAAAAATTATAAATAAATATAAAAATTAATCGAAGGACATTGTCGCAATGAAGTCAATAATAACGATCGAAGAGATCCAATGATTTTTATTCACAAAATCTATACCAGATGGCGTTTGGAGGAAATTCAATCTGATGTGGTCTTTTTGAAAATTGAAAAGTAAAAAAAAATCGGCGATCATTTATTGTAACGAAATTATTCACTTTGGAAATTTTCAATTTGCGATGAATTTAGAGGTTAATGATAAGAACAGAAATTAATAAATTCGCATCGTTAGGACAGCTGATAAAATATCACGTCAGCCTCATTCAACTATTGGTCACCTGATTATGATGACAAAGACAGAAGTTAAAATATCACGTCAGCCTCATTCGACTATTGGTCAACTGATTATGATGACAAAGACAGAAGTTGGTCCCCTATTTGTTCTAGCTTTCCGTCAGGTATACATGATTTTACCGTAATTTACGTGCTTGGCGCCGTTGCCAAGTATACTGGATTGAGTTTCAAGTCTCCTCTATAGGCTTTAGAGCGAACCAAAGTTTGAGTTAGCGTATTAATGTCCATAATCCGATATGCGCAAGCAAGGGCGCACGTAAAATATCTGAAATATCTACAACTTAAAGTAATTATCAATAATATGATGTATTATTTCTTGAAATAAACACAGATCTTCTGTTGCTAATGGCAACACTGTATAAATCATAGCCGTGTCACAGAATACTTCAACCGCACATTCTGTGACCTGTGCATAGAAATAAATATTATATACTTACTCTAGAATGCTAATTCCCATGTCAAAAGTGTTGTAAAAAGTTCAGGCTAGTCCGCAATGCGCAAGCGCGTTATTAGTGATTTTTGTAACAGGCCCGGTTTTAGTAAAATATTATGGTACTTGTGAAGAATAACAAACGTTAATTCTGAATCTCGGAGAATAAGGTTCGAAACATCATCGTGCTTATACCTGTTATTTGTATATAGCCAATTTGAATACATATTTTCACATATTTATGATCACGAATATTCAGCAAAAGCCATCAGAAAGTAGAGTACGGTTATTATTATTATTTACCGCTCTGAAGCGACTGATTTTTGGTATCACATTCACTTTTCAGCTGTAGTTAACCAGAAAAAACCTACGGAACCACCCCAAATCGTCGGTGCGAATTTCAAGGAAGCACTAGATTGGAAAATAAATTGAAAGTACAAGAAACTGTGAAAATTTATTTCAGCTAATATCATGAATAATTTCTACTCAAATTGGATTTATAAAATTGGATGCTTGGAAGCTCGAGGTTTTTTTTTTCTAGAACGATTCATGTCAAAATACGCAACTGCATTTAATTTAAATCATTTGAAGAGATTAACATGCTATTTCTACGAGTATTTCTGGTTTTATTACCTTGGTGAAATTTCCACAATGGAGGTGCATGAAAAAGTGAGGTCAGAAGCATTTTCCTTGCCATCAAAGAAATCACTTCCATATTGACATTAATTTTCTGAGGCGATTCTGTGTATGTTTAGTACTTTTTGTAGGAATCTAGAACTCATAATATAACCGGTGTGGTAGAAAGTTGTATCACTCGCCATGCATGCTAACGCAGATACAGTATTGGTACTGCACTAGGTTTCAAATTATTCTATTGTCGTTTTCACATCCCAACAAACCAAACTCTATCGGAAAACATCCGGCCGCCAGTCGGCACGCACGGTACCCTAGTGGCTGACGTAGCCATGATCTGGACCTCCGTCGGCCCAGTTCGGGTATATCGTTCCTAATAGACAAAGAATCGGCCTTTAATCGGCAACTCAACGGCAAACCGAAAGCGGCTTTTATGTTTTCGGACCGTGGCTACTCCTCGGACACTCGCTACCGGGAGACCATATTTCTTGCCAAAACCGATCCGCAGGATGTTTTGCCGGCTTTATGGTCCATACTCCGGACCGCGTTCGGTTAGCAAAGCGGTATCAAACTGGGCATGGATCTGTGTCATTCGCGTTTGAATTTCGCTCCGCATCATTTAACATTTTTGACTGACTGACATCATGATCCTTTCATCCGTCATCGCGGCGCTGACATTTTGCTTGTATGTCCTTTTTTGTGAGGTTGTTGCACGTTGCACTGACCTATCTCTATTTATTTTGAAATAATATTTAAGCTATATTTAGCAAAGCATATAGGTTCATAAAAAGTATCATTATCTACCAAAAATGTTTATTTCAGGTATGTTTCCTTTACACAACACTAAACAGTTCATTGTTTATTTTTAGGAAGAAACGGCGTTATTAGAAATTGTCTTTAAAGGAACAAGATTAATGCAAATTCACGAAAGATGAAAGAATAACCAACGACAATGAACACCACAAAAAACGACAAGAGAAAATCTGAAATTCTAAAAACCGTCTCTGTCTCGGACAAGAGTGACAGATCTTAGTGACAAAGCACTGTTGCACGGTCATTATAATTACAGTAGCGTAGGGTACATTACTGTTTTAAATAAGTTTCTTTCGCGCCTAAAATTCGGAGTAATCTATCTCTAAAAGGTTCTTTTCGGTTTTAAAAAGTCATAAATGTGCTGTCAATTTCCCCTCTTTCAGATGACATGTTTTATTGCCTCATAACAAAAAACTCTGAATTGAAACTCCAAATTATTTTCAAATTTGGCAACGATCTACCCAAACTACACTGATGACGCGCATGCGCACATCGGAAACGGGTCGCATACGCGGCATGCTTTTCGCCGTGAAAATTGGCGGGATTAGCATTCTAGAGTAAGTATATAATATATATTTCTATGGACCTGTGACGCTGAGTTCCGTGTTCCTTGAATTGACAACTGACATCGATTATTGCTACGTACGAAAGACGAGTGCTTCTTAATTGTTTTTGGCATCATTTCGCGATTTTGATGCTTTCAGGTCGATTATTGCTGTTTTCGGTGTTTTTTTGTGCTGTGGATATTATTAGTGATAAAAGGGTAAGTCAGAACCAAAAGGGGTTTGTTTGCACGAGAAGAAAAGTCGATAACAAACCCAATATGTGGCGGAACGATTCCTCTAGCAAGTACTATAAACGGGCTGCAAATGAACTGAGGAACCGGCAGGAGACCCTGAACTCTTTAGAACCAAGCCGAAATATTTGTAGGGCTGATCGTTTCAGGTCAATCTGAAGGTCTATCTTCAATGAACAAGCCTCGTGTCGAATTATCTCTTGATTCTTCTTTTGTTCCATCTTGAGATGAATCTATACAACGAGATTTAATGAATGGTATGGCATCAAAGGTATTCTTTGATTGACTTCGATTTTATTTTGTTTCAGTAACAGCAGAAAACAGCTGTAAGGCGACGGATAGGAAAGACATGGAATAATTTATCAAATCATGGCTAAGAAGGGCTGCCGAAAGGAAAAGAAAATCAAATGAATAATAAAACGTGATCTGCTATATTTTTTAACTAGAGTTTGTATGTTCAATTTCACAGTTTTTTCAAAGGATAATAAGAGTAATATTTCAATATATTTCTTTCATGTGTTTTGTTTTATTTAAAGAATACAGTGGATCGTATTCACATTCTTTCAGGTACTATGTACGTACTATACGTCCCTATTAAGTTCTAGTTATGACCAACACAGTACGTACTAGGGACGCATAATAATTTCGTCCATTTTACGTACAATGTACGTAGGTTTCTGCTTAAAATGTACGTACATAGCACGTACAAATGGTTGGAAAATGTACGTACGAATTACGTACTTCGTTCGTAAAATGAATTTTAGGTACCATGAACGTACATTACGTCCAATGAGTATGTACAATTTACGTACATAGTACGTAAGTTTGCTGTCTGGGTGGGTATTAGCTCGGTTATTAGTTGGTGTGTACTGATGATTAACAACACAGAGAAGGTTCAATCAGATGTAAGGAACACGAAAAACTTGTAAAATCAATTTGCCCCCACGTCGAACAAGTAGAAAAAACATAATATTTCGAAAATTATGATTTTTTCTACTCGTTCGACGTGGGGGCAAATTGATTTCACAAGTTGATCGTGTTTCTTACGTTTGATTGAACCTTCCCTAAAACCAAGAATTTCGAGAATTACATTTTTTCTACTTGTCTACTTGTCTACTTGTCAAATTGATTTTAGAAAGTTTTTCGTGTTTTTTTCATCTGATTGAACCTCCTTCGAGAATTTTATCCATCCACACCAATTAATAACTAAGCTAATATATCCAAAAACCATGTAGTTGATAATTATGTTTTTTCTGCTTGTTCGACGTGGGGGAAAATTGATTCAAGGAGGTAAAAGTATTTCTCTGCGACTATTGTAATCTACGTTCATTACATATTGATTTTTAATTGAAGAATAAAGATGATTCCAAGACACCGTGGATCCTTACTCATTATTCAACGGCACTCGGCCAATCACAGGTTCAGAATTTTCAGAATCCACGGGAACTCAGAGGTTTAACAAACAAATTTATCAAGAAGGCTTTGCTTGATTGAACTTTGGTCACAGCTTGGCATCCGCGAATGTCAGATTGACTATTTTCTAAGTTTTAACTTTGAGCTGTGTGGCAAGTACCTAATATAAAAAAGAATAGAGCGGATTTATCAATGAAGCTCCTGATGAAATCTATCTTGCAACAAAGGTATGTCAAACAATTTTTACTTGAACGTTCCACACTCTCTCAGTTCTTGGTCAGAGTTTCTCTAGTAGCTACTTCATTCACAAATTTTCGAGTGCTTGTTATAGCTCAAATGGTAGAAGCGTGTACATGAAGTAAATGTATAACGAAGGTAGTTATATAGGCGTGAGTTCGAATACCACTCTTGGAAGTTTTTTTTTAAATCATTTTCAATTAAGGCATTTATTCATTCATGAATGAACACCGATTATTCATGTATAATTGTTATTATCAAATAAATCTGAAATCCAAAATGAATGAATGAATGAATTATCTATTATTTTCATAAACAATATTTAGATTTCATTAAAACTCTGACTATCGTATAGTCGTAGAGAAAGTATAGTCTTCTACTCGCATATAATAGCTATTATTTTCTCGGATAATTCCGAAACAAGCCGAAGGCGAGTTTCGCAATTTTTATCCTCGAGAATAATAGCTATCATTATACGCTCGTTGAAGAATATACTATTCTTCGATCAGGTAATAACCGACCTATTGCGTAAAAAGGTAATTGAAAAAAAATATAACAGTTTGAATTGAGATCGCAGTGATTTTATTCCTCTCATCAAATTAAATCTATCTTCGTGAATAATCACTTATTACTGACGATGGTGTATCAAAACCGTGGATAGAAAATTTGAAACACTTGGCAACGCCGCACGCAAAATCTCCCCTATCCCAAGTTCATTTGTCCGCACGTCAGAAAACGTGGCTGGAAAAGTGTGGATAACTTCACACTCGTTAATGAAAACCCCAGTTTTCGCCCCAGAAAAATTGCTATGTGGAATTATTTAAACAAGAAATAGTGAAAAAAATTACAACTTTTATAGATTTTTGGAATCGTTTTACAGTCAATGCAACTTTTGTAGAGATTTATAAAACCTACAAAATGGATTTTCATACGACCGCATCGGAGCATTTTCCATGGAGAAAATCCTGGAAAACCTCGACAAAGAGACCATTTTTCAAAAATTTATAATTTTTTATAAATCTGATGCTGAACAAACAATATTGCAGAAACTGATAGATAATAATATGTGGTTCAACTGTGCGCATGATTTTTTCTGTCCGACGTGAAGTTTTTGCACAATCGCGTTATAAACTATTTAAGGGCACATTTTGCAAGATACGGCTATTTAAGGGAAATCGTCGTATTCAATTTCTCTGAACGGCATCTGGAAGTAGAGATCAATATCTACCATTTGTATATTTTGGATTTTCATCTGAGTGGTGGGAAATTTGTTGAAAATGTCACTGAAAGTTGATCGAAACGCTTCAAAGTGCGTCCGAAGTCAACCGAAGTCGCACTGAAGTTAACTCGAGTTGAGTTCGGGCGACTTCGGGTGCACTTTGAAGCATTTAGAGTAACTTCCAGTGACATTTTCAACACATTTTGCACCTCTCAGGTGAAAATTCAAAATATACAAATTGTAGATATTGATCTCTACTTTCAAATGCCGTTCACAGGATTTGAATATGATGATTTTTCCTCAAATCGGCGCATTTAGAAAGATTTGCCATTAAACTGTTATAATGCGATTGTGCAAAAAGTACATATCGGACAGAAACCTTCTTGAGCACAGTTCAACCATATGTTATTATCTATCAGTTTCCGCAATATTATTTTCCAGCTTCAGATTAATAAAAATTCTGAATTTTTGAAAAATGGTCTAATTTTCGAGGTTTTCCCGGATTTTCTCAGTGAAAATTGCACCGATCTGGTCGTATAAAAACCATTTGGTAGGTTTTATAATTCTCTAAGAAAGTTTCATTGACTATAAAACGTTTCCTCCAATGCTTTTTGAAATATACGCAAGTATTTCTTCTTTAAAATTTCCACAAAGCGATTTTGCCGTGGCGAAAACCAGGGTTTTCATTTATGAACTATCTTGTAAGAAGTAGTATAGGCCGTTTGTGTCTTCTACGAGGATGTATTGATATCTAGTTAGCCTAGACCAGTTCCCTGCATAAACAAAATATTGCGTTACCATAGCAACGAACAATACCTTATTAGAAGTGTCATTGTACAGTTTGACGTCAAAAAAGAGATTTAAGCAATAAATTAAAAGAAAAAGTATGTCCACCGAAATTGTGAAAAGCGAAAAATTGGAGTATCGAGCCATCATCAAGTACCTGTATTTAAAAGGGTTAAGAGGTAAGCAGATTTACGAAGATATGCTAATACCCTTGTTGATCAATGTCCTTCGTATGCGACCGTGAAAAATTGGACTGCAAGCTTCAAAGGAGGTAAATTTTCCATTGAAGATGATGACCGATCGGGAAGGCCAGTTTCTGACATGATGCAGTTCATGACATGATTTTAACAGAGCGTCGAATTGGGCTAAAACGGATATCTGAAGCAATGAATGTTTCATACGAACGCGTTCATCATAGAGTTCACGTCAATTTGGACATGAGAAAAATTGCTGCAAAATGGATCCCCAAATGTTTGATTGTTGACCAAAAGCGTGCAAGGGTAGTAGCATCGCGTTCGATCTGTGCTCGAATTGAAAACGATGTAGACTTCTTAAACCGAATTGTTACTATGGATGAGACTTGGGTACATTTCTACGATCCAGAAACAAAGCAACAATCGATGGAATGGCGACACTCCGGTTCTCCAAGACCTAAGAAGTTTCGTGTTCAAAAATCTGCTGAAAAAGTTCTTGCTTCAGTTTTTTGGGATTGCCATGGAGTAATCATGATTGATTTTTTGGATAAGGGTAGAACAATAACTGGAGATTACTATTCGACATTACTGACCACTCTACGGAAAAAAAATAAAGAGAAAAGACGCGGAAAACTATCCAAAGGTGTTTTGTTTTTGCAGGACAACGCCCCTGCACACAAATATCATGTTGCTATTCAAAAAATTCGTGATTTAGGGTTTGAATTACTAGAACACCCCCCTTATTCACCAGATTTGGCTTCGTCCGACTATCATCTCTTTCCTCAACTGAAAAAAAGTTTAAAAGGTCGTAAATTTTCTTCCAACGAGGAGGTAATAAAAGCTGTGGAGGTCTGGTTTGCAGAGCAAGAAGAAACATTTTTTTTGAAAGGTCTAGAGACGTTGCAGGTTCGCTGTAATAAATGTATCCAATTAAGAGGAGAATATGTTGAGTAATAAAATATTTTGACATTGAAATTTTGTTTGGTTCTATAGTAGACTTGAGAAATTTTCAATATATCCTCGTATTTTGCGTGAAAAGAGTCTCTTATTTTTATCTACAGCTTCACCTATTAATGGAGGATATTTTGAAAAACTATAAAGCCATTACCGATTATAATTTTTTTTATTCGTCCATCTCAAAACTTATGTAACAACCCTCGTAAGTTACTTCAGCTCAATGAAGTTTTCTTTTTCTGCTCATTCATTCTAACAGCACAGTGAACGTTACTATTTATGAAAGCATACCTATCTGAATAATATCATGCATTAAATAGCCTAACCGTTAATTTTAAAGTTATGTTGTTCGGTAATAAGGATATACAGTTAAATAATTATGCGGGGTCAAAAATGATAGGTTTCCTAGTAGACTTGAGGAAATAATGTCGATTATCTCCATATTGAAAATGGGATATTGGACGCCTGTGGTGTCACTCACTGAGAACAAAAAGTATTTTACCCCTTCACCACACAAGTAATTCAATTCCTAGATGCGCATGTCGATAAAAAAGTTATCTTCTCATCAGTAAACTAACTGTAAATCGTCATACCAGTCTTATTTATATCACATAATTAATTACCATGAGGTAATCAGTTTACTAGGCAGTGACCCTACCTGATGGACAGGTACAACCAACCAACAATCAAGTGTTGCGGATCATTTATTAGAAAATTTAAAATTAATAAAGGATGATTACAGAAAATTAGATTGCTATGAAAGTAGTGCTATTCGAAAAAGGGGCTCGAAACCCTTGCTTAATAATGATAACGGTCCATTAAATTCCAAACTATTTGATTTGATACCAGTAAAGGAATAATTAAGTGCCTTTGTTGTATTGTTTATTGGGTGAGGTTGTGAACAGATTCGCTCATAGTAATTAATTATGAGATATAAATAAGACTGGTAGTATGACGATTTACAGTTAGTTTAGTAATCCCTATGATGAAGATAACTTTGTTATCGAAATGGGCATCTAGGAATTAAATTACTTGTGTGGTGAAGGGGTACAATACTTTTTGATCTCCATATTGTCAAATATTAATATACAAGACGTATTGATTTGGTTCATTTCGAATAAGCCACGTAATTTTAAAGGAATAATTTTCACTAATTTCCGAATTTGAACTCGTAATTCAATAAAATTCCGAGTTTAACGTCAAAATTTTATATAACCCCTAGTGTGAAGTTGGAATTTTATAAAATTCCAAGTTTAAAGTAAGACTTCACTAAAATTCCACGTTTAAAGTGAGAATTTCATAAAATTCCGAAAATTTTTAAACATTTCATTCTCCTCCATCGCTTCCGGTTTCTCCGGAAACGACTCCAACTTGGGAATTCCAAATGGAACACCCTATATATTTTTGATTTTTTGGACTCTAGGGACGGTTATGAGTACAATCACATAGTTTTGAGACAAAAAATAATAAAATTGATTATTAAAAAAAAATTGCAACTAGACAGCGTTGGATGCACTTCAAAATGATTTACATGAACGATTAGTAAAAAATATTGTGTTATGGCGGTTTGAAAGGTCCCCGCACCAAATACAAGGGGAAAATGGCTTTCAGTCCATTTTGATAATTTATTATTGTAGTACAAGTCACTAAAACTTACTCATGCAAGTTTGAATCAGTTTCTATGTCCAGTTTCGATGATATGAATTTTTGAAAATCATAAAAATTGCTATTTTACCAAAACAGTAAGGTTCAGCTACCAAAAAGTATTACTTTTCAGATGATTAGTAACAAAATATTAGTATTGCTGGTTTGAAGAAAGTCGAATGACACGTCAGTCTGTCGGTTGTTAAGATAGACGACGCTACCTATTATACAGGGTGGGCCAAAAATAGCGACATTTTAGCATATTTTGCCAATCATCGGTCCCATTAGTGCGAGACTGAGCATTTTCCATTAGGAAAATCCCTATTGGGATTCTTTTTTTATGAGAAAAAGATTTTTTCCAAAAGTTTCGACTTTTTTACAACTCAGTAATTTGTTTTCAAATGTTTTCTTTTAAGTATATGTAGTAACATATGTTTTCATTAATTGCCACAAAAAACAGCCTTCTTGAGTCAATAAATCCGCTTTGTAGCCAAAACTACTCGAGGAAGACTTATACTAATTGCTTAATATGATTAGATTCAAACAGTTACGATCATATTTTATACGGAGGGTGTTTACAAATATTAGTTGAAATCGGTTTTGTACTTAATACATGTGTTTGTTAATGAAGTTGTACAGATATTTTACACAGTTGTCCATTCATTCATCATACGCGTTTTGTGAAATTCAATGAATATTTGTGCAAGTCAATTTGTATAGTATTTATGCACTTCCATATTGCCTTAAAATACACAAAAATATACACATTTACCATAACACAACTTATATGGACAATTTCCCTCTTAATATATTAACCAACCAAATGCCATCATTTTTTGAATTCAAATCAATGAGAAAAAGGACTTTTCGAAAACACTGTCTCCAGCCCGTGGTATTTTCAAATCGGTGTTTTGCTTCTTCCTTATTATTATTATATGGCGCCCATAATACAAAAAAAGTTGATGATGATTACCAGAAGCCGAAACGTCGGATAATACATCTGAAAATGCCAACGTGTAGCAGAAAAAAATTATTTCATTTATTTTCAGTCACAAAAGAAATACAATACAGTAGGGATACTATATAGTTGACTAATGTGACAATGTTACTCTATAAATAAGATGTAGATATAAAAACACAAAAATAAATAATGACAGACAGGTTAACATATAAAATAGAAATATTTGACTCATAAAATAATTAAAAATCACTATAAAATGCTGTTAAGGAGTAGTAGGACTTATTCAATAGAAGAAGTTTCACCTCTCTTTTGAAGATGCATATATTCTGCAGGTCTTTTACAGATTTAGGAAGGGCATTGAACAATTTACAGCCATTATAATACAGACCTCTTTGATATAGGGTAGATGAATGTTTAGACGGTAGCAATCTGTTTTTCATTCTCGTTCCATAATAATGTTGCACCATTTCAGATTCGAAGTAATTTTTGTTTTTGAAAACGTAATAAACAACTTCTATCAATCAATCAATCAAAATATGCTTTATTGTCTGAAGAATACTAGATCTTATTGACAAAGTCTTTGTAAATATATATAACTCTATGTATAAATAAGGGTACAAAAATAAATAAGTATAAAAAATGTTACATTTAAGGCACACAAGTCATAAAATAAAATAAAATTCGGTGTATACATACAAGGAAGGATCACAATTACATACACAATTACTGTGCTTCATAGATATATACCGAAATCATTGTTAAAATTGACAGGGTTTTGAAGTGTTCTCTACATGAGTCCACTGGTACAATTTTACTTAAAATACGGATAGCTCTTTTCTGTAAAGTGAATATTCGATAGGCTTCTGTAGAATTTCCCCAGTGCATTATACCATATTTCAGATTCGAATGGAAACAGCCAAATTAAAGACTTTTAACAATACCTTTGCTACATTGTTGAGAAGTTATGCAGAGTGCATAACACATTCATGTGAGTGTTCCATTTCAAATTACTTTGCAGGGCCAGACCTAAAAGCTTAGTGGAATCAGAGCACGAAATATCAGTGTTGTTTAAGAAAATGTTTTCAAGAGTTTCTATCTGAGTCTTAGTATTTTTGAAAACTACTATTACAGTTTTATCGCTGTTGAGGCAGAGACTATTTTTCATACTCCATTCACAAATATTGCCGTAAACATTTTGCGCTTGATTTATGGCGTCATCGATATTACTGTTTATGATCAAATAATTTGTGTCATCAGCATAAGCAACAAGTCGAATAGAAAGCTGTCTCGTTTGTTCTTTGTTCTAAGAGATCATTAACATATATAAGAAATAATGTTGGTCCCAGAATGGACCCCTGAGGAACTCCCATATTTCCTAATTTCAAATCAGAAGTAAAACCATTACATTACGAATGGGTTTTTGGTTTTGGGTTTTGTCGTCAAATAACGCTAGAAAAAGTTGAAAACAGTATTTTGTTAAGCACCAATATACGCAACTTGGCCTAATTTAAGCTTCGACGTATCTCTTGTAGTTTAGGAGATCCCAATGGTGGGGGTCGAATTTGAATTACCCTGTATACACGCAATAGTAATAATTATATAATTGCTAAAGTAGAGACGAAAACAAAGATCACCCTACATATAAATATTACAAAATTAAATTGAAATTAATGCGTCAAAGTTGAAAGTTCGTAGATATAGACGATAGAGTGACAACCAAGACACTATAAATCAATAAATCAACAATGGGTTTTCCTCCAACCCTTGCAACGCTTGCTTTTTACATGATTCTAATATCATTAATTTCAGGAATATTAACTAACTTTGAGCATATAATTAACGTTAAATATTGTACTATATTCGTATCGTAAAATCGATGGGATATCAAACTCAGCCAACGTTCGACAAATTTTCCATCTCTACGATACTATCGATACTTATATTGTAATTATCTATAACATTGTCAAAACCAGATTCCACAAAAACTGTATTCAATTCATAGAAAACGGTGACTCAGTTGTGGTGCTTACTGTATAATGCTTAAGAACTTTGAACTTCTAATTGGAGTCCACGTAACTAAACGGACTAAACACTCTGCCTGATATGGATGTTTAATAGAAGTGTTAATCAATACTGAATGGAAACGTAAAACTCACTTGTTATTTTTTGATCCTGTTCGCCTTGAATATCACTAAACGGGCACTGTATCATCTGAATCTGAAGAACTACTGCTGATGGTATATGATGGAAGCCCCGAGCGGATGAAGCGCTTGGAATAGCGGTACCCATCGCTGACACCTGAAAGAAACATTCCACAGCTATTACGATGTTGAGAATGGATTATATGGACAGTGTTGTATTGAAGTGTTCTTGGGGATATGAATAAAATTCGAGTACCAGCAACAGAAATGCTCTCGTAAAGTATATTCGATGACATTTGCGAATAATAAATAAGAACTAGTAGATTTTGTATTTATACTATACAGGGTGTCCCGAACTCGATGGACTATTAGACGTTTCTGGAAAAAAGGACATAGGATTATTTTGAAAATTAGGTTTCTTGGATAATCAGTAAACTTCTGCTCTATCGATCTAAAATATCTTCAACGCTCTGGGCGTTGCCGTTTCTTTCGAAAAGTAGCAACAACTTTGATATTTTGAGTGAAATACCTTGTATATTACAGCATCTTTCGCTTTGCTGTTGCTTTAAGATTATTTTCATATTATACTTCCATATACCTATCTCCAGTGGTTTTCGAGAAAATCATTAATTTCCTTATTTTTTGTACGAAACATAGCTTCAATCAAATGTTTATAACTGCAATA
The DNA here is from genome assembly GCA_944452925.2 of Chrysolina oricalcia. NCBI lineage: Eukaryota > Metazoa > Arthropoda > Insecta > Coleoptera > Chrysomelidae > Chrysolina > Chrysolina oricalcia. The sequence goes on along the minus strand of OX101825.2, from coordinate 48,745,994 downwards.
TTTTGATACCTGAAAAGCTGAAATTTTGGATGTAGTTTGACAATGTTCTGTATATTAGTCGTTATTAGTAGTAGTAGTTGTATTTATTGGCCACATTACATACAGAGTACAATTGGCAGGTCAAAAAAGAGAGAATGTCACAGTCATGAGGATTTAAAAAACATTTTTACATTACATAGATAAAAATTTAAAAAAATATAGTTAAAATAAAAAATATATATATACGTATATCTACACATTTGAAAACATATTAAAAAGCTTATTATTCGGTGAACATTCGGTGCTTGGATTCCAATTCCAATTTTTCTGGAGGTATTTCTTTGTTGCATTTTTAAAGTTGATATAGCTTTTTATATCCTTTATATATTTTGGCAGGTTGTTATAAAGAGATATGCAATTATAAAAGGTAGACTTTTTAAATGTTGCAGTTTTATGTTTTGGTATTTCCAATATAAAGCTTCTTGATGGATAGTTATGATGACTTCCTAACACGTTGAAGTCAGAAATGTTGCTTTTTACAAAAGTTACACATTAGGCGAATTCGTTCTTCATTATACAGGGTCGTTGAAATTTTGTGATTTTATCGATGGATACAAAAGTGGTGAAAAGTGCATTTTTTAAATATAGAATACCCTGTATATCATCAGATATACAATTGAATTGCATTTCAAATGATGTATCATGTTCCTATACCTAAAAAGTCAGGTTTCCGAAATAAAAGCAAGTTTTCTATAAAAATTGGAATATTTTGCCATATTTTGTATTGGGTAGATATGAAATGTCATGGAACATGTCATTACGGAAATTCGAAAATTACTACATCAAAAGATTCAAAATAGAATACAATAATTATTCAAATGAAAATCTGATTAATTTTTGTCAAATTTGTTCCATATTTTGTTTAATTCTATTTAATGTGAAAATTTAGAAGAGTGTTAGATCTGAGGATCACGGTGGCCAAGCGTCTTATTCACCTATCTTCAAAGATTGTGGTCAGTTCTCTGCTCAATTCTTGTCTACAGTGGGGGAGGGCACCGTCCAATTGATACAAACAACTTTGATATACATACGAAGCGGCAAATTGCCAAAAAGTTCCTTTAACCATTTTTCTCATATCATTCAAATTTTTTCCATATAATTTTCTGAAGGAAATTCAGAACTTCATAAGTCCATGTTGAAATCCATTCCCAGAAATAATCAGCACGTTTTGAATGATCACCTCTTGGCGCCTCAACATTCCCAAACACAACATAGTTCCGTTCGATTCTTCTGAATTTTTTTCTATTCATTTGTGCATTTGTGGTAAGTTCATTGAATTTCCTGCGTGTTCTTGAGATCATATTTTTGCACTAACGGTGGATATAAATCAAATTCGAATACAAATTCGAAATATCTGCGTTTCTATGCATTATAATCCATCAGTTTCAATTCCCAGTATAACGATTCAAAATAGTTGATATTTTCCATATGAAATAATCTGTTGTAAGCAAAAGAACAGAACAATCTAATAGTTTGACAAACCGTGAATTTAATTGAGTTTCTGTCAGAAAGGAGTATAAAAAATTATTTATCTTCCAGGTCTCCCAAAAAGCTATTGAGTTTGTAATACCCTGTATATTAATCATTCTTTGTACAACCTTTTGCATGTTCTTGCTATGATTTATCACATTGACCATGAAGAATAATCAATTTCATCAAAACTTCATTCTAATAATTATTGTCTTCCATTTTGATTCTTTTGTAATCTTTATGTTGATGAACGCGTAGGTACATGATCCATCATTTGGAAGGAAATTCAATCGTCTTTCAGGATATCTAATGATATACAGGGTTTTCCATTTAAAAAATGCATTTTTCACCACTTTTGTATCTATCGGTGAAATCACAAATTTTCAGTGGCCCTGTATAATGAAGAACGAGTTCCCCTAGTCATAACTTCTACACAAAACATTGTCAAACTACATTCGAAATTTCAGCTTTCTACGTATCAAAAAACTGCAATAAAAAACATTGAATTGAAGCCATGTTCCTCTCAAAAAATAAAGAAACTAATGATTTTCTCGAAAACCACTGGAGATAGGTATAGGAAAGTAATACATCAAAATAATCTTAAAGCAATAGCAAAGCGATAAATGCAATAATATACATTCTATTTGAAATATCAAAGTTGTTGCTACTTTTCGATAGAAGCGGCAACGCCGCAGCACTGAAGATATTTTAGATCGAGAAAGCAGACCTGATTATCCACAAAACCAAAATTTCAAAATAATCCTACTTCCCTTTTCCAGAAACGTCTAGTAGGCCATGGAGTTTGGGACACCCTGTATGTGTAAGAAATTCGGAACCATTCAAAATATCCATATTGATCTAATATTTTGTTGGAAATTTTTTTCTTCAATATATTTGAGTTGCCACTGAAACACCAACGTTATCCTTATTTTCTTATCAGATTACAGTACAAAAAGGAGGTAGGTGTACAGTGCGCTTTTTTTAGTCCCTCCTGTTAACTTTTGAACGGTTTGACGTACGAACATGAAACAGATACAGTTTTGAATGGTGTCACCGATATTGCTTTTTGAAATAAAAGTCATCGGGATTGCCCGAAAGAGGGTGCAGGGAAGCACATCAATTTAAAAATTTCAAATGGCATGGGGGGTCATATTGTACATCGCTGAAAAGAGAATTCAGTTCTCTTTTCAACCTGTGAACGAAGTCGCCGTCGAAGAATATATATTTATCAAGACAGAACGCTTTTAAAGGTACTTTTTATTCAGTACAAATTAGTGAAGTTTATTTTGACTATACTTCAGAGTTAATCCTTTTTCTTTTTATCAACATCATAATCATAGCAACTCAAAAACGACTATCAAATGAAACTAAATACAGAGTCTCTATAAATGACGAATCTGCTACACAACCATATACATTTTTTTCATTTTTGTTGAAACGTATTTTCACAAATTCGATCTCTTTGCCTTTCGAGATTTTCAAGTTGATATGCCAAAAAGAAAAACAATAACAGGCAAGGACCAGGTGGAAAATGTTGAGGTTCCAACTTTGTGGAATAGTATATTGTGCAACAAGTGCAGAAAAGTGCTAATTTCTCACGAGTTTGAAAAAGTTGCGGCACGAGCGCAAGCGAGTGCTGTAATTCAAACGAGTGAGAAATTGCATTTCTGCTTGTGTTACACACTATACTTTTTCTACAACATCCTTTTTGCTAAAAATAATACTATACTATAAGACGGAATGAAATGTCAGTGACTCATTCTTAGCTTTATGATGCCCAAGAGAAGCAAGGGAAGAGGGAGAGGATTTTAAACCGCTCTCATTCTTGTTTTTTCTAATATTTCTAATATTAATAGTCGATTTTAGCATTGAATATATTGACCAGAGAGTAGAGGCTTTTCTTGATTTGTATAGTTCTTCAAAATATGCCAAAATTATATTTTCAGAAACACTTTTAGTTTTGTATTCTTCCTTCCAATCCATAAACTGTTTGTATGCATTTTCATATTTTCCTCTTGAAGTTGAAGGTAGTAAATTCAATGACAATGAATTAACTTGTTCTCTTAGTTCTGGCGGAGTATTTTCAATTTCAGAACTGTCGCTATCCATTTTAGTTCAATCTCATTAAAAAATTACGGGACAAGAATATTTTACGAATATTTTATGCTTGACGTTTGTTGACATTCAAATGATTCGATAGATGTTGCTCCGTTGCCTAGCAATGGATAGTGTGTATGTGGGTATTTGAGACAGCAGTTGTGATGTCTATGATTTTTGTTCGGAATATTATGAATATTATGAATTTGTACGACAATTTCCCTCATATTATATAAACCAATAGACTTTGTCTATTCATTGTTGAAGTTGCCTTCGAAATGCAGAATTTTCAAAATATACTTTCACCTTGCTGTCACGAAAACTGTATTGCTTAGAAATTAGGTACTGAAAAATTTTTTCACAGAAATGTCACTTTGTGGCACAGAAATGTCACTTTGCGGCACACTAATGTCAAATTTCAATTATTGTGAGAAATAATCATGTTTGCAAACGTAAAACCATGCAGAAAAGCATGTTTTGGAGTGTGGTTGTAGAAAAAAAAAACAAAATCAAACACGAACACGCTCAAAATGATGAAATGTGGATGTAGTTTAGGGGTTGATAACGGTTTTTTGTGATTTGCGGCTAAAAGTGACCTCTTAGTAGATAATAAAAAAATCTAAAACTTTTGTACCCAACACTTTTCGACATAACCTCAAATTAACCGTCAAAATGGCCAAAAACCGATTTTTCAGTATTTAATTTTTTTCTCGCGTTTGAATGATTTAATTTTTATGATAATTTGTAAGCGTATGTCTATTTTGGTGTCGAATGATCATGATTTTTTCAAAATTAGTTTTCGAGTTATGCACATTTCTCGAAAAAAATACCCCTATCTTCCACGAACAATTGTTCTGTTGTTTTTTTTTTATTTCGAAGATCTATAAGTGATCATTTCATTGATCGTTAAAACGACTAAAATGGAGAAAAACTGACGCTCTCTTTTTTCCAAACTGGATAAAAGGCGGACGTCACTATGGCGCATCGGTTGTTGAGCTTATTTTGTTCTCTCTAACGAGAGCAACTCAGAACTTAACAGGTGCCTCGGGCGCCAGTTATTTAAAGTGGTATGCTCCACTCTCCCTTATGCAATTCGGAGGGAGGCCCAGGGCAGCTTCAGATGGAGATACGGTAATCCAGGGGTCAAATGTAGTGACTTATGAGCAACAGTGAGCAAGGGACTGCAGGCTTTAATTGCAACCCTTGCAATTCATGGACTACCGGCTGCTTTGCTAACTTTCAAAGTTTGCATGCAAGATTGGATTGTAAGAAAGTAAACGAAAGGTGTATAGTGACAAATGGGGAATTTATTGAAGTCTGTCTTCACGTGGTCACTCAGTTACAATGACAAATTCTACCCTTACTAACTAAAAACACCCTATTTTTAACGGACGGTGAAACAGATTCGGTACGGTAAGCGGGTTCTCGGTATTTCAAACGGTTCGAGCAAGTAAGGCCTTTCAGAGACGTTCTACGGGTGTTTCAATCAGATCGATTCGTATCCGAAGCGATTTACTCAATTTTCGTAACACACGGTATGTTTAATAGATTGAGAATATCGGTGACTACAACGGAGTTGCTCTGAGAAACTTATTTGGCAAATACCCAGTATATTTGCCCTTTCAACCGGCTCTTTCACGGCCCACGGCACGTTAGCCACTTCCACTATTTAGTAGACAGAGATTTCCAATTGTAAGGAATTCGCGTGTGTTCCGCCAGCAGCAACTTTGACAACACCTAAGGAACACTAAGCAAGGCTGTATTATCTTTCGAGCGAAACCTTATCCGGCCAGTGACAGATTACTCTGTCCCTTAGGGATGCTAGTAACGCACAGCTACTGCGACGATCGTTGGAAAAATCTCTAGTTTGAGCACAACCTTGTTTCAAACAAAATATGCACACAGATTGATTTCTCCACGGTTTTAGCAACGGGTCGCGATCAGGTCCAGCCGGCGGCAATTTTGACAACACCTTGGGGACACTGAAGTAAAACAATACTCGCGTAACACCTCTTCCTGCCAGCAGCAACTTTGACAACACCTTAGGGAAGAGATGTCGAGTGATTACTTGAAACGGCCGTCGGAGAAATCTATTCTGATAAATTATACGGATTTATGAATAAGTCACCGATACCAAAAATAATGAAAAGTTCTCTAGTGTATCTGATTACAACACTTAATGAATATCAAACGGTCAGGCAAATAATGAGAGATTAAATATCGGAATGCTTACGGTTATTTTTCACTTGTTAACGGATGCACTACGGATCGAGAAAATACAAAAGAAACTGATGGATACTCGGAAAAATCTCACTTGGCAAACTAATTCCTTATCGCTTCTACGGGAGTCATAATTCAAAAAGCCTTGTCTTGAAAAGGGTTTTCGTATTTATCGCAAATCATTGGAATGTCAAGGCTATCGTGTACAGCGGATAAAAAATACAAAAAAGTCTGCTCTGACTTTTTAAAGTGCTAAAAATCTTTGGATGAAGAAATGGAGTTGGAAACCTATTGAAAAGAAAATTTTCAAAGGACAAGAACTAATCGTGTGCAAAACAGGGACGACACTTCTTGGCAAAGTAGGGAATCAGTAAAACCAGTGTTGAGCAGCAAGGAATTGAATTAACTTTGTAAACAAACGAAGGTGAGGTTATATCCTCCCTTACGGTATCGGAACCTGTTTTCCCGTTAACATTATTATCTGAAATAATCCCTAGCATAAAAGTAATAATAATAATAATAACAGTTAAAACAGTAATGATAGTAATGGCAATAATAATAATAATAATAGTAACGGCGGAAATGGTGAAGCCAAACAGTTGCAACTAGAATTCTAAGAAATAGCAAAACAAAGAAAATCTGAAAAATGAAAGGGTAGCCCAACGAAGCACATTGTATGACCCATTTCAAGTCGGAACATTATGCTTCGTTACAACTAGTCTCCCTGAATCATAATTTTGTCAATATTTTCAATAGTTGAAATGAAAATAATATTGATAAATAAATTTTGTGGTGTTATTATGTATTCAAATATTTTAATGCACTGAATTCAATATGAACTACTTTTTGTTATAAAGATCATGAAGAAAGTGCATGGCATCACACGTTAAAAGGTAAGGGCTCACACAAGTCTCTCGAAGACTTCTGAGGGTTGCGCGTAGGGGTGTAATCGGTTGACGGAAATAACAATTTTACATTTTTTTTACAACAAAGTAGAAAATAATGGAAATATTGAGAAAATTACGATTCAGAGAACAATTTTTCTCAATTTTAAGCGTTTTAACAACCAATAAAATCATATAGACGATTTGAAAGTAGAAATTTCAAAAAAAAGTTGATTTAAATGATCTGTGGCGGAGCTGCGGGCGATGCCGGACCTGAACGCTCACGTAGAAATATCAAGAGCATTCCGGGAAATGAACGGTGTATATAAAAAGAACTACGCAGCAGAGTTTGACAGTCAGGAAGAAGGAGTAGAACATAAATAGTTCAGTGATTGTGATATGAATTAGAGTATTGTGTTGAAATTGTTGAACCATTGTATTTCGTCAAATAAATTATTCTAGAGTGAATTTGTTTAAATATACTACAGATCACTTATAGACCTTTGAAGTACAAAAAATATAAAGACAATTGTTCGTGGAAAACAAGGGTGTTTTTCTTGAAAAATGTGAATAACTCGAAAACTTCTGATTGGCAAAACACAAAAAAAGACATATCTACAACTTTTCATCTGAACTAAATCATTTATACGCGAGAAAAAAATACTCAAAAATCTTTTTTTGTCATTTTGACGGTTAATTTCAGGTTTTTTATTATCTACAACTTTTTTATTCAACAAATTTCGCTAGGAGGTCAGGTTTCACCGCAAATTGCAAAAAATCATTCTCAACTCCTGAAACTGCATTGCCATTTCCCCATCTTGAGTGTTTTCGTATTCAAATGTTTTTTTCCTAAAAGTTGGAACCTCAACAACATTCTCCACCTGGTCTATGCCTGTTACTTTTTTTCTACAACTATTGAAAATCATTGAAAATATTGAGTAAATCATGATTCACATAGACCATTTCAAAGTAGACATTTCAACAATTGAAATGATTACTCACAGACCTCAGAAATACAAACAAACACCAGTACAATTATTCGTGGAAGAAAAGGGGATTTTTTAGTGATGTTGAAAATACTATATTTGACGCGATGGAATGAAAATATAGATCAGAACTAGTAAATAGGTTCATTTATTTTTTTAATCCATCAATAAATGACTGAGATATAGATTATTTAAATTTACGTATTAGGGCGCGGAATGTCTTTGGTCTCCGACTTGTCTGAGACGTCACGCCACATGTCTGAGATCGCCACACCACAACTAATTACGTATTAGCTTCATGGCCGCGCCAAGGAACACATTTGACATATGTATTACGTTTAGGTCGAATTAAGTCACGCCTTATTAGTTTGCACCACTTCTTCCTTTTATTCGTACAATTTGGTGCATGAAAAAACAATTTATTTGGGGTTTTTAATTGTCGTGCTTTTACACATAGACACAATACAATATTTGTAGAATATTTTTTTTAATTTCAGCCATCGGCATCGTGTAATGAACAAAGTGATTGTACACCGATAAATTTGTAAGCACTGTGCGAATACCAGTCGCCTCGTTCATGTGGCGTGACGTCACACACTAGAGCACAGCGTACTATGAAATTATTTTTCCAAGCGAAACTTCCCATTAGTTTTTCATTTCTAGAGATATTTCAATAATTCTTTCACATTTTTGTTCCATTTCACTTAAATTTTTAGAATTAATCCATTATAAAAAAAAGAAAACTAGTCCATTTCAAAAAATTCGTGCTCATTTGACACCAAAAAAGTACGAAGGAGTAGAAGTGCCACAATTTTTTTTATTTTACAGATTCCGACTTGTAACTCGGAATTCCGACTTGTAACTCGGATTTCTGACTTACAACTCGGAATTCCGACTTGTAACTCGGAATTCCGATTTGTAACTCGGAATTCCGACTTGTAACTCGGAATTCCGACTTGTACCCAGGTAGCACATCATATCGGCTGAATCTTGGTTCCATATTGGGCCAATATAGATATATTGTATATGAAAAATCAATATTGGTCCAATGTGGGTGAATATTCAAAAAACAGTATTATATTAATAATATTGGTGGAATATTGGTTGAACTAGTTTTGAATGTAGAATATCACACGAAATATTGGGTCAATATTGGTTGAATAATTTCTACCAATATCGATAATATATTATTGGTTATATATCGTTTTCCACATCTAGAATAAATATTGCAATCCAAATATTCCAGTCATATCGATTATAGGGGAAAAAACTATATTGTATTTCCAAGTTTGTTAGAATATTGGTTGAATATCATTTCCACTTTATTTGACAAATTGTAATAACTCATATTGAGTCAATATTGGTTGAATGATATTTACCAATATCGATAAAACAATATTGTCTTCATATCGTTTTTAACATCTAGAATAAATATCGCAATCCCAATATTCCCCTAATATCGATTCTAGGAATAAAAACTATATTGTATCTCCAAGTGTGATTACACATTGGTTGAATATCATTTCGCCAATATTCAACAAATCTTATTAATTAATATTGGGTCAATATTGGTTCAACAAAATTTATCGATATCGTTAAAACAATGTTGTCTTCATATTGTTTCCTACATCTAGATTGAGAAGAAATTTGAATATTGGCCGAATATTCAATGAAACATATTGAAATTATATCATGATCAAACCTGGATAAAAATCTGCTAGGTGGCTCTACATATAAAACGTCTTCTAAAACCTACGAAAGTATATTAAATACTTCCCTTAACTTGTTTTCAAGACAGCTCACTGAGTGGTTATGGCGATCAAAAGACAGACTCTGGTGTCACCTTCATCAACCAAAAGACATTTAATAATTTACCAAGGTATATTGACATCCACCAATATATCCAAATGATATTGTACCAATATCGATAAATATTGTACCAATATCGATAAATATTTTGAGGCCATTATTGCTTCAAGAATATTCCACCAAAACTATTTCTGAAATATTCAAACAATATTCGAGCAATATCGCAAAATGTTCATATTTTACTTCTCGACAATATAACTTTCGAATATTGTGTCAATATTGTCAGAATATCAGCGATATTGTACCAATATCAACGAACATTTTGAGGCCAATATTAGTTCAAGAATATTTCGCCAATATTATTCAAGTAACATTGGACCAATGTTCACATTTATTTTCTCGCCAATATTGCATTTCAAATATTTCGCCAATATGTTCACAATATTGTACCAATATTTTACCAATATAGGTGTGCTACTTGGGATAACTCGTAATTCCGACTTGTTACTCGTAATTCCGACTTGTAACTACGAATTCCGACTCATAATTCGGAATTCCTACTGGTAGTGGAATTAGGGCACCTGGCGTATCAAACTGTGTTAGTGCCATTGTTGTGTGTTACAGAGATATGAGTTTATTCAATGATGTAGATTTGACATATTTATTATGTGCTAAACAAAACGTCAAAATAGACTTCATTGGGGTTTGCCAGAGTAACCGATGGCCCATACCTGCTCCAAACTACTACAAATTCCCATTTCCTACGAAAACTTCATGACTTTCAGATCTGAATTCAATAATGTAATATCATTGTTTATATAGAAGATAGTTAGTCAACTTTATGGGATTATAATTGGATCAAAATGGATGCGACATGTAGATGGCGATAGTGAGCTCGCATCCAAGTCATGTCGTAACTTGATTGAAACAATGGAAAAGCATTAAAATCAGGGTTTTTTGAAGAAACCTGCATTAAAATGACGTCAAATATTCATGTTTGTAACTAATCACGCTAGATGACACTCGCGTTTGTGTCCAATACCTTTTCCACAGGCATTGCCTAACTATGTTCTATTTAAACAATGGTAATATCATCTAATATGTTGTGTATTATGGATATTATATAGAACGATTGAATATCAAAATTGTGAGGTGTTAGAATTAATTTTTATGTTCATAGGTTGTGCAATGTGTTCAAAACTAATGTTTAATTCATTCAGAGTTTTCGAATATTTGCTATTCGATAATAATAAAAATATTTTACATGAAAAATATGTGTTTTCATGTTTACCTTTTGAAAAATAAGATTCAATATGGTGAGTATAGGTAAATGAAGTAAAAGTGTTTGATTAATGTAAACGTCTGTAACACATTCATGCCATACATGATGTGACAGATTGGGATATTTTGGAAACAGATACAGCAAAGTTTAATCTGATCGCAGTAGGTAGCATTAGGTACTTATACATTGGTATCATACGCAACTTTGGATATGATTTTTAGATCTATATATTGTTGTTCATTTCATATTACATCCAATCAAATGAGTAATGTCCATGATAACGCTTATTTAACACAGCGACGACCTTTTGAGCCCGACGTGTTTTGATCTTGAAGTTTTCGTACACTTTTTAATGCATTTGACAAGGATTATGATTCAGGTATAATAAAAAACTATTATCTGTTCTACTTTTTTATTTACCGGCTCTCAATGACCATCCTGCATATTATTCCATAGTTCGTTACAAATTCAATAACTATTGCGCATGATACGAGTAAGTTGAAGGATTGAAAAGGTAACTGTCGAAAATTGCTTCCATATCTGCAATAAGAGTGACAAAATATACAAGATATTCTTTTTCAAATCATACCTAGATACTGGTAAAAGTTACATTCGTTATAAAAAAAAGAAATGCTTTTTCTTGATTTTCTTATTTTATGCACATTTCACTCCATAACCACTTGATTCAGATTCTCCTGAACTGGAATAAATAAAACCAAATTCGATTTTCATAGGTACCTATAGTGATTTTCACCTGAATAAGACTCATGAAATTAATTTGAATCACTGATCCATCCAGAAAAGTACCACAGAAATAATATTCATCTTTCAGTGTTTGGAACAAATCCATCCAAAATTGGACACAGTTGTGCAAAATGGACCACCAAGCTTTTATTCTTTGGTTGTGCACACTCTTTCCGTATATAAAACATGGTTTGGTGAAGTCTGAATTCACCTACTACTTTATTTTCCGTTCCCATATCGCACCTCATGCTTTTAGAACATCCACCAACCATCTTGCCGGGATTCCGAGTTACAAGTCGGAATTCGGAGTTGCAAGTCGGAATTCCGAGTCACAAGTCGGAATCTGAAAATAAAAAAAAACGTGGCACTTCAACTCCTTCGTAAAAAAGATATGTGCTTAAAAATTTCCATGTAAATTAAATCATTTAAACGCGAGAAAAAAATTTAATACGGAAAAATCTGTTTCTCGCCATTTTTGACGGTTAATTTGAGGTTTTGTCTAAAAGTGTTTGATTTTTTCATTATCCACAACTTTGCCATCAAACATTTTCCGCGAAGAGGCGACGTTTCGATGCAAATCGCAAAATACCGTTTTCAACCCCTAAACTGCATCCCCATTTCACCATTTCGTGTGGTTTCGTGTTTAATTATTTTTTTCCTCAAAGTGGTAACCTCATAAACATTTCCCACCTGGTACTTGTCTGGTATTTTTTTTTTTTACAAAAAAGCACCAGTCTACAGCACCATTTGTCGAGTAATTCCAATGTATGTCCTCTCGCAAAGTGGTATCGGTAATGACATCCAAAATATTTTCATCCCATTGCTCTGCATCAAACCTTCCAAATTTATCGAGATAGTGGCATCATATCCGCACGAATGCCGATGAGTATACAGGGTGGGTCACGGTCGATGGTACCTTAGACGTTTACGAAGAACGGGACATAGGATCATTCTGAAAATTTGGCTTCTGAAGTAGTTGCTCTTGGTATATCGATCTAAAATATTTTCAGTAATTCAGCGTTGCCGCTTATACCAGAAAGTAGCAGCATCTTTTTTATTTCAAATGGGTCACCCTATATATTACCGCATTTTTGAACTTTTCATACTTTTCTGATTATTTCTGCCTCATACTCCCCTATACCTATCTCTAAGGGTTTTTGAGATATTTGTTATTTTCGAAATTATTTATCCAAAACATAGCTCGAATTGAATGTTTATTTTTGCGGTATTTGGATTCTTAGGAACTTGCAATTTTGTGTTTAGTTCATCAAGATCATGTACATTGATTCTGTTTAGAGAAGTTTATTCTGCGTTATACAGGGTCGTTCGAAATTCATGATCTTACTGCTAGATACAAAAAGGGTTGAAAGTGCGTTTTTTAAATGGAACATCCTGTATATTATGAAATATCCTGAAAGATGACTGAATTCCCTTCGAATCATCATGTTCCTATACCTAAATAGCCAGAATTCCGAGATAATAGCAATTTTCACTTGTAATCTCCCAAGTGCTTGAATTATTGCCAGAAATTTTTCGAGTACATGCATTTTCTTTGAAAATTCATGTACGAGATAAATTTACGGCAATTAATTCAAGCACGAGAGGGGGTTTGGTAAGAAAATTTCACACCGAGAAATAAAAATCATCCAACAATTCATAAGAAATAACTAACGATGGTTTTACCTGAACTATTTATAACCACTGAAATATTGATATGTAAAATACTTAACAAAACTTTCATCAATAAATGTCTTTAAATTTGGAACAAAAAAAAAATAAAAAAGTAATGTTCCTATCGTGGATTGAACCATCGACCTAGCGACTCATAAGCCGCAATAATTGTGCAGAAAATATTTTCAGACACATTCCAAATATCTAATAAATACATAATTATCTCCTTTCATATGAAAACTAGACCTCCATTTGTACATTAAAGCAAAATATCAATTTGTCAAATGTCACATGTCAAACATTTATTGATGAAAATTTTGTCAAGTATTTTACATATCAATATTTCAGTGGTTATAAATAGTTCAGGTGAAACCATCGTTAGTTATTTCTTATGAATTGTTGGATGATTTTCATTTCTCGGTGTGAAATTTTCTTACCGATTCCCCCTCGTGCTTGAATTAATTGCCGTAAATTTATCTCTACAAGAATTTTCAAAGAAATTTCATATACTCGAAAAATTTCCGGCAATAATTCAAGCACTTGGGAGATTACAAGTAAAAATTGCTATTATCTCGGAATTCTGGCTATTTAGGTATAGGAACATGATATATCAATTCGAAGGGAATTTAGTCATCTTTCAGAATATTTCATAATATACAGGATGTTCCATTTAAAAAAAACGCACTTTCAACCCTTTTCGTATCTAGCAGTAAGATCATGAATTTTGAACGACCCTGTATAACGCAGAACAAACTTCTCTAAACAGAATCAATGTACATGATCTTGATGAACTAAACACAAAATTGCAACTTCCTAAGAATCCAACTACCGCAGAAATAAACATTCAATTCGAGCTGTTTTGGATAAAAAATATGGAAAATAACCAATATCCCAAAAACCGTTAGAGATAGGTATAGGGGAGTAAGAGGCAGAAATAATCAGAAAAGAATGACAAATTAAAAAATGCGGTAATATACAGGATGACCCATTTGAAATAACAAAGATGCTGCTACTTTCTGGTATAAGCGGCAACGCTGCATTGCTGAAAATATTTTAGATCGATAGACCAAGAGCAACTACTTGAGAAACCAAATTTTCAGAATGATCCTATGCCCCGTTCTCCATAAACGTCTAAGGTACCGTGACCCACCCTGTATAACATATCAACTGGTCATTTCAGACTTTACAAAATTTGATTTTGCCAAAAAATTGTAGTGTTAAGAAAACGCTAAAAACATCAGACGCGTTCAATAATAACCCAACATTCAGATTTTTTTTTGTATGTTGAATTACACAGGTGTAGCGGATCAATAGGAAAAAATCGTAGAAGGCATTATGTTCAAAACACAAACTGCTCATGAACTCTGAATTGGGAATCATTGAATATAAAAAAAAATTGGTGCGGACTTTAACGCTGACTGATAATATGTTATAAGTACTTCGCCTTTTCAAATATTAAAAAAAACTAATATTTTCAGTTAGCCTTGACTCACTCATCTTTTTGTTGTAACCCCATTACCTGTTACGTCTGTTGCTACAACGTATTAATTTGCTTTCATCGTTTTTTTTAACCCACAAAAAAGAAATGCTGTGATGAAACTGGTTTAACGAATATGTGTGAATGAATTAACACAATTAATACTAATAATAAAATATCCGAAACATCGAGCACTCCTGCTTGCTTCCTGAATAGAAAGAAGTGCCATCCGTCCTAAATTTTCTACAGCTCTTACTTCTGGTTTCACCGGAAGTGGAATAGAGTAGAACAATATCTTTTTCGACCATTTTTGGTACAGCAGATCATTTGGTAATTCAAAAATGAATGACAGGAAAAATAGTAATTTCAAAAATATTTGCACAGACAATAACATTTTTGATACTAACAATATCGAGACACATCTTTTTTATTAGACTATTACGTATTCAAATAAGTCAGAGAAGAATTTTTCATTAGGACACCTGGTATAATTTCACTTCTTTTTTTTTCTCCATATGATATATGGCTGGCAGATACGTTACATCACTAACTTCAGTCATAAAGTTTTGTGGAAAATACAACTTTGTTGTTTTCGGTAGAAATGTTAATTTAAAAAATGTAAAATTTAATCATTAAATTTGTAGTAGTTATACTAATTTTTTTCAAATGACAGCATGGTGGAGTCAGCTTTGGAAACTAGATCATTTCATTACTAGGCCAATCAATAGAGCATTTTTTCCTAACAAAAATACTAGTAGAAAACCGGCTGTACCATCACATGAGAGACAGTCCTTAGTTATATTCTATTATGTTTTCGACTCGCAAATGACATTTATTAATTTGATATAAACATTTAAATAACAAAAAACGTGTTTTTTAAAATAGTTTTGCTTATAAAATGAAAACTAATAGAGCATTTTTTAGCGCAAAATGAGAATAAACATTCTGTAGTACTGAACTTCTACTTTCAAAATCTGTTTTAGGAATTGAAATCCTATCACTAGAGCATCCAGGAACGCTGCAAGATAGTGCAAAAAAATTCAAATTGCAATTGTGCTAAAACTAATAATCCGTCAGAGCCTGTTTTGTGCACACATAAATTACACATGATTCAATACTTTCATGAGAAGGGCTAACCCTATTTCTTGGAAAATGGCGGAGTTATAAATTTTTCAAAAAATCGTAAAATTTTCCGGTTTTTCTGGTTTTACTCCGTTACTAATGATCCGATCGGGTTGTAAAAAATTTCATTCTGTTTGTATTTCAATTATCTACAATTCTTTTCAATGGAGCAAACATATTGTTTCAATAGTTTTCATTTTACAAGCAAAACAATTGAAAAAAACACGTTTTTTGTATTTTAAATGTTTATAACAAATTAATAAATGACAGTTGCGAGTGGAAAACATAACAGAATTTAACTACGGACTGTCTTCCGTGTGTTGGCACAGTTGGTTTTCTACTAAGTTGTTGAAAGTGGTTTCAAATGTAGTGAAGGGTAGGAAATATGTTTTATCAATATTGATAGTAGTTTCATGCCAAAGAATATTTTTATTGAAGAAATGGCTATTATTCATCCGCTATTTTTTGTACATCCGATCAATAATATAACTATACAGGGTGTAATCTAACCTATTTCACTCCCGTGAAGGAGGGGTGTATAAAGTCATGTTAGAACGAATGGCAGGTGTGAAAAATTCGAAAAAAAAATGTTTGAGAATTTTAAAATTCTATGAAATGTGGGTCTCTCTCTAAATCTGTCCTTTCCGTTACCGGCAATTGCCTGTTCTGGTCTGTAAGGATGACAGACAGAGGAGACTTCAATGACTTTTTTGTAGGCATCACAGAAAATATAATAAACTCCTTGCCAAAGCTATCTGACGATGAGGTACAACAGTACAAAAATTTCCCGGCCCCTTCTAAATCATTCATTTTATACCAGTAACTCCTGAAGAAATCCTTGAAATGATTAATACCTTGAAAAATTCGAAATGTCCGGATGTGTACAATCTAAATAGCCAAATGGTTAAGGACACCATTGACTTAATTTTGTTACCATTAACGGAACTGATAAATTTAATTCTATCAACTGGTGTCTTCCCGGATATATGGAAGATCTCAAAAATTATGCCGATTTATAAAAAGGCAATAAACAGGCAGTGGATAATTATCGCCCAATTGCTATTATTTGCATTTTCTCAAAAATTCTGGAGAAAGTCATTAAGAAAAGACTGGCCGAGTATTTTGAAGTAAACGAATATTTTCATGAATCTCAATATGGCTTTCGCAAAAACAACTCCACTGCTCGAGCATTACTGAGGGTGGTGGGAGATATAGTCGAGGCTTTGGAAAACGGTCATCACGCATCAGTTATGTTATGTGATCTTTCCAAGGCCTTCGACTGTGTCTCCCATTACATTCTTCTCGAGAAACTGAGTTTTTATGGAGTGAGAGGAGTAGCACTAAATCTCATCAAATCCTATCTTTCAAATAGATACCAGACTGTAGAAGTGGAAACCTGTAGATCTGAACTAAAAAAGAATATGCATGGGGTGCCGCAAGGTTCGGTCCTTGGGCCGACACTCTTTATTATTTATATTAACGACCTATCACAATTTTTAGCTCCGAAAAAGTGTACTTTATTCGCAGATGATACAACTCTGACTTGCTCTGACAATGATATGCAACAATTAAAATTATTATCAAGAGATATTCAAAATCAAGCAAAACTGTGGTTCCAAACCAATAAATTACAATTGAATGATGGAAAAACCCAAAACATCATTTTTTCTACAAACGCCTCTATACTTGAAAATAAAAGCGTCAAGCTACTGGGACTAACCATTGACGACAAACTGAGCTGGAATTGTCATATCGAGCAATTAAAACACAAACTCTCGAGTTCACTTTTCCTACTAACACAAGACAATAAAATGCATGTACTTTGCATTCCCATTTAAGTTATGGTACGACTTTATGTGGCAACTCCTCGAATTCCATACAATTTTTTCGTCAACAAAAAAAGGCTTTAAGAATTCTGGCAAAGTGTGGATTTATTTGTTCGCTTCAAGATTCTACCATTACCATCAATTTATATTCTCCTGAATCTGATCGAAATACACGAAAAATCTAAAAACTTCAAATTCACAACTATGGTACGAGAAATGCAGATTTGATCAGGACGCCTAGGTTCAGGTTATCGGTATCCCAGAAAAACTCGTTAGACTACAGGCTATATAACATCTTACCAACAAATATTAAATCTCTAGATGTGGCTTTATTCAAGAAAAAAGTTAAACAATTCCTCTTAGAGCATTGCTTTTGCTCAGTTACAGACCCTTCAATGTTACAGGTGTGAAAACATACTCACCACTCTTCTCACTCCTCAATGAAATTTTTAACGTGTGCAGTTATGTATGAATGTTTTATTTAAATTTTTAGATTAGTATGATTTACTTTTGTATGAGTATATTTTACAAGGAACGACTTGATATAAATGTACCTATGTGCATAAATAGTCAAACAAACATTGTATTATATGTTACATGTAAATGTATACAGTCTGACAATTTAAAAACTTACAATGAGCTATATCTCACGAACGAAAGATGATATCAAAAAATGCTCAAAACTGTTTCTAGGATAGGAAGGGGGAACTAAATTGACATAAAAACCTCATAAAAAAAATTAGGTAGCGTTAAGTCTGGTGACCTCGGTGGCCACTCAATAGAACCTCTCCTTTCAATCCATTTGTTCGGATAATTAGTATCCAACCAGTGCCTACTGCAGCGGCATAGTGAGGAGGTAATCCATCTTGTTGGTAGAGCAGCAAATCCTCTTCTGGAGCTAGATAGCCTTGGTCATCCCTTTGATTCTCTAATTCATGCACAATTAAAGGTTGGATGGTGTTTTCCAGCATATCCAGATAAATGTCGCCACTTAAATTGCCTGGTAGAAACAAGGGGCCAATTAAAGAATCCCCTAATATCCCTGCCCAGACATTAAGTTTTTCAGGATATTGAGTGTGACCTTCTCTAAATCGATGCGGGTTCGTATCACTCCAGTACCGACAGTTTTGTTTATTCACATTGCCATTCAGCATAAACGTACATTCAACACTGAAACAAATATTTTTCAATAGTCTAGGTTCAACGCGAATTCTTTCAGTCATTAGTTCACAAAACTCAATTCGTAGGTCTGGGTCATCATCGCCTAGTTCTTGAAGAATTTGCGTTTTGTACGGGTGAAACTTATGTAATTTAAACACCTTCCTCTCCGACTCACGTGATAGTCCTGTCATTGTAGATACCTGACGTGTTGATGCAGTAGGCTCTATTGCAAATTGCCCAAGGACCTCAACTTGGCTTGCTTCATTCAGTAATCTTGGGGCATCCCTTTTTTTATTTTGAACTGATCCCGTTTCTCTAAATTTTTCAACTAAATCGCGGATGTACTCGTGACTTACATGTTTGTCCGGATGCCTCTCATTAAATATTTGAGCTGTTCGTAAATAACACTGGTTCTGGGAGCCAAATATGAAAATTATCTCCACACGTTCAGGTATACTGTAAACCATCGTGACAACTACAGCGAATGACAGTACTGATCGTACACAATGATGACACTAATGACATTTAAATGTCTCAAATAAACAAAAAATTATTGACTGCGACAGAAACCAGAAAACAGATGTTTACAATTTGTTTTTGCAAAGACGGCAAATTAAAGTTTTTATTCAACAACAAAAAGTCCCCTCGGACACTTATCATTGAAAATAAGGTTTTATTGGCCTTTAAAGATTTTTAACATTGCATCACAAGTAGGGTTCCTACGTTTGTTTTTAAAATTGTTGGATAATAATTTGGTAATTATTGATACACCCTGTACAATTATTATGTATACCATTGGATAGCATTTTTTATAGGCTTTTCAATGATGTATCACAAGTAGGGGTCTGCCATTTAAACTTTTTCAGTTGGGGTAGGTGGGGCCTAGGGGGTTGATGGGGGCGAGTTCTTTTTTATGTAATTTTAGTTCCCTCTTCCTATCCTAGAAACAGTTTTGAGCATTTTTTGATATCATCTTTCGTTCATGAGATATAGCCCATTGTAAGATTTTAAATTGTCACACTATATATATGTATGATAGCTTTATGTGAAATCTCACTTTGTTATCTTCTACTTTTCTAAGGGTTTATTTTACCCAAAATGACTTGCTATAAATATACCTATGTGCGTAAAATAGTCAAATAAACATTCATTCATTCATTCATTCCAAAACGTCGAATAACATTTCACAATATTTCAAAACTATCAAATTTTTTGTTTGCATTTTTCAAAACCTGCCATTCGTTTTAACATGCCTTCATACACCACTCCTTCATGGGATTGCAAGAGGTTAGATTACACCCTGTATATATAATAAAACTATAAACATTCTATTTATATTCATTATGAAAATAGTAATTGTAATTAATTCGATTTCTTAAAAATATTAAGATTATTTATTGAGGAGTTTGAAAATTTCATTCTAGGTCTCACTGATCTGGAAGTGGAAGGAATATTTATATTTATTTCATTATTGCTAGTCTCAATATTGTATTGGAAGCGCTGATTTTATTCTGAACCGAGTTTCTAATGTAGCCTTCCGTCACTGAATTGGATTTCCAGCCACCATGACGTTTTAATACAGTAATAGGGGGAGTTGGGGGAATGGCGGCCCCCTAAGCCATATCCCAAATTACTATAGTAAAAAAATATATTCACCTTCTGATTTAGAATGAATAATTAGGCATGATGTGAAGGAACATGTATTTATTAATTAAACACCAATATAAGGAAATTTACAATTTCTTATGGAATAAAATAAAAAAGAATGCTTAGCCGTCATTACCCCATGCATGTGGGGTAATCACAGCCGTGGCCGTGATTACCCCTTATGGAAGTTAGTATGAACAATAATCGCAAATAAACTGAACTTTTTCAGTGTCTGTGCAGGCTTTGTGTGCTCAACTCAAACACTTGATACACCTCAACCACATCTCTCCGTTTTTGCCAAATTCTCCACACACCAAACATATGTCTTCATTAATTTCCCTTTCATTTTCATCGTCATCGGAACTGAAATCTCCTGAAGATGAACTGTCTTTTTTCGTAGGCTTTGTTTTACATTTCCTAGAGAGCTGCAATTTTTTCTCATTATTTTCTTAATTCTCGGATTCAGCGAATAATGTTTTCTTCAATTTCTTCTCCTCCACCATTCGCATTTTTTTCTTTTTTGATTTTCTTTTTATTTTCTTTATCTTCTAAAGTAGTTTTGTTAGGGGTATCTGTTATTATTTCTGAGTGTTGTTTTTTGGCTTTTCTCTTTGGAGCTGTGTTTGGTCTTGATGGTCCTGGTAGAGGTAGAATTTCCTCGAAGGAGACATTGATAGGGGCAGCTACCGGATCTGGGGTTCTGTTGCCTTGTACCCTGATAACTGGATCTGGCAAAGCAACTTCGGGTGTTACCGATTTGATAATTTGTAGCTCTGAAGCAGCAAAGTCCTCTTCTGTGAAGTTATCAGGATTCAGGGAAAGATTCCCGTCACTTTGAATCCCTTATAGCCTTTTCGGGAGTTGCAACTCTTCCATATGCATTATTAAATAGCTCTGCTATCTCAAAAGGAGTTATTTTTTGAATTAGGTGACTTTTCAAATACCTATTGCATTCAGTGTTATAGGCTGTCTTCAATGGCGAGTAAAATGTGACGTCCAAAGGTTGTAGACGATGCGAAGTGTGTGGAGGAATTGTCAACAGCACTATTCCATTCACCTTGCAAAAATTGTAAGCTTGTAATGTGCAATGTGTAACATGGTTGTCCATAACCAAGAGGACAGGGTCTGCTGTAGATGATTTCACGAATTTTTGGAAATGCTGAAGCCAATCTAAGAACAGGATTTCAGTAATCCAACCTTTATCAGAACAGAAGAAGACAGATCCTGGTGGGCCTCCTTTTTGTAGTTGCAAATTCATCCTTTTTCTGTTGAAGATAAACATGGGTGGTACGTAGATACCCGAAGCACTGAAGGCACAAATTACTGTAATATTTTTGCCTCGTTCCCAATTGGTGACAAAACCAACTTATTTTTGCCCTTTTTGGGCTAAGATTTTGGTTGGCATCTGTACTGTAGAAATTCCCATTTCATCCATGTTGAAAATCCTAGTTGGATTGAAATTGAATTTTTCTTGGACTTTTTCCAAATTTGTATAAAAGAGTGACACCTCTTTCCTGTTAAAGGCGGAAATTCTATTAATGCTGGTAGCCTTGGGCTTTCTCAGTGTAATGGTGGGGTTTCGTCTCATGAATCTTCTCAGCCAGTCTTCACCTGCACTTTGAGAATCTCGGTTGAAAGGGTGTTTTTTATTGTTTTTTTCATCATACTCGAAGGCACATTTTTTTATTTCTGACCGGCTGACTCCATGAAATAATTTGCATAACTCAATAATTCGCAAAGCAAGAATTTCTTCATCCTGTTTATTGAAGATTGCATTACGTCCCAAGGATGGACCTCCCTCCTTTTTATATTTATTCTTGCTTGCAAAGTAGTTCTAGGAATTCCGAAACACCGGGCTACCTGTCTCAGTGGTCTTCCACTTTCTACAGCTGCAAGAGCATTTTTGATTTGATCAGCAGACCATGCTGCTTTATTGGTTTTTCTCATGTAACTTCTTGGCATCTGAAACAATAACATCATAAATGATCTTATGGGGTAATCGCGGCCGGCTGTCATTACCCCATGACTTGTGGCTGTCATAACCCCAAAATTTTATAACAGACGAAAATTTAAATAGTTTATTCCATTCAATCGAGAGAAGCTGTTTGAAGTATTCAGAGTTTAATATGACCACGTGAGTGAATGATAATGGTTTAACAATTATTTTAAACCAAACTAAAGTATTTTATTTACCACCGGGAATTCTTCTTAGAACTAGTCACAAAATATGAATATGCCGATAAATGACAAACCGTCACTACGGCTGTCTGCAAATCTTTTCTGCAGGTTCAGTTGTGCACCACTAGATGGCAGAACAAACTAGCAATCTATGTGAAAATAATAGATGGCCGGTATTACCCCGGTGGCCGCCATTCCCCCAACTTCTCCTACCACCAACGGCATCAACTAAAACAATGACCTGTATATAAATTTGAACCAGACAGATTTAAATATGTTGTTATTAGCTTCTCTAAATTACCAAATTTACTAATACCAATGGAAAATTTTGGGTTTCTATTGATTAAAAATCTGTATCGATATGAAAAATTTGTACCATAATGTTATCTCATTATGAAGTGGATTATGGGCATATGGATATATGATTATAGTACGGGTATAAAAAAATTATTATTAAAAATTGTTGGATTACTCGGAATTACAAAACTTTCTGAACAGTGGATTGTTACTTTGCTCCCATTCAACCGACTTATCTCTTATAGTTTTCGAAACTATAATGGGAGCCCTTGAATTTGAATTACACGGTACACATTTTGATAACAGTAAGAGTATGAATAATATCAATAACATTTTCTAAAAAAACGTATTAACTCAAAAAAATTTAACTCACAAGCGAATCGATTTTCCACGACTTCTATTTGATATATTATTGAATTTTAATTGCCCTAATAACTTCTGGAAATGTGTGCCATCATTCGAATTGAGGCAGACATATGTCTATTGTTAATTGTTACATGAGAATTCATTGTAATTTTTTTAATTGATAATTTATACTTGTAACTTATGGAAGAGTATGAATAATTTTCATAAAAATATTGATGGCAGACGTTAATTAGTTGTACATACTTAACCCAGGATTTTTTAAGTGCTCATAAATATTTATAACAATTAGTATGAACTAAAATCGTCCGCATTCCATAATAAATGTTGTAGTAGAAAAGTCAAGTTTCAAATATTAGTTAATTGTTCGACATATTAAATTTTTGACACATCTTCATAATTATTAGGGGAAAGTAGCCTAATTTGGACCATCTCCTAATTTGGACCACACTATTAATTCGACTATAAGTAGCGACATCTGTCGCGAAAACCCATAATTTCATATCCATATTCGAAAGGAATTTAATGATATTCTCAGTTCGAAACTTACATCGACGGTTAAACTGCTCTTGTGAGAAAATCGAAGGTGTACAGCAATATTTCAATAGATTTTGTAATCTATTAGCGCCTTACACACAAAAGGTGAGCTTCTCATATTTTATATCATATATCTGTAGTATATTAGCGTTAACTCAGCTTCAATTTTTTGATGATATCTCAAAACGTAAATTTTTGAGGTTATCATTGAATGCAAATTGTACCGTTTCCTAAATTGGACCAACACAACTTGCCTTAATTGCACCGGTCCAATTTAGGAAACGATTTTTTCTTACATCGGTATTGTCAGTTTATCAGGAATATTTTTGGCCTCACCATTACCGATATAAGAAGAATAGCTTATGAACTTGCGGAGAAAAACCATATTCCTAATCGCTTCAACAGTGAAAAACGTATGGCGGGGAAAAAATGGTTTTATGGATTTATGCGGCGCCATCCTCAACTATCAGTTCGTCAGCCTGAGTCTACCTCGATTGCAAGGGCAAAAGGATTCAACAGAGAACGAGTGCAACACTTCTTTGATATTCTAGAGCAACTGGTAGATAAGTATAGGATAACCGCCAACACCATATTCAATGTAGACGAGTCTGGATATAGCACGGTTCAAAAAAGGATGCCAAAAGTTGTCTCATTGAAAGGCAAGAGACAAGTAGGTGGAATCACTAATGGAGAGAGAGGAGTTAATACTACAGCAGTATGTTGTTTGAATGCTGCCGGACTGTATATTCCGCCTATGCTGATATTCAAGAGAAAACGTTATGCCCCTGAGTTAGGAATCGGGGCTCCATTAGGTGGATTAGTGGAGATTTCTGATACAGGATACATGAACTCTGAACTATTCTTGAAATGGCTAAAGCATTTCAATAGCGTAGTACAACCAGGACCAGATAAAGAAGTATTGTTATTATTGGACGGGAATTCGACAAACAGCAAAAATTTAGAGGCGCTTATCTATGCAAGAGAGCGCAACATCCATCTTCTCCACCCATAGACTCCAACCTTTAGACGTTGCTTTCTTCAAGCCACTACAAAGCTACTATGTTCAAGCACAGGAGAAATGGTTGCGATACAATATTGGAAAAACAATTTTTCAATACAACGTGGCTTCTTTGATTTCGGAGGCCTATGGGAGAGCAGCTACTGTGGAAACCGCTCCAAGTGCTTTTCGTGGTTCAGGAATATGGCCGGTGGATAGAAATCCCTTCAAGGAACATGACTTTGCAGCATCTGAAGCCCTTCGTCCGAATGATGAGCAGTTGCACGAAGACAATGAGTTAGGGATAGATGATGATACGGAAATTGAAGACAATTCAACACTTCAGAGCGAAACTCAGTCAGGGCATGAGTATAACAATAAAAAAGTTAAATTTCCTGAAATTGAACAGACAACTTCAACAATTGAAGGGACTTCCAGTACATCGTTATCAAATGTGTCAAGCATTGCTAAGTCAAGTATCGCAACACCATCTTGTTCAAAAACAATGTCTGCATTCGAAAGAAGTTTAAATAAAGTCTCACCTCTACCAGAAGCTCATTTGGTTAAAATGGTAAAGAGAAAGACAAGAGCAACACAGATAGCTGTAGAGTTAACAAGTAGCCCTTATAAAACAGAGCTTGAAGAAAAGAGGAAAGCTGCAGAAGAAAAACCAGGAAGACGTAAGTTGCCAGCTGCTAAGAGTTCTATCCCAAAAAAAAACTGTGATGTCGCAAGAGAAGAAAGAAGTGAGAAATTTGTTCATGCAAAAAAATAATACTAAAGTAACCGAAGACATAGAATCTGAAAGTTCGGTAGCAGAAGATGAAAATGATACAGAGTGTTTATACTGTGGAGGCACCTACCTGTGTTCTAAAAAAGGAGAGGGTCGGGCTCGATGTTACCAGTGCCATCGATGAGCACATGAAGAAAGAGCAGGAATTGGGGACGAGGATGATTTCATTTGCGATTTGTGTGTGCCAAACTGACTTTTTTATATATGGTCCAAATTAGGAACCCGTAAGTCCAATTTAAGACACCAGTCGCCTAATTTGAAACAAATGCATTTTTTTTCCTTTTTTTTTTTGTGAAATACTGTTTTAATTTTTGACACATTTTTTCCGTTATTTTGTTATAGCAACACATTGAGGATTTTATTGTTTCATTCCATTCATTAAAAAGTGAAGTTTTAGCATTATTATGGCAATTCTTTCGAAACTGGTCCAATTTGGGCAACTCTCCCCTAATAAAATTGGTATACTGGCGCAAATCGTCTGCCGATAATTTTTCGGAATAAATTGAATGCCCAGACGCTCATTAACTGTTATAAAATATCAATTTTTGTTACATTTCGACACGTGTACTTTAACTCTTAGTATTTACTAAAAATGCATGTCATTGTTTTCTATGGATGTTTTTATACATAGATTTTATAAAATCAGCCCGTGAAACCACAAGCAAACAGGGAAGGAACGTGAAGGATTTAAATGTGGACCTGGCAAAAATCCCGGAATGGAGATCCAACAACTTGGTAAAATAGACAATATTCCACACGATTTTGGTGATCGATTTTTTGCTGTCTGGTTGGTAATATTTTTGTTTTTAAATGTTGGAAACACTGATTCCAGTAAATTATAATTGCCATCTATCAACTTCAACAAATTGTTTACTTACTATTTTGATTGTCTGAAACTGAAAATATAATGAAAATTTTATCGAATCGAATCGAATAATTTGGTTCTTCGAGTCGGACGTTCTATCCAAGAATTAAATCAACGGCAGACAGTCCAAAAGCAAGTACACGACAAAATAACGGCAAGTGGAGAGGGTGAATTAGAGGCACCAAGGAGTTCCACGGGGAGAACTGAGCAGCTGAAATACATTCATAAGGATCTATTGGCATTTTGGGTAGCAGTAGCATACACATACATTGGCAGGCTGTGAGTGTATTTTCCTCCGAGCAATAAAAGATATAGAGAGGGCTTTCCTGTCTCTTTCTTGGAAGCAACATACTCGACGTTGTTTATAAACAGCTATGCTCGGATCATGTTAAAAAAGAACATTATCGGATATTTCCGTGTTCACTCATTGATCGGGTTGGAATTCCGTATTGTTATTTACTCTTAACTTGGCGATCTAGTTTGTTTACGTGCGTTGACAACTTATTTGTCGTCTTGTCAGTTCAGTTTGGATTTGAGCCTATTTGTATAATTGTTTCAATTTTAAGTAGTAGAAGTGTTGTGTTGGATTGATAAATTGTTATATTAGAGACCTTATCTCTGGGAAATGGCAATAACGTGTGAAGTTTGTGGGCTGAAAAAGTTATCAAGCACTAAACAAACATTCCACAAGTAAGTATCAAATCAAACCATGGGCGTCGCAGCATGGCATACACCATGTTTGATGGGCATACCCTACTTAGTTTTTAGTAGTATTATTAAAGTTGATTGATTGTGAGACAAAAATACACTATTTGTTGAAATAGCTTTAAAGAAACTTTGTACTTTGAAAAATGATATAGGTACCTATTCATAAATAGGAAAATACTTGTTGCAGTAGGTACACTGAAAAATAAGTAAGTAAGCAAACTCAACTCTTCAAAATAGAATACAAATTATAAGTCTCTAGCTATAGACCCAATCTGCTGGGTACTGGAATGTTTTGTTCATATACAGGGATTATCACATAACCCATTCATCAGAAGGTTTCGATGTTTCCATTTGAATTAAAATGTTGCTTCCGGTTAAACCGTACGTGGACATGAACTTCTTGATTGTAAACGAAACACTGTATATCATCACAAGTTTCAAATGTAATGAACGGGTTTTCTTAGGTATAATGATTGTCAAGACAATAATTTCATTCTCTCATATTCCTTATGATACTTTGACATTGGTTCAGATACATTACATTTTCAGGTTACCTCACCATATTTATCGGTCAGGTTGTAGAACTATAATCAGTAAAGGAGCATTACCAGTCTTGGTATTTCATGATAAATCTTCATCTGATGCGATAAGGTAATATTTTTCAGTATTTTTCAAAATATTTTTCTTACCAGTAAGAATTTGAGCGCAGCTTTAAGGGTTTCCGGAGCGCAAAATTCGTACTGACTATCAAATCAAATGCTCTCAGCTCGTATCTGATTAATCATATTTATTCAATATTTCATATCTATTGGATCAATATAAAGTATTTTTTTCACAAAACAACAGCAAACATGAAGTTTTCTTACAAATTCCTTCATTTAGTGGATTCCAACTCCTTCCAGCGTTGAAAGATGTTAAGGATGATAGCTCTGCAATTGGCACTGTCCCCAAAGTAGAATATTTTGAAGCATCTTCGTCTTCTACGATGACAGCACCAGAATCATTACTCGAAATACAAAATTATCGTAGACAGCGACAACAGGCGAACAACGAACGACAGCAACGTTGTTGCCAGTTCTCGCGCATTCACGTGGTAAAGTTTTGAAAGTTTTAGAAAATATTGATCCGGTCTTTTGACACGATTTATTTCCTTCCTAAAAAAACAACAAAAACATAACCTTAAAAGTCAAATTAATCCATTTCGTCGGCCAAAATGCTTGGAGCAAATGGATTTACCTCGGACATTGTCCTCGGATCAATCTGATTGAATAAATGAACGGCGCAGATTTACCTCCCCTACCTCCAGACCTAATAAACGAACGTTCCAAATAAAAAAGAACAATCTGGATATGAATACCAAACTCGCCTAATAACAAATCTTCCCCTCCGAGCTCGGAGGTCCCCCTCACCTTCAAATCATAACAAAGGATAGCTGTATGCAGCTTTCACAGCAATATGTGTTGTTTACAAAGAAATGGAACCTCTATATCTTTTATTGCTCGGAGGTATTTTCCCTATCTTTCAAATTGAATTTGACATGATCTGGTTGTGTTTTGGCTGGGTGAATTTCATTGATATTTTTGGATCTTCAATACAACAGTTTTTATAAAATGACAGATTTGAATGAGCTTGTCAGAAAACGGGGTATAGTCAAGGGGCAATTAACACGATTTGAAACATTTTTAAAATCAATTACACCGGATAAAATAGGGCAGTTACCGGGACGAATTGAAAAGTGCAAGGAGTGGTGGAATGAATTTAACATTTTGCAAGTAGAAATAGAAGAGCTTGTAGAAATAGAAGAGCTTGATAAAGATCATTCTGATTTGCAAGAACAAGAGCGAAATTTATTTGAGGATTCATATTTCGAATCAATTGCTCTCGCAGAATCAAAAATTGCGCATTCAGCACAAACTCAAATTTCGGTCAGCTCTGGTGACACAGTCATAGCGGAAAAAAATGTTAAATTGCCAATGGAAATTCCGACATTCCAAGGGTCTTACAAGGATTGGATGGAATTTTCGGACACTTTCAATACTTTAATTCATTCTAATAGAAAACTCTCACTGATATTCAGAAGTTTTATTATTTAAAAAACTCCTTAAAAGGGGATGCTTTTGAAATTATTCGTTCGCTAGAGGTTTCTGCAATGGAAGCATGGTCCTTATTGAAATCCATGTTTGAAAATAAAAAAATTATTGCTCTTAATCATATAGAATCTTTGTATAATTTCCCAACAATCATAAAAGAGTCCTACACTCATATTAGAAAATTTTTGGATGAGATTAGGAAGGATTTAAGATCTCTCAAGTCATTAGGACAGCCCGTCGATTCTTGGAATACTTTACTAATTTTCATTTTAGAATCGAAATTGGATGCGATTACTAAAAGGGAGTGGCAAAAAATGGGAAAATTAAATGAATTCTCAACCATGAAAGAATTTTTAACTTTTTTGGAAGAAAGGTGCTTACTTCTTGAAATCATTGAGCCTAATAAAACTGGAGAAAAAAATTGGTATAGCAAGGTTTGATAATCATCAAAAACATTCATGAAGGCTTGCTCTATTTATAAGGAAAATCATCCATTGTTTATTTGCAAGAAGTTTTTGAGTTTATCAAATAACGGAAGACGCGATGAGGTAAAACGTTCTAATGTATGTTGGAACTGCCTTAGGCAGGGCCATCGGGTTCACGATTGTACATTGAGGGGCTGCAAGCACTGCGGAAAGAAGCATAATACATTAATAAATGTAAATGATCAGTTTCATTCAGGGCAGAAAAGCAATATGCAAGGAAATGGGAATATTTCATCACAAGGGACTTCAGACCCAATCATACAGGGTGTCTCAAAAAGCACTCATGCATGGAAAATAATTCAAAATATTCATTTACACAGGGTGGTATAATCAGTCAGGACAACGCAATCACAACAAACGATTCAAACGCACAGGGGATATAAGACATACAAAATAACAACACTCAACTTCCAAGGGGAGGACCTACACAGAGTTATGCTTCGAAATGCGAAGCTGACATTTTATTATCAACGGCAATAGTTTATACAGCGGACATTCATGGCAATCTACATAGGTGTAGAATGCTGTTAGACTCTGGAAGTCAGTCGAATTTCATTACGAGGGAATTTAGTGAAAAGTTGCAACTTCCAGTGATTGGGGTAAATATACCAGTTGTTGGTATTGGTAACGGAATTTTTGACATTAAACATTCGGTTAACATAATAGTCAATTCAAAATTCAAAGATTTCAAATTCAAGTCGACATTTCTAGTGATGTACACGATTTCGGATAGTATTCCAATGACAAAAATCAATAAAAATCGTATAGACATTCCAAACAATGTCAACTTGGCGGATGAAGGCATTTCAGAACCGGAAAAAATTGATGGTATTTTAGGTGTGACTATTTTCTGGCATTTAATTTGCGCAGGTCAGATTCAATTAGGTCAGGGACAACCAATATTACAAAAAACGAAGCTGTGATGGATAGTTGCAGGGGAAATAAAGAAC
Organism: Chrysolina oricalcia; assembly: GCA_944452925.2. Taxonomy (NCBI): domain Eukaryota; kingdom Metazoa; phylum Arthropoda; class Insecta; order Coleoptera; family Chrysomelidae; genus Chrysolina; species Chrysolina oricalcia. Next base: position 48,715,296 of record OX101825.2, on the reverse strand, counting down.
ATGGGAAATACTTTCAAAAATAAAAAAAAGTTTTGCAATTTTGCAACAAATAGTTTGATAGAAAAACAAATTGAAAGGTTTTGGGAGTTAGAGAAATATAGTCAAGTAAAAAGGATTTCAAGTGAAGACGCTATGTGTGAAAAAATGTTCAAAGAAACTACAATTAGAAATGAAGAGGGTAGGTTTGTAGAAGCGCTTCCTCTTACGTCAAACGTGATTGAGTTAGGTGAATCTTTCAATAGAGCATACAAACGGTTGTTGCAAACGGAAAGAAAGCTAGGTAAATAGTCGAATCAAGAAATACTTTCAGTTATCGCAAATAGTTCAACATTTTTGGACTAGGTGGCCCAGGGAGTACCTGTCAAATCTACAGGGGCGTGTTGAATGGCACTCCACTTCAAAGAATGCAAAGATACAAGCTGGTGCCATGGTTGTCGTCAAAGAAGAGAACTCACCACCACAGAAATGGGACTTGGCCAGAATCACAGAGCTCCATCCTGGTGAAGATGGTGTAGTTCGGGTAGTGACAGTACATACTTTAAAGGGTTTGTTCAAAAGACCCACATCTCGTTTATGTGTGTTACCAATTGAAAATATCTGAAACTGATTCGCCCCGAGTTCACACATTTTTCTACTCATAGATCACATGATCTATGAAGTAGGAAAATATTGAAAACTGGAAAAAAATTGTGTTCCTATTCAATTATAGGAGTTGAAAAATAGCAGTATTTGGGACTAGAGTAAAAAAAAGAAATTTTATTAAAAAATTGAATACAGCAATAACAAAGAAATAATGAAAACAAAATTTATCGGAGCTCCGGGGCTGCTTAAATTGATTCGGTGTTCCTGTTGGAGCTAATTGCCCTATAATTTGAAAGTAATTGATTTTTTTTAAGGCTAACACTCCCTTACTGTTGTCAAGAAATACCCCTGTTCCACACATTGTTTCACAGTGTATATTATTTTTTCAATCCTCTAGACAAATGTTTTCATTTTCAACAAATGGCAGATATTGGTACTGGTATCAAAAACAACTATGACGGGGGACGTTGGCCAGAAAGGGACCCCTGGGTTAATAACAAGTCCATATGAGAAACATATGTCGGAGTACAGGGTGACGTGTGAGTTGTTGTAATCAAATAACGGACACAGCATCTAATAAGTAACCATAACGATACATTTACACATGTGACAATCCAAACACTTAAAAATTAAAGTATACAGGGTGTCCGGTAAACCTTGTACAATATTGAAACTGGTGATAGACCAGGTCATGACTGTTCAGAATATCGGAATTTCACCTCAGTAAAAATATCACCGTTTTCGAGATAATGGGCATTTTAACAATTTCTGGAAAATCGCTACCTAACCTGGGATTTTTGAGTGCCATGTATACAAATTGGGACGAATCCAAATATCTTTGCTGCTGAAGATTGCTGATGAGTGATGCTTCTAGACGTACAGAACAGTTTTTCAGAAAGTGAAAACATTTTTCAAGAAATGAGGGTAAAATGACAGATTTGAGTTTCATCAATTTTTTAAAAAAAAGTTTGACATTATTATCTGAAAGAAACATAACCAATTGGAAGTTGACATTCATTTCAAAAAAATGCTCATATTTTCCAGGCTCTACCATGGTATCAAACAAACTATAATTATTTTTAGAAGAAGTGGTTTCCATTGAATTAGGCGTGGTTTTAATCTAGGCTTCTATCAACCTTTATTCAAGAAAAAAAGGAAACTACCCAACACCAAAACTACGTCACAATCACACTCGACGCGCGTTTCGCCAACAAAGTTAGCACCTTCAGGAGCTAAAAGTAAGATTTAAGATTTTGAGATTGTGACGTAGTTTTAGTGTTTGGGTATTTTATTTTTTTCTTGAATTGAATTCACACCAAAGTTTCCAAAATAATTCATTTATTTGATAAACTTTTATACTTACGCCCAAAAATAATTTTATTTAGATTTTATCAATAGAATCAATTAGAAAAAATTATTAATGATAAAGAATGCTTGGTAGCATTACATAGTATGTCAATAAAATTAACTTTTCATGTAATTAGGCCTAATGAAATTATCAAAATTAAATGTCGATTATCCGACATGGCACCGATTAATACGAATTCTTATGATAAATGTCGCAACTGTCCAACATCCAGATTCCAACGAAGTTTCAGAGACCGACAGATATACAGGGTGTACCCAAATAAGTGCAAACTTTTTTAAGGGATGAATCCTTGTCGAAAATTAAAAACTTTTGTTTGAACAACTTGTGACTTCTATCGTAGTTTTTTTTATTTATTCCGCTTGTTTCATTCAGTGGTATTTATTTCTTTGTCATGCCGTACATACGTCATTCTCCCCGAAAATATGCGCAAATGCATAACATTTATTGTGAATGTGGAAGTAGTGCTACTGCTGCAGCAGCGCTTTATGCAGAACTATATCCGATTGCACAATGCCGCTCATAGAATCGCTGATTTGGGGACTATAACCTATAACTCATTTGAAAAGGTTCTTCTTGAAAATATTTCGTCTCTGCGTAATAAAATAATAAATAAAATTTTTGTAATATTATTCAGTGCGAAGTTGAATAATCGATATTGTGGTTTATAGTGTATGTTGATTTAAAAAAATGTTAAATTAGTATTTACTTCATTACATCTCATTGAATGCTTTTAAGCAGTTGATTCGTTATTACTCATAATTATTTGATCATTTCATCTTGATAGGATAAAAATAAAAGACATTATTGACAAAGTCTAATGGAGTTGATTTTAGCTCAGAATAACATCACACTCCAATATTATCGAAATTCTACTCCTTCCAAAAATAATGATCGTATGTTTTATACCATAGTGAAGCCTGGACAAAATGGGCATTCTTTTGTAATGAATATCCAGTTCCACTTGGTTATGTTTTTTCAAACAATAATGTCAAACTGTTGTTAAAAAAATTGGTGTAACTCAAATCTGTCATTTTACCCTCATTTCTTGAAAAATTGTTTTGTTTTCTGAAAAACTGTTTCGTACATCTGACAGCATCACTCATCAGTAATCTTCAGCAGCAAAGATATTTAAATTCATCCCAATTTGTATACATGGCATTAAAAAATCCAAGGTGAGGTAGTGACTTTCCAGAAATTAAAAAAATGCCCATTATCTCGAAAACAGTGAGATTTTCACTGAGGTGAAATTCCGATATTCTGAAAGGTCATGATCTGGTCTATCACCAGTTTCAATATTGTACAAGGTTTACCGGACACCCTGTATATAATTTGCTAATAAATGACTCTGGAACTCGACCAGATAAATGCTAGTCGAGGAGCTCGAAAAACGGAGAACATCGCGGCTTGAGAACTGAGGGCCACCTAATTATCTTTTCTCATCTTTTGAACTCGATCTTTTCATTGCAGGTCAGAAAAAACCCAGCCTACGTCATTCCAAATTTCAAAATTCTTCGGTTAACGAAAGCGTCGTCATAAAACTAATTGCTGGCTGGCCAGATTTCCCATCGTAGGTAATCTGATTACCAGAAATCTAACTATGTAATTCCAAGTTTTGAAACTATTTTACCGGATTTAAGTATTTTCCCATAAAAACATTTATAATCGGACAGAGGCCCTTTGAATTTGAGAAGGAAAAAGAAATAAATAAAAATTATTGAGTTTTATTGTTGGTGAAACCCCTACACATATTTAGCTGCAACATTAACCTCATTATCCAACCTAGCTTTCATGGCTGCTGTTATTTGTCTTTCAGGCCTTGTGTTTGATTATGGGTCCAAGTTTGGAAGATTTAATCCTAGTCATTCATTTTCTTTCCAAATTTGAGAAGCATATTGGGGATATGCCTTATTTTCTGTTTTGTGCTTCACTCAGCGTCAGGGATCAACTATTCAGTAACTATGCACAATTATAACCATGTTCAGAAAGACAACAGTCAACATGGGCTATCTTCCTCTACATAACCAATACTTTTACCTTCTTCATTAACAGTTCCTAACAGAAAATGCTTCAAATTTAGTTAACTCACCAACATCAGAGTTACAAAAGTAAATCTTACCAACTTCTGAGTTACAAGAAACAGAATTATCAGTTATTCTTTCACCTTCTTTAGTTGAAGTGTTGGGAACATTTTTAGATGATGGGGTCTAGAAAGGAAAATATTTTCTCAAATTTCGAATTTGAGCATCAAAAATGGAACTCAGCAACATAAGAGTTTTGTCATAAACGGTGTCTTCCCAATCTTCCACTCTCCTTGAAGAAATAATCTCCAAAAATTATTTTACGATAAAAGAATTCTAGTTCATCGATGGGAAGATCCAAATGGAACAACCATTTTCAAGCAAGTTCTTTTGTTTTCGGGAATCTGTGAAACGTATTCTTTTTGTATTTTCTTACATATTCCAGCAAAATGGAACAAAACATTTGCAACAAGCTCGATTTTTTTGCAAATATTTTTTCAATAAATCCAAATTTAAAAAAAATGAACTTGACACTTGACAGTCTTCACACATGTCAGTGTATCAATTCAGTGTTTTAAACATTTGAAAACAAAGTTTATTACCAACCTGACAGCAAAAAAACGATCACCAATAACCAATAGCCCCTGGAATATTGTTAATTGACAATATTCCACAGGACATCGGTGGCCGTTTTGTGCTGTCAGGTTGGTAATATATTTTCTTGTTCGAAACACTGATTCAATTTAATTATTATAATGTCAACTGTCAATTTCAACGGTCCAACGGATTATTTATCGTCAGGGCTGTTAATATAGGACGAAGAACTCTGATTTATCGTTTTGATATTTTGGATAACTGGAAAAACTGGTAAACACAACTGGAACGTCTATTTCCAGAAAGAAGAATTTTATTACAATCAATATTGATATCAGAACTTTTTCAAAATATTTAACACAACAATAACGAAGAGAATGTATCAGAGCTCGGGGGAGTCTTGCAGGAAACATCCTTCAGGAAACCCCGGAAAAATCTGCCACCACGTCATTTGAAGAGTTGGAATTGATTGAATTAAAACTAGCGAAGTCTGTAGAATTACGAGTAACTGCTTTTCGGTAAAATATGATGGTATGGTGTCTCCAGATTCTCCAAAAGGTCCATATAGAAAGATGAAAAAATTAAGCAACTCTCATCATATTTTGTACGTCTGTTCTGTCCTCGGCCAAAGTATGTAGTAGTGGCCAGATCCGTTCCAAAACCACAGTGAACGATGACTGTATAGAGCTCATAATTGAATTTGAAGGATTCAAAATACAATCTTGTCAATATTGGTATAAGAACCAAAACCCAGTCCACAACAATGTAGTCTCATTAGAGCGAATTGCCATTGTATCTGAAAATGAAGGTTGTTTTTTCCTTCTTTATTGTTCTTCACATTGCTTCACAGTGTATGTTTTTTTTATCTTCTAGATACCAATATTTTTATTCCCAACAACTTTGTTGACGGACCTTGTAGAGGGGAGGGATTACTGGATTAATAACAAGTCCACATGGAAAACATATGAAACCTGCATTTTCTGTTCATGATCCAAATTTGGAAGATGTAATCTTAGTCAAATCAAATCAAATGTATTCACTCGAAGACCCCAAGTCATCCGTTCACTTCTCCAAATTTGTAACCAATACTATTACTTTCTTCAGTAATAGTTCCTAACAGAAAATACCTCAAAGGTTAACTTACGAACATCAGAGTTACAAAAGTTATTCGACTTATATGTACCGAATCATGTAGACGTATTTTTGAAAAGTATAACATTCTGACACCACCCTCTCTATCGTGTTTGTGAAAAAACATAAATATGATTTTGAAACAAATCGTAATTTTCATATCTATCCTACAAGGAGCGGTGAAACAACATAGAACTCAAATATTTCAAAACTGGCCTTTTGCAGCTGGACCCAAGTCTTCTGTAGGTTTCAAAAAGAAAGTTGAAGAATATTCGTTGGAAGAAAGTTTTATTCTGTGAAAGAATTTCTTCAAAGGAAAATGTGAACTTTTGTACCTATTTTAATGTAAAATTAGTTCTCAATGTATATTCATTTTTCGAAACGTAGATGTTCCATTTTGTGTGTGTTCTGTACGCATACTTATTTAATCTCTTGCTGTTCTGGAATATTGTTCCCATATATGTAGTGTAGCCCCTATAAACACAGAGAAAATTTTAGATCATGTCCAAAAAACAGCCGTTTGTCTTGTCGGTGATGCTGCACTTGTAAACTCGCTTACTTCTCTGGAACACAGCAGAAAGTTAGCGACCTGCCTCTGTTTTATAAATATTTTAATGGACGATGCTCTTCTGAAATATCATCAATTGTTGCACCGTTAGCCCGATCGATACTGACCTGTCGAGCTTATTCTGCACATCCCTCAAGTAAATGGCAGAGATTAGTTAATTGTTTGATAATCATAAAATGTCAACAATTTAAATTTCATAAATCTGCTTGGCCACGCATTCGATTCCTGAAATAGTTCATCGCTACAATTTCTAGTTTAAAATTTTTAACGTAGTAAGACATTATATAACTTCAATTAGGAATAGTAACAATTCATTCTTCAATTCATTTGATCTTTTTTGTAGAAGAACGTACCGTTTTTAGTGCACGTCTTCTTACCAAGATTCTTTTATTATTATTGTATTTTGTCGTCTTCGAACAACAAAAAACTTTAATATTTGAACAAACCTGGTAATTTAAGACACCGTATGGTTATTTGCATTAAAACTAACCACATCTGAATTATTGAGCATTGTGGATAGAATTAACATTTTTTTGTGCTGACGGAACTGGAATTAGTGATAATTAAATTGTAATTTTCAAACCACAATCTTTCTGCAATCACCTTCCTGAAACTACTAAAAACATATGATCAATCCAACGACGTTTCACACATTTATCACAATATTATAAAACAGATGGGGGTCATTCTATCCTATTACTGGTTTAGGAGGGCTGAATTTTTTTGAGAGTCCTCAACAAATCTCACTCGACGTGTTTGTGCCTTTTATCCAAATATTCTTTCCGGACTTCTAGCGAAGTTGTTCAAGTTGAATTTCACACCCTGTATATGAAGTTCGAACCTTTTGCTTAGAAATGCATTTTCCGATCCTTCCTACTTTCAACAATTCAAAACCAACATTTATTTTTACCGTCTTTCTTCTTTCATCACAAGATTATTCTGTCGAAGGTGAAAAAAATACTGCTGAAACATCCTGTAAATGAAAGAAACATTTTCGTGTACCTAAATATATCGGATGAGAAATCCGGTATAGGTTCCCAAAATATATTAACATAAATAACGGTTCAGCCGTGCAGATGTTATAAGATCGCTTCTGAAATATAAACACTACTGCAACAGGTTTTAATGAACCTGTCTTAAATAATGAATAAGCCAATATAATTAATTCCGTAAAAATAAACCTTTATTACGTTGACCGTGTGTTGAAGTGGGACAAGCTATAAAAAATGTGTGGTAACACTATTTCAAGTTATCAAGCTGACATTGAAAAATATGTTTATTCGCTACACGACTTAACCGTTACAGAGGCCAGCCAACTCACGAAAATGGATTAAAAAACCATTACCTTTCTTACAATTGTACAGAGCGGTCCATCAAACTTTCGTCGATGAAATGACAAATATTAAGTGATAATTCTGTAAAGGGCCAATTTATACAACATTGTCATTATCATAGTCCTTATCACTGTCACTGTCTCAATCAAAACTATACATTAATAATTATGAGTTTTGACTTGTGACTCGTTTATTGTGTTTCGGAAAAAAAATCAGCCCAAGAAGAAGGTTTAAGGTTTGAACGTGAGTGGGCCCGTATCAGGCCCTCCACTGCGGCCAATGGCCTATTGTGGCTCTAAGAAGAAGGTACTCTTATTCAAATGATTGAAAAATGTCCCCTTTGGAATGAAAAGGCAATAATGACAGTGTTGTCATCTGTCAATTTTTAATTTTCAAGCTAATTATCATATTCATAATCACCATCAGTGGCGGATCCAGGGTACTGGTTTTAGGGGGGTAATAAATATAAAAATTCTCATACAAGTCAAATATCAGTCATCTGAACGATTCGACAGGGCACACATTATTTTTGTAATGAAAAATTGTCTTCATTTGTAATGAAATTGCCGTCTTTCCCAAATAATTTCGAAAAGGTAAACAGAGAACTGGAAACTGATTTTTGTCGTTTTTTTATGTAAACCCCCAAACTTTGTGAATACAAAACAAAATTTACGATATAAACATTTTGAAATTTCCTAAAACTTCAACCAGAATTGTTTGAAATGTTTGGAGGGTAGGTCTATAACACCTCACTCTTTCCTACATTTTTTGTATTGAAAGAATGGTAGTCATTTACGTGTAGTTTCCTATATCTATTACTGCCTAATGAAGAACGGCAAGCGAAAAGCAATAATTTTTTACTCCTCGGCATTTAACGAGAACCATCACTTTCTACAACCCAACAAATTTCGAGTATGAAGTAGAAAACACAAAGCTTTCTTTACTCATCAATATCCAGCTGATCTTCAAGGGATTCCTGAAATCTCTCATTCTCAACAAGTTGTATCTCATTCTTCACTGCACTTCGTCCACATCTACATCATCAGTTGATGTTGATGGCTGGAATGATGCAGCCCCAATATCCAACTGATCTATATACAAGGAATTACTTGACTTCCTCCTGTTTGTCAAAATGTATTGCATTCTATGCTGAACTCGAACAGGTCACTATTTCTTATTCAGCTTTGGTAGGTGTTACTTCACAACTGGGCCGTAGTGGTCGAGCTGGTAGAGCGTTCGCCTCTAAAGCGTAGGGTCGAGGGTTCAAATCCCCGCCTGGTCATCGGTCTCGTGCATGGCATCACACGTTAAATGGTAAGGGTTGCGTCTACCCTAGCTCACACAAGTCTCTCGATGACTTCTGAGGGTTGTGTGTAGGGGTGCAATCGGTTGACTGGAATAACAATATTTTATCTTATTCGTAAACTTGTTTTCAACAGATTGAGGCCACCTGATAAAAAATGAATCCAATGTGGTGGCCGGTAGCTCAGCGGTTCGATGCATGGGACGTTTTTTCAATGTGTCGGCCGTTGAACCTTCCGCTAGCATATGACCCGGTTCGAATCCGGAGTATGTGGGATGTAAGTTGCCAATCCCGATGTCTTGTGTTAGCTTGAAGTATGCACCGACCACCCGTAGTGGTGATGTAGGTTTTCCGGATTTTTCTGCAGCTAAAAAGTGAATACGCCACCAAAAATCAGTAAGTCGCCCCGGAGCGCCACGGAAAATGATAATAATAATAGCCGTCCACTACCCGCACGGGCTATGCCTTTGGGGGATGTAATTACCCCCTTTACCCCTCCTGGATCCGCCACTGATCACTATCACAGTCCTAGTCTCAGTCGTTGTCTTAAAAAAAATTTATATTTATGCATCACAGTCATTAGTTCGAAAATAAAAACTTGATAGGTCATAATACTGTCATTAGTATCTTTTTATCCCAAAGGAGTAGACATTTTTCAATCATTTCAATAAGAGTACCCTCCTCCTGGCTTGTTTTTTTTTTCGAAACACAATGAACAATAGCAAAAAACAAGGATAACAAGTCAAAACAAATAATTATTTATAACATTTGTCGAATAGGTATCGACGCGCATGTGCGTTGTGCATGTCGTCCTAATCATAAGCATACAAATTGAAAATTGCCAACTTTGAAGGTCAAATTCTTATTATTGAGGTGGCCGTTCAATGGCATGCATGCTGGCTTCTTTCTGCTCGGACGGCGAATCAGTGACACGTAAATAACTCAAATTTGGTAAATATATTTGTAACATAATGGAGTACTTGTTGACACTATCGAAATAATTTTTTTTCAAAAAATTCGTGATTTTTTTTTGCGGAAGTCAACAAATCGATATAATTCACGTTTCTGGAAAATTTCAACAAGAAGACCTATTGAAATCGTTCAAAACCCAACATAGACCAATTTTTCACACCGTGTTTTTGAGAAATGCGAGCAGAACTCGGAATTAGGCGGCTATATTCCAAAATCTAGCAGATTTATAAGAAATTGCATCTTATTACTCACTGAGTCAGTTCAGCCATTTGCGAATAGATTGCGCCCAAGATGCATATAACTCCTGGTGGAATTACTTATAGCTGTGAAATTGTCATCCAAAACTCTTGATTCATGACATTTTTATTGCGTCAAGAGAGTTTACTCAATTTTAACATAGATGGCAGGCAAATCATTACCAATCATGATGACTTGACATGTCGTTTTGATAAACGCATGCTGCGTCATCGACATAACCTCAAATTGAACCATGTCATGATAGTCATGACGAAGTCGAGACTCACAAAAAAATGCTATACACTACCCTAACTTTTACGAATGACAGAAAAACACAAGAACAAATAAATAACAATAACCCAACAACTAAAAACGTCGCAAAACTACCGAACTGAGCGAAAAGTATTAAAAGAATAGAAAAATCACACGATAAATACCAATATGCAATGTAATTGACATATAACCTCAAAATAATGTTAACGTTCAAAAACTCAAAAAATGTATCTAGTAGGCACTTCGGATTGTTGGAAACCCCACTATATTCGACTTAAGCGTCATCCATTGACGAATGGAACAAACTCTATTGACGCAATTACAGGATCAAGAACTTTAGTTGAAACAAAAGCGAATCAGTAAACGCACCAGGAGTTATATGCATCTTGATTGCGCCACAGTAGAATTCATTATCTTTAAAATTATGAATGAACTGAAATTTGGGTGATGGCAATGAACAAGCACAGAATAGAGTAGAATAAAAGATGTTGACAAATATTCGCATTGAGCGGCGAGAAATGCTTTTTATAAATTTTGTCGCTTCATAGGCGTGCATATGAGGGGCAGCTCAATATATTCTTTTGTTCTTTAATTCATTTATCAGATTCTGAAATAAGAGTCACTATAGTATGGAAAGGTTTTATTGAATTCATAGATCGTTTTTATACATATCCACATAAACTTATTAATTTATTTTTAATGATGAGTTGACCCGGACGTTGCTGTATTAAAATATCTTATATTCAAATATTTCAAATTACCTTCTGTAGTTATATATAGGTTATATCCTTAAAAGCTTTGTGAACGAGAATTGTATTTCTTCCGATATTAAAGCAAATTTTGATGGATTGATAGAGGGGACAGTGATTTCACAGTAGAAAATTGTAAAATTGAAATAAAAATTGAGTGTTGGAGCTATTCTGTAAACAAATTATATACCCAGTAATAAAAGGAATAAGTCTCTTTATTTTCTTATACCTAGGTATAATGAAATTCTTACCTGATAATCATTAACAGATAAATCATCAAAATAATCCACAGTATGATTGAATTATTAGCAGAGGCGAAACTTTCGAGGCGTTAGGAAATTTGCATATTGATTGATATTTTAAAATGGTCTGATATAAATTCTTGAATATTACAGTTTCATAAAGATTTATAGAAAAAAAATAGTCTAGTGTTGAACCTCGATCAATATATAGGTACACATATACTGTGAGTCAAAGATAATAATAGATAATTATAATAATAATAATAGTAAAACCATTTTCGTCATAGTTTTTATCTTCTGTCGAAACGAACATCGTTGGAAAAGAAGAGTAAAAAATAGAATAAATATCGATAAATCTTTGAACTCTGAAGGCTTCACCCAAAGCATTCTGTTTCTGATTGAGACTAAAACTGAAGAAATTGCATAAAAGCCCATACTGAATGTACAGTTGTAATTTGATTTTATGATTGAGACAGTGACTGTGATTAGGACTATGATAATGATAATGGTGCATCAATTGGCCCTTAGCATACACGGATGATTGGCAGTAACCATGCAACAGGTAGTCTAGGAATTGGCTTTAAGATGTAAAATGGGAACCAAATATTTGAGAGGCACATTTGGTAATACTCCTTTCAAATGTTCCAGAAGTAATATTTTTCATACAGTCACCAACTGCGACGAATAAAGAAAGTAATGATAGCCAGACAACGGAATGTCTCTTCACTAACTCATCTAATTAACGTCAAACACTAATAATCATCGACTGTGACTAACAATGGATGCATGATGAATGTAGTTCACACGTTAAACCGTAACTTTGTCACCTCAACTATGTTCACACACAATTGTTTTATTGTTTATCATACCAGGATCCCAAGAAAGAAATCTGTCATGGTCGTCTTTAGAATTCATGTCTGCTGTACTTTGATAAATGATAGATATTTGAGTTGTATTTTTAAATGACACATTAATTGACTGACAACTCTGACGTCTCAAATAACTACGTAAACAAATATCATACTTTTATAGTTTGGTTTAGTTTATATGAAACAATGGGACTGTATTAAAATCAGGGTTTATTGAAGAAATCTGCATTAAAATGACGTCAAATATTCATGTTTATAACTGATGACACTCACGTTTAAGTCCAATACCATTGTTTAAATAGAACATAGTCAATGCCTGTGGAAAAGGTATTGGACACAAACGCGAGTGTCATCTAGCGTGATTAGTTACAAACATGAATATTTGACGTCATTTTAATGCAGGTTTCTTCAAAAAACCCCGATTTTAATGCTTTTCCATTGTTTTAATCAAGTTACGACATGACTTGGAGGCCAGATCACTGAAGTTACGACATGGATGCGAGCTCACTATCGCCATCTACATGTCGCATCCATTTTGATCCAATTATGATCCCATAAGGTTGACTAACTATCTTCTATATAAACAATGCCAATACCTTTTCCACAGGCATTGACTAACTATTTTCTGTTTAAACAATGATAAAACGTTTGAAGCAAATCAAAAAATATCGTAAAAGTAATGGTCAGTCAATTTCAGAAGTAAAAATAATAATAACTTACAAAAACGAACAGAAACAAGCAAAAGAACACAAAGACAAAATATAAAAATATAAAAACAAGAACGTATGTGTGTTGACATTATAAACATTTAAAAAGATTTACCTACGTATTCTTTGACAGAATAGAAACAAAACCTTAAAAAATAATTTTTTGTACAACTGTCAAAAATACTTGACATTTCTGCACCTATATTGATTCGTAAATGTTAATTTTTTTTCACCGTGAAAAATAGCTATTTATTATATAAATTCGTAAAGTAGGACTTTCTTGTAGGAGCGTGAAGTTTGTTGAATGAGGCGCAGCCGAGTTCAACAAACACGCGAGAACAAAAAAGCCCTTTACGAAATTGTATCATACAAAGTTTTTTCTTCTACAGTTATTAAATTGCCAAATTGTAGCAATTATATCATTAATTTGAATGTTTAATGATATGAATTGTCGTATTATCAAATACAGACTTCCAAGTTATATTTGACGCAAAATACCGTTTTTTCAAAAATGCGTAAGTGTATGAACAGTGTGTAGAAAATTACTTTACGCACAGTTGATGATTTTACGCACAGGTGATTTTTTTACGAACTTGTACGAAAAAGTATGACTTTACACACTGTCAGCAGTGCGTAAAAGCTTAGTTTACTCACTGTCGTAGTAAAAGTTTTTTGTTTCACCATGAAAAAAATACTTTTTCACTGCCAAAATAATTCACAAAATAATCATACTAATAATAATACTTTTTGAAGGATTTATTATTAACAGAGTCAATTATCAGTTGATTATTCATCATAAAACAATTTCATTTATTGGAATAATAATTGAGTAAAGTTTGAACAATTACTTCCAGAAACGTTAGATATTTCTTGAAGAGTTGATTCCACCATTTTATCAGATATTTTAATTTGTTTGGAAGAAGATGGACAATTCAATATTTTGTTACACCGAAAACACAGATCGAATATCTTCGAAACGTATGTGTTGTGAATGAAATACAAAAACAGGTCGATTTTTAATCCAAGGGGGACATCTTCCTATCATAACCTCAACTGTCATACCTCTCCCCCACCTCTTGGGCACTATCAACCAAACAATTTGAATAGGGAAAGTAGTGAGTGTGACACATCTTCGAAAAGGTAATTTCATAAGGAATTCAGCCATGTCAATTTTTGCCACCAAACTTTTTATTTTGGCGCCCTCTTGCGGGAAAAATAACTGTTCCGTATTCCAAATTATAATACTGCATTTGCAAGCTATTTTGACATAAATTCGGTGATTATGGAATTTTTTTAAGAAAAAAAACAAAATGGTAGGACAACCTACAAATAAAAAATATTGAAATTACTACTAATCTTACAAAATTATGATTATATCTGTACCTTATAAGTGAATTTGATCCGTTATATTAAATTAATTTATTGATATCATCCCTTGATAAAACTTTGGATTTCTTTCCTCTGTAACCGACGCTTTTGTTCTTAATGAGCCGACCCAATTTTGAAAACTTCCTTATATCAATATTTTCCTTAACTTCAATGTACTTTTCAACATTGAGTGGACACTCCATAACATATATTTTATAATTTTTGATTTTTCTTCAATATAGTATACAAGCACATTTTCAGAAACCTTTTTTATAGCCTTGTTACTTTAGCAATAAAGTTCAGCAATATTTGCATTTTTTTTCATACGAATAGTGGAAAACAGTTTTATATTTCAGTGTGTCAATCAAAACAAATTGAGGAAAAAAACACATTTTCAAAAAAAAATTCCGGGTGTCCAGGGCCGGTTTAACTCCAGCAATTTTCGTCAACTTCCTCAATATGGATGGACTCTGCCATCATCATAATCTAGGAAAAATTTCAGGATAGGGTGCAAAAAAACACCACATGTTCAAAATAATTTTTCCGGGCGTCCAGGGCCGGTTTCACTCCAGCAATTTTCGTCAACTTCTTTAATATGGACTCTGCCATCATCATAATCTAGGAAAAATTTCATGATAGGGTGCGGAAAAACACCACTTGTTCAAAATAATTTTTCCGGGCGTCCAGGGCTGGTTTCACTCCAGCTATTATCCTCAACTTCCTTAATATGGACTCTGCCATCATCTTATTCTAGGAAAGTTTTTGGGATAGGGTGCAGAAAAAAACCACATGTTCAAAATAATTCTTCGGGGCGTCCAGAGCCGGTTTCACTCCATCAATATTTCTTAACTTCCTTATTATGGACTCTGTCATCATCATAATCTAGGAAAGTTTTCAGTATAGGGTGCAGAAAAATGTCACATGTTCAAAATAATTTTTCCGGCCGTCCAGGGCCGGTTTCACTCCAGCAATATTTCTCAACTTCCATAATCTAGGAAAGTTTTCAGGATTAGGGTTTAGAAAATAGCCGCATGTTCAAAATGATTTTTCCGGGCGTCCAAGGCCGGTTTCACTCCAGAAATATTTCTCAACTTCCTTATTATGGACTCTGCCATCATCAAAATCTAGAAAAGTCTTCAGGATAGGGTGCATAAAGGAACCACATGTTCAAAATGATTTTTTCGGTCGTCCAGGGCCGGTTTCACTCCAGCAATATTTCTCAACTTCCTTATTATGGACTCTGCCATCATCATAATCTAGGAAAGTTTTCAGAATAGGGTGCGGAAAAACCGCATGTTCAAAATAATTTTTCCGGGCGTCCAGGGTCGGTTTCACTCCAGCAATATTTCTCAACTTCCTTATTATGGACCCTGTTATCATCATAATCTGGGAAAGTTTTCAGGATAGGGTGGAAAAAAATGCCACATGTTCAAAATAATATTTCCGGGCGTCCATCTATATTTCTCAACTTCCTAATTATGGACTCTGCCATCATCATAATCTAGGAAAGTTGTCAGGATAGGGTGCGGAAAAAACCCACATGTTCAAAATAATTTTTCCGGGCGTCCAGGGCCGATTTCACTCCAGCAATATTTCTCAACTTCCTTATTATGGACTCTGCCATCATCATACTCTAGGAAAGTCTTCAGGATAGGGTGCGGAAAAAAACACGTGTTCAAAATAATTTTTTCGGGCGTCCAGGGCCGTGTTTTTTTTCTGCACCTTATCCTGAAAACTTTCCCAGATTATGATGATGGCAGAGTCCATATTGAGGAATAAGGAAGTTGAGGAATATTGCTGGAGTAAAACCGGCCCTGGACGCCCGAAAGAATTATTTTGAACATGTCGTTTCTTTCCGCACCCTATCCTGAAAACTTTCCTGGATTATGATGATGGCAGAGTCCATATTAAGGAAGCTGAGGAATATTGCTGGAGTGAAACCGGCCCTGGACGTCCGGATTTTTTTTCCACTCCCTAATCCAAAAACTTTTCTAGATTATGTGATGGCAGAGTTCATAATAAGGAAGTTGAGGAATATTGCTGGAGTGAAACCGGCCCTGGACACCCGGAAAAATTATTTTGAACATGTGGTTTCTTTCCGCACCCTATCCTGAAAACTTTTCTAGATTATGATGATGTCAGACCATATTAAGGAAGCTGAGGCATATTGCTGGAGTGAAACCGGCACTGGAAGTCCGGAAAAATTATTTTGAACTTGTGGTTTTTTTCCACACCCTATCCTAAAAACTTTCCCAGATTATGACGGCAGAATCCATAATAAGGAAGTTGAGGAATATTGCTGGAGTGAAACCGGTCCTGGACGCCCGGAAAAATGATTTTGCTCATGTAATTCTTTTTCTCAATCCATTCTGATTGACACATTGAAATATAAATCTGTTTTGAGAAGTTTCTCCTGAATTTTGTCTTCCATTCCGTCGAGTTTACTCTTGGAACTCATATCTATTCCAAAAACTTCGAATAGAAATGTTTCTGGGTCCTCGCCCTCCTGAACTAATCCCTCGGCAAGTCTTGTTTGAAGCACGGCCTTTTTACCACTTGTGTCAAGTTCCCTCTCATCCAGTTCTTGCTTCAATTCCGCAACCTTCAATTCAACCAGCCGAACTTTTCTCGAACACATTTTGTCTTAGTCTATATCTCACAGTCTATTTCACGGGTCACCAGTCTATTATTATTATTATTGTCTATCTCACACAGTCTATTTTCCGGACACTAGTCTATTACTATTATTATTATCTATTTCACACAGTCTATTCCACGGCCACCAGTCTATTATTATTATTATTGTCTATTTCACGCGCGAAAATAATTTTCCGAAATACACAAAGATTCTACTTACACGAACACTCTGTATTTAAAAATCGCACTTCTAACACCAAATGTAGTATGTTTAAACTCTAATTCACTCTAAAATAATTTATTTAACGAAATACAATGATTCACAATACTCTAATTTATATAACAATTAGTCTACTATTTATATTCGACTTGCATTTCACTAACTGCCCGTCCCTCTGCTGCGTCGTTCTTTTTATTTTCACTGTTGACTTCTCCGAATACTCTAGAATTTTCCATCGAATCGTCCAGATTCTTCTCGGTGCAAGCGCAAAGACGTTCACCCGCGGCCGGGCGCCGGCTACGTAAGAGTTCAGGTCCGGCATCGCCCGCAGCTTCGCCACAATATCTATTCGAGGATTAGATCTAGGCGGGAATGTTTCAAGTGCAATAATAAACTTATCATATATGCGAATTCCTTGAATAATTTTCACTCAGAAAACTTTTCAGAATGTAAAAATTATTATGAAGAAGTGATTCCTAAACCTTCACACCTACCACGTTCGAGGCAGCTTTGAGTGAAGTAGCAAATAAACCGGAATTACCTTCAAAAAATGATAGCATATTTGTAGGTTGGGAACAAATAGGAACTGAAAAATATTTCTTTGATATTTATCTGGACAATTTTCTCAATTCATCATACATCATCGAGTTGACATAATGTGTTTCTAAATCACCCCGCTGATGTTTTTTGAACTTTCGCTACTTCCATGGTCATCATCTTCTTTTTTGGTATCCATTTGTATATTTGTTTAGGATATAATTTTAAAATAAGGGTTAACAGAGGTTTTCAATGAATTCAGAATCAACATGAACCCACCTTCTTTATTATATAAATAAAAGTCGTTGTACAACCTATACGTATTTGAACATTTCCATCTATAACTTTACTCACGTCCATAACACTCATATTTATTTTAACTAGAGGCTGTTCACTACCAAAATCGTTTTAATGTGAGTAGGTAAGTTTTTTGAGCTTCAAAATACAACCAAACTAAAATGTACAGAAATTAAAGTCCATATAATATGTTTCAAACTACTTTCAATGTCAATAGTGTCAATTTCTGCTACGATTTAGGAATTTTCATTTTTTAACCAATTATCTACTTTTGCTACCCTCAAATTTGATCGTAGCGAAAGTAGAGAAAGTAGATATATTTGGTGTCAAAAAAAAACAGTTGTGTCAAATTCCACTTCTACGAGAAGAGCATTTGTGCCTACAATAAAACGCACCAATAATCAACATCCATCTTCTTGAAAATAACTTGAAATTGAAGCTACTACGAGCAAATACAGTCAATCAAACACGCGGCGTGCCAACAAACCGTTTCTGTAGTAACGACACAGAAATACCACTGGATGCTGTGAAATTGTATTGGAAGTATTGATAACATTGAAGATAACATGTATGGAAAAGAGAAGTATTATTTAGTTATTTTGGACTTATTTTTTTCAGAAAGGAAAATTTTTTAATACGATTTTTCTGAAAACATTGAATAATATTTTCAAGACAACAGTCGTTTAAAAGCGATGACTCATCGGGACAAAAAACCACGTCAAGATGTATTGGAAGTATTTTATTTTTAATATATTTCAGACGATGTAAATTCACAGTTGTCCAAAAAAAATTTGTATTTCGTGTATAAAATTCATGTTTTCATGGCTCATTCCAGAGAATTCTTGGCCTCGACCTGCGGACTCGGCCAAAAATTAACACTCTCATATGCCATTAAAACCTTCCGGGACTGGCATGAATATTTTGTGATCCAGGACTGGCGTGGGACTGTGAGTCCGCACACTAGATATTTGGCAATTACTTCCTTCTCTGTTTTTTTTCTTGCTTATTTGTTCGAAAACATTAGGTAACCTATAGATCACAAAATAGTATGAGCTAATATACAAAAAATACTTGCTCTCCTTCAAAATGAGCCGAAGAATGCAGGTCAAAAACAGGATTGGGAACTGGCGTCGGACTCTCACTCCGCGCAATCTAATGGATCAGGACTTGGCTGGACTCTCAATTGGCAATACTCAAAAACGATAGTATCCACGAACTTCAAACTCTCGTGATAGACTGATTGTCCAATTCTTGAAGAATACTGAAACGCACCGAAATTTCTGCACGCCAGTCCCGGAACGTTTTAAAAAAACACTCATTTTACGCAGTTAATGCAAAATTAACTATTTAATTGTTTTTTTTTTGTACGTTACTTCTTATAATTATTTGCAGTCATAATTCTTAGTCATCAGATTTTGAGAAAATGTGATCTATAAAGGTATCGCTGCTCTTGAAGCTTCTGATAATGGCATTGATTGTGGAATAAAATCCAAATTCGTGTATTATGTTGATGTATATTCCATTGAACCTCGAACATATTTCATACTTGAACCAATACTGAAAAATTTACTAACTCAAGGGAACAACAATTTTTGAAAGGAATTCATGAATTTGTCTCGGGTAGTGACCCTAATCATACTCATAGACTGTAAAATTATGATGTACCCGTTTCAGTACGATCTAGAAAATTAGCTCAGCTCATCCTGCGAAAAACTCTCTCATTATTTAACGATTTTAAATAGATTAAAATAGCACCAAACTTGGAGCTCGTGCAATTTTCATGGGAGTGGAGCATGACCCGAATTCTGTAGAATTTTGGTAATTTCACGGTGTATCTCTATCTTAAGACAGGTAAGTACCTTTTGAATAATAAATTTTGCAAGATTACAGCAGTTGTCACGGTTGAAAAGATGAGGCCGAGAGTAACAATGAATGAAACGACAATATCCGGTGTTGCCGGTTATTGCAGCTAGTAATAAATGAATCAGATTGAGTAAATCACTCACATCTTGGTAGAAAAAAATAACAGGGCACAAGAACGAAATAAAAAACAAAGTGAAATTATGGAACAGATGAGCATTAGACAGAAAAAAATGTTGGTTTGCATTTGAGTATGACGATAGTCTCATTATAAATGAAAACGAAATAAACGAAAACAAAATTCATGATTATATCCTCAAAGGAAAATAAAAGTCGATGTTCAAATAAAGGGATGAAGCATTCAAGTAATTGGGAGTGATCACTGATAACCAACTCCATTTTAACAGTCGTGACTATATCTAGAAAAAAATTGCGCGAAAAATAGTGTTCATGTTTAGGTTTAAAGATGAACTAAATTAGAGATTTAGAGAATTTAGACATACTGAATTAACATTTCACAAGTCAATCATTGCACCTCATATCGATTATTATGACACTTTACTGTTTCTTAAGTAATGAACAGATCAATAAACTTCGAAAAGTCCAAAATCGTGCAATTTGAGCGATTCTGAATTGTAAGAGGCGTATACCAATCACAACAATGCTAAACAAACTGCAATTAATGAACATTGAACAAAGAGTTTCATATAGTGCACTGATTTTTTAGATAAATTGAAAAATATCATGTTGCCTTCCTATTTATTAAATGAGCTGAATTATGTTCAAGATGTACATTGTCAGAATACTAGAAGCAGCTAATGATTTTTATATAAACCCTGAAAATGTTTTCTGTGATGCTATATGCACCAGGATATATTGAAAAATTCTTAGCCTTCTATAGAACCAAACAAAATTTCAATGTAAAAATATTTTATTACTCAACATATTCTCCTCTTAATTAGATACGTTTATTACAGCGAACCTGCAACGTCTCTAGACCTTTAAAAATAAATCCTCCTACCCCTATAGAAAGTACACACTTTCCTCCCTCAAACCAGGGAGGAAACTCATACTTTTCCTCCCTAGGGAGGAAAGTACTTTTCCTCCCCCTCATTTCAAGTAAGTTGTATACGATGAAACTTGTGAATCTATTATAATCAAATTGTTTCCGTAATTTCTAGAACATCTTATATATCCTGTATTCTGATAAAAATCAAACATGAATGTTACTTCTACTCTAGTTCTTTATTAGCTATTTGTGTACTTAGAGCGCAAAATGATTGATTGTTGCTCGACAAAGAGATTAATCTTTGGAGAACGACAATGACACTTTGTGCTCGAAATACACACATTATTTTTTCTACAAGCGCAGCTCTTAGAAAAAAATGATCGACACTTCATTCAAATAGGCACATAACATTACTTAAGAGAAAATCACTCAATAGCAATCCGAAATGAATAAGCTATCTAAATGTCCAATAATTCAAATCACTAACAAGAAAAAGGTAAAATAACGTTCTTGAAAAAAAAAAAGTTGTAATTGCCAGGAGATGAACCCGGGACCTTCGGATTACAAGCCCAAGACGCTAGCCATTGCACCACCGCAGATTCTCGGATACACATTACTGTATTGTCTATACTTTCCATCAAGTAAGAATAGGTCTATTTGCAAACAAAGTCACAGAAAGGTTTTATTGAGTGGGTAGGAGGAAAAATCATATGTATTACATGGGAGTAAAGTGTCTTTTCCTCCCTAGTTGTCTATTCTTCTCTCTCTGCAAACCAGACCTCAACAGCTTTTATTATCTTCTCGTTGGAAGAAAATTTACGACTTTTCAAACTTTTTTTCAGTTGAGGAAAGAGATGGTAGTCGGACGGAGCCAAATCTGGTGAATAAGGGGTTCTAGTAATTCAAACCCTAAATCACGAATTTTTTGCATGGCATCATGAGATTTGTATGCAGGGGCGTTGTCCTACAAAAACAAAACACCTTTGGATAGCTTTCCGCGTCTTTTCTCTTTAATTTTTTTTCCGTTGAGTGGTCAGTAATGTCGAATAGTAATCTCCAGTTATTGTTCTACCCTTATCCAAAAAATCAATCATGATTACTTCATGACAATCTCAAAAAACTGAAGCAAGAACTTTTCCAGCAGATTTTTGGACACGAAACTTCTTAGGTCTTGGAAAACCAGAGTGTCGCCATTCCATCGATTGTTGCTTTGTTTCTGAATCGTAGAAATGTACCCAAGTCTCATCCATAGCAACAATTCGGTTTAAGAAGTCTACATCGTTTTCAAATCGAGCACAGATTGAACGCGATGCTACTAGGCTTGCACGCTTTTGGTCAACATTCAAACATTTGGGGATCCATTTTGCAGCAATTTTTCTCATGTCCAAATTGACGTGAACTATATGATGAACGCGTTCGTATGAAATATGCAGTGCTTCAGATATCCGTTTTAGCCCAATTCGACGGTCTGTTAAAATCATGACATGAACTGCATCGATATTTTCGGGGACTGACACTGAAACTAGCCTTCCCAATCGGTCATCATCTTCAGTCTCTTCAACCTCTTTTGAAGCTTACAGTACAATTTTTCACGGTCGCATACGAAGGACATTGATCACCAAGGGTATTAAGCATATCTTCGTAAATCTGCTTACCTCTTAACCTTTTTAAATACAGGTACTTGATGATGGCTCGATACTACAATTTTTCGATTTTCACAATTTCGGTGGACATATTTTTTCTTTTACTTTATTGCGTAACTCTGGTTTACTTTTTTACGACGGCTTACTAGTGCCACGGCGAAAATAAAAAAATCTGTCAATTGACACATTTAATCTGTCAATTGACACATTTAATCTGTCAATTGACACATTTAATCTGTCAATTGATACATTTAATCTGTCAATTGATACATTTAATCTGTCAATTGACACATTTTATCTGTCATTTGACACATTTAATATGAGGTGATTAGAGCATTTCCATGCTGAAAATTGTAGAAATTTTTATTTCCGTCAACTTGTTGCACCCGTACGCCGAACCACCATAAGTCTTCGAGAGACTTGTGCAAGCTAGGGAAGACGCAACCCTCACCTTTTAACGTGTAATGCCGTGCACGACACCGATGTCCACGCTAGGAATCGAACCCAAGACCCAATGCTTGAGAGGCGAATGCTCTACCAGCAAGACCACCACGGAGTGGGTAGTTCGAACATGACTAGTGAATAGACATGAGCTAACCTAGCTTTTTATTTTGTTTTTAGTTTTTGTTGTTGCATCGATAAAAATGATTTCTAGAAACCTTTCTAGAATGATCCAATGGTGTGCACCCGACTATTTTTAAAAAAAGTTAAAAATTATTTCCCCCCATCGAATCCCAATTTTTTTTGGCCCACCCAACCCCTCCACTGAAAAAAAGTCAAAAACGGTCCTCTACAGTACCATATTTTTTGTTTTTTTTTTAAATTTTCTTTTCCAATTTTTTTTTCATTTTCGAAAATCCGCGGACACGCGCACTGCCTAAACGGGGGGTCGTATCAAGAAAAGTGAAGAATACAAATCTTTCTAGAAATATCCAAGGGTGTGCCAAGGGCTATTCAAACAAATAAAAAAAAATATTTCACAATTATTATTATTTTTTTTACAGATTAAATGTGGCAATTGACAGATTAAATGTGTCACTAGTACGCCGTCGTACTTTTTTGACGTCAAACTTTACACTGACATTTCCACTAAGTTATTGTTCGTTGCTATGGTAACGCAATATTTTGTTTATGCAGGGAACTGGTCTAGGCTAACTAGATATCAATACATCCTCGTACAAAAGGTCTAGTCTTGTTCAACAAATTGCCTTGTGATAATATGATAAATAATCATGGTGGGATACACTTCTCTAGTCTGAAAAGCTATTTAAGTTTTTTTATTGGTGCCCCATTTCACCTATTTAAAGCACGCCTCATCCTGTTTAAATTGAACTTTCAAAACGTGCGATCTTTCAAGTTACCATGGTAACATCAACAACTCGAGAAACGTGGAGTCTGAATGACAACTCTTTGATTATTGATCTGACAGCAGCAACCTGTAACGTCAAATACACAACCAGTTCATTTATATTTATTTCCTTTTGCTTTTACTACTATTTAGTACATAATCTAACTTTAATGAAACGAAAGAAACACAATTTTGTCTTATTTCCACTAGTTTTTTATATTTACGACCGGTTTCGGGCTTTATCCCATTATCAAGTATAAAAACTAACTAATACAATTGTACTCTTAAACCTAGTTATATAGGGAGTTAGTAGGTGAACTGGATGGAGAGGTAATTAACAACAGATTCATTTTCTTTCCTTTATTACATGTGTGTAGGATTTTGAGATTATCTTAAAATCCTACACACATGTAATAAAGGAAGGAAAATGAATCTGTTGGAAGCCATGGAAATCAATAAATCAATTAAAAACCCGAAATATAGAACCCTCAACGAGCAACTCGATTTATGTAGGTCTCCACTTTTGAATTTGTGATTTTGACAACCCAGGTAATTTCCATTTCATTTATTTTCATTTAATTACCTCTCCATCCAGTTTACCTGCAAACTCCCTATATAAGTAGGTTTAAGAGTACAATTGTATTAGTTAGTTTTTATACTTGATAATGGGATAAAGCCCGAAACCGGTCGTAAATATAAAAAACTAGTGGAAATAAGACAAAATTGTGTTTCTTTCGTTTCATTAAAGTGATCATGAATTTCCATAAAATAAACAAGTCATCAATTACACAAAACATAATCTAACATTGACAATAAATGACAAAAATTCCTGAAAATCTTCCCTGCTGAGATTAGCACCCACTTATGTAATTTCAAACTTGTTCCAGGTCTTCTTCTCCAGATATAATGTAAATGTATGAACAAAGATTTAAATAATTATATAAGATGAGTTAACACAAACTACGAATGTAGTGGCCAGCAAATACAAATGAATAGTGAAATAACTGAAGATGCTCTACTAATGCATAACACCTTCAACATAGTTACAAAATATTACAATTAAAACAACATCAATATTTAAATTATTTTCTAATACTTTCCTACTTTCAAAAAAAAAGTCATATACACCTAAGACGTAGGCAAGTACCTGTCAGAAAACAACTACTTTCCTGGCTGAGACCACGACGGGTATTGAATTATATCTAACAGATACTTGTGCAACGTTCCTCATCGAAGAGGAAACAATTGCAAGTGCTCCCTGTAACCAACTAGCAGAATCATGTTTAGAAATAGCGGTTATGTTTATATAACATGACCTCCAATCTCATTGTTTCTGCACTTGTTCTTCGTTATCGTTTCGGAAAGTCTTGTGACTCTGATGGAGATTTCACAAAACCTGCTTCCCGGCTCATGATTGATGACATCAGAATTCAACCAGATTTTGAATTTTATGAATGGAATTGAAATGACAGTTGTTTCAAGGATTCCGAAACGATTTTACTATTTCATCCATAAATACGTCATGTGATCTTTCTTGACTCTCTTTGGCATGTGTTTTAATTTTTTTTATTCATTGACATTTTGAACTCTATGGGTAGGTATTGTACTGTTTTGAAGACCACTGATGTGCTATAAATGTTTTGATATATTCGAAATAATCTTATTTCCTGTGATCATTAAGGCTGTTCCCTATATTCTCTGAAACGTCTCCTCAAATTTTTCGAACATCTCTAGTCCGATTTCAATGAAACATGAACCTATCTGTTCAGAATATTGTACTCTTACCCGGAAAGTTATTTTCATTATTTATTGTAAAACATTTTGATCCAAACTAATTAAAATATAGATATTTCTCGAGTCAAAATACTTTTCGTAAAAGTGCATAGAAAGTCACTTTCTCATATAGCATACGGGTGTCCCAAATTTTATGTGACAGGCAATATCTGGTTTGTTGGAGGAGATATACAAAAATGTTTTTCACAAAAGTTTTATGAGTTCATGAGAGCTAGATTTTGATATAATTTTTAAATATACAGGGTGTTACAGACCAAAATTCCATTTTTTTTAAATAGAACGCCCTGTATATCATTACATATTCAGATGCTACGTTAAATTCTGATATCATTTCATGTTTGGTTTTTGAAATTCGGTTACGGCGTTGTTGAGTTATTGCACTTTTCCTTAAATGTAAGGTTTCAAAAAAACTTATTTACTCGTACACGAATCCAGTCTATATCTTTTATTAAATTGAACTAGACTACTACTGAATACAAACCATTATTCTCATCTCTACGATACGATATCGATATCAGTTGAATATAATATTGAAATTCTTGAGAATGTGACTAACTTGATGGTGAATTGCTTTATATTGCACAATTTCATCAAGTAGCTTATGCTTGTTGATGCCATAGTAACAAATGTTGTTGAATTGTGTCTACTGTCCAGTTCGATTCAGTGATTCTTTGCAAAACAGTAACTGTGTTCTTTGTGCGAAAACTCCAGTATGCCTTTCGCGTTTAGTCCAAGTGATTGCATTGATATGTTATTAATTTTTGGGGAATGTCAGAAAAACTGCCGTCAAGCACAACGTCTATACCAAGAACGTTTTCCAGACAGACCCATTTCGTCACGAATGACTTTTTCTAGAGGTGAAGAAAAATTGCGAACTGGGTTATTTCCTTCTACTATAAAGCATCGTCATCATACGAGATCTGTTAGAACTGAAGATTTAGAGATCAATGTGTTGGCTTATATCATTATTCATCCACATGTTTCTATCCGTACTCTTGCAGAAGAAGTCGGTGTGAGTAAATCTAATGTACAGAGAATTCTGAAAGAAAATAATTACCACCCATTCAAAATTCAGTTGGTACAAGGTTTGAAACCCACGGACTTTGAACGACGACTTGAATTCATTGCTTGTATTCAGGTAATATTACATGAAAATCCTAACATATTCAGTCAAATTTTGTGGAGCGATGAATCGCGATTCCACAATAATGGAGTTGTGAATCGACGTAACAGTCACTATTGGTCTCAAGAAAATCCCCACTGGGTCCGCGAAAGTAATTTTCAAACTACTTGGGGTGTTAATGTATGGTGTGGATTGTTCAATGGCCGCATCATAGGACCTTACTTTTTCAATGAAAATCTCAATGGATTCCGATACTTACATTTTCTAGAAAATGATTTGATCCAGTTGATGGAGGATATTCCCATAGCAGATCGACAAGGAATTTGGTGGCAACAAGATGGTGCTCCTCCTCACAATTCACAGGTTGTTACTGAATATCTGGATAGAACGTAACCAAATAGATGGATTGGTAGTAAGGTTCCAATTCGGTGGCCGGCTCGTTCCCCAGATTCATCACCGCTTGATTTTTTCCTATGGGGTTATTTAAAAGATATTGTTTTCACTACTATCCCTTTGAATGTGGATGATCTGAAAATGAAAATTCGACTAGCCTAATATTATAAGAGCGACTTGTACGAGAGAAGTGATTCGACGTTTCGAAGCCTGTATAATATCTAATGGGCGTCACTTTGAACAATTTTTATGACTTATATCTAGGTACCTACCATTCTTATGAAATGATTTATCAAGTTATATTATTTACATTGTTATTAACGATTTGTTTTCGAATACACCTCTTTCAATTTCGCAATTGTTTCATATTCAAAATGATTCCTGACTGAATTCCACAACTCAAAATTGAAACCATTATTTCGAACATCCAAAATTTTGACTAATTTTCATGTGATCAAATGCAGAGAGAATAATGGTATGAGATATTTTTAAAAATAATAGTCGTTCTCAAGACTTTACATTCTAAGCAATAACTCAACAACGCCGTAACCGAATTTCAAAAACTAAACGTGAAATGATATCAGAATACAACGTAGAATCTGAATATGTGATAATATACAGGGCGTTCTATTCAAAAAAATACCATTTTGGTCTGTAGCACCTACACCTAACCCCTGTATATTTAAAAATATAGCTCTCATGAACTCCTAAAACTTTTGTATGAAACATTTTTGTGTATCTCCTTCAACAAACCAGATATTGCCTGTCACATAAAATGTGGGACACCCGGTATACTATAGATTGAAACAGTACAAATACTGAAAAGTGGTAAATGAAAAGTTCATAATAAAACAGCCGTAACGTGGCGCATATATCAATGCGAATCAATCTCGAATCAATTCGTTGGCCTAACAGTGATAGTGGCAGAGACTAATTTTGTCGTAAACGGAAAAGATCCGTGAGATTTATTTGTATTATTACCTTGCAGGTACGGAACGACCTGCCAAGCTGGAGATAAAAATAAGAGGCTCTTTTCACAAAAAATAAAAGACGCAAACGACCTATACTACTGTTGTGAGTTTGATCACCCAGTAGTTGATAAATATAAATAACAGCAGTTCTCCTATGTAACTAGGCAACAACAGCTTTTCTACGAGATTAAAGCATGTAAAACATTGATTACTTTCCATCAATTCGTTGTATTTAACGTTCGATCAAAACTCAAACCTAAGGACCTTTGAATTCAATGAAATATCACTGTTAGACTCCGTTATTTACATTGATAGCTGCGGTCAACTTAGAGTCACATTCTAAGCTCAATTTTTACTGTTGTTTGTTTCGCGGCAATTATCTGCTTATATACATTGTATTGGGTTAACTATTTTTTATGAGATTGTTTGTAAATGAGAACCTCAATTTGCGACCCTGCAAAATCGGTTTGATAGCCATTTTTTGTCATGTGGATGATTATTTTGATAATGAAAATATTATCATTAAAGTATAACGTTGATTCCACGCTGAAAGTTGGGACTTACCGCCTCAGAAAAGACCTTCGTATTGCGGGGACAAAACATGAACATTTTGAATCCGTAACTTGACATTTATTATATGTTCTTTGGAAATTGTGCATAATAGCCATGAAAATATCCCGCCTAAACTCCGTCAGGAAGAATAAAGACCATTTATCATTTTTTGTTTTCCTTGGTGTTTTGGCATCGACTGCTATGGATCATTATTACTATTATTATTACAAAAATAACAAAAATATTGTCAATTAAGTATGACTTTGATACAACGTATAATCGATACGTATTAATGATGTTGACCATCATTTATTGTATAGCGTTAAGTTTATGTTCCACATATATGTAACTATACTCAACGCTTTATCTCACTGTTCACCCGTTTGGTCACTGAGATATTTAGACGTTCTTGAACACATTCAAGTTTCGTTCTTTAAGAGGCTCCTCAATGTAGCAGTTAGTACACCAGGTTACACCATTCGTCTTGAAACAGGAACGGTCAAAATTGCTTTTTATTTGTTCAAGGCTTGCTTGAACTAGCTTTCAAATATTTTAGTTTCGGATGATTTCAGGTTACCAAAAATTTGTTACAAGCAACAACTCAGTCTCTTGGAAGCCGATGTCAGATATAAATGGGTAGGACAACTGAAACAACTGTTTGAAAAAATTGATAGCACTGATATATGGGACAATTTAAATTATGGATCTCTTAAAGTAAATAGGAACCTCCTGCTTGACCATTACAAAGAGAAACTACGTAGTGAGGATTTAAATTGCGCTATTGTTTCTGCATCAATGAATTATTACCGTTATTTTGGGCACTCTGTAGGGGTCTACCATTGTACATAACTCGAATAATTGCACAAATTAGATTGAGCAATAGGTACATTGTTAAGTTCACTCACAAAGGCATTCCCTATTGTTTTGATCCCAACTTAACTAGCAATATTTGCAACTTACGAAAAGAAGAAACTATTACACATATAATATTGGAATGTCCAATTTATCATCAATTCAAACCTCCAACACTCAGGGGCATTCCGAATGAAGAAACCCTGATTGAACTACTTGATAATTTATCACCTCAACTTGCAAGAGATTTTAGTAATTTTTTCACCTCCATTTTAAAACTTAGGTCATTGATCTTAAGCGAGTACTGTAAAGTAGATGAATTTAGCGAAAAGCAACTAATGTTAATTTCTTTTTTTTTGCCAAACTTATTTCTATAAGAATTATTGTATTTCTTGAAAGAAAATATATTCTATTCTATTCTATTCTCTACATACAGGCTGATTCACGGTGGATGGCACATTAGACGTTTCTGGTGAACCAGACAACGGATCACTTTGAAAATTTAATGGAGGGCATATTCGGACATTCTCTAGCCAACTAAAATATTTTCGACAATGCGGTGTTGCCGCTTCTATTAGAAAGCAGTAGCAACTTTGATTTTTCAAATAGAACACTCTGTATATAATATTATTTTTGGAATCTCCAACAATTGCCCGACAACTTTTCTTGATATTTCCCTATACCTATCTGTTACCGTTTTCGAAATAAAAATTAATTTCAATTTTTTTCTTCGAAAATCATGACTTCTAAAAATGCCGATATCTTTTAGTTAAGAAGTACTATGATATCGAAATTTGGTTTGGAGTTAGGTGATACTTGGAGACTTCCCACACGTCAGCCTAATCTCCGTTACTTCAATACAGGGTGGTAAAAAAATACAGTTTTTTCGTTTGCTTGAAAAAGTTGCTGAAATTTGATTATTTCAAATAGAACACCCAGTATATTATTGCAAATTCGGAAAGCTGCTGAAATTTTCTTTCTTTCTATGTATATCATACCTATACCTAACTAGTCAAGTTTCGGACTTATGAGCATTTATTTGTGAAAATGTCCCTTCAGAATGGTATTTCCATTCGGTATTTGGTAAGCAGGCCATGATTACTATTTGACAGTAGCGTTGTGACATTCTCCTAATAATATCGACATTTTCGTCACTTCAGAAGTTGCAAATACCTTCAAAACGATGGAACAAAACTATTCAAACGAAGTTCTTATGAATTTGTTTATTATTTTTGGACAGTGTGACAAAATTATCAGCAGAACATGTAGAAACTTCAATGAAATGTATCCGAATCTACCGCCAATGAACCTCAAGAAATTTATACGAATTCAGAACAATTTCAATATGTTTGGATAAACTTTAAAAAAGCACCAAGAAACTTGAAATTGGAAATATTGATATGAATAATTATAAAAAAGTAAAACAATCATGTGGAATATTTCAAAATATGTTAGAATCGCTGGCCGTTCACTTCCAAGCACTTTAAAATGCGGGTGTTGACTGCTTTCGTGGTGGCAGATCTGATTTCATTGGGATCCAAATCTTCAAATGTTTGGGCAATCCTTTCTAACAATTCATCTCTCGAACGCACGGGTATTTTGTAAACTTTTTCTTTAAACATTCCCCACAAATAAAAATCTAATGGATTAAGATCGGGTGATCTCGCTGGCCAATTCCATGGTCCCAAGCGCCTTATCAACCGATCGTCAAAAGGTCTTTCCAGTTCTGCGCTCACTTCTCTTGTGCAATGTGCAGGAGCTCCGTCTAGTTGGTACCAACAGTTTCGATATTCTTCGAGTGGCAGATTATCCACGAAACTCTCTACAGTATTCTCCAAAATATTCAGGTAGCTTCTGGATGTTAATGACTCCTCGTATATCACGTACCTCAATTTGTTGTCCATCAACATGCAGAAGACATTAAAACTAAATTTTTCTTGAAATCCGGCTTCTTTTGTGACGTGAGGATTTTCACTGGACCAATAATGACGATGTTTTCTATTGAAAATCCCTTCTCTCGAAAATTTCGATTCATCAGTCCAAATAATTTTACTTAAAAAAAGTGGATCTTCTTGAATGCGTGTCAACAACATTTCACAAAATTCTACTCTCTGTTGAGGGTCTTGAGGCTTCATTGCTTGAATTTTGGTGAATTTATAATCATGCATTTTATGTCTTCGCAAGATTATTTGAACCGATGAATATTTTATACCCAAATCTTCTTCAGCACTTCTTATCGATGATTCGGGAAATGCGTGAAAATATGCTAAGACATTAATCTGGTTGTCTTCAAAAGTTACGGGTCAAGGCAAGTTTCTTGGTGCTTTTAAAGTTGATCCAAATGCATTGAAATTGTTCTGAATTCGTATAAATTTCTTGAGGTTCATTGGCGGTAGATTCGGATACATTTCATTGAACTTTCTACATGTTCTGCTGATAATTTTATCACACTGTCCAAAAATAATAAACAAATTCATAAGAACTTCGTTTGAATAGTTTTGTTCCATCGTTTTGAAGGTATTTGCAACTTCTGAAGTGACGAAAATGTCGATATTATTAGGAGAATGTCACAACGCTACTGTCAAATAGTAATCATGGCCTGCTTGCCAAATACCGAATGGAAATACCATTCTGAAGGGACATTTTCACAAATAAATGCTCATAAGTCCGGAACTTGACTAGTTAGGTATAGGTATGATGTACATAGAAAGAAAGCAAATTTCAGCAGCTTTCTGAATTTTCAATAATATACAGGGTGTTCCATTTAAAATAATCAAATTTCAGCAACTTTTTCAAGCAAACGAAAAAACTGTATTTTTTTACCACCCTGTATTGAAGTAACGGAGATTAGGCTGACGTGTGAGAAGTGTCCAAGTATCACCTAACTCCAAACCAAATTTCGATATCATAGTACTTTTTAACTAAAAGATATCGGCATTTTTAGAAGTCATGATTTTCGAAGAAAAAAATTGAAATTAATTTTTATTTCGAAAACGGTAACAGATAGGTATAGGAAAATATCAAGAAAAGTTGTCGGGCAATTGTTGAAGATTCCAAAAATAATATTATATACAGAGTGTTCCATTTGAAAAATCAAAGTTGCTACTGCTTTCTAATAGAAGCGGCAACACCGCATTGTCTAAAATATTTTAGTTGGCTAGAGAATGTCCGAATATGCCCTCCATTAAATTTTCAAAGTGATCCGTTGTCTGGTTCACCAGAAACGTCTAATGTGCCATCCACCGTGAATCAGCCGGTATATGTAACTATTAAAAAAATAAACGATGGCCGTCCGAAATGCAAATATCAAATTACTACATCGTCTACAACCTTCAACAAATTAAAAACATGTTTTCTGGGCAGGTTACTATCAACGATCTTCAGAAAGTTGAAAATAGACAGATGAAAAAAAATTATGACAGATTTTATACTCCTTGGATATTTGTAGTTACTATGCATTGATGGCCTACTTGTTCTATCGAATAACAATATAGGCCAGTTGGCGGAGGTCACGAGAACAAGTAATTAGCAATCTCACTTTTTTTATTTTTTTTTTATTTTTTTTTATAATTAGTGTAGAGGAGTTTATACGAGGAAAAGTTCATTGGTCAATCGATTTCCTAAAGTCAAAAAAAAAAAATTCGAAAAATATTTTTATTTTCAAAATACTGGAATATTTTGGGCTGGAATGAATATAATGAAAAATAAAAAATAACTTTTTGTAGGAAAAATTTTTGTCTACCAAAAAGATTTCCTGCATTTTTTTTGTCAGAGTTATAGTTTGTCCGCAAAAAAATCATATAGAAACTTATGAGTACTACGCAACTATTTTTTAGAACCGAGCGTATTACATTATAATCTGATACGAACTTACGAGATCTCAAATTGGAATTTCAAATACTCTATTTTCAAGTAGGAAATCTTAACTTTCTAATGGTACAGTTTATTTTTCGTTTTTAATAAAATATTGGATAGAAAAAACCGCCTATATAAATATATTTATATTTGAATCGAAAATTGAGCGTTCAGATTAAATAATTAAAATTCGGAAAAATTTTCATTTCCGAAAATTGTTACTTAGGTGACCTAATTCACGAATAAAATTTTCCAGTCATTCATTCCGACTCGTTATGAAATATTGCTCTTGTGATGATTTTGAAATTTTTTGGAATCTAAAGATTATAGCGATATAAATATCATTAATACTAAATTTATTTGGATGAAACTTTTATTTTGAATGTTGGTTAAAAAATTCATGTCAAAACCTTTAAGCATAAATTTATTCAGTGCGGTAATTTTTTCAATTACAATATTTTTTTGTGTATAACAAGAAAATGGCACTTTTTTTGTTCTAATTGTTATCTCTTCGTATTATTGAAAATAAATTTCGATAATGTTATACTAAACAAATGAATACTCACAGAATAGAATGCATATTGGACAGGTGAGAAAAAACCCAGGTAAGAAATAGAATAGAAACGAATTCAGGTATTCGCTATGATCTTTAGATTCCGAAATATTTAAAAATCATCATAAGAGTCATATTCCATAACGAGACAAAATGAATGACAAGAAAATTTTATTCGTGAATCAAGTCGCCTGAATAACAATTTTCCGAAATATAATTATGTTTGAGAAAAAATTATAATCTGAACGCTCAATTTTCGATTCGGCTATAGTATACAGGGTGTTATGTAATAAGTGTCCAATATTTAACAGGGCGATTCCTATATAAAAAGTTCATATAAACATGGGTCCGTAAGGCCTTCAGTTTTGAGATAGAGGGTGTTAAAAATTTATTAGAATTTTTGTTTTTCGTGAATAAATTTTGATATAATGTCTATATTTGAACAAAAATTTGTATTTGGGGACTTTTCAATATGAAAAATTCAAATTTGATCTCTGTTTGGTACTTTATTGTAGGGGGCGCTACCTACAGGTCTTTGTGTCTTTTGGGGAGTCACAACTTTTTCGTGCATGTATGTATCACATTTTCTAGAAAATAAGCATATTCCACTATCATTTTTACGTGAAAAAGGAATAATTGTCAAAAGTCGCTACAAGCAGCCGTTTTCGAGATATTTTAATTTAAATTAACCGATGCATCCAATCGCCTTCTCATTGATTCGCAACTCTTTGAAAATTAAATAATCAAGTAGGCTAGTAAGTTTGTTCCAATGTTTTTTTTCGTGCTGTCATTTCAAAAATTATATCTTGACGCATAGTTAAATAGTTTTATTTGTTACTAGTGTGATTATTTTATTGAAAATGGTAAACTTCACCAATGCAGAGTATGCTGACATACATTTTACATACGGCCTCGCTAACGGAAATGCATATGAGGCTAGACGTTTATATCAGGAGCGTTATCCGAACCGCACAACTCCTACTTCAAAAACCTTTTCAAGAATTCACACTCGGTTAAGGGAAACAGGAAGTTTTGATAAAGCTAGTCATCTGTCCGGTGCACATCGGACGGTAAGAACCCCAGCAACCGAGGAAGCAGTTCTTAATCTGGTAGGAGAACACCCGGAAACAAGCTCCAGGAAAATAGCGCTGACGTTGAACATTTCTCATGTTCTGGTATGGAAAATTTTAATTGATAATTTGTTATATCCCTACCATATTCAGAGAGTTCAGGCACTCCTCCCTCGTGACTTTCCGTTACGTATCAACCTCTGTCGTTGGTTTCTCCAACGCCTTATTCAAAATCCTTTATTTGAAAATCAAATCCTGTTTACCGACGAAGCAAATTTCTCACGCAACGCTATACGCAATTTTCACAACAATCATTTGTGGTCAGAGGAAAACCCCCAGTTCTCTCTCAACGTGTGGGCAGGAATCCTTGGAGATTATCTGATAGGCCCATTCTTTATTCCGGGGAGATTAAACGGAGAGAGATATCGTCATTTTCTTGAAGCAGATTTGCCTATTTTACTGGAATATGTGCCGCTTAGACTACGACATGAAATGTGGTTTATGCATGACGGTGCCCCGGCACATTTTAGCATACAAGCGCGAGAATTCTTAGACCAAGCTTTCGGCAACCGTTGGATAGGTCGGGGAGGGCCTCAACCATGGCCCCCTAGGTCACCAGACCTTATTAGTTTAGATTTTTTCCTGTGGGGACATCTAAAATCCTTAATTTACCAGACACCTATCCAAAATAGAGAAGAATTAAGAAATCAAATAATTAACGCATGCAGATCGATTCAAGATACTCCAGGAATTTTCCAAAGAGTGCGAGAATCAATGAGAGGAAGATTGGATGCGTGCATACAGGCAGGAGGTGGACATTTCGAACATTTATTGTAATTTTGAATTAGATTAATATTTAGTGTTCCGCTATTTATGGTTAATCAGGAATTAGCTTTTGAAATGTTTCTAGGTTAAATAAAAAAAACAAAATCTTTTTTTTTTTCATTTTTGGACAATCGCATACGTCGATTAATTTAAATTAAAATATCTCGAAAACGGCTGCTTGTAGCGACTTTTGACAAGTATTCCTTTTTCCCGTAAAAATTATGTGGAATATGTTTTTTTTTCTAGAAAATGTGATACATCCATGCACGAAAAAGTTGTGACTCCCCAAAAGAGACAAAGACCTGTAGGTGGCGCCCCCTACAATAAAGTGCCAAACAGAGATCAAATTTGAATTTCTCATATTGAAAATTCCCCAAATACCAATTTTTGTTCAAATATAGACATTATTTCAAAATTTATACACGAAAAACCAAAATAAAAATAAATTTTCAACACCCTCTATCTCAAAACTGAAGGCTTTTCGGACCCATGTTTATATGAACTTTTTACATTATAAATAACTGAGGAATCGTCCTGTTAAATATCGGAGTTTTGAAAAGAAACCTGAATTTGGAGGCACTAAAAACTGCATACTATGGGCATTGTTTATATAGAACATAGTTAGTCAACCTTATGGGATTATAATTGGATCAAAATGGATGCGACATGTAGATGGCGATAGTGAGCTCGCATCCAAGTCATGTCGTAACTTCAGTGATCTGGCCTCCAAGTCATGTCGTAACTTGATTGAAACAATGG
Organism: Chrysolina oricalcia; assembly: GCA_944452925.2. Lineage (NCBI taxonomy): Eukaryota > Metazoa > Arthropoda > Insecta > Coleoptera > Chrysomelidae > Chrysolina > Chrysolina oricalcia. Next base: position 48,678,682 of record OX101825.2, on the reverse strand, counting down.
AACAGCATTAAAATCAGGGTTTTTTGAAGAAACCTGCATTAAAATGACGTCAAATATTCATGTTTGTAACTAATCACGCTAGATGACACTCGCGTTTGCGTCCAACACCAATTACACAGGCATTGACTATCTTACTTCTATATAAACAATGCTATGGGACAGTCTACCCTTTTCTGAAGTATGAAATCCTAATATGGGGTGGAAGTTCTCAATTAGAACGAATTTTCATCATGCAGAAAAGAGTCATGAAAACCATGTTGAACATGAAATACACAGACTCCTGTCGTGGTATTTTTAAGTGTCACAAAATGCTCACCGTATATGCCATCTATATTTCCGTAAGTGTAGTTTTTGTTCACGAAAATAAATCAAAGTTTGAATGTGACACACACAAACATAAGTACCACACCAGGCACAAATCTAATTTTGTTACACCCAAGCACAGATTGAAAAATACCGAGAAAGGACCGCACTATGCAGCTATCAAATTTTATAATCATATACCCTCGAAGATCAGAGAAGACAGTACCTACAATAAAAAACACTTTCAAAAAATACGTTTTTGACCTACTTATTGTGTGACATAAAACCGTATTCATTACAAGAATTCTATGACAAATCAGATTTACTCTCCTATTAATATTTTATTTATATTTTATATTATGTATATAGTTTTTTTGTGTTCATTTAGAAGTTCCGTCTTTTGACTGTGATATTTTACTAAATGTTTTATGATAATGTAAGTTAGGTTTAGAAAATGTAGTTTTTAAGTCAATTTCTATATTTATATACATAATTTACTGTACCTATTATTATTAATTTGTACTTATGACTTGAGTTTTTCAACTGTTTCAAATTGAAAGCTTCAATAAAATCTATCTATCTATCTACATAACACCCTGTATATGTATATTATTATATATATGTTTATATACAATGTTTTAATAATAACGAAAAATGAACTATACCATTAGAATAATCAGATCTCATACTTTAAAATAGAGTATTTGGAATTCCAATTTAAGATCTCGTAAGTACGTATCAGATTATAATGTAATACGCCCGGTTCTAGAAAATAGGTCCTCACGCGGCTGACCAGACATCCCGTGCGTGGTATGCATAAGTTCCTATATGATTTTTTTACTACAACTCTGACAAAAAACTCTGACAAAAAAAGTGCAGAATATCTTTTTGGTACAAAAAAACTTCTCCTACAAGATGGTATTCTTCATTTTTCATTATATTCATCCCAGCCCAAAATATTCTTGGATTTTGAAAATAAAAATATTTTTCGAAATTTTTTTGACTTTCGGAAATCGATTGACCAATGAACGTTTTCTTATATCATCCAATACACTCTGAAATGATTATTTAAAAAAGCAATCAGCGAGATTGCTAATTACTTGTGCTTTTATTGTAACATTTACTCCACCACTGGGCTAATACCAGACGGAAGAGGAGTAGGTGGACTAGCCCTGACTCGATTTTAGTCACAAAATTCAATACAAAAAAATCTATCAAGAAGTGTTTGCTCATACTGATTCAGATTACCCATTGAGTGAAAACAAGCGGTGCATTTCATTTTCAGAAACTCATAAAATCGCTTTATGATGATGTTTTATTCATGATTCCAACTTTTACCACTGGATAGTAAATTCTTGTGAATATTTCTTCAGTTTACGCTATTCTGAATGAACTTCATCTTGACTCAGATTCCATCGTAAACTTTCATAATGAAAAATTTGTGGGACGTGCCTACTGGTGTTGAATAAATACAAAACGCATCGTTTAAGATTCCCGAGGAATTGATTTCATTCGAAAACGTCTCACACACGCAGGTCAGAGAGAAATTGTTATTTATTAGCTTTATACGGAATTGCCGGACTGGCCTTGATTTAGTTCCGAAGCATATACTGAGCGATGACTTGAAAATACAGTAATTCCGAAGAGATTATCGTGACTTTTTCCATTAGTTTGCCCAGAAATATTGATGGTTGAAAAAAGCTTTTCTCATTGGTATGAAATCATCTGTTACCTCTGTTTTACGTTGAAAACGATGAAAATCTATAATGAAGATAACGAAAAACCAAAAGTACCAAAACAGTTCGTTAACGATTATTACTAGATTTGAGATTTTCTACCTGGAAGATAATTATTACAGATTATTGTATTCACACATGGCTGCACTAATAAAATGCCATGATTGAAGTCACATGGTGTGTGATATCAACGGCTAATTAGGTGAACTAGCGGATATTTAGGTAAACACGGATAATCATGTAAACAAAGAAATATTAGCGGCTCCCTTTTGTCTGTATAAGTGTCAGAGTTCGACATAACCCAGTTACTCAAAATTGAAATGAGTCGTTTTGAGTTATCTTCTACTACAGAATGGTTGTTAAAATAAGAACTAAATTAAATGTTGAAACGTATATGAACGAGTATATGGATGTTCATGAAATAATCTTCCTGAATATCACTCGACCACGACAAATAGCGACTGGTATTTTATTTAATTCATCTCGAGTAACTTGTATTTTGTGACAATTCAATTCGGCCACATGAACTTTAATAACCAAAGGATAACTCCCTCCAGCTAAAGCTTTTGGGTGTTATTCAGATTATTGATGTTCACATGGTCTCATCAAACTGTCAAAATACAAGGTACTCTCGATAGAATTATAAAGAAAATATTTGTCATGGTCTTCGGATATTACCTACGATTATTTAGCTTGTATATTCACTTGAAGAAGCTACTCTGTTAGCGAAACATGTGATTAAATAAAGTTTGTGTAGATAGAATCGTTTTCGATGTACGAGGATGTATTGATATCTAGTTAGCCTTGACAAGTTCCCTGCATGAACAAAATATAGCGTTACCATAGCAACGAAAGATAACTTATTAGAAGTGTCAGTGTAAAGTTTGACGTCAAAAAAGTAAACCAGAGTTACGCAATAAATTAAAAGAAAAAATGTGTCCACCGAAATTGTGAAAATCGAAAAATTGGAGTATCGAGCCATCATCAAGTTCCTGTATTTAAAAGGGTTAAGAGGTAAGAAGCTTTACGAAGATATGCTTAATACCCTTGGTGATCAATGTCCTTCGTATGCGACCGTGAAAAATTGGACTGCAAGCTTCAAAAGGGGTAAATTTTCCATTGAAGATGATGACCGATCCGGAAGGCCAGTTTCTGTGTCAGCCCCCAAAAATATCGATGCAGTTCATGACATGATTTTAACGAACCGTCGAATTGGGCTAAAACGGATATCTGACTGAAGCACTGAATATTTCATACGAACGCATTCATCATATAGTTCACGTCAATTTGGACATGAAAAATTGCTGCAAAATGGATCCCCAAATGTTTGAATGTTGACCAAAAGCTTGCAAGGGTAGTAGCATCGCGTTCGATCTGTGCTCGATTTGAAAACGATGTAGACTTCTTGAACTGAATTGTTACTATGGATGAGACTTGGGTACATTTCTAGGATCCAGAAACAAAGCAACAATCGATGGAATGGCGACACTCCGGTTCTCCAAGACCTAAGAAGTTTCGTGTCCAAAAATCTGCTGGAAAAGTTCTTGCTTCAGTTTTTTGGAATTGCCATGGAGTAATCATGATTTATTTTTTGGATAAGGGTAGAACAATAACTGGAGATTACTATTCGACATTACTGACCACTCTCCGGGAAAAAATTGAAGAGAAAAGACGCGGAAAGCTATCCAAAGGTGTTTTGTTTTTGCAGGACAACGCCCCTGCACACAAATCTCATGTTGCCATGCAAAAAGTTGGTGATTTAGGGTTTGAATTACTAGAACAACCCCCTTATTCACCAGATTTGGCTCCGTCCGACTATCATCTCTTTCCTCAACTGAAAAATAGTTTAAAAAGTCGTAAATTTCTTCCAACGAGGAGGTAATAAAAGCTGTGGAGGTCTGGTTTGCAGAGCAAGAAGAAACATTTTTTTTGAAAGGTCTAGAGACGTTGCAGGTTCGCTGTAATAAATGTATTCAATTAAGAGGAGAATATGTTGAGTAATAAAATATTTTGACATTGAAATTTTGTTTGGTTCTTTAGTAGGCCAAGAATTTTTCAATATATCCTCGTAGTTTGTACAGATGAATTTTCCAGTTACTATACAGAAACAAATAAAAAACTTTGAAACTATAAAAAATCTAAGGAGCGGGAAAATACTTCGTTACTACTGTTACTTTAGACTAATAGGTAGACAAAGATCACCGAGTGTTACAACGTACAATGTCATCGAAAATGCATTCGACGCACTCAGAGGATATCCTGCACTTTTCATACTTGTTATGCAAAGGACTGGGCGGCTAACTAGGTTAAATTATTGGGTTAAATTCATTTCAAATAAATGCCAAACAATGTTTAAAATAGTTTCCATAACGAATGAAAAGAAAAACAGTGGATTTTTCTGAATGTTTCTCGTTGATGAAATGTACCTACACTTTGACATAATAACATTGTAACCCAGTTTATAATATTTTAATCCAGTGTGAAACTTGACATTACTCTTGGAAAACCCCTAGAAACTCTCTCTCAACGGAATAGACCCGTTCTGAATACTAAGATACAACGGATCACCTGAACATTAATAATAATTAAGCGTACTAACAAGGCTCGCTCACTCCATTTCTAGGTGACCCAGAACGCATTTTACCGAATTATGCAAAGAATGCAAGACGGACACATCTACCACCCGGCCAAAACAAAGTATCCACCTTCACGGGTGTGAAGTCATCCCCAACTAAAGTAAAATTCTGGAGCTGTAATTTTTCATTTGATATTTTTTATTAATAGGCCTTGAAAGGACGAATATAAGTCGAGGAACACAGTACACATGTTTTTTTACAAAAAATTGTGGTTCACTTTTTGTACCACTACCCCATATCCATAAATAATCACTGAAACATTTTTTTTCAATTCATTCCTAAATATTATGTTGAAACAATAAATATAAACACTAACAGATTCTCATGAAAAAACAAACTGCAGAAATCAGTTATGATAAAATTGGAAGCAGGCTCTTTGTTTCCAAACACAAAGGGGTAACAATAGGAGGAATCTGTTGGGAGCTACTTATTTTTTTAAATTTGGTTATTTCCCTAAACTTGCTGGTACCTTACGAATCAGTGTTTGAAAAACTTGTGCGAGCTTTACCTTCTAACGTGTGATCCCAAGCACGGTCGAGAATTTTTACTAAGAGTGTCCTTCTACGTATGTCTTTTCCTGAAAATTGTTTCCTGCAACAGGAAGGGACTGCCATGCTTATATGCCTGTTAATAGAAATCCATTGGCTCTAATCTCAGTCCATTGTTAGCTGAAATGTATCTCAAATTTTGAAATGGTGTAATTTCAGAACAACCCAATTTTTGAAATATTTCATTCTGTCACCGACATGTCGATGACATAATAGCACTCTTCAAGGACACCATGGATGGCCTTTCTCTTATTTTTCTGTATTCCTTCAACCCAAGAATTCAGTTCAAAATGGAAATTGAATCAGACAAAAAAATGTTAAATACATACATACATACATTCGATCTCTTTATTGTTTTAGGTTTCATTAATACAGAGTGTCTCAAAAAAGCACAGCGACTAAGCAGTTATTTTTTTTCAATTGGGACACCCTGTATTTAATTGCATTATTAGATTCTACATTAAAGTCCGAACAAGTTTGATGAATTGTTTTATATCACAGAAGTTGATAGTTTTGTAATTATGAAGACTTGTAAATTATTATTTCGACTACTTTTGCGCCAGTTCAGTGAGAAAATCGTAACAAATGGATCACAATGTATTCCTTTTTCATATCCTAACTTTTTGAAAGCTATCCTATGTTACAAACTGCTGATGGGCACCATGTGTAACTTACCTCGTCGTACCATTTTACAATTGTTAGAGTTGTTGATTCTCACTGAAAACTAGTACAAATGAAGAACTCTTCCCTAACATTAAACTAGGTTTGAGGTCTTATTTCTGAACACACTTCAATAATTCGACGACGCAGTTCATCTAACGACTCACAAACAGTCTTAAAAACTACGGATTTCACATAGCCCCAGAGAAAGAAATCAAGCGGTGTGAGGTCCGGTGAGCGAGCTGGCCACTCTATTGTACCTCGACGTTCAATCCACCTACCTGGATACCTTTCATCTAAGTAATTTCTCACCTCCCGAAAATAGTGTGGTAGCGGTCCGTCTTGCTGAAAAGTTACATCCAAGTAAAATTCATGTGGGTTTTGCGCAACAATCTCATCGATACTGGGACTTATTGTGTCTTGCAGCATTTGGAGGTATCTGGGACCATTTAAATTTTCTTCCAAGAATATGGTACCTACAATGTGCTCACCTAAAATACCAGCCCAAACATAAAATTTCTGGGGAAATTGAGTATGCCCCTTGCGGAATTCATGAGGATTCTCATCACTCCAATATCTACAATTCTGGATATTAACGTTTCCATTTAGGTAAAGAGTGCTTCCGTCACTGAAGCAGATGTTTTGCAAATAAACTCGATTTGCAACAGTTCTTTCTGCCGTGGTCTCGCAAAATTCAAGTCGCCGGTCCGGATCATCTTCAACCAATTGGTGCAAAAATTTTATTTTGTAAGGATGGAATTTTTTTTCAGAAACATCACATGTCTCAGCTACTTGCTTAGTTGATTGTTGCGGGTTATTTCAATTTTTTTTTTTTTAATTAACAATTTACCATTTCGGCTAATACTTGAATTTAAACATCTTCCGTAATTATTTTCGGCCTCCCAGATCTCGGAGCATCTTTCACGGTGCCAGTTTGGTTAAATTTTGACACAAATTTCTTCAGATATTTTCGACACATCGGACGTTCCGGAAACCGTTCATTGAAAATGCGAATAGCAGCGTGGTAATTTCGGTTAGCTTCACCTCCTATTTATCGACTCTGTAACCTAGCCAATAAGTATCTCGACAGCACGGATGTATTTTTTGACAGAATCTCTGTATTCAAAAAACAAATTAATGAAATATTGCAAATGTAAACTTTATGTTAGTTTGGTGTTTCCTATTTACTAAACATACTGGGAAGTTATTAGAAGTTATAACGTTAATTTTTTGTGTGACACTCAGTAGTGTACTAGTTATAAGGTATTGTATTGTAATCTGTAATTGGGCTAAGTGCCTGTTGATTGCAAATTAAATAAAATAAAATAAATATGATAACGGTTTCAACTATGTCTGCTACTGAAAGAGCCATATTAATCAACAAGAGAAATTGAAAAAAAGTTTCAAAAACCTACAAAATATCAATGACATTTGGCAAAAATATATAAGAGTTTTTTTCCTTATCATGGATAAAATAAACGCGCCTAGCGTGCATAGCCTACCTCACTAATTTATTCGTGAACTGGTGCAAAAGTAGTCGAAATTATTATTTACAAGAGTTCATAATTCCAAAAGTATTAACTTTTTTGTAAGAAAACCATATATCAAACTTGTTCAAAATTCAACGTAGAATCTAATAATGTAATGAAATACAGGGTGTTCCATTTAAAAAAATAAACTTCCAAGTCACTGGGCTTTTTTGAGACACGCTGTATGGATGAAACGTAAACCATTGAAGAGATCGAATGAAACCCTACAACTCATGTATATAACATTTTTTTGTAATATGTAGAATGAAGTTACATGGTTGTATCGTCGCTTACAAGGAGAAAGGTCGAGGTATCCCGAGGAGACATCAGACTTGAATCCGAGATGCCTCTCTCCCCATCTGTGGTGCCTAGTAATGGATGAAGTCCTGGGTAAACTCACAGATGAAGGTTTCGAGGCGCAGGCATACGCGAACGATGGAGTTGTCCTAATCAGCGGACGATTCATCGGAGTCGTCTGCGACCATATGCCTACAGAATAATTGAGAGATGGTGCGGTGATGCAGGACTCTCAGTGAATCCGACAAAAACAGAGATGATCCTGTTCACCAAACGGAGCAAAAAAGATGGATTCAGGCCACCTATCATGTTTGGGCAAGAGCTGGAGCTAGTCCAGCAGGTCAAATACCTGGGGGTGGTCCTGGACTCCAAACTTTCATGGAGGCCGCACGTAGATAGGATTATTCAAAAGTCGGTGGCAATCCTATGGCAACTGCGGAGAATTGTAGGAAACAATTGGGGCACCAATCCAGAGATCATGCGCTGGCTGTACACGGCAGTCGTGTGGTGGCCAGGCGCACAGGGTACCACAATAGGCCGAAAACTCAGCAAGCTTCAGAGGTTGGCCTGTTTGGTAATAACGGGCGCAATGAGAACGACTCCAACCGCAGTGTTGGAGGTACTGCTGAGGCTGCCACCGCTTCCAGTTTGGATCAAGAAGGAGGCAATGGCAGCCCATTTGAGGATGCGGGACTCGGGAGTCTGGGTGAACGAAGGAGCGATGATAGGTCATGCGAAAATAGCGAAGTGGGCGGAACAGGAGATCCCTATCTCTGCCCTCAGAGTGAAAAACGCACAAGACAGACTGCGATGGAATAGAGAGTTTACTCTCACTATTCCGAGCAGAGAACAATCGGAAGGAAACATGGTGGAGTTTAGCACAGGATGGACCCGAACAGAGAATTTATATCTGCTCGGATAGTCAGGCAGCGCTCAGAGCCGTCTGCCATCCTAAACCAAGCTCAGCGCTTGTGCAGGAATGCGGAGATGCGCTCGAAAAGCTAGCTGAAACGAATGAAGTTCAGCTGGTATGGGTCCCGGGACACAGAGGGGTGCGCGGAAACGAGGTGGCAGACGGACTTGTCAGATCCGGATCCGCAGCGCCGTTCTGTGGACCGGAGCCTGTACTAGGCATCGCAAGAAGCCAAACTTCTTCAGCCCTCGACGAGTGGGCAGAAGAAGAGCTGAATAAACTTTGTAGGGATAACACCGGCTGCAGGCAGTCAAAAGACTTCGTGACCGGCTCCAATAAGTCAAGGATGACATGACTCTTAGGCAGAAATCGCCAAGCATTACTCCTCCTTATAGGAATACTAACAGGACATAACAAGTTAGGCAGGCACCTATCATTTATAGGTATAGAAGACAGTCTCACTTGCCGAAAATGCGAAGAAGACGAAGAAACTTCATCTCACTTCCTCGGCGAGTGTGAGGCATACGGGAGGCTAAGATTTGGGTCCTTCGGAGTTGACAAACTCCAACAAGAGGAACTAATCAACTTGAAGTGGTCGGACATACTGACCTTCATTAGGAGGTCACAAAGGTTCGAAAAGGAAAACTAGGAGGATGAACGTAGATAAGTGGAGAACAGGGGATGGCAAAAAGGGTCCATGAGGGCCTACTTGCCTGGCTGCGGTTGCGGTCTCCCCAAAGAACTACTACTACCACTACTACAGGGCGGGCGATGGACTTTTGGTCCTCACTGTATAGGCCAATCAATGTTTCGTATCAAAAATACTAGTACTGACTGTGCCATCACATGAAAAACCGTCCGTAGTTATAGACCGTTGGCCCATGACAATAGAAGTGTCGATTATCTACGAAGGTATGCCCTTCAAGGCATATGAAGATTGAGTTGGATTACCGGGAAAAAAGTGGTTCGTTGGATCAGTACCCAGTCGCCCCCCTCCCTGTTCAATTAACTTCCGGTTGAAAGCAATGTTGAAAATGTTATTATAGAAGCAGCTGCACAAATGTATTGTAATAGTCGGGTCTAGCTAAATTTACCGGGCTCGCCGATTTTCATACGTCTAGGTCGGTCCCCAAGGGCGGCACACGGACCGGAAGTTACCCTTCACCGACAGTTCCCTCAGATTATTAACGAAGGAACGCCCTTTGGTTAAATCCTTCATTTTGACCCATCATTCAATGTTATAACATTTGTATACAAATTGGGTTGTCGAATTTAGCCGTAGGTACTCGAAGAAAAGGTGACGTCATTGACGTCAGGGAGGGGAACGACCAGGTACCGATCCAACAAACTTATTTTTTCCCGATAATCTAACTTAATCTTCATGTCCCTTGAAGGGCATACCTTCGTAGATAATCGACCCCCCTAGTGTCATGGGTCAACGGTCTATTATCCTCCTCGGTCCCCCGGTCCAGCCCACTGGACACATTTTCTTTATGTTCTAATACAAATATGCACAATTTGTGATGCTCGAATCCACTTGTCCAGCGTACTGAACACGTGTACTTATAATTACGACGCAATTCGTGAGCTGTGAGCAGCATATTCTTACCGGCTTTAGTGAATGCAAGTTGAGGTTATAGACCACAAGCCCATATAACGATTTTGGGGGGTCATTTTATACAGCATGAAACATATTCAGAACGATGCTGCTATATGAAAAATTAACTTTAGGCACTATGCCGTCAATTCTTGGTGGGACAAATGACTGTAATAATAATAATAGTAATTTATCACCTGAAGATGTGCTCTACCGACAAAATATTCTTGTAGGGCATTCCTCACGTTGGTGGATTATGAAATAATAATCTCATAGAACCTACTGCCGTACAAAAATAATGAAACCAAAATCCAGGAATTTTTTTTTATTTTTCGGAAATTGAAAAATTTTCCTGGCTTTCGGTTCCATTATTTTTGTACGGCAGTAGGTTCTAGGAGATTATTATTTCATAATCCACCAACGTGAGGAATGCCGTACAAGAATATTTTGTCGGAAGAGCACATCTTCCGATGAAAAATTACTATTATTAATATTACAGTCATTTGTCCCACCAAGAATTGACGGCATAGTGCCTGAAGTTATTTTTTCATATAGCAGCATCGTTCTGAATATGTTTCATGCTGTATAAAACGGCTCCCCAAAATCGTTACATGGGCTTGTAGTCTATTATGGCGAACTCTAGCGATTCGAAATGAAAGTAACATTTTTTGTGGTTTTTGTCAGAAATTAAATGTGAATTGATATACATGCATTAAAATTTAGGCCTTTCAGAGTTAGCAGACGTAATTGTAATGTCAATAGCTATGTTTTTTCTTATTGAGAACTGATGTTAGTACTTTGTTGTCCCGCCAGCTGGACTATCGGTTTCATTGAGGTAATAATTTTTATTTTCGAGATAGTGCTGCGTACATGAAAAAACCATTGACTGGCGAGGAATGAGGAGAATATGGGACGAAAGCGATGCGAATCTTAGCTCTGATGAAGAAAATGAAGAATTTTTGGGAGAAGATAGAAACTCGGAAAGCGAGTATGAAGTAGATGAGAACGAGTATGAGGAACTGGTCAATTTTGATGAAAGTCGAGTACAAACTCAAGTTGCCCAAGATCCTATTGACACTCTTGAACCTGAAGACGATTCAAACTCCGACGATGATACTATCCCGTTGTCAGTAATAAGGGATGAAATCATGAAAAATAAAACAGCTGCTGAACGAAAGAAGTTGAAATGGGAAAATAGAGTTTTTCAACCAAATATTTTCGAAGTTATGGATCAAGAGTGGATTATCGGAGAAAGAAGAAATTGGTCACCTTTTCGTTGTTATTGTCAGTAACTGGATGATGAATTTTGGTGCTTGAAGGCAGATCAGAGTAATATTCGTGCACTGCAAGATAATTTACCGCCACTTAGAGCTACGTGTTCAGAATACAAGAAGTTAGTAGGTTCTTGTATCATAATGGGTTGCTTCAAGATGCCAAGAATACGTATGTACTACAAAAATACGTTGAAAATTCCCGTAGCCACAGTATTACCGCGTGACAGACTATTCAAACTCCGTAATTGTAAAGTCAAAAGAAAGTGCACTACACTTCCGCATACAAAAAATATCAGTATTGATGAGCAGATGATACTATTTTCTGGAAAATCTGTCTTGAGGCAGTACGTCAAAAACAAACCAAATCCAGTAGGCTTAAAAAAATCCTCAGGGATTGGTCCTGGATTTCTTCGTTTACCAAGGTGCTAGCACATGGCCTGAAGGTAAACCCGAACCGGAATTAGGTATTAGGGGAAGTGTTGTGAAAAGACTGACCCAAAATGTAATTCCAGGAAGTATAATTTTCATGGATAGATATTTCACTTCCTGTCCTCTCTTTGATTATTTAGAGGACGAAGGCGTTCATGCAGTTGGAACTATCATGAATAATAGAGTGCCTGCTTCTGCAAAAAGGATAATTCGGTCTGACAAAGATCTTATGAAAGAGGGTAGAGGTGCTTTTCAAGAAATAGTGAGGCATGATGGACGACTTTTAATTACCAAATGGATAGATAATAGATCAGTGCTAATGTTGTCTTCATCAGAAGGGAGTTTACCAATTACCGATATTCAACTTTGGGATAAGAAAACTAGACGATACATCACAATATCTCGCCCTAACTGTGTTGGTGCATACAATAGGGCAATGGGAGGGGTCGATCTGAATGATATCTTACTACAGAATGTCACAAAGAACAACAAAATGGCCAATCCGTTTCATATTTCACTGTATTGATTTGGCTATTGTAAATTCTTGGTTAGAATACCGACTGGATCAGAAATCTATGGGAGTTTCTAATCACAAAGTAATGGATCTACTGACATTCAAAATTTACAGAGGTGAATGTCTGGCCAAGGATGCAGATTGTCCAATAACTAATCGAATTGACATTGATTCTGTACTACCTGGATATCTTCAATCAAGGGACAGATCAGGACCTAAACCTATTCCTCCATCAGATGTTAGGAAATCGTCGAACAAGCATTTACCAATATGTGCTGTAGAAGAAAAAAATAAATTCATGAGATGTCGCAACAAAAACTGCACAGGAAAAACTCGATATCAATGCAGTACATGTGATGCATTTCTGTGTATTCAACCACAACGTCAATGTTTTTATGAATTTCACTCTCAACATGATTTTTTGCTGATTTTGTTACATAGATATGTTTTCATGTATTCAAATGAATAAAAATATTCCCAAGTATTGAAGAGTAAACGAAATTATTGTTGAAATACGAGAAATTATTACATAACAATTGTCAACCTTGATCCCGATGTCCAGCTGGCTGAACTATGTTTTTTTTGACAAAAACATAATTGATTAATTTTTTTCGTAATTTTTTCAATTCACAAACATTATTTTTGAGTGAATACTAGAAAAAAAGATCAGTTTGGAAGAGTTTTTTTGGTAGGACCGAAGAGGTTTTAAATTCTGTTACGTTTTGAACTCGCAACTGTCATTTATTAAATTGCTATGATCATTAAAATCCCTTTTTAGTGTTTTGCTTATGACACTAATACAGCAATCTGGTTTGCTCCAATAAGAAAAATTTGTAGGGTTGGCCCTTCTCATGGAAGTTTTGAATCATGGGTACTTTATATGTGCTCAAAACAGGCGCTGTCGGATCAGTTTTGGCACAATTGCAATTTGAATTTTTTTCTGCATGCCTTGCTCTAGTGATAGTCCAATTTCATTTCCTCAAACAGATTTTGAAAGTAGAAGTATAGCCACAGAACGCATATTCTCATTTTGCGCTACAATGCTCCGAAATGGGTGAAAAATGCTTGCAAACATTACTGAAAACACCTGAGCCCGCGGAAGTGGTCGAGTAGTAGGAGAAACCAGGAGATGAGGGAAAGCGTATTACAACGTAACCCCTACATTAGAAGAATTCGATGGTCCAATTGGAATGAAATTCTGAAAATTTGGAACTTCACATAATTTAACATAAACAGTCGATTTAAACTTTCGTCAGTGGCGTAGCAGTTCCAGTTGAACCGGAAGTGGACACAAACTTCCTTATTTTGAACGAAACGCCCAGTATTTCATTACATTTTTGTAATCTACTTACTATTTTGATACAATTTGAATGATATGTTTTTATACTAATTCTTAACCGTTTTCGAATTATAACAATTTTTGTAAAACATTTTGCATTTGCACAAGTATTTTTAAAAATGCATATAGTATTGAAAAGTTTCAACACTGAATCTTTCAATGGACCTTTCCACGACATATAAGAGAACACTGTAATTAGAAAGTGTATATGCTGATATCACTCGGGAATTTTTATTTATTTTTTCTGACCGCTAGTTTCTCTATAATCAGAATAAAGGTGGTTTCTTGACGTCACGTTCATCATAACTAGACTTGGTAACATTGTAAAAGTTGTGCACCGTGGAATCTCAAATTCTCATGTGTCGTATGATACCAGAAGGGTTCGTTCGTCTGTTTCACGGAGTATCGATAAGAATCGTTTGTCTCTGTTTAACTCGTTTGCCTACTTTAATATTTAATACAAGTAGAGCAGTTCCATCAAATTTGTATGTTGCAAACGAACAGGCCCTACTTGATTTCTTTCTTGAGGTTAATGCGGTTTTCAAAGTTTTGAAATGTTTTTGTTGTTTGTGCTCTAAATTTTTTTCCAAATTCCTGTATCTGTATCCCTGCAATAACTGTGAACATGTCGAAAAGGTGCTTCGTACCTGGTTGTCTGAACACCAGTGAATATTCTAATAAACAACTTTTTATGCTGCTAAATACCCATGAAGCGCATTGTAAAATGTGGTAAGCAATGAATAAACCTTGTGTAAAAAGTGGAAATACACAGAACGAAAAAGGTTCGTTATATTAATAAAAAAGTACATCAAATCAGTGAACGTCAACATTAATTTTGGGCCGATGACGGGTGTTATTAATACAATGAACGGTCGTACGTAAATTTTCTTGTTGATTAAGTTATGACTGCTGTACGTTGAATCAATGAATAATGGTCATGGATCTATGTTTTCCGGTTATCAATATTACGAATGGATTTTTATTAGTACATGGTTGTTGTACATTGAATCAATGAACAGTGAACAGGGATCTATGATCGCCGTTTATTAATATTACGAACGAAAGATTTAGTTTATGACAGCAGTACATTGAATCAATAATCAGTAAGCATGGATCTATGGTCGGCGGTAATTGATATTACGAACGATAGACATTAGTTAATGATTGTCTACGCCAAATCAATGAAAAATGAGCATGAATCTATGTTCGCCAGTCATCGATGTTGCGAATAAAATGTATTGGTATTCAGTAGTAAAAGTCTTCGTCAAAGAAAATGTTATTTAAAAGTCGTACGGTCGCTGTGAGAAATAATGTAATTACTTTTTTAAGTATAGAATAATAATTTTCCAATTTGAAAAAACCCAATATCGATTCAAAATTATCTGGTACATCCACTGATTTGAATTGCCCTACTGAATGGTGAAATATACATCTACAAGGAGGTGGCAAAAAACTGGATAATTCAATAAGCTTCAATATTTTTTTATTTATTTTTAAAATCTAACTGTATTAAATAATAAAATTAATGAATCTTGTTCAAAAAAGTCAACTGAAACTTTTTTGAAATGACAAAAAATAAACTAAATAATCGAAGACTGATAAACTTAGACAATATCTAAAATACAAATATTTACTCACCAGTTAAATTTTTTCTCAAAAGTTATAAATATTGTCCTTTCCATTCCAAATAATACTAAGGTACCTATTAATCATTTTTAAGATAGATTATTTTGTCATTTCAAAATCAATAGAAAGACAGACAAAAATGCAAAAGTTGAACTTGGTCACTTTTTTTAATAATGAAGTGGGGTGGGAGCCACTTGTTCTTTTACTGATGGAGCATCACGTACCAAAGTAGTAAGTGTTTTTTTGAAATTGGGAAGTATATTTCTGAATTTGGGACAAAATTCAGGGGTGTGAAATGTGTACAACATTAGAAACAATCCTTAACGGCTCTTTGAAAACTTTTTAACAGTAACATTATCTATGTTCAGCTTTGTGGAAGGTTAAAACCCCAGAGGACGATGGCAAACAATCTCAAAAAGGTTTTCTTCAAAATGAAGACGTGCTCATTGCGTAATTTGGTTTCATTTCAAAACAGATTCACAGATCATAATATGAACCATGGGGCTCTCAAGGGAGACCTCATGTTCATAAAAGCCTTTTTATAGGAAATTCCAGAACATTTTGCTTTCCTGTGGAAAGTCTGAATTGAATAAATAAATAATTTCAAAACATATATCGACAGCCCTAATGATATGAAATAATTTGAAGCGAATATCGTCAAAGTAGACACATATGCTTGATATATTGGAGACGACATGACCAAGGCATAATATAAATGGCTGAGTTGCCGTTTTTTTTTGCTTTCAAGTGTATTATGTGCTCTTCAATTTCTTGCTGGGTTTAAGCACAAAATAAAAATGATTCCTGGGAATCTTTTATGGTATATACTTTTTGGGTTGTTTTGCCAGTATTTTTTTTGAGCATAACTTGGTCGATGACACTAAATATCCATGGAGAGCCCATAAAACTGACGCAAATTTACCATCTAAAAAAATATATGAAAGATACAATTAAGTACCTAACCATAAAACAAAAAAATTGATAATGAAAAATAAAAAAAAATGTAATGTTAAAATTTATTTATCAAACAACTGCGACCAATAGCGGTTAGTGGTAAATGGCCAAAACACTGAAACTACAATAATGTTCAAAAACGTGTAATTAATAAAGAGATACATTGAATAAACCTATTAAAATATTTTAAAAAATTGTCTTTCGGACTAAATTATTTTAAAAATCTGCTTGATTTATGGTTTTGGAGGATATGAAGGGATTTTTAAAAACTAGGGGCTAAGAAGTTAATTTATTTATCAATCTCCGGTTCTCAGATTTAAGCTTTGAAAAACTTCAGCACTGCTTGGTATTTTCTTGATATCATTCCACAAGCTTTCCAGTGACTGTCGTACTTTTCGGCTGATAGGTTTTCGTACTTTAACAAAAACCAATAGTTGTGGAAAAAATATTGTACGTATGCACTTTATCATATAATAATATGGACTGGGTACGAGAGAGAGACAATTGCTGCCGGAGTAGTGGAAAGGATAGAGTAAGTAGTTATTGGAAAAATTTATTGAACGTGTCTAAATCACCGAATGAGGGATCGGTCAAATAGATAAATATTTCGAAGATCCCAATTTGTATTGACGGCCAGTCCGTATTATTACCTATTATATTAAACGAGAAAAGTATTCAAATGTAGAAACAAGTACCGCAAACTAACTGGACTTAAATACTCACCTTTCTTAAATGTGTTTGGTTCTGTTTTCTCTCAATCTGGCACAATTTTACAAATAATCTACACACCAACGAAAAGCGATTAAGCCCTTTCAACTTCTCAACGTCGACTGAACAAGTAAAACATAAGTCATCGGCAAATGAAGAATTTACATCAAACTTGAGTGCGCATATGAGACCTTTTCGTAATATTAATGTTTGGGGTGATTGTTCCATGGTCAGGCAGCATTAATTTGGCGCGTTTTCTGGAAGATAATGTTTGGTTTCGTAAAATCAATTTTTAGTGTTCATTGGAACAATGAAGACCTTTTATTATTTTCTCATGTTTTCTATTGATGGATCTATGAAGAAAAATGTATTGTTTTAATGAAGAAAAACATAGATTGATAAACATCAAACGTTGATCCAATGAATTTTTTCATCATACGAATGAACAAAACTATTAATTTTTGAGGTTTTGCTTTCATTGTTTAATGTTGGCTCGTTCATTGTTTCAGTGTCTTGAGATATTAGTTTATAATCAGAAATCATCGTAATAACCATCGATTCGTAATATTAATGTTCGAAAAATTGACGACCACCATTCATTAATTTTACGTACAAATGTACTGTATTCAAGCAGCAGCATTCAAGGAACTATTTTAAATTTTAGTCATTGCAAAAAATGAATTCATATTTGTTAAATAGAAAGAGTCAACCAATCATCTCATAATCTACCCTCGGTAAATTATCCGAACTTCCCTTCACGAAGCCTTTCCATATTTGGATGATGTTATGTAATAATGGGTCGAGCAACAGTCAGCTAGTTCCGTAAAAAATATCAGAATAGTTTAGCAGATTATAGAATGATGGAATGTGGCTTAATACTATCGTCAGTGGATGGATACCCCTTACAATTGCGAGTTGAATCATTTTTGCTTATTGTAGAATTACACTTTTGCGATTCCAATGAATGTGATGGCTCAATTATTAAAAAATGTGGCTTGAGTCATTGTTGCATAACTCCATCCATTTAATACAAGAATCAATTCACACCAGATCGGTCATAATAACACCTCGCTACATGAATGTATCCGTTAAATGTCGAATGTAAAAAAACAAACATTAACCCCAAATCTCGAGATCACTTTTGTTGCATGAGAACTGTCATAATGATTTGCGTCGTTGTCAATGCTCGTTCTTCATCGAAAGGATGGTCCGTTCAGGAAATTTGAAAGTAACAAATACAATAAAAAGTAACTACTATGTGTTTTTTTCTATGAGTTGATCAAGTGACGAAGTTTGAATTATTTCTCAATGGCTTATACCAAGCTAGAATCTATATTTTTGAGAAGAACGGTATTGAATGTTTCGGAACGTGGATTATGGTGGGGGTTGTTTCTGATGAACGTGACGTCAGCGGAGATATTCTTTCAAAATGAAAAAAATATAGCGGAACTCTTTGTTAAATGGGCGTTTCAGGCTAGAATCTATCGATTTAAAAAAGTTTTGCGATTTATTTTTCATAAATGTAAAGGTACATTTATTACCAGAGTTAGTATATATGATGACCGTCGAAGCAGGATTATGAATTTTATTAAAAATTATGCAATGCGGTCAAACACATCTTGTCATTCGGAGGTTTTTGAACACCCTGATGAAACTAATTTTTTTCAAATTAAACCCCCTGTATATTATGAAAGCACAATCTCACTGCAATCTTCATCATGTACACTAGGTGTGGTAGAAATTTGAAGGATTCAGTATTGAAATTTTTCAAGATATTATGTATTTTGGAAGATACTAGTGCAAATTCAAAATGATTCACAAAAATAGTGAATTCTAAATATGAAATGACAATGTTGGATCAGTCTGGAGTTTATAAATTATAAACTGTTCTAACCCTGATTGTAAAGATTGTTATATTGGCCAAACAGGCCGCAAGTTCAGAATTCGACTAGCTGAACATATCAGAATGATAGACTCCAATTCCGAAAAAGAACAAATTCATTCAAATTCAGTTTTTTCCAATCACATCCTAAACGAAAAACATAATTTTGCTTCCATCTCTGACTTAAAAATTTCACATGTTTGCGAAAATGGCGACAAAAAATTCAATCTACTAGAGACTCTGGAAATAAACAAGGCATCAATTATGAATTCAGATTTTCAATGTATAAATGGACAGACCCAGTTCGATAAATTGAAACTTTTTAATTATTTACAATTTTAATATCCTCTTATATATATTTTTTTATATCTCTAGACGATAATCTCACATCTGTATGCTACACTTAGATACATACATGACTATTGTTGCATGTCAAGAAAAACAAAAAAGGCAATTTCAACCTTCATTTCATACCTCATAACGCAACTTCAATTCCAATTGTTGTTGTTCTTGTTGAATTGTTGTTAAAATTGTCATTTCCGTCAACCTTTTGCACCTCTACGCGCAACCCTCAGCAGTCTTCGATAGACTTGTGCAAGCTAGGGAAGACGCAGCCCCTACCCTTTAACGTGTAATGCCAAGCACGAGAGCGATGTCGACCCTACGTTTATTTGTTAATTATTTCTATTTAAAATTCTCGATAATTTTAAGAAAATCAAATCACAATGTATCCACTTTCCAACAAGAGCCGCTAGCTGATAAACGATGATGTGTTGAGGATTTTCTTGTTCCATGAAAGCATGGGGCATTCTTTTCTATGCCACCTTGAATCACGACGATCTATATGACAGATATCAAATTCATAACATATTGCTGCTTTCAGATTCATGGTCTTTCTTTAAAATTTACAATAAATATTTAATATGTTGTTGAAGTGGGCCAATCATGGTACCTAACTCTTGTAGACCCCGCACTAAATGCAGAACATGGTCGTTATTAGGACTAGTAATATATTTTTATAATTTTTTTTTGCTTTTTCAATGTTGGTTATCCACTATGAAATGATAGGTTGCTCAGCGGTTCGAAGCATGGACGTGTGTTCGATGTGTCGGCCGTTGAATCATCTGCATCAATATCGTTAGGCGACCGCATTCTTTGTTTATTTATTTTATTTATTTATTTATAAGGCTTTCCATCAGGATGTATAACACATCACCAATAACAGGAAAGCACATGATTACAGATGTATCAAGAGTAGATTACAAGTGAGTACTTAAATCTAAATATAAGAAAAAGAAAATAGTGTTGTAGTTGTATAGTTGTTGTAAAGCAAGTGCGATGTGTGTTGCCTAGATGCCAATACCGAAGTCTGGTATTTGCTTGAAGTTTGCTGTAGGTTTTCCGAAGTTTCCTGCAGCTGAAAAGTGGATACACAATCAAAAATCAGTAAGTCGCCTCAAAGCACCAATCGACTTTGGTCGTTCCTACTCAACAAAGAAAGATTTGATACCAAGAAAATGATAATCAAGGAGGTGGCTGAGGTGAACGGTTATTCTGTGGACTTGGTAGACAAATTGATTAGAAATCATAGATTCAAAGATACCCTTCGTAACTCTTCGACTTTACAAAAGTAATACCTTCGAACCTCGAGTTACTCGAGGTTTCGAAGGTATTTTCAGAACCCTCGATATGAAGGTGATATACAAAACTTCGTGTAAACTTCAAAAAGTATTGGGTACTCCCAAAGATAAAACAGATGAAAAAGAGAAGTCGGGGATTTATAAAATTAGCTGTAAGGACTGCGAGAAAAGTATTTGGGTCAAACCCAAAGGTCCATGAAAGTACGGTTAAGAGAACACATTGCAAATATCCGATATTCAAGACCCAAAAAATCGAGTGCTGCCCAACATGCTTTGGATCACGACCACCGTTTTGATGACACTAGCTTAAAATTCAGACAGGTTCATGACTATATACTTCTCGAAGCAGTCTGGAAATTGCCAAGTGTAAAAATAGTATGAATGCTGATAAGGGTCTTATTCCTTATTATTCAAGTTCGTAGTACATTGAAAAATGTTTTCTTTTCTTTTCTTCACGATAAATTCATAAGTTATTGTTTTGCCAAGAAATGTGTGTCATCGAATCCAAAACGAGTAGGATAACATTACCATTAATTTAGTGCAGGTGAATTACTAGAATCAGTAAACAACAAAAGTTGGCAAATTTGATTATGAGTGCGGTTGCCCCTCAGATAAGTAGCAGGTAAAGTAGATATATTCGAAATGTTAGATTATTTGACCTCCATTATGAGATAGTGGTATGAATAGAAGTAAGGTAGGATAAGTAGATTAGTAGGCTTTTAGTTCCTGAAGATGATAACTTTGTTGGCAAAACGCGCGTCGAGTGTGATTGTGACGTAGTTTTGGTGTTTGGGTAGTTTCTTTTTACTTGAATTAACTTGTAACCAACCACCATTTTGATGGAGATGAAGGATTAATCCTTCGAAACATGTCGTTGATGCAAGTCTTCCGACTACATGGTATCCACAAAAAAGATTATTTTTGTTGGTTTGTCTGCGAGTTTTTTCACCTACCCAATCTGTTTGGTACAAGATGCTGCTTGCTGCTTTGTATTCGACTAGTGCATAGTTGGGTTAACAATCAATCATAATGATTGAATGTATTGTATTTCAATTGTCTCTCTTTGTCTTCGAGTTTTGTCAGTTTAGCTTTAGTGTTATAAGTGGTAAAACAAATGTCTTTACTGAGTGTAAAACATAATATAAATATTTGCGATTGTTCTCTCTGTTATGAACCAGCTACATTATTCAAATATGTATTCAACGGCTTGTTTCTTTCATTTCACGACAAATAATATTTGGCGATCGTAAACATTCAACGAGAACTCCACTCTGATATACTTCCAAAATGTGTTTTTCTTCTTCCGACGTAATAGGACTTCAGTAAAGCTATCCGCATTAGATTCAGGCAGTGCTATCAAAAGTAATTCAAAATTTAAATCAATCTCCGGGAGAGAAAAGACAGTTCGAAAGTTTATAGCGAAATAGAAATAGAAATATTTTGTTTTAAATTTCAACGTAAAAAATGAAAAATAAAACGGTTTTTCATTATTTTATTTGGAGGACTCCGTAGAACAGAAGAAAACCATCTCGAATAAAATTCTTTCATGTACTGGCAACTTGCAACCAATGCCGTCTCCGTCATCTTCATGCACTTTGCAATCTACGAGTGTTACTCTTAACAGCCAGTTACCACCAACTAACTACTCTGGACCGGCTATTCTGACGCATTCGCAGAATGCAACAAATTGTGTTTTCTACATTAATATTAATAATAATTAGTGGATTTTCATGGAATGTTTTGTGTGTTGAAATAAATTATATATTTTCAATGTGCTTTTTGAATATTTATGCGGTCGTAGAAAAAATAATGTTCCTAATTCATGCGTAAAGTGTCTTTCCCGCCCTTGATTGCTTGCCAGAACACCGCTTCGCGTCGTTTGGGTCAACGGCAGTCGCGTGCGGGAAAGTATCACTTTCCGTACTTGTTAGGAAAATAACTATTCTACGACCGTGCGTTTTTACCCACTTTCCCGCACTCATTTTAGTTTAGAAAGTGTCACTTTCCCGCACTAGTGCGGGAAAACTCGCTGTCCCGCACTAGTGCGGGAAAGTAAAATATGTCAATTTATCGTTATTAAATGTACATTTCATTGTTGCTGAGAGTTATTTGAAGGACTCCGTAGAACAGAAGAAAACCATCTCGAATAAAATTCTTTCATGTACTGGCAACTTGCAACCAATGCCGTCTCCGTCATCTTCATGCACTTTGCAATCTACAAGTGTTACTCTTAACAGCCAGTTACCACCAACTAACTACTCTGGACCGGCTATTCTGACGCATTTGCAGAATGCAACAAATTGTGTTTTCTACATTAATATTAATAATAATTAGTGGATTTTCATGGACTGTTTTGTGTGTTGAAATAAATTATATATTTTCAATGTGCTTTTTGAATATTTATGCGGTCGTAGAAAAAATAATGTTCCTAATTCATGCGTAAAGTGTCTTTCCCGCCCTTGACTGCTTGCCCGAACTCCGCTTCGCGTCGTCAACGGCAGTCGCGTGCGGGAAAGTATCACTTTCCGCACTTGTTAGGAAAATAATTATTATTGAAAGCCCCTGATTTTTTTGTATGCCTTATACTGAAGTGATATCAGATACCATCATCAACATAACCATCATATGTTTTGCATAGCGGTCACCTGAAGAAATAACAACCATATTAAAACCGCTACACAATCAACTCGCGTCAACTACCAAATCTGGTAGACTGCGAGATGGTGACAGATTTCAGGTGACGATATAAAAAAAAACGATTTTCATTAAAAAATATAAGTGTTTTGCGACGATTTTATCGCCGCTGCCATATACACCAACGGCATGTTAAGATAGACATTAAAATAATGGACGTTTCCATCATGAATATCCCATAAAAAAAGTGGCCTAATTTTTTATATGAAAGCCACGCGGCGACAGCTCAAATTTTTCATCATTTTTGTCAGCATTTTCATATATTTCACTGGTCTCAAAGGCATAAACGAGAAAATCGTCACCTGAAATCTGTCACCATCTCCTAGTCTATGATATCAACGTCTATATCCAAGTACTGATCGACAAGCGTAAGGATGCCTCCGAGAATTGGTTGCGCAGTAGACAAAACCCTGGAGTGGGGCAGGAGCTCAATCGCTCTGCCTTATTAAACAGTAGTCGATCTTTGTCGCACATCTACTCACGCTTTCTATCGTTTGCGCATCTCAGAGGCATCCTTACGCTTGTCGATCTGTAAACACGTACATACACTGTCAAATGTACACCACTCAAATGCGTTTTTTTGGAAAAAGTATCTGTCACTTCAAAAACATAGCATGTATTCTGCTAACAGAATCAGTTTTATTTAACACGCGTTGTGCTGAAACTGTTAGCATTGGTTTTATGTGAAGCGCATTGTGCTAACAACGTCTGCTCAACATTTTATCCGTCGTACATTCTACTAACAGAGTTATAAGGACCTTAACGGATCTAGACTAGGAACGTTGAAAAAGTCCCCCTTAGAAGAGGGTGAATACCAGGAACCACAGCATGAAGAAGGGAACCTTTTCTCCGTGGCTCAAGGAAGAGACTGAATACCTTCTTCGAAACGGCCTTCAATAGCCCTCTATAGAGGAAAAGACAAAATCAAGAAGCTGCCTGAAATAGGTTCAGTAGTAGTTGTACTTGGCCGCAGCCAGGCAAGTAGAGCCTCATGGGCCCTTTTTGCCATCCCCTGTTGTCCACTTATTTACATTCCTCCTCCCAATCTTCCTTTTGTTGCATTCGTGGCCTCCTAATGAAGGTCAGTATATCATTCCGCTCTAAGTCGGTTATTTTCTTTTGATGGAGTTTCTCAACTCCGAAGATTCCATAACTTAGCATCCCATACGCCTCACTCTCGCCGAAGAAGTGAGATAATGCTTCTACGTCTTCTTCAATGAGCTGCCATTGCCTTCTTGAGCTAGACTGAAAGCGGTGGCAGCCTCAGCAGTACCTCCAATACTGCGTTTGAAATTGTTCTCATTGCACCCGTTAATACAAAACAGGCCAACCTCTGGACCTTGCTAATTCTTCGGCCTATTCTGCTGCTCTGTGCCTGGCCACCACACGGCTGAGCCACAGTGGATCTTTGGTCTTGCGACTGCCGTGTAAAGCCAACGCATGAACTCTGGGTTGATACCCCAACTGCTTTCTACAATTCTCTTCAGTTGCCATAGGATTGCTACCGACTTCTGAATAATCCTACCTACATGCGGCCTCCATGAAAGTTATTTCACCTGCTGGACTAACTACAGCTCTTGCCCAAACATGATAGGTGGCCTGAATCCACCTTCTTTTCCTTCGTTTGGTGAACAGGATCATCTCTAGCTGTTTCTGTCGGATTCACTGAGAGCCCTGTCTGCATAAGGTCGCAGACGACCTCAATGAACCGTCCGCTGACTAGGACAACATAGTCCGCATAAGCCTGTGTCTCAAAATCTTCATCTGTGAGTTTATCCAGGAGTTCGTCCATGAGTGAGCACCATAGATAGGGAGAGAGACAGATTCCTTGAGGGCAACCCCTCCCCCCTTGGATTACAGTATGATCTCCCCCGGCGGGATCCCTCGTAAGCGATGATGCAACCCATCAGCTGACTATCGAGTGAGGCGTTCCTCGTGCCATTATTGCTGCCTGTATAGTCGCTGTCTTTGCCTTGTCAAATGCGCCTTCCACATCGAAAAACACTTCTAATTTTACCTCCTTGAACCTTAATATATTTTTGATCCTCCGCATTACAGTGTGGAAGGCCGATTCAGACGACCTTTCCATTTTGTATACATTTTGAAATATTTGTAAGGTGCTCACCCTTAGAGAGCCCCTCCAGGAATCTGTCCACTAAATTTTCTATCTTTCAAGCGGAAATGGTGTTAGGCTGATGGGTCTGAAGGAATTTGGTATTGTGTAGTCTCTTTTTCCCGCCTTTGGGATATAGATAGACTAGTCTCGCTGACTTCGGGGATAAATACTACTCTTGCTGACTTCCAGACCTTGAGAACGTACCCCAGCGCTATACTAGAGCAAAATATCCTTCTCGAGATTACCTCATCAAACAAGGCCTCCCAGTGGGAGAAGCAAGGTGGAAGCGGTTGAATCGCTGAAGGAGCCAACTTCTGAAAAAAACTGGAAAAGTTCCGGTCAGTGAAAAAGACTCGATGGTCAACCGAGAAATCGACAGAAATCGACAGACACATGCAGCAATGCCTCAGTGCCCACCAAACCAAGTCAAGTTAAGTTACTGGAGGCGTGAAAGAGGTCATTCTGCCGACAAATTATCTAGAGGCTCTCCTGTCCATGGAACAAACAGAAGACGCAAAGGAAGCCATACTGTATAACACTACTGAGTTGGGAAAAAAGACTACCACAAATCCACATTTCCACAGCTCAAACAATAGACCTTGCTGGGTAGCCCTGAAGTGCGCTGACAACGCCAGCGTGCAGTGGCTGAAAGGTACCATTAGGGACATCAAACCCTGTGAAGGTGTGCAACTGAGGATTGTTGAGGTGGCAGCAATGCCTCAAAACAAAATGTTGGTCGCGTATCAGGCAGCAAGGGATTATCCAAGAAGAAAATCCTTGGATTAATAAAAGCTCATAACGACAACTTCAACGCAACTAACTGGAGGGTACCAAGGAGAACATCCGAAGGACCTCTAGAACTTCTTACTATTTTGGTTGACCTTCAGTCAGCCGAAATAATAAGAAATACAGGCTTTGTGATAAACTACACACTTTGGTCACACAGCCCTCAGGGCAAACTCAAATCGGCCGCACTTGACTTCGCACTTGGTACCTCAGGTACCAAATCAAGGCCACATTACACCAACAAGCAAGCTCCAAAGCCTGCCAAAGGTGCCGAAGAATCTGCAATAAAAGAGCAGAACTTGACCAAAAGCAAGCATGTGCCTCGGACCCAGACATTCTTCATTCCGGAGGAGCTAGGAAGAATGGGAAGCAAAAGCTCCTCCTGATACCCAGATAAAAGGAGCTAATAGACCAATTACCTTCAAATAAACCTTCAACATACAAAATCAGCTGCGAATGTGCTTAGAAGGAAGTTGACTGAAGACAACTTTGATATAGGGCAACTGCAAGAGCCCTGGATAAACGGAGGACGGATACAAAGACTCGACATCAAATCGTGTAAGTCACTTTATTGCACTCCTCATAAACCCCTGAGCAGCTGTAGTGCTCGCACCCCATTTTTTTCCTGTTCCAGAGTTCATCACTGGAGATTTGGCAACCGCCATCGTGGAAGTGCCAAATGAAACAGGTGAGAGGCAGGTGGTCATAACCTCAGCATATTTCCCATGGGACTCCACAACTAACACACCATCTAACAAAGAAAGTCCAAAGCCTCATCGCATGGTGAAAAAAAGGTAACAGACACTGCATTCTGTGCTGCGATGTGAGTGCCTACCTCCACCACCAGACATACATGAAGAAGCACAGATACATTTGAAAATCAAAATCGGTGAAACAAGAAGTTGCAAGATATTATATTTTCTGATAAGGTAACGCAGAAACACAGTATTTTATGAAATTCTCAGAATGGCGTACTCTGGTCCTGTTCAGTCAGTCATTTATTTGAATGAAGCCTTCATATTAAAAAAAAATACTCGAGGTATGACGTTCTCTTGCCCAGGCGCCACATGCAAATTATTTTCCATTGCTCCTAAAAAAATTGATCAATGATACGGAACGATTCCATTCAGAAATACTAATTAAACACGCAAAAAAGTAATACCTATCCATTAACCGTTCTCAAGACGAGTGTTGGCCAAAACAATCACAACTTCGGTGGGATCTTACTACTCAATGAATATTCAACAATCTGCTAGGTGAACAAATTAGTGACAAAATGTTTAAAAACAACCTATACGAATATCTAACCAAAATAAGCTTTCTACGAAAGGATGAATTTCTAAATTCTTGAGTTATGCATATTATTAATATTAATTTGTATGTTCTATTAGCTAATGTGCTTTTTATAAGTATGTTTTTATGTGTTGCACGTGTTATGTTATCTATATGTAGGTATATAATCAACGCTTAGTGATTGACTAGTCCGATGGTCGTATGTTTTATTAGGCCAATCAAAAGAGGATTTTTTCGTAACAGAAATACTAATAGAAAACCGACTGTGCCATCTCATAAGAGACGGTCCGTAGTTATATTCTGTTATGTTTTCTACTCGCAACTATCATTTATTAGTTTATTATAAACATTGAAATACAAAACAAATTATTTTTTTAGTTTTTTGGTTATAAAACTAATACAGCAATCTTGTTGTTTCAATGAGAAAAATTGTAAAGAATTGAAAATCGAACAAAATAAGATTTTTTAACACCCGAATGGTAACGGAGAAAAACTGGAAATACCGGAATATTTTGCGAATTTTTTAAAACGTCATAACTCCATCATTTTTCAGCTGTTTACTTTCTGTATGCACAAAACAGGCGTCTAATTCTGACAAATTTCAGATTGTTCACCTTTGTTTGGGAAATAATCTAATAAAACTCCACTCGTGTTTGAATTTATCTCATAAGTCCGTCTCTCATTTCTAAACTCAACTGAATTGTATCGAGTAAACACCACTCGTCCTGCGGACTCGTGGGGTTTTTTCTCGAAGCAATTCAGTTTCGTTCATGCAGAAATGAATTGACAGACTAATCGCGAAAATTCAATCACTTGTGGTATTACTGTTGATAATCCAAACTTGACTAAAGCTCCTGATTGGGACAGGTCTAATGAGAACCTTCACACTTCCCAACGCGCCAAAAAGGTAGTCCAAAAACAAAATGCCTCTTGTTTTTGGGCTACCTTTTTGGCGCTTTGGGAACTGTGAAGGTTCTTATTAGACCTGTCCCATGATCCTTAGCATAGAATTGGTTTCACAAATTCCAAAGAGACTGTTTCTTGAACCTGGTTCTGTGCACATCTGGTTGAGGTTCTCATTAGACTTTTCTCCCGGTTTGTCACATTTCCTCAGGTTTAGATTAACAGAACCATAAATACATTTACAGATCAATTTGACTAATTGGTCATTTATCAATTTTCAAAACACAGATCATTGTTTCTAGAAGTTAATGTTCGAAGCCAAACGTCATTGTCATTGTCAACTTTTGACACAATGTCAATTTAATTCATTTAGTTTGAAAGTAGACTAAGCTTCAACAGACATGTGTTACTCTGCCAGTTGAAACTTTTATCCAGGTTGATCCTGGAATAAGGATTTTTTAATACTTTTTTAAAATGTTATTCATATGATGTCCCGGTTTTTAAATTTTTACATGGTCCTCTGGACACATGATATTTTTATGGTCTAGCTCTGACGAGTAAGTAATTTTTCAATTTTCAAAATTCTCATTATCAAAATTTCTTAAATCCAATTCAATTTCACTTACTTACAGGTAGGGTAGTGGCACCAGTAGTTGTCATTATAAGACTAACTTTTTCTTCATTGTTCACTTTCAAGGTGACTTAAATTTTTTCTAATACAATCCACCCTGTGAGTTGGAAGTTGGTACATCCATGTTTCATATATCAAAGGAATTTTCCTTCGAAAATTGAAACTTTTTGGTACAGAGCCTAACATAAATGTCACTGTCATGTCACCAGTGGTTGTCACACAAGAATTTTGGCTTACCCATTAGTTGTCATATTTTTTTTCCAATAATTGTCACCCTTTTATTTCACATACTTTTTATTAAAATTTCATTTTATTACATAGAAAAATGTTATGACAAAAAAATTAGAGTTACTTGTTCTTTGTATCTAATTTATACTGACGATAAGCTAACTTTATCTTTTTCAATACGATGTTATCCACATGGAATGGCTCGTTCCCAAATATTTGGATTGGACCATAAAATAAACGCTCCCCTTCCACCCAATCATCATCTTGATGTTTGGGCCAGACAAAATGGTTCTCTGTGACTTCTGATAAAAATTTCATAAAAACTTTCTTGTCAGTTTTCAGAACACGGCCTATATAAAACTGTTCTTGGTAATAAACTGCATAATAATTTTCTAAAATTGGATTCAACGCTGGTGGAGTGGCTTGATCCGCGACAAATTCCTCAATTTCAGAATTTTGGATGTCCGAAAAAGTCTCTTCTTCGTCAGACGTTTCTGCAAAAGAAATATCCTCAGAATTTGCAGAATCTGAACTTTCTTCAATTTTTCTCTTCTTGATTTGCTGTTTTAACTTTTGTTTCTCTTCTTTTTCTTTCAACCTTTAAAGCTTGTTAAGTTCCCTAACCTTTTTTCTTTCTTCTTTTTCTCTTTCCTTCTTTTTTTTGTCCTCTTCCTTTTTGTTAAAGTAATGTTTCCATTCCTTAGATGTAACTACCGAAGGTACCTTTTCTTTACATCTTTTGCTTTTTCCTTTGTCACAATCTGGCCAAAACAATGCATTCTTGAAGGGAGTTCCAACACTCGAATTCGAACTTTCTGATGGGAATTTGCTGATAGGTAGGCGTTTTGAGGGAGTTCTATGCTCAGTGGATGTGCTTGGTTTTGGCGAATTCAACGCGTTTTCAAAAATTTGTTTTTGCGGACATTCTTTTTCAGTTTCTTGTACATCGTCTGAATTAGATGTCGGAATGTGTTCTGTAGGTTCCTGAATTTCATTTTCTTTACTTGTGCCTTCCTCGACATCGCCACTGTTTTCTTTATCTGGTATTTTGGTGATCTCTACTTTGTCTTCTCTCATTTCTTGTGAATTGTTTTCAACCTCATCTTTAAATTTCATCCAAACACTGAATAAATCTTTCGACTTTTCTTCTCCATTCCACGATTTTTCATCGCGACACTTCTGGAATTGCTCCACCATCTGAGTGCTCATGAAAGATTCGAGGTATTCTAGATGTTTTTGTTTTTTAGTTGAAACCACACTATCTTTTGGCTCCAATCTAACAGAATCATACCTATCTTTAAGGCACTTGGTAAAGTCTACCGCCTCAGGATTCCAAGGGAACAATCCACACTTTCGAAATCCATTGATTATTGTTTCAGGAGTTATGCATTCTTTAGCTTTCTGGAATACGAGAGGAAAATTAGTTTTATTCAAAATCTGGTTATTTGTCTCGAATTTCCAGGAATGAGCTGCCTTTTTCCAGTGCGCTTTCAAAGGTCCAAAAACAGTGACATCGCACGGTTGAATTATATGGGTCGCATTTGGAAATAGAGCCACCAAAATAATTTGTTTCGATGTACAAAATTCATGCAAGTGCATTGTTACATGAGACTTGTGTCCATCTAAAAAAATGATGACTGGTAACTGCACCTTATTCTTCAGAAGCCACTTCAGAAAACAATTTGCCAAATACTCATAGAAAGACTCCCCCGTCATCCAACCTGATTCGGTCTTACCTACGCTCCATTCATCTGGTATATTTGACGTTACATGACCGGGCAGTCTAGTGTAAGGAAAAATGATGAATGGAGGCAGTAGTGTTCCATCAGCTCTTATATTTATTAGGACAGTCAGTGATTCTTTATCAGACCCCTTTTTCATGTCATATATATTTTTCTCCCCCCGTGGACCGATGACTTTGCCAGATTTAGGGCAGAGTTGAAAAGCAGATTCGTCAAGGTTAAAAACTCTCTGAGGATCAGACAATACTTTGAAGAAATTGTCGGACTTCAGAGATTCTTCAACTTCTCGAAACCAACCCTTTAACTGGGATTCTGTCACAGACGCTCTAACAGATGTAGGAATCCTTTGACTTAAATCGGGGTGTCGCTTCAAAAAGAGTTGTAACCATTTTTTTCCAGGTTTATTGTCCACGAATGGAGTATTACGTCCGGAGTTGACAATAATCTTCTGAACTGTTAAAATGAGATCATCTTTTTTTGGTGGAAAACCCCTCCTCGTGATCTCTTTGATCCATTCCACCAGTTTTTCCTCCTCGTTTTGTTTCAAAAATGTTTTTGGTCCCATTTTTCTTTGTAAAGGTGTTTTACCCAATACCTTGTATTTTAATGTCATTCTAGGAACCCCAAACATTTTGCTTGCAGTTAAAAATGGCATACCATTTTTGCAAGCTTCTACTGCAGCTAGCATAGCTTCTTCTGAATAGTTGAAGAAAGCTTTTTTTTTAATTTCGCCGTTGTGCATGTTGTTCAGAAATCTGAAACCAATAATTGTCACTTCAGATTCCAATAATTGTCATTATCATGTATGTGGTGACAACTATTGGATTACTTGAACCAATTTCAAAATTTTCTATTGCTAAATATTTGAGATTATTACTGGACACGATTTGCACATTAATTTATTTTTTTTCTAACATTTTCTCTATCCCAGTAATTGTCACCACCGAATTTCTCATAACCTATACATTCTAAAGACTTCGAATTCACTTCGTTTCAAGATATCATACCAATACTCACCTGTTATGCTTGAAAGGACCACTTTCACCAAAACCAAATAATATAATATTAGTATGAAAATATCTTGCACCTTAACAATTTTGTTTGGAATGGTTAACAATGTTCGCTCTCACGGGACATTATAACTGTTTGTTTACAAAACGGCGATTGCGCTGACATCTATGACAGAGGTTTTCACTCACTAATGTAGTTGATACACATGGGGACATAATGATGTCGCTGGGATACCAGGTAAGTTTGCCAGTTTCTTATTTTTCAATAAATAAGCTGGAGGTGACAATTATTGGGGGTGTGACAATTACTGGTGCCATTACCCTACGCACTGATGATGACTTTATAGTCGAAAGTGCTTTGCTATGATTTTCAATTACACTGGAACGTGCACACAGCTGGACAGTTTTCACTTAAGATAAATTATGTCAAAGTTAGGAAAGTTTCTCAAATTAAGGATATTCTGGAATATCCTGAGTTTGAGACACTTTTTAAATTTAACCACAACAAACTGTAAATCAATTTCAAACTACGCACCACCTACAAGCTGTATTTGCAATGCAGCTTCTGTGGTCCTCACTTGGAGAACCACAGAAGCTGTATTATTTTATTTTTGATTTTTTATTCAAGACTTGTAAATGTGATTTGGACTACTGGGAGAAATATAAAGGACCACTTATGTAAACGTTCTCCCAATTACCTTGTATTGAACCATTATGGATTCAAAAAACTTTAAGTGTTTAACAAAATTAGGTTTTTTATATTTTTCCTTAATCGCTAACAATAATCTGCTCAGGCTCAACGTGTTCAAAATGGTTAAGGTTTTCGCGGCCGAAGTTTGCAGTGTCACAATTTTCACTCGGGTTTGAAGGCCGTCGTTTTTTGGAATTTCTTCCTAACGTTTCGCTAGCGCGAGTGGCTAGCTTCTTCAGAGGTATACATCATGAATAATCTAAGATGACACGTGTACAGTTTTTTGATAAATAAAATCGATTGATTGAACGATATGTGTTCAATGCAAGACAGCATGAGGGTATGCATGAAAAGAGCTCCTCTGATAACGAAGATGAAACTTGAGGTTGAATAAATAAAACGTACCTATTTATTTAAAAAAAAACACCCAGTGGAAAGCAACAAGTGAAAGTTGAGCTCTCCCGTCATCTCACTGAAGGGGAAATCGTATTTCGAATAGATTTTTGTAGCACGATAGCATTGTTTATATAGAAGATAGTTAGTCAACCTTATGGGATTATAATTGGATCAAAATGGATGCGGCATGTAGATGGCGATAGTGAGCTCGCATCCAAGTCATGTCGTAACTTCAGTGATCTGGCCTCCAAGTCATGTCGTAACTTGATTGAAACAATGGGACAGCATTAAAATCAGTTTTTTTTTTAAGGAACCTGCATTAAAATGTCGTCATATATTCATGTTTGTAACTAATCACGCTAGATGACACTCGCGTTTGCGTCCAACACCAATTACACAGGCATTGACTAACTATCTTACTTCTATATAAACAATGACGATAGTATATGTATTTCGAAACATTCTGCATAATGTTTCAATGTGCTTGGGATGGCACGTTGAAGTATAGGGTGCAACCAGATGACAGAACAAACAAATTGGTAAAGGTGAGTTGAAAGGGCTTTTTCTCCAAAACAAAAGGAAAGTGGTGTTACTTACGTAGTTTTATCTCCTGAACATGAATCCGAAAGAATTTCGTGGAGGGTCTCTAATACTTTTCAAGTTATGACCTTTTGAAAATCGGCCATTTTCAAACACGATTTTTTGAGTCAAATATCGCACAAAATTCTTCCTTTGTGTTGACATTTTTTGAGACCCTAATCAACTGATATTTCACCATTACAAGCACCAAAATCAAACGTTTCACAAAAAATCAACCTTTTTATAAAGTATACATAAACCTACCAACCCCAGTGAAACCATATAAAAAGTGAAGAAGAAGAAGAATGATCAATTTTCTTGTTAAACGTTGGGTTTTGATGTTTGTAATTGTGAATTAGAGTTGATTGTTGTATGAAAAAAGGGTCAAGAAAAAGAAAGAAGCATCTTGAGCAAATTTTTACTGAAAAATCATGTTTGAATATGGTCGATTTTCAAGATTCAAAAGGTCATAACTCGAAAAGTATCAGAGACCCCACGAAATTCTTTCGTATTCGTGTTGAGGAGATAAAACTAAGTAAGTAACATCATATTTCTTTTTGTTTCGAGGAGAAGCCCTTACCTTTACCAACAAATTTTTAACGGATGTGATTCAAGAAATTAGAGGTAGGTATTTCTTATTATGAAGTATCGATGAAAAATGAAAAATACAAATGATAAATCTCTCTATCTCCACACTCTATACATTGTTTCATTTCTAACATTTCAGTTGATGGACTCACCTCATTCCCGTGAAAAATGTGTGTTATCGTAGATATCCCAGTTCTCTGCACGTACATATAATCCAAAGCCAACTCTGTCTCCTGGAGGACACTATATAATTAATTAACTGAGGAACCACACTGGTCACTAAACTACAGTTTCAACGGGTTCCTTGTCTTATCGACCATCGAAATTCCTGGTGCCTCCTCTCTTGATTAATAAATATAACATTCGGATAAATTAGCACACTCAGCACGATTCCGCGCACACCAGAACCTAGTCGTTTTTCTCCTATTTTGCGTGCCGCAGAAGAGTGTTAAATTCGTAATGTCACAAAGCGTATTGAATGTTAAAACAACGAGTATGAAGCATGATGCGGTTGTTATTCTTATCGCTTGCTTGATTCGAGTTCGAGCTTAAGAAATCGCGGAGAATGGGTTATTTTGCAGACGAGCTGTGATCATGGCACATGGCCGAGATTCCAGCGGGCCGTCAGTGGGGACACCCGATGTGATGCTCACCAGCAGCCGCTGTTGCTGTGGGCAAGAATTTTTAAGACGAGAAAGTTAATTCTTCGGCGACTCGATTTGTAAAGCCGTACACGTTTTTTGTTGCTATTTGTTACAGTTGCGTATCGATGAAGAAGGTCATTGGAAATTCACGGAAGTTTTGTCCAAAAATAGATGAATGCGTCATTACTCTATCGATTCCGGGTAGCATAGTAATGTGTCAATATCTTTGGTTTACATACCTACAACTCTTTTGAAACTGTCCACTAAGCAAAGTAACATTCATTCAATATTTCAGTAACCTTTCATGGTAATGTGTAATGTTACATCAGAGTTTTCTGCTACCTTACTGCAAAGGTTCAGCAACTACTGAAACGGACGTTCAGCAATATTACAAATGGTATATGCCATTATCAATTATTCCAGCAAGGTTTCTGCAACATTGCATATAATATACAGGAAAATTGCAAATGTGATATTGAAAATGACGTCTTATGACAATGTTGCAGCAACTACTGAAATGGATTGATGGATGTAATCTTTCAAAATTAGTAATTGCAGCAAGGTTTCCGCAACATAGAATATAAATTAGTGGAAAATAACATATTCAACATTTTTATATAGCAGCAACTTACCACCAATCTTGTCTATTCCTTTCCATAACATAACAGTAAGATTTCATAAATAACTTTCCAGTAGGTTTGTTCGCTACTGAAAGATTTTTGGATTTTTACTACTTGCTACTAATATTGATAGAAAATGAATACAATCTTCATGGGAGACAGATCATTCAGTATTGATGTGTCCTCTATGGAAATCAGATTCATCATTTTCTAATTTTTAGAAACAAGCAGTGACAACCCAAAAAATCTTCTGAAGTGATACCTATTAATTTGAATGTCCATTTAAATCTTGGAGATCAAAAAGACAAAAATTTGATATTGAAACCTTTAATTAAAATATCACAAAAAAACAAATGAGTACTCATATTGAAATGTCATATTTAAAATAAAAATCTATTTGGCCTTATCAGGTACCTGAAACAAAATAATCATTGAATTAAATGTGTAGCTTAAATATCGACATCTCGATCTACTACCTAACCCTACAAGTAACGTGTTTTTGCGAATTGTAGCCAAGCCATCACATTTATTTGAAATGCATCATATCTGATGCATGGAGATGAATTTCTCACTGCATCTGGAACAAAAATATAAATAAATATATAGGG
Organism: Chrysolina oricalcia; assembly: GCA_944452925.2. Lineage (NCBI taxonomy): Eukaryota > Metazoa > Arthropoda > Insecta > Coleoptera > Chrysomelidae > Chrysolina > Chrysolina oricalcia. Next base: position 48,642,568 of record OX101825.2, on the reverse strand, counting down.
TGTTTCTTAAGTACGTGTAGAAACTTTAAGAGCATGTTGCTGACGACGAAATAAGAAAAAAAGTTCCCATAAACACATGTCCGCAAGTTGTTCGTTTCTAAGATACAGAGTGTAAAAGTTTAATTATTATATTTGTTTTTTTTTTAATAAATTCCAAAATATTTGTGATGTTCTGGTAAAGTTTGGTATCTGGGATGATTTTTTCAATAACAAAATCAAATTTTGTGTTAATTATGAAAAAACTAATTTCTAATTGAATTTATTTTGTATTAAAAAATCTTGTTATTTAAAATAACTTGCATCGATTATTTCAAATCTCAATAACTCAAAAACAGTTGCTCGCAGTGACCTCTACCAAGAATTTATTTTTCACAGAAACAATAATAAATATTCCCCGATACCAAACTTTACCCAAATATCAAAATTATTTTGAAATTATTCACAACATAATAAAAATAAGCATTCAATTTTGACACTCTGTATCTCAGAAAAGAATAACTTGTGGACATATCTTTATAGGAACTTTTCTTCTTATTTTGATGTCAGCAATACGCTCCTAAATTTTCTACACGTACTTAAGAAACACCCTGTATAATAAGTCAACTCAACAATTATGGTCTTATTTCAATATATAGCCTGTACAATTGAACTTGTCATTGATTATGACACTATTGTGCTTACATATTTGCTTTATATTCAAATTGAACTGACTCGAATTTTAAAATTTGTTTGGATTTCAATTCTTTGATTCTGAAATTGTCTTTTTGTTGATCCAATTGCAAAACATGGCACAATGATTTGTGAAAAAACGTTCATGACTTGTTCCAACACAAAACTTTTCATTCAAGCCACCAATATATTTTAAAAAACCTGCAACTAAAATCGAGATGTAAAAGTATTCCACATTATTTACAAATGTAAAAGTACCTTTCAAATTGACAGTACTACCAGATTTATTCCCAATATAAGGAGAAAAAATTTTTCCCCTAATAAACGCAGAATGAGCATACCAGACCATCCTAACCTAAAATAATATTTGATGTATCGCCTTACCTTACATGAAGATGCCTTAAATTTATTAGCATTATCCATTATGCTGCTTCAACACTCAGTGAACTCTTAATCAAAAAACAAAATTGCAGAAGAATATGTACTTTACTTAGGTACCTAGGTTAAGAACGAATGAAAGTATCCAAAACGAAACTAACACAAAGGCACGACACACAACAACAATATAATTTACAATATCAAAATGGCGCGAGGCGCGTGCTTGTCTGGGATCTGGGTATCTGGGTCGCCCGTTAGGTGGCATCTCATCAAGACCGGGAAATTCAAAACTGGTTGGATTCCTGATAAATGAAATATTATTTCGAGTGTCTTTATACTTACCATTTAAAATTGTCCTAGCGTATCATTTTGTATATTTCTGCGATGATGCAATCGAAAATTGAAAGTGTATTATGTTTTCTAAATACTGTCAATATTGTTTGTAGTAAGCTTATGTATGGTTGTAAATATCATGGAATTTCAAACTAAGTGCAACATTGCGATTTGAACTTGTTCGATAGTTCCAAATGTAACTTGCACTTACAATGAACTTTCATGGATCATGTAACATTGCACTTGAAACTCAGTCAATAGCTTGCTTTATAACTTACAAACAACTTGTCTGTAGTTTATTCTGTTATGTTAAAAACTTAAATATAGCATTGAGCTTTATGCAATATTATATTTTCATTTTACGATGGCAAGTCATACATAATATTGTGGCAATATTTTGTAACATTACATGTTTAGTGGGTGAACAAGAATATTGTGATTCATTTTTGGGATTACATGAGTTCGGGAACCTTTCCTGATGTCAAGGTTTCTAAAGTACACCGTTAAAGATGTTCACACAATTCATCGTAATTCATCGTTGGCAATTAATCATGACAATATACAGTGCCGTTAGAAACTATTCATTGAGAATAATACATGTTAACTCTCAACTCAAGTATTTGTGGGCAGTAAATAATTCGCGTTCATTAAACTTTTTATTCGCATAAAATATACATTAACTCATCATTCATCGATCGTTCGATCGTTTTCATACGATAATCAAATACCACTGTGAACGACACCAATATTCTCTACCTAGCCATTTGTACCAAACTCGCCAAAAGCATCACTTTATTGTACCACAAATGCAAAAATCCGTAGGACAACGTTCATTACTTCATAACGCCCCCAAGTTGCACAATACTGTTCCTGTGAATATAAAGAACATCAATAACTTGAAACCATTCAAAAGAGAATTGAAAACATTCATACTCAGTCAAACGTCATGAGTTATAGAATTCCACAATATAATCCCAGATAACACACAATATCCTATGGATATCCATTTTATGTCCAATTCTGGTCGGGATATCCTTGGATTTGAAATGGATATTCATGGGATATCCATCGAAGAATTTGAAGTGGATATCCTTCAGCAAATATCCTATGGATATCAATAAAATATCCACAGTTATTATGGATGTGATTGAATTGCAAGACTGATTTTGATATTATCAATTTCTGAGTTTCGTCCATGCTCGTACACGAATAGGAGCATTTCAAGAATACTCTTATCTTTTGTTGGCTACGAATGGCCAAAGAAAGACATCTGCTAGCTTGGAAAAAACAGGAAAAACCCCAAGAAAAAACCGAGATTGTCATTCTCTGAGTGGCCTGTTTTTAATTTATTTTTGGTTTCAAGCAGAATATTTTATCATTACTAAATAATATATTCACATTTTTTTATTCTTTTAATATCATAATTTGTTATTTCATCAATAAGAGTATAAATACATTTTTTTATCCTCTCGTTTTTATTTCATTGAAATTATTATTGTTTTGTCATAATTGTAATTTTTATTTATTTAAAAAAATCCCTAAAAGATATCTTTTGGATATCTGTGAACAATATCTTATGGGTATCCTTGTGGATATCTTGTAGATGTCTCTGAACAACATATTAAGAATATTCGTGAAAAATTTTTCATGGATATTCCTGAACGATATCTTATGGATATCCCAGAAGGATATCTCATGGATGTCCCAGAAGGATATCTCATGGATATCCCAGAAGGATATCTCATGGAAGTCCAGCTTGTTCCACTCGGAACATCCACCGGACGTCCATAAAATATCCACCGGATATCAACTGGATGTCCTCTGGATATCCCAAATATCCAAAATGAATGTCCAGTGGATATCCATCGAATGTCCGTGTGTTGACTGGGATGGTCTGTTCTACTGTTTGTGTATTTCTTTAATTCGAAGTAAATTCAAAAATTAATTTCCTGTGCATTTGAGAGTTTTATTTCCATGTATTATTTTTATTAATATTTTATTTGTAAATTTTACTTGTATTAGATATTTTATAATTTTAACTCCATCCTGCATTTTATGAATATATGTATATATACATTTGGGATATACTACAATTACGTTTTATTTATTTATATGAACCTTCATAGTAACTAAGTGCTTTGTAACTTCAACTGATCCGTCATTTTATTTATACAATTAAAGTAAGATTTTAGATATGGATCCAGAAAAAAAACACTCATCTTAGATAAACAAAATTAGGATTTCATTTACATGTTATTTTGTTATTTTATCCCGCCTCCCCCCCCCACCCCCCCCCCCCCCGATAGTTAACTTTCTTTTTTTGCATATATATTATTAGATTTAGGGTATTTTTATGTAGACGATATATTTCTTCATACGCCTATACGAAGCAAGAGCTCTGCACTTATCGATTAGGTATATTTATTCATAATTGTGTACCATATTATTATTATAAAAAATTGTCTGAATAAATATTATTATTATTCAATCAATGACGATAACGAGTCCCCGGTTACCTACCAAACTATTTGAAAACATACAGAATGGTCAAGTTTTATCATTCGACCATCCTGACATATGAGTTGTTCTCGACTCAGAACTAAAGTACCCCATAAAAATGAATTATTCAAAATGTCGAAAAATTATCAATATAAACTTAGAAATCGGTTTCATAGTCTTCCAAATAAACGGGTTTTCTTTTTCTTCGTGTGAGTTCTTCTTTCTCTTCTTTATGAACATCATCATTATTCTTTATTTCTTTTTCATGAAGCTGTCTACTTTCTTCTATATCTTCGTCTTCTTCAAATGATGAATCACTTTCCGTTTCCTCAGAATTTCTATAAATTTTTTATTGAGAAACAATAGCAGTTGTAGTACACATTCTTCCTCCAGAACCTTCTATGCTGGATATTCGGTAAGTATCATGGTAAAACCTCCACTACTATTAACGGACCTCTTTATTTTGGTTGAGTTTTCGTTGATTCACCTGTAGAAACAATTCCACTCCTCAACAGTACAATATCTCCAACATTATATTCTATTCCTTGAAATCTTTTCTTATCGTATCTGTTTTTATATTCTTTTTGCTGTTGTCTTATACTTTCTCTAATTTCATTTTGTATCTCCATTGGTGGTTTCCATTCAGCATCACTACTAGTTGCCATCTGATCCAAATTTCCGTCTACGATTACAGGCAAATATCCATACAATGATTCAAATGGGGTTTTGTTTGTAGTCTTATTCACTGATGTATTCAAATTTCTTTCTACTTCAGAAATTTTTTATCCCGTGATTCTTCATTTTCCATTGCAATCATAATTGTAGGAACCAAAGTACCCATAACCCTCTCTGCCTGACCATTTGCTTGTGGCCATCTAGTTGATATCATGGTATGTTTGATTCCAGAATTATTACAAAATTCTTGCCATTCATTTGACGAAAAACAAGTTCCTCTATCAGTAATCAATTGTCTAGGTTTCCCAAAGATATCGATAAATTGTTGAAATGCTTGCAAATTATTCAGTGACTTAATATTTTGCACAGGATATAATTTTACGAACTTCGTAAGGGCATAAATTGTTACTAAAATGTACATATTTTCATTGTCGCTTTTGACAAATGGGCCAACATAATCCATATGAATCCTACCAAATGGTCTTTTTGGAGGATCTTGTGGATGTAATTCTCCAGGACTTTTACCTCCTGGTACTTTATTCAACAAACACTCTCCACAAGCAGCAATATGTCTACGAACATATCACTTCATTCTTGGAAACCAGTACCTTTCTCTTATCTTATTTACTGTTCTGTCCACACTAAAATGTCCTTGAAAATCATGACATTTGACCATCAAACTCTTTCTCATTGACTTTGGTATAATAATAATAATAATAATAATATGGTTTATTATGCATAAAAAGGTACATTTTATACATAAAGGGAAAAGGTTAGCCAAAGGCTATCTTCCACCCCTCCCATAAATTATATAGTGTGTGTAATAATATAATTATAATACTTATTTACTATCAGAACAATGATAGAGAAAAAGAATACAAACGTATAGGTACTAATTGCTATTAATATTCTTAGTCTAAGATACTATTGGTCAATTTCATTACAATATCATATTCATTGAATCTGATATTAGCACTGAGCAGTAAGCAGCTGTGATTTAATTTCTCTCTTGAATTGATGAATATTATGATGTAAAATGGGTAAAATTTCATTCAGATAACTGGGGGCAATATAAGAAAAACATCCTTCAAATTTGGAAGTACGGTGCCTAGGTATGTTGAATGAGTTAATTCTCAAATTGACCAAATGTATATCAGAATGCCTGCTTACTAAACTATATAAATAACTAGGAGTTTTAGTTTGGAGCAACTTAAACAAGAAAATTGTTATCAAATATTGGACCCTGTACCTCATATTCAACTCCTTTGTTTTTAACAAAAATGGTGTGAAATGTTCACCATATGGTATGCAGCATACGAATCGCATGCAAGCAAGCATTTTGTATTCGTTGTAACTTCAATTTGTTATATTGCGGCAAAAAATTGTAATACACCGAACAACAGTACTCGATATGGGGGTAAATAAGGGTTTTAACTAGCCTGAGTTTCATTTCTTCAGATAACTGATACCCGAACTTATACAGCGATTTGAGTTTGAAAAATGATACTTTATAAATGTTTTTCACATTTTCATGAAAAGACAAGGAGCTATATATGGTTACGCCAAGATTTTTAGCAGTGTCTACCCAGTCAATGTCTGCGTTATCGAGAGTGAGCCTGAAGTTTCTTTGAGTTTCAACTTTTTGTCCCTGAGATCCTATGCATAATGCCAAGGTTTTGTTTGGATTGATTTTCAGTCCATGATGCTCCGAGTATAGGAATGTTTTATGCAAATCTGAGTTTATATTGGCCACGCAACGTTCTGTATCATTATTACGTGAAGACAAATATAACTGTATATCGTCTGCGTATAGATGTACCTGACAATGTGATAAGGAAGATGGGTATTCGAAAATAAACACAGAAAACATCAAGGGCCCCAATATGCTTCCCTGTGGTACACCTGAAGAGGTTTCTTTTAGGGATGACCATGAGAAATTATCCAGTTTGACCCTCTGTGATCGGCCTGTGAGATAGCTGGTCATCCATTTAAGAGAAATATCATCGAATCCTATGAACTTAAGCTTGCTAAGGAGCAGATCGAAATTAACTAAATCGAAAGCTTTGCTTTGATCAAGCAATACTAAAATGGTGACTTCTGATTCATCTCTGGCTCTCGCAAGATCATCGACTACCTTCAAGAGGGCAGTCTGTGTTCCGTGTTTTTTGCGGAACCCAGACTGCTCGTATGGAAGCATTCGGTTTTCTTCCAGAAAAGCTCTCACTTGACGGGAAACATTTTTCTCGAATATTTTAGAGAATGAGGGCAGAATGCTATTAGGGCGCAGGTTACTAAACGTGGTAGGTGCCTTCTTTTTTGGAATTGGAATTATATTAGCAACCTTCCAAATATCTGGAAAAATACCCTGTCTGAAGGACTCGTTGAAAATATGTTTAATTTCATTAATACAGTGTGGTATCACTAAAGAAATCATCTTGATGTTCATATTGTCAATTCCTAAAGCATTGGATTTAATTTCCTTAATAGCAGTCACAATATCATCATTACATATTTCGGTAAGGCAAAAGTTCAAATTAGCGTTCAATTTATTACTATTGTAGAATGAAAGAGTGTTATTATTTACTATTGAATGTCCAGCCACATTTAAAAAATAGTCATTGATTTCTTCAGGTCTACGTAGCTCAATTGGCAGACTGTTAATTTGCGAGGATGATTTTGTGGTAACACCCCAATCTGCAAGATTTCTCCATTTCATTTTTGAGTTGTTTTTATTTTTGTTTAAAACAAATTGTATGTATGCTGTTTTTTCACGTTTTACTGCATCACTGACGTAGTTGCGTAAAGTTACATAGTAATGTCTCGCTGCTGCTGTTCTTTCTTTAAGATATTTGACATGAGCTCTATCACGGGTTTTCATCATCAATTTGATATTATAAGTTATATATGGACACGCTTTATCTTTTCTGTTCACAGTGCAAATAGGAGCATGTTTGTCAAAAAGCGCAACTATGCATTCATTGAGAAAGTTCACTTTGGAATTAATATCTTGTAATGTCACAATCTCACCCCATGGTAAGTTATCCGCATCTTGGGAAAAATGTTCATGATTGAAGTTCCTAAAGTTTCTATAAAAAATCAAGTCAGCATGAGTATCTTCTCCTTTAAAATCAATATCGCAATATACCATCAGGTGATCATTTTTTATACCATTCATATCAAGTGTATTAGAATTTCTTACCATTATATCCTTACTAATGCAAATAACATCAATCAGAGATTCAGAAGTTGTTGTTATCCGAGTAGAATTTTTTACAATTTGATTCATATCGAAGCATGTAACTAGCGCAGTAAATAGTGGAGTATCGCGAGAGTCACAGTTCAACAAATTAATATTAATATCACCAACTAACACCACCGTAGATGTTTCCAAATACACTCGTTCCAGTACATCACCTAACTCCTGCATACAGTCCTCTACATTTGTTCCTGGTGGGCGGTAAAGATTTCTGTCTTCTTTAGTCACTTTACATTTTCTGAAAAGTCTTGATTTAGATAAGAAATACAACTCAACTCTATTATTCTCCTCTGTTGACCTTTCATTCCTTTTCTTTTTTAATATGTCTATTATTTCTCGTAGAACTTTGTCACTATATTGTATCATTGATATATAATCTTCATCATCCAGTGTTTGCATAACTTCAAATCTCTCATTAATATCTTCAAGGGTGTCTTTTGGTTCTGAAACCGGTGCTCGTGACACGGCATCTACATGTTGCATCTTTGTGCCAGGTCTATGATTTATTTCCACATCGTATTCTTGTAGGAAATTCATCCAACGACATATTTGAGGATTTTCTGTTTTCGAAGTGTTCAAATAAACTATGGCTTGACAATCAGTGTATACTACGAATTTTAATCCAATTGAGAAATTGTGAAGTCTTTGTATGCACCACACTATTGCCATTAATTCTAACTTAGTTGAATCATATTTTGATTCCGCCTTTGTTGTCTTCTTTGAAACATGGTATATAGGATGAAGATTATTTTCTGAGTTTCCTTGTAATAAAATACCTGCCAGCCCCAGAGAACAAGCATCGGTATGGAGTTCAGTAACGGCAACATTAGGATTGTATAATTTCAAAACAGGATCACTACAGAGTATATTACATAGACCTTTGAAAGCACCTTCTTATACCCACTAAACACTCCACCTCGTGCGAGGTAGGCTCGTCCAGCCACCCAAGGCTGACCCGATGACACGTAGGCAGATGCCCATTGTATCTTACCATACCACTTTCTCGGGCCATCAGAAAAATTCTGCAGTCGCTGTGGTTTGAACCAGCGACCGGCAGCGTGAGTGCTTTAAACATTGGCGCTTTAACCATTCGGCTACCTGGCCCATAAGCACCTTCTTGATTGTCTGTCCATTCAAACAATGTATCTTTGTGTATCAAATCGCTTATGGGTCTCGCACGTATATCATAATTGGGTATGAATCGTCGAAAATAAGCTGTCATTCCTAATAATCTTCGTACATGTACATTTGGTCTATGAAAACTTTGTATGGCTTCAACTTTCATACTTCCTGGTGCTACTCCTACTACTGAAACAGTATACCCAACGAAATCCACCTTCTCAAGTCCAAACATACACTTTTTCAGCTTCAAAGTCAATTTAGCCTTTCTGAGAGCATCCAAGACGAGCTGTAGTTTGTGAAACATTTCTTTCCAGTCTTTCGCTCCAATCAAAAGGTCATCTATATAACACATGAGTTCATTAAACCAAAAATCATTCTATTAAATTGTCCAGTTTCATCCGGAGTGACGAATGCGGTCCTCAACAATTCAATTCAATTCTGACGGCTGATAATAATCACCCTGAAGTTGAAGCAGCTGAATTTCTTGGGATATACCATTTATCATATAATAAAGGAAGAACCCTTTTCTTCAAAAATATTCTTCCACTTGGGCTAATCTCGAATGCTGCGTCTTTGAAATAAATGGAACAAATCCTAACAGACTTTGGAACACATTCAGTTGAACATTTCATCCCCAACTCTTTCAACCAAGCCGCATTTACTGTGATATCAGCTGAAAACATATAGATAAATCAAAATTTTGCATTTCTCAGAATTTTTGGCAACCTTTTTGTTTTAATGAATCATCCAAAAAACTAATGAAGTTAAATGTTTCGTGAGGTATCTATTTAATAATCTTCACATGTAAAGGTTTGAATTCACGTATTAATTGCATTTTATTCGGCGAAAACAGATTGATACCCACTGTAACGCCTATGGTACTTACGAATGGAATCTGATATTCGGGTTCGAACATATGGATTGTATGCAAACCCAACAAGATTGCACCATTATGATTCTCTTACTATTGTACTGCCATTATATATCACGAACGAGTTCAAAAACCACTATTTCAGCAATAATCCCACAAAAAATCAATGACAGAACATGACGGAACTGTCAGAAGTTTACTTTGTGGAAAACATAAACATTGATATTCGACAGCGTTGACAAACGTCCAGATACAATAATTTCTTCACAACCATTTGAATACGCAAGTAATGATTTTTTTCGATAGTTTGGATTTTTAAACATGTAAGTAATACAGGTTTGAGTTGCGTGATAATGTCACCATCACCATTCTTCATTCTTCGATTGTAATCGAATGGAATACGTATAGTGACACAATTTTGTCTATGATAAAGACTTATTACCTACGCGATGTGACAGCGCCCAACTCAATATCACGACTACAGATTGTGGCCATTCACGACTTCAAACCAGGATGTAAACAGCTTGGTCCAGTACAATACTTTATAGGTCCATGTTCGGAACTCATTGCCTCGGTAGATGTTCCCTGTGGCATAAAGCCTCGGCTCTTACGATATTATTTGAATATTACAGGAATTTTCCTTTCGCGAGACCAAAAAATTAAAAAAAAAATAATTCTTCGACCAAATAAAACTTGAAACTGTTGAAGGTAGAGAGGTTAGCCTCATTCGTTGTCAGTTTACTTTTTCCCAGAAACCTTGGAAAATTCGAAAGACTTAAGTATAAGAGCTCAATAATATTCAAAACAGAGAGGTCAGTGAGTTCATCAGTGTAACGTCATTATGCATGAAGCAGAATAATTTTATTATTCAAGATACATTTTGCCAGCAGCAGGAAGGCACTTCTATGGGTAATTGTCTGTCACCGTTTATAGCTAATCTCTTTATAAGTATTTTTGAAACGGATCATAAATTACGTAACAATTATTTCCGAGAGTTTTTATCAGGTTTTGTGTTTTCGATGCGAAAAAAACAGAATATGGAATACTTACTGAATAAGTAGTTTGAATTCAGTATTTGAACATATAAAATTCTCGGTATAGATGGAAGGTGAAGGACAATTGCAATTTTTGGGCACATTCATACTGATGAGGTATAGCGAACGTGTCAACATCAACTGCTACAGAAAGCCAACCAACACTGGTGCCTATAATTTTTGTGAAAAAATAAGTAACAGGTAAGGACTAGGTGGAAAATGTTGTTGAAGTTCCAACTTTGAGGAAAAAATATTTAAACACGGAAACACTCAAAATGGTGAAATGGAGGGCTGAACTTTGGTTTACTGGAAATCTGATCTGGAAAAAACAATTCAACGTCGCGATTGTGGACCTTCAGCCAATTGTTATGGTACCATTTTTGTTATGCGGAAATGCCCTGTTGCCAAGTTGACCTCTTCGGATTACTGGAAATCTGTAATGAAAAAAAAACAGTTGAACGTCTCGATTATAGACCCTCAACCTATTCTAATGGTACTATTTTTGTTTTGCGGTAATACGCTGTTGCCAAGTTTTGGTCACCTGGGATTACTGGAAATCTGATATGGAAAAAACAATTGAACGTAGCGATTGTGGGCCCCTCAGCCAATTGACCATATTCACCGTCGCCATACTGTTTAGTGTTACCAACGGTTAAAAATATAATTTATCTATTATAAAACCGCGAAAATTAAAAATGTGACGGATTTAAAGGTTATGTCATTGTGTTTTTGTGACATTCCGAAAAATATAAGAGAAAATCGAAAGAAAATAGTATAATAGTGGAGGCCTTAGTTGTTGTGTCAGTAATTGTTCGGCAAGAAACAGATCCAAGAATAAAAAAACTAACACCAAAATATTTTCTACACGATATCCTGGAAAAATTCTCAAATCCTATCTGAAACATCTCAGAGGTAAAGTTTGATCGCATCCTAAAGTATTATCAGGGTGATTAATCCGAATTGTTGCAGATTACCACACTCGAAAAAATGCGCTGAATCCAGTGAATCTTCTACCTAATGATTCGCCCGATGCTAACTGGAATGTTGGAGGTAAATCCGCATGAAACACTTTTTAAAACTTGTGTAATGTCATCCCCAGTAAAATAATTTCTTCTGTATACAAATGATTTTTCAGAATGTCAGGACCAAATTAAACCATCAACGAATCATAAATCTGTGAACCACGACCATACTTATATTTCCAACAAGATTACTCAACCAAGTTAAAAAATCTGCTGAGATATGTTTACCACTTCGAACTGAAGATCGAGGAAGATAAGGCAAAAAAATGTCCAAAGTCCATTCAATCTTCAATCAATAACCACCTCTTTCTGAGCTTCTACACAGGATTCAGTAACATCATTACTTAGAGAAGTTTCACAAGCTTAATTATCAAGTATACAGTAGCATACAAAAAAATGTACTTGCGCAAGGACAACCGTAATTTGGGACTGGACTATGAAAATCAGATTTATTGATTTTAAATTTTTGTAAGGCTTCGTCTTGGTCTCTTGAAAGAAGATATTGTGCTATTTGATACAATATTTCTCAGTCTACAGTCAAACAACACAACAACAAGCGTAATGTATTCATATTTCATACAGATACCTATTTGGCCTTCAAGAGAAATTGTGAAAAATATATGCCAGAATGTTTCGTAAATAACTACCCCAGTACAATACTGATTTTAGATGGAACTGAGATTTTCATTGAAAAACCTTCAGAGTATATAGTGCAGAGTAGCACATATTCTGTGTATAAGGCACATAATACTGCCAGAGGCATAATCGGAGTAACACCAAATAGATTTGTGTGTTTTGTTTTAGAACTCTACCCAGGTAGAACTTCTGAAAAAGAAATCATTTTAGAAAAATGGCTTATTGGAAAAGCTTGAACCAGGTGACTCAGTAATGGCTGATAAAGGATTCACTATTTGCAAAGAACTAGCAGCCATTGATGTTGATTTGAATATACCACCGTTTTCATATGGTAACAATCAACAGTTCACTGATGCAGATGAAATTCTGACGAGGGATATTGCAAGTAAGGTGTGATATTTTTTATTAAACAGTTTAACAAATGATCTTCATTTTTAGGTGTTTGGTTCATGTCGAGAGATTGATAAAAAAAATGAAGTTGAACAAAATATTATTCAGTAACATTCCAAATACTATGGCTGACTACACACTACAGATGTATATTAATCAGTTTTGTTGTGATATCTTAAGTAATGCCAATAAATACAATTTTTATGATCATTCCAAAAGTAAAAATTTTGAATGCACAGAGTTGGTGTTTATTGTTGCGGCCCTATAAAACAATTTTTATGTTCTGTGCAATAATCAATCACCTTTTGCACTTAGATAAATTACTATTTTAATTTTTTGGTGGGATCCATAAGTTGACTGGAAATGAACAATTAACGTGTACATAATATATGCGATGATAAAATTTAAAAATCATATAAAAGAATCAAAACTTTAATCCTCCTCAAACATAAAGTTTGTTTATCAAACCACCTTTCACCGATGTTTTCATTTCTAAGAGGTGAAATCTTTGCAAAGTATTGTCCTAATCAAGCCTATCATGGTGTAGTAGCTAGAAAAGAAACTCCAGGATTTACACAAGCCACATTTATAAATTTGAAAATGTAGATACAACACATTATATTTTTTCACTGTCTTTTCAGTTCCTCTCTACTTACATTTTTGAGTTAAATTTTTACTTGAAAGGAATGCGATTTCCAAATATTCTTATTTCAAACTTTCGCGGTTGTGTGGAATGAGTTAATTTCGTTATTCTTAGTTGAGAACCCTGGGGTATTGTCGCATCACAGTATGGCGACGGTGAATATGGTCAATTGTAAAAGTACCATTTTTGTTTTGCGGAAATGCCATGTTGCCAAGTTGGTCACTTCGGAGTACTTGAAATCTAATATGTATAAAACATTTGAATGTCTGGATTATGGACCCTTCAACCTTTTCTAATGATACTATTTTTGTTTTGCGGAAGTGCGCCGTTTTTGTCTTTTTGGATAATTGGAAATCTGATATGAGGATAGTTCTAAGTGGATACCATACTATTCAATTAGATGATTGGGCAATGATATTTGAACCTTGCAGAAATGCGCCAATGTTGCCAAGTCATGGGCGCTGGAAATCATTAAAAAATATTCAAGGAAATTTTGTTCAAATATTCATCCTTATCAATTTTTATGATACATTTTTTGAAAATACTTTTGGATATGTGATGACGCATGATCCAAAAAAAACATTTTTATTTCATTTAGGTTATCTCACTTCAAGTTGAAATGATATACTTTAAAAAATCTTGAAATGACTAAATGATGTGAAACAACGTCGAAATGCTCAAGTTCTGGATTCTCAGTCACAAATTATCATACCATTTACAGCGTACCGACTATATAAATGGTCAGGACTTTGACATCAATTTCATTTCCATGGAAACAACAATTACATCGTGTCTCTTTCTGATGGTAGTTTATAAAATGCGAGCGCAGCGAGCATCTGCTGTGATTTCACCTTTCTATCCTAATCAGAGATCGAATTACCATTTTCAGCAACTTGGATAGCTAGGTTAATTCGGTTAGGTTAGGTTGTGTCCCTTTTTTTAAGTTTAGAAATTCGGTCCATGGCCGTAAACGTGGGCAGTCAGAAGAAAGAGACACGCCAAAGGCCAAAGGCGTGTTTCTTTCTCCTGGTATTTTATAACAGCTCATTTCCTCAAAACAAAAATGGCACCATTATAATTGGATGAAAATTTATATTAATACTCTCCGTTGAAAATTTCTATCAAGCTTCACTGAGTGATTTGACGCATCTATTACTTGGCAACAGCGCATTTCCGTAAAGTCAAAATGTCATAGCAGGAACCACTTGCTTTTCCGAATCCATAAGCCACCCCGAGGGAAGCCCAGAGTTTTTCGTTTCAATAGGTTGGCCCCTTACGATGGAGACCATGACCAAGTTCGCACATTCAGACCAACGGAGGTAGAGATGACGTTCCGGTGGTTTATGTACTTGTATTCAAACGGACAGAGAGTTCTACATGGAGTAACTCGAGAAGAGCCACGAAACCTTTTCAAGGTGCCTGCTGATGACGCACTAGCACACTGCGTCGCAGAAGATCTTAAAATGTCCAAGAGCATCGCTGTGGTGTTCTCCAAGAAATTCGGTCAACTCCAAACACTGAGGGAACAAAATCCAGAAGTTGGAGGGGTGCTACAGCAGAGAAACATCTACTACCAGGTTACCAAGAAGCATTCCTGAGGTAAATCGACGTATGAAGATGTCTGGAAGAGTGTTACCAAACTGAAAGATACGATGATGGCCAGAATCTGTTGGACCTGGCAATCCTAAAATTGTCCTGTGGTATTGATGGGCTGGATTGGAGACTTCTAAGAAGTATGAATGTTACCAGATTAACAAATCTCTGTAACTGAATTATATGCATGTGACCGGAAATAATAAGGTACCACAAAAATACATATATTCAATATGATATTGAGCAGTGATGGTACCACAAACATAGGTTCAGTACTGACACATCTGGTAAGGTAATTGCTTTCACCTTTGTGGTATTTCAACAAGTTTGTTTCGTAACAAAATTATAAAATAACTGTTTCTAGAATGAAATTTCGTCAGAAAATGATGATGACATTCCGTATGATGATTTTTCATCCATCTTAGAAAATTAGTTTTCTGACGACGAAACACTTTCAGAAGAGTTACATAGAAGTTAATGATTTCATAATATGCAAAGTCTATAATAAGACTAGTTTCAGAAATTATGCAGCTCAAATTGTATCTAAAGAAATTGGCAAATATACTATGAAGTTTGTGCAAATAGATTTGCAGTTTCAGAAAAAGCCTAAGTATTTGTTGCAGTTGATGAAACAGTTTTAAAGCATTCTAAGCCTATTAAAAAGTTGATGAAACGTTATCAAGATTTTTTATATTTTAATTTTGATTTAAACCAATAAAGTCTTTTGTGAATTATGTTTCTCCTAAAAAATTAACAGGTGCGTATTTTCAAATTTGTTTCAATATGAAATTTAAGTTTAAAATACAATTCCGATTTTTCCAACATTGTGGCCTATTCATATTCTTATGTTTGGAAAATTGACAACACACATTTTTTACCACAAAAAAATTATTGTAGTTCATTTTGGTGTCGCCCATTTCCATCCATCTCCATTGCGCGTAATAGTCGTGGTCACCAAATGTTCAGATCTCTTTTAATAACAGTCAGTTTTCACAGTTACAGACAAGAATATTTTATTAAGAACACTTTTTTCAGTAATGGCAGTCTGCAATTTATTATTTTTGTATGAATAGTCTAGTAAATATTGGACAAATTTAAGAAGGTGAGTAAATTTCGACTACTGTACATTCTTTAATAAGACATATGAACTGTGGAGTACCTTAGGCTTCAGTCCAGTTCTTTTTTAACTGCATATTAATAATCAACTTCGATATTTCTGGTAGGTTCTCTCCATTTGCTGATTTGGACTTTCATCACGTGGCACAGCAAAAATACTGATGAATTAAATAGAGTTGTTCACGGAGATATAACTAAGCTAACAAATTGGTGTGAATCAAACAAATTTGAATTTAACATCAATAAAACAAATTTGCTAACTCTTAAATGTGAGCTTCAAGATTTAACTCTAGTTTTTGGAAACATTGAGAGTAATAGTTGCACAAAATGCCAAGGAATTTTAGACCGGGATCCTATTTTCGAAAATGATTGATAACAGGCTGAATCTTCCAGAGTAGATTCATTTTGCCGAGACGCCCAACTTTTTACTCAATAGAAAGAAGCTACTCACGAAGATTCAGCCTGTTATGAATAATTTTTTTTCCATGGAATTGACAATTTTGGAGTGTAGGACTGGGAACACCTACCATTCCATTTGTAGGACAATATGACCACTCAATTATACAAATATTAACCAAACAACGGTAAAAAAATCCGCTGAATTTTTATGACCACGTCATTAGTACATGTTGGGAGTGGGGGACTCTTCAGTCCTACCATCCATTTTGTAGGACAAAAGTTTTTTCGAGTACTTCATCGAAATATCTCGAGGTTCAACTGAAAAACTAACTGTTATTATTGACTTTTTTGCACTCACCAAATCGACATGATTGACGCCTGCGCATTTTATTAGCTACGACTATCCAGAATTTTCGTAGGGGAAAAAGTTGGGCGTCTCGGTAAAATGAAGCTACTCAGAAATATTCAACCTGTTAATAATCATTTTTGAAAATAGGCGTGGGATCCCGGTCTATTTACATTTATGGTAAATTAAAATTCGAAGATCACGTGATGGCATTGAGGAAAAAACTGTCTTCTGGGTGCTAAGCAGTAAGCTTGTTTCACATAAATTAAATTTCTCGACTGCAAAAATGATTTTTCATTATCTAATTGAGTCACATCTGCGCTATGGCATTGCATTTTGGGGAAGCTGCAACAACCATTTTTCTAACACTATATTCATTCTCCAGAAGCGAGCCTTAGAGTGCATGTTATTATTTTAGTAAAATAGTTTTTTCCGATAACCAGCTGTCGTCCCCTTACGAACGACAGCCCTTAGAAGTCGTATCTTGTGCGAGCCAAGGATTGACGAGGTCTTATCTTTTCACGTGCGATATCTAGCACTTTCTCGGGTGAACTTATAGTCTAAGAGCTAGGAATGTTTTCGAGAGAGAATTTCAGGTCGGCCAGTTTATAGATATGCTATCTCTCACTCTCCCGGACGTCATAAGGGCTGTCTGACTGGCAGTAGAGGTTTCGTTTATTAGTGCGCATTGTACCTGAACAGGTAAAATATTGATTTTTCAAATAAATTTAAGAAGGCTTCTTTTTTTATTAATTCAATTGAACTTTTTGACGCATGAATCAATTATTGCCAGATATTTTTATCCTTGTTCAAACTATGCCAGACGCTAATTTCAAATACATTTTTTTAAATATTTTAGTACGACTGACATTTTTATAAGATGTTCTCAAAGTATTTACAAACCCAAAATTAATTGACAATATTCCACTGGATTTTGGTGATCGTTTTTTTGCTGTAAGGTTGGTGATAAATTTTGTTTTTAAATTTTTGAAACAATTAATCGATACACTGACATGTGTCAACATTGTCAGGTGTCAAGTTCAATTTTTTGAAATTTGAATTTATTGAAAAAAATTCTGCAAAAAAATCGTGCTTGTTGCGAATGGTGGGTTCCATTTTGCTGGAAAAAGAAAAAATAACGTTTCACAGATTTCCGAAAACTAAAGAACTTGCCAGTAAATGATTGTTTCATTTGAATCTTCCCATAGACGAACTAGAATTCTTTTATCGTAAAAAAATATTTGGAGAACATTTCAAGGAGAGTGAAAGATTGGGAAGACACCGTTTATGTCAAAACTCTGATGTTGTTGAGTTCCATTCTCGATGTTCAGATTCGAAATTTGAGAAAACAGTTTCCTTTCTAGACCCCATTATCTGAAAATGTTCCTGATAATTCAGTCTTCAACCAAAGAAGGTAAAAGAATAACTGATTAATCTGTTTCTTGTAACTCTGAAGTTGGTTTACTTTTGTAACTCTGATGTTGGTGAGTTAACACAATTTGAGGCATTTTCTGTTAGGAACTGTGAAGAAAGTCATACTATTGGTTATGTAGAGGAATATAGTCCATATCACACCGAACCCATAGATGAAATTGTTGACTGTTGTCTTTCCGAACATGGTTATAATTGAGCAGAGTTACTGGATAGTTGATACCTGACGCTGAGTGAAGCACACAACGTAAAAAATTAAACATCAATGTGCTTCTCAAATTTGGAAAGAAAACGAATGACTAGGATCACATCTTCCAAACATGGACCCATAATCAAACAGAAGGCCTAAATAATAAATTACAGCAGCCATGTAAGCTGGGTTAGATGAGGTGATGTTGCAGCTAAATATGAAACAAAAGATGCAGATTTAACATGTTTCTCATGTGGACTTGTTATTAACCCAGGAACTTTATAAGTTACGGTCCTTTTTCAAAACAATTTTCAGACATTTTTTTGCAGTATATTGATTCTTTCCAGATTTGATGAAGCGAGTCCTCTCCATCCTGATATACCATAACTTATCCTAGAGTCAACAAGGGCAAAATAGACCATTTTCAATTGCGGTACTTTTATTACTTTAGTAAGACATTTGAATTTATATATCATTGTCCGAAGCGTATTACTGACTTGTTCAATGTGAATATTCCATCTCAAGTGGCGATCTATTTTGTCACCTACATATTTCATTTTATCTGTTAGTTTAATTTCAATGATTTGGTTGTCATCATATAAATATACAGTACGATGCAAATGTATGGAATAAATTCATTATTTCTGAATATAAACATATTTTGGAAAATTCCTCGAATACGTCGATTTTCTTTTCCGATTGGCTAATTTTTGAATCCTAACCTAAATATATAGGGTTATCCGCAATCGAGTAAAAATGACTTTATGCCCGGTTTTATAAGCTCGGGTTACCCCTGCCCCAAGAGTTAACCCGGTGACCGGTGAGTGATATAGCGTTTTATAAACCAGGGTAGGAGTTAACCTTGCCCCACCATTTGTCTCGGGTTAACTCTGGAGTTTAGTTTTTGTCATGCGCAAAATGCTAATATGAAGCGATGAAGATGAGAGGTTATGTCAAAAACATGAAATATAATACATATTTTTGCTATTGTCAAAAATTATTTTGCAGTTTTTCATTTAAAAATGTATTAGATATGGATGAACTGAGAGATTTATTTGAAATTTTTGATGACTTCCTAACAGATGAGGAGGAAGATATTATTCAAATAGTTGAGGCACCTCGAGAGCCTAGGGTTTTTAGAGATAGAATGGAGACTTTAGATTACTGAAATGATAAAGAATTCATAGCACGTTTCCGTTTATCTAAACAGTCAACAGTTTATATTACTGAACTTGTGGGTAACCAACTTAGACATATTACTGACCAGTATAAATAGTCATATACATCTATAATAGTATGTTAGGTGTGTGTAATTAAAATAACACTGCCTTGTTAACTACAATGTATTTTTTCAGAAATCATGTCCTCAGTCCTTTGACACAAGTACTTGTTGCCTTAAGGTTTCATGCTACAGGCAGTTTTGAAATTGTTGTGGGTGATTTTGTAGGAGTTTTCCAAAATGTTCTTGTAGGTTTTTATAAATGCAGCCAGAGCAACAATTTCTTCTTCCGAGAAGTTCACACTCCTTCAAGTAACGTCCATTTTAAAATTTTGTTCCCCAAATTTTCTAAGGGTGGATTTAGTCAACTATAGCATAAGCATTATCATAAACATAATGGCAACATCAAAGGTTTTTAGCATAAACTTAACATTGTTGTATAAACGGTGCCATTTGATTTAACAGATTCAACTTTCGCTTTTAACATAAATTTAAGCACAATTTTAAAATGATGTTGACTAAATGCACCTTTAGCCACTAACGACTTCCACAGAAATTTTCAAAAATGTAAGGTTATGTTGTGTCCGACTCGCAGAATAAAAAAGTGTTCTGTGGCCCAACTTGTATTTTAACACGAGTCTTAACCACTGAAATGAAATTATAATATCATATTATAAATTCATTTCAGTGGTCTTAACCCTCGGGGTAACTCGAGATATTTAACTCTACTTTATAAAACCGGGCATTAGTGATATTTTTAAATGAGACACCCAGTGTATTTTTCCATATTTGGTTATGGGCTCCGAGCAATAAAAAATATAGAGAGGGCTTCTCTGTCTCTTTATTTAAAGCAACATACCCGACGTTGTTTACAAACATCTCAGCCCGAATCATGTTAAAAATGGGCATTGTCGGATATATCCGTTTGCACACGGGGACCAGGTTGGAATTCCATGTTATATTCACTCTTTACTTGGCGATCATGTTTGTTTACGTCCGTTTACGACTTATTTATCGCCTTGTCAAATCAAACCATGGGCGTCTCAGCATGGTAATCATGGCGTAATCCCGATTTTGAGACAAAAATACACCATTTGTTGAAATAGCTGTATAAAACATTGTTACTATTTAAGTCGACCTTAAAAACGATTACCTATCAATAATTAGGAAAAAACTTGTTACAGTGTAGGTACACTAAGAAGTAAATAAGCAAACTCAACTCTTCTGTCTTGTTGGAATGTCTTTCGAGTATTTATAACATAGCGTCGTTGATACTGCAATACGAGCTATGTCACGAAACATTTTTTCCACAGGAGACTGTAAAATGATGATAGGTACTACATAAAAATTTCTACGTGCAATTATTTTATACTTTGAATTCCAAAACAATGATCGGTAGAAATTCTTATTTAGTAGTTATTTTTTTTCTTTGGTATTTTGGCATCGACCTCTATGGTCATTAGTAGTTATTATCTACAGTCTTCTGTAAAATGAATGTTTCTGGACATATTGCTCGTATTGCAGTATCAACGACGATAGGTGGTTGAGTGATATTTTTTTATTTTGAATTTGTTGGACATGGAATTTACTTCACTGTACTGCAACTATAACATTATAATAACTTGGCAGTAATGAGTGTGTGTTTGAAATGTATGCTATTTTAGAGGAATTCGTGATTGTGAAACCGATGATATGGACACAGATGATACCAGAAGAAAGTGTTTAAAAGTAGCAACGGGAACTATAATCCGTCAGATACTAAAAATTAGACTACTCCAGCAAAAGAATAGAAGAATGTAATACAAAATTTTAATTTGTTTCAAACTGGACAGACGATTCACAATAAGCAAGTCATCGCTCCACCCTGTGAGCAAATCAAGACTACATTAAAATAGAGCTGTTGTTTGGTACGTCTGCAGAGATGTCTTCAGAGAAACATGTGGACCCTTATTTAACTCATAAACTTTAATGACTCTCACCTGTTTGATGTTTAAGAAACAGAAGTAAAATAATAAAATAAACTACATGAAAAATTCACGTTTTACTACCAGGCAGACTTGTAATATCTATCGCTCCCTGATCTGAACTCTACATAAGTAAAGACATTACTTTTTGACAACTCTAAACCCCTTTTGATTATCTGCCCCAGGATATAATTAATCTAAAATCAGAAAAAACTTAAGAAAAAGAGTTAAAGAGCTATTAAGACTTTTACTACACTTCGGATGAGTATTTCAATGACACACTTTCAACATAAATTTTAATGTAATCTGTTATGTGTATTATAGTTTATGTGTAAATTATTATGTGTATTATAGTGTATGTGTAATTTCTTATGTGTATTATAATGCATGTATATCATATATATATAGTGTAGGTATAGTGTATAGTTTACTGATGTGATGCAACAATTTGAATATATTTACTTTTTTACTTTAGCACTTTCATCTATTTTTTCAGTATTTATGACCTTGTTGTATGCTTTGTCAGCAAGAATCTAATTTTTCGCACAATACTGTATTTTTGATTGACGTCTTGACAACACACGTGCTCTCCAACCAGGCATGTTGTCGTCTAGAGATAAAAATATAAAACGATTAAAATTTATCAGCACGCCGCCACTGGTTTTAATCTTACATTCGAATATCATAACAATAACAAATCTCCCCCTCCGAACTCGGAGGTTACCCCTCACCCACAATCTGTCACAAAGGATATTGATATGCAGGTTTCATAACAACGTGTGTTGTTTATATAATAATGGCACCTCTACATCTTTTATTGCTCGGAGGTTAGGGGTCTTCATTACAAATCCTGTTATACCAGGTTTGATGGGATTATGTCGAACGGATGCGGAGATATGGACAAAAAACTTCCTCGTATGTCCAATGAGTATGACTGAGAGACTCCACACGATTCGGAAGGTCAAAAGTCTCTGTCGCACTCATTGAGCATATGGAGAAGTTTTCTGCCCATATCTCCGCAGCCGTTGGACCTAATCCCATCAGACCTGGTATTACTGGATTTGTAATGACGATCTCTAACCAAATACGGAAAAATACACTGGGTATCCCATTTAAAAAATTTCTCATTTAAAAAACATTTGGTTTTACCATATTTTTTGAGATATAACCATTTTCTCATCAAAAAACTCATTTTTACTCGAATGCGGATAAACCCATATATTTTGGGTGGGGTTTAGAAATTGGCCAATCAGAAATGAAAATCGACGTGTTCGAAGAATTTTCCAAAATATGTTAATGTTTAGAAGTAATGAATTTATTCCATACATTTGCATCGTACTGTATATTATATACTTACTCTAGAATGCTAATCCCGCCAATTTTCACGGCGAAAGGAATGCCGCGTATGCGACCCGTTTACGATGTGCGCATGCGCGTCATCAGTGTAGTTTGGGTAGATCGTTGCCAAGTTTGAAAATAATTTGGTGTTCCAATTCAGAGTTTTTTTTTTATGAGGCAATAAAACATGTCATTTGAAAGAGAGAAATTTGACAGCGCAATTAGGACTTTTTAAAAAAGAAAAGAATGTTTTAGAGATAGATTACTCAGAATTTTAGGCGCGAAAGAAACTTATTTAAAACAATAATGTACCCTATGCTACTGTAATTATAATGACCGTGCAACAGTGCTTTTTCATTAACAGGAAGACTTGTCACTAGGATCTGTCACTCTTGTCAGAGATCAGAGACGGTTTTTAGAATTTCAGATTTTCTCATTTCGTTTTGTGTGGTGTTTGTTGTCGTTGGTTATTCTTTCATCATTCGTGAATTTGCATTAATCTTGTTCCTTTAAAGACAATTTCTACTAAAGCCGTTTCTTCCTACAAATAAACAATGAACTGTTTAGTGTTGTGTAAAGGAAAAATACCTGAAATATATCATTTTTGGTAGATAATGAATTTTTTTATGTACCTATATGCTTTTCTCAAAATAGCGTAGATATTATTTTAGCTTGACAAAAAGGCATGATTTTTGGTTATTGTTCTTAAGAAGAGACCCCAGCAGAACATTTGAGCGAGAAAATTGTGATTTGTAGCAGACATTTTCATCATGAAGATTCATGTGAAAACGACAATGGAATAATTTGAAACCTAGTGCAGTACCAATAATGTATCTGCGTAAGCATGCATGGCGAGTGATACAACTTTCTGCCACAACGCTTATTCCTACATTCCTACAAAAAGTACTAAACATACACAGAGTCGCCTCAGAAAATTAATGTCAATATGGAAGTGCTTTTCTTTGATGGTAAGGAAAATGCTTCTGGCCTCACTTTTTCATGCACCCCTATTTTGGAAATTGCACTGAGCTAATACAACCAGAAATACTAGTAGAAATATCATGTTAATCTCTTCAAATGATTTAAATTAAATGAATCGTTCTAGAAAAAAAACCTCAAGGTTCCAAGCATCCAATTTTATAAATCCAATTTGAGTTGAAATTATTCATGATATTAGCTAAAATAAATTTTCATAGTTTTTTGTACTTTCAATTTATTTTCCAGACCGTACTCTACTTTCTGATGGCCTTTGCTGAATATTTGGGATCATAAATATGTGAAAATATGTATTCACATCGGCTAAATACAAATAACAGATATAAGCACAATTTCCAACCTTACTCTCCGAGATTCAGAATGAACATTTGTTAATCTTCAAAAGTACCATAATATTTTACTAAAACCGGGCCTGTTACAAAAATCACTAATGACGTGCATGCGCATTGCGGACTAGCCTGAACTTTTTACAACACTTTTGACATGGGGATTAGCATTCTGGAGAAAGTATATAATATGTATTTCTATGGTTGTCATATGGAATATCTAGTATATCGAAGTCAGGTAATCCATTCACGTAGCTTGGAAGTGCCATGGTTTTTTTAAAATTGATTGTCAACAACTTGCAATTAAATCAGTCTGTGAATTCAGTGAAATCATTCTCAGCTTGCCGTTTCAGATCATTCCATGTGTCGGCGGTATAAAGCACTGCAGTGTCGTCGACAAAACTGAAGATTTTTCCGCTGGTTTGATATTAATTAAGCTATTTATGTAGATTATAAATAATAGTGGACCTAAAACGGTACCTTGTGGTACTCCACATTCCACTTCCTTAGCATTACTGATATTGTTATTGATTTTGACAAGTTGTTAGCGGTTCGAGATATAGCTTTCAAAAAGTTTGTGAACACGCCCTCTACAACCCATATTTTGCAAGGCCCTCAATAATTGTACATGGTCTACGGTGTCAAAAGCCTTGGCAAGGTTGAGAAAAACACATAATGCAGGTTTGGTGTTATCGAGGGCTTCATACATTCTAGACGTCAAGGCTAAAATAGCATCCTCTGTTGATCGGTTCTTTTGAAATCCAAATTGATTTTCGTTCAACAATCCGAAATTCCTCATAAATGACTCCAGGCGTGCTTTTATGGCTTTTTCGAAATGTTTTGCAAAGCTATTAATCAAAGATTCCAATTTATTTGTGTTAAGTTTTTTTTAATTTTTTATAATTAATACGTTTAAAGATGATGGTGTGATGATGGTTTTCAGTTTGGACATTTTCATTTGTTGTTTTCAAAGACATTATAGTGGCTTTATGGTCGGATATGTGACTATCTAAAACAAACACAGAACATTTGTTTTCTAAATCGCCATCTTGAGCCCTAACAAATATATGGTCGATACAGGTACTCGATTCATCTTGTGTCCTTGTACTGATGTTGACTATCGATATGAATTTGAATTCACTTAGGATATCAAGGTAATCATTAGTCAGGTTACTATTTGAAAAGAGATTTATATTTATGTCACCTAATATAGTAGTCTTTTTATTTTATTTTATTTTTATTTTTTTATATTTGTATTGCTTATTATTAATTTAGTGTCAAATTTATCATACAAAAAAAGAGTTAAGTGAAACGCATTAACCCTTTGAGTCCTAGTGGTACCTTGCAAGGACCACCTATAAAACTTGCACATGTGTTTTTCCTAAAACTGACAGAACATCAGAAAACTCTGAGTGCTGTCAATAACTACCATCTGTTTCTTGGTTACCAAAATACATCGGAAAACAACATTTTGGCGCGCTTAGCGTGTGAAATATTTAGCGAGAGTAGAGTTCTTTCACGTTCCAATAAGTAACTTGGACAGTGCTATCAATTCTGGGAATAACGGCAGGTAACTTGTAAATAATTGAAGGAATATGATATATTAGTAGTATACCGGGTGACAACGAGATCACTTTCGGGTTGCCATTTTTTTATTATTTCACCCTGTAAAACGAAACTTGGCAGAGTTAATATTCGAACTGAATGTCATTTGACTGATGTAACGACAAATTTCTACAATTTCCGGTTTCCCTGGAAATGACCTAAACTTTCGAAATTTAAATGGGACACCCTGTATATCGTTTGTTATTAGGATTCTTTAAATCATTCTACATCCGAATTCATAATTTTAGAATTGATTTTGACATAAATTATATTTTTAAATCAAATATCAATTTTCAATCTAGAGTGCCTTGACCATCCTAAAATTTCTATGTCGACTCTCTATTTTCAGAAAAATCTAAACAGATTCTGTTCGTTGGCCTAGAGAAAGGCTGAAAAGTTGTATAATTTAATATTTTTGTATTAATTCAAAAAACTTAAATGTAACCATATCACTTTCAAAACACTATTAAATGCATTATTTCAAGACGAATCCAAAAATGTATAACACATACTACCATCTTTCATTCCAACTTACTTTTATTTCATTATTAATTTAAATTTTGCCGAATTTTGGCCGAATCTCGATGTCATAGTTTTTTGAATTGATACAAAAAAATTAAATTAAACAACATCACAGCCTTTCTCTAGGCTATTGGTAGGTATGGATGGTGACTGATGCGCTGCGACCTAGTTAGATCTATTGTGCCCCTTTCTCTAGGCTAACAAACAAAGATATTTTTTTGATTTTTCTGTGAGTAGAGTTTAAGTGAAGAAAATTTTAGGATGGTCATGGCACCCTAGATTGAAAAGTAACATTTTATTTAAAAATATAATTTATGTCAAAACCAACTGAAAAATTATGAATTCGGATGTAGAATGATTTAAAGAACCCTAAAAACAAACAATATGCAGGGTGTCCCATTCAAATATCGAAAGTTGAGGTCATTTCCAGGGAAACCGAAAGTTGTAGAAATTTGTCGTTAAACCAGTCAATTGACATTCAGTTCGTATAATAACTGTGCCAAGTTTTGTTATACTAGGTGAAAAAATTAAAAAATGGCAGCCCGAAAGTGATATCGTTATCACCCGGTATAATGTTCGTTGTCCGTGTTCCAAATGAAGTTTTCGTTAAAAATATAAATAAGTTGGTGGACCCTGTAGGGACCACTAGGTCTCTGTGTTCATTTTTTTAGATGTATGTCTATTAGATTACTAAAGACGGATAACTGAATGCAGTGATCTATTTTGACATAACAAACCAAAAATCAAGCAGTATCTCAAGCAAACTAGATGGAGTTTCGATCAACTTGAGAATTTGACCCTTCAGATATTGAATCTGATTCGGAAAACTACTCAGATTCCCAAAACAACTAAGGACTAAAAGTAATATATGGGCGGAGTAGATAAGGCTGATATGCTGAATTCGATTTATAAACTGAATCGGAAGAGTAAAAAATAGTGGTATCATTTTTTTTTTATTTGACCATAGTAAATTTGATCATGATATTCAAAAGTATGCTACCAGGAACAACTAACTATACGGTTGCTGTTATCGTGGAAGGGGAAATCCAGGATCAACCTCCGAAAGAGTTCGACCATTCAAAGAGAGTGAGACCTGTCAAAATGTCACTTTTGTGTCACTAAAACTGATCCAAACCGTACAACGTGGAGTTCTTCAAATTGTAAGGTGGCCTTATGTCTGAGAGAAAACCGAAATCGTTTTTCTATTTCTTTAAAAAAATCAAAACCCATCTGGCCTGGTGGTACCCTATGTGGACCACCATTTTTTGTATACCTTAAATAAAAATTATTTGAGAAAATGTTGTTAATCCTCATTATTTA
The DNA here is from genome assembly GCA_944452925.2 of Chrysolina oricalcia. NCBI lineage: Eukaryota > Metazoa > Arthropoda > Insecta > Coleoptera > Chrysomelidae > Chrysolina > Chrysolina oricalcia. The sequence goes on along the minus strand of OX101825.2, from coordinate 48,614,675 downwards.
GGTCTATTAAGTGTAATTTTTGCAAAAAAAGTTTTCTTTTCATGTCAATTAAATCCGGGCTCAAAGGGTTAATAACATTATATTATTATATTACATTAACTTAGTAATTAAGTCTTTGTTACGCTCCCTTCAGTAAAGTATTTCTCTTGTTTGTTAGGAACTTAATGAGAATATTTTAATTTCACTAGTCATGGAAGATTATATAAGAAACTATCATGATTTGCAAATAGATACAATCAATGTCGAAACAATCACGGAGTGCACAAAAATACTACACAAAAATAATCCGCACTCAATCCTCAATATATTTCACTGTAATATCAGGAGTCTGTCAAAAAACTTCAATGAGTTGGAAATTTTATTAGAAACACTCAAATGTTCTTTTGACTGTGTTATATTGACAGAATCGTTCAAAATTCATAATGCGGGTGATTTCAATATGAAAGGGTACCAAATGATATATTCTGAGGGTGATTATAATAAAAATGATGGGATTGTAATTTACATTAAAAATAATATTTATTTCAACTATAAAATCGTAATGCTAAATGAAATGAAAAACATTGAATTAACTTGTATACACAATAAGAAAGTATGCAAAATATTAACAATATATAGATCTCCGCCATCTTGTCCTAACAATTTCAACTTGTCGCTTAACGAATACTTGGCACAAAATAATTCTGCACATTGTGACATTCAGGCTATAATTGGTGACATCAACATCGACCTTTTGGGTGATGATGAATATTGTGAAGACTATTTAAATATTATGCATGAGTACAATTATTTACCTATGATAAACACCGCAACTCGTGTACAAGGAAATAGTCAGAGTTGCCTAGATCACATTTTTGTGAAGACAAAAGAAAGTTACGACAAATTCACACCAATAGTTTTACAATATCCCCTAACAGATCATTTTCCAGAGATTCTCCAGATAGACCAAGGACCTGAAAAACTAAATTTATGTCAGTTTGACAGATATAAAACTTATATTAACTATACTGAATTGAATAAAAAATTAGAATCTGCAGACTGGCAAGTTGTCTACAATAACAATAACGTGAATGAAGCCACTGAATCGTTTGTCAATACCTTACAGACCTACATAAAAAAACTGCAGCAAAACAATTCGAATCAAAAGGGGGGATTTAAAGAGAAATCCTTGGATAACGGACTGTCTAGTAAGGGCTGTAAATAAAAAAAATACCATGTATAAAAATGTACACAAAAATCCCGATAATGAAATACTTTTAAATGAATTTAAGAAATATAGAAACATTCTTAACAAACTTTTAGATGAGGCAAAATCTAATTACTATAAAAAAGAGATTTAAAAACGCGAAAATTCACCAAAAAGCTTGTGGCGCTGTGTCAAGCAAATCAGTAAAAATGAACAAGACAGTTCTGTTAAACAAATTAAATCAAATGGTAAGACAATCTGCAACAGACTTGACATAGCTGAAAACTTTAATGATTATTTCAGTAATATCGGCTCAAAATTGGCAGAAAAAATCACTAAACCACAAAGGAGATTTCCGGAAAGAACACTGCAAAATTCTATATTTTTGAGTGATTCTAATCCTACTGAAGTCAGAAAAATTATAATGAGTCTGAAGTCAAATAAGGCTCCAGGCCTGGATGACATTGGTGTTGAAACTCTGAAACATTGCATAGATTTTTTGATAGAACCAATTACAAGCATTGTAAATAAAATGTTGGAAACTTGCACCTTCCCATCTAATTTGAAAATTGCAGTAATTAAACCTCTCTACAAGTCCGGAGATAAGCTGACAGTGTCGAACTATAGGCCAATATCACTTCTGTCCAATATTAGCAAAATCTTAGAGAAAATATTGAAACTGAGAATAATTGAATATGTGAAAAAATATAATATAATATCACAATACCAATACGGATTCATGGAAGGGAGATCGACGCAAGATGCAATTGCGGACTTGGCAGCAAAAATCTATAAAGCAGTTGATGAAAAAGAGCCAGCAATATGTATTTTCGTCGATCTCGCAAAGGCGTTCGACACTGTTAGCCACCCTGATTTACTGTGCACACTGGAAAACCTGGGATTTAGAGGCAAGGCCTACAATCTTATGAAAAGCTATCTCAGTGGACGTAAGCAACGTGTCAGAATTGATGATTGATTGAGCAGTGAAAGAGACATTCACTACGGTGTTCCTCAGGGAACGGTTCTAGGACCGATACTATTTATTCTATACGTGAATTCGCTTTTTGACTTACCTATCGTCGCTGAAATCACAAGTTTTGCGGATGATACGGCCATCTTTTTCAAGGATAAGAACTGGAACACCCTGAAACAAAAAATTCAACTTTCTCTACCCATTTTATTAGATTTCTTCAATAGTAAATTACTTACCATAAATACGGAAAAAACAATTTATCTCCCTTTTACCAGCTATGAAACAAACCTGCCAGATTTCTCATGCATCGACTTTCTATACAATAACAAAACAATCCAGTTGAAAAGTACTGAATATGTGAAATATTTAGGTGTAATCCTGGATAATCACTTAAAATGGGACTTCCACACCAAACACGTAACAAAAAAAATTCGATATTTCATCTCAAAATTCAGATTCTTCAGGAAAATATTCGATCTAAATCATATGAAAATTATATATTACGCACTTGTACAAACACATTTACTATATGGAATCATTGCTTGGGGGGGTGTTACAAATGTTTATTTAAGAAAACTTGATAAAATGCAGAAATGGGTCCTGAAAATCATGCTTAGGAAAAGTTATAACTTCCCAAGTAATGAACTATTCAAAGAAGCAAAAGTGATGGACATTCGGCAAATCTACTTTTTGGCATTAGTACTTCATCAAAAACAAAATCTCTCAAAATGTAAACTAGTGCAACATGGACACTATACTAGATCAGTTGGGAAAGAAACTTTGAAAATTCCAAAGATGTTGAAAACTATTGGCCAAAGAAGTTTCATTTTCCTTGCCCCTAGAGTATATAATGAGGTACCTCCAGAATTGAAATCAATTCATTCGATCCCACTCTTTAAAAACAAGTTGAAACAATGGATTTTGACAACTCCGAGACTTGATATTCATGAACAAATCGACATAAAGAATAAAGAATAATTTAAAAAATGCTGACTTGCTGTATTTGTGATTATTGTCGCCTCGTCATATATTTATGTTAGTAAGATGAGGGAGATAAAAGATAAAAAATTTCAAATATTTTTTTGTTTGTATAAATTTCAAATATTTTTTATTTTTGTATAAATTTCTAATATTTTGTATTTTTGTATTTATTTAATTTTTTGTCGTGAATTATATCAGCATAGTAGTTACTCATTTTAAGATTATCTGCAATTGTTTTATTGAGGTTAAATGAGATGTTTGAATCTCCCACGATCAGGTTATAACCTTTGTGGGAATCCTCTAATATTTATTTACCTTGATGGATCACGTACTACATGAAAGGATCACAACATGTAATTTGTAACTTTATGTAATTTGTTTGAAAATGGTAAAATAAATATTATTATTATTATTAAGATTGCGAAGTAATGTTCCTAGTACCGTTGTTGACTCAGGTAGTTTTGGAGTTCCAAAACGAATTCATTTTCGTTGGTGGATGGAGGCCTGTAAATACAGGCAATTTTTATAAATTCACCCGTATCGATCAAAACTTCAATTAATTTGCACGGACCTAACTGAACGATGTTTGTTTTATATTTCCTAGTGTTCCTTACATAAACTATAACGCCATCATTTCAGCCCGTATGATGCCCGGAAGAGTGAGAGAGAAAACATATCTAAAAACTGGCCTACCTGAAATTCTCGATTTTCCGACGTTGCTAGTTCTCGTACTAAAAGGTGACAGATTTCAAATCAGACTAATGTAATGTGATAAATTTATTGTACTTCAGTTAACTACGAAATGAGAATATCCAATTTTCACGGAATTGTCTATTTTAACCAGAGTAAAAAACATGTTCTTTTCTAATTCAGGAGCAATAAAAGTATATACTTTACATTTCCGCTTAGTCATGCAAAACACGCTCGTTGCTTTATTATTGAACCAATTTTGTTGTCGGTAGTTTGAAAGCAATTAAATGATCTGCTCGTGAAAGTCTATGATTAGAATTGCGAGATGGAGGATCTAAAACTGAAAGGTATGACATGGATTCGACAAGCTTTCGCAGTAATTTTTTATCTATACCATTGAACTTATCGTTATCTCAGTGCAATTGAATCAGTTTTTTTTTCTCGAGTTGTGAACTAATTTCAACTCTTGATACCGAACGACGAACTGGGAAACTTTTTAGATTCGTAGGAACATTTTGAAGCTCAATTCGTTTTTTTGAAATCAAAATCCTAATGGAATTTTGAAACTACTGTTCGTTTTAACTATGTGTTGTAGATTAATTGGCGTAAAATGTAATATTTCGCATATGAGAATTATCACCATTTAAAATATGTGATATATTTCAAATTCCATTGTATTTCACTTACCCACGAATTCAAAAATTTCCAATTTTCATGAAATAGTCTATTTTCACAAGGATAAAAAATTTGTTAATGATATTTCAAAAGAAAATTTGATCCGGATTAACAATCAGTTCAAAATAATGTTGTCAATTGAAACGCTAACTGAAGAAAACACACTTTATAAAATTGAGCTTGTAAAGATCATTCACTCCCTCTCATATAAAGAATGAAATAATCAATTTTTAGTCTGGAAGAGACATATATTTTTAATTATTACTATTATCATTATTTCGAGACCAAAGTAAAGTATCACCCAGTATATGGTAATCCGGTCAGTCTTATGGAATTATTATTCAAAATGTTTGTTATCTGATAAAAAGAACTGTTTTTATGCAAGAGAAAACTTTGAAAGTACTCATAGTATCAATCATTCAAGTGACGATCCCAATTGCCCGATATATGCCAGAAGAATTGCTACGAGGATGTATTCCAATCTAGTTAGCCTAGACCAGTTCCCTGCATAAACAAAATATTGCGTTACCATAGCAACGAACAATAACTTATTAGAAGTGTCAGTGTAAAGTTTGACGTCAAAAAAGTAAACCAGAGTTACGCAATAAATTTAAAGAAAAAACATGTCCACCGAAATTGTGAAAATCGAAAGATTGGAGTATCGAGCCATCATCAAGTACCTGTATTCAAAAGGGTTAAGAGGTAAGCAGATTTACGAAGATATGCTTAATACCCTTGGTGATCAATGTCCTTCGTATGCGACCGAAAAAAATTGGACTGCAAGCTTCAAAAGAGGTAAATTTTCCATTGAAGATGATGACCGATCGGGAAGGCCAGTTTCTGTGTCAGCCCCCGAAAATATCGATGCAGTTCATGACATAATTTTAACAGACCGTCGAATTGGGCTAAAACGGATATCTGAAGCATTGAATATTCCATACGAACGCGTTCATCATATAGTTCACGTCAATTTGGACATGAGAAAAATTGCTGCAAAATGTTTGAATGTTGACCAAAAGAGTGCAAGGGTAGTAGCATCGCGTTCAATCTGTGCTCGATTCGAAAACGATGTAGACTTCTTAAACCGAATTGTTACTATGGATGGGACTTGGGTACATTTCTACGATCCAGAAACAAAGCAACAATCGATGGAATGACGACACTCCGGTTCTCCAAGACCTAAGAAGTTTCGTGTCCAAAAATTTGCTGGAAAACTTATTGCTTCAGTTTTTTGGGATTGCCATGGAGTAATCATGATTGATTTTTTGGATAAGGGTAGAACAATAACTGGAGATTACTATTCGACATTACTGACCACTCTACGAGAAAAAATTAAAGAGAAAAGACGCGGAAAGCTATCCAAAGGTGTTTTGTTTTTGCAGGACAACGCCCCTGCACACAAATCTCATGTTTCCATGCAAAAAATTCGTGATTTAGGGTTTGAATTACTAGAATACCTTCCTTATTCACCAGATTTGGCTCCGTCCGACTATCATATCTTTCCTCAACTGAAAAAAAGTTTAAAAGGTCGTAAATTTTCTTCCAACGAGGAGGTATTAAAAGCTGTGGAGGTCTGGTTTGTAGAGCAAGAAGAAACATTTTTTTTTTGAAAGGTCTAGAGACGTTGCAGGTTCGCTGTAATAAATGTATCCAATTAAGAGGAGAATATGTTGAGTAATAAAATATTTTGACATTGAAATTTTGTTTGGTTCTATAGTAGGTTAAGAATTTTTCAATATATCCTCGTATTTCGAAAGAACAGGAGGATTATTAAGAAGACTAATAGAAAATAGTGTAGAAGAAAATGATAATCATACAAATTTTCTTCAGAACTGGGGAGGTAACCTCCATCTTTGTAAATTTCCAATTCTTAAGGGTCATCGGCAATAAAAGTACGCTTGGCAAATCTATCTGTGCCTCTGAATATTGGGTGCGCGGTAGGTAATATTGAAAATTTTCTTTCAGGTTTCAATTATGTTATTGATCAAGGCAACGAAAGAATGGAATTTTTTTCGGGAGTTATCAACAACAATATTTCAGATTGGTATAATAAATACACAAATATTTGAAAATAATAAATTCTTATTCTTTTGACAAATATTTGAATAAACGAACAATAATCTTCCGGAACTCCTCAACCTGTATTGACCACTTTTTTTACAATAATATGTGTGAAATATTTTAATGTTTTTGAAGCCCATTCTCCAGTTTCTTGTACTAATATAAAATTAATGAATTTTGATGAATTAGAAAATGTAAATTGGGATAATATTCTAATAGATTCTGATACCAATAGATCCTACAATAACTTTATATACAGGATAAATAATCAAATCAAGCAAAATTACAAAATGAAAAAGTCACCCAAGGAATATAAAAGAATAAAACCATGGATCACAAATGGTTGATCAAACATGAAGATATATTAAAAAAGAAAGTTTTGAAAAACAACAAAACTCTTTAAAATTATAAAGATTGTAAAAATGTATCGAATAAACTCTAAAAAATTAAAAACATAAATATTAGAAAAATAAAATCAACTAAGCTGACAGTGACATTGGTAAGATCTGGAAAGTAGTGAATGAATTAACTGGGCAGAAACTGAAACAAAGTAGAGTCGGTGAATTATTTTGATAACAACCAAATCATTACGGATGATTAAAAGAAAATGGCAAATATTTTGAATGATCATATATCAATAAATATCTATTCTTCGAAAATTCCTATGACTCAAAAATTATATTCTGGTCGCCTATGACAGAAAATGAGTTCACACAAGGAAATATCTGTAGGTCGGTATTACCCTCATGGACGGTATTCCCCACCTTTACCCTACATAAGAAGAATATTTTTGGTAATGTCTAGTACATGATCAAAAATAAACTTTGCCCTTTATGGTCAATATGTTGAATCTATTTCACTAAAACCGCATGCATGTAAACTCTTACTTGGCTATAATAAAGACGATTATTATTATTATTATTATTATTTTTTCTCCTTAGGAGTGTACCAGTCAGGCCCTGTCTCCGGTGCTCCGACCCATCCGGAGGGCGCGCTGGTGTTGTTAACCCCAATAACCACTCCCTACGTCCGTAGGGTGAGTGACTATTGGGTCCGAGAATCGTGTGCCCTGAGTAGACGGAGCAAACCAAGGATAACGGCCTTCTGCATTCTTGCTGCTAAGGTTTCTGCCATATTACGGCAAGCCGGTATTATCTTCAAGTTAGAGAGCAGTGTGTCCATCATTCCACCAAGGACTCCTATAATCAGAACCACCATTTTGACAGAATGGTCCGGATATAACCTGCGGAGTTCAAAGAGAAGATCTCGATATTTAGTCCGTTTTTCCTCCTCTTTTCGAACGATATTCATTTCGCCTGGAGCGGAAAACTCCATGACGAATATCGTTCTACTTTGGTGGTCGAGGAGGACAACATCAGGCTTATTGGCTTGTATTTGCCTGAGGGTGGGGAATGAGTAGTTCCAATAGATTCGGCATCTCTCATTCTCCACCAAGGACTCAATATCCCCCGGAGCATAAGGCAACACCGGTGTCTCGTCTATACCGTACGAGTGTCGTAGATGGTAGTACGACACTCGTAGCGCCGCGTTATGCCTGTGGATATAGGCTGAGACCGCATAAGATGGGCATGCTGATAGCAAATGCATTATTATTATTATTATTATTATTATAAACAGTGCGGCTTTTCTAAGTACCCCCACTGTTAACTTTTGAACGGTTTAACGTAAGAACATGAAACAAAAACCATTTTGAATGGTAGGTATCCTTGATAGGTACAGGTAATACTCTTTAACTGGTTACCCGATAGGGGGCGCGGAGGGGCACATCAATCGAAAAATTCGTTGAAAAGAAAATTCAACTCTCTTTTCAACTATACAGGGTGTTTCCGAAATTGGAGCAATAAATGAAATGGGGTGTTCTATGAGACATAATAACACAAGAAAAAGCATTTACATTTTTTTCTGAAGCACTTGAAAATCTCCCAAAAATAGACTCATTCACGCACGATTGTTTGGGAAGCACTGGTTTCATTCATTGGTTCCTAGGGCGCCTAGCTCCTAGTATTGTGTTCTTTACTCGTATTCCCGCACCTTTGCCAGTTTATTATTATTTCGTAAACCATGCCAGTTATTACATTTAGCTTCGAAGTGAACCGAAATAAAAACACTGAATTGAATCAAAATGAGGGCAATGCGGCATTCTCATTTCATAACAGGGGAGTAAAAAGTTACTGAAAATAAACGGAATTTGATTTCACAACAGGTGTTCGAAATGACCGCCACCACTTTCTATGTAGAGTCTCGCACGACGAAGTAACGAGTCACAAGCACGCTGAAAACTACCTTGTTGTCGCATCTGTTGAACGGCGTTGTTTATTTTCTCGCGTAAAATTTCCCGGTTCCCGATATTCCAGTTTGGTAGCGCATAAACCAAATTCTTCAAAAAACCCCATTCGAACAAGTCCATCACATTTAGATCCGGAGAGCGTGGTGGCCACGGTATAGGGCCTCCTCGGACAATCCATTTTTGTGGATATTCTCCATTTAAAAATTCTCGAACTTCTACACGGAAATGAGTAGGAGCTCCGTCGTGCATAAAGAACATTCTCTGTCTTATTCCCAATGGCAGATCTTCTAAAAGTTCATCCAGATCGTTCCGCAAAAATTCCAAATAAGAAAGCCCGTCTAATCTTGGCGGCAACTCGTAAAGTCCTATTAAAACTCCGTTCACCACTCCACCCCAAAGATTGGTAGAAAATCGATGTTGAAAATTCGTTTGTTTGGTTAAATGTGGATTATGATGATTGAAAATACCATTTCGCGTGAATGTCGTCTCATTGGTGAACAGAATTTCATTCAGGAAATTTTGATTCAGTTCATGTTGACGCAGTATCCTTTCACAGACTTTAACTCTTCGGGGATAATCTTCTCGCTGCAACGACGGCACGCGCTGATAATGAAAGGGATGCTGCATATCCTCCTTTGAAGACCTCCAGACAACTTTATTCGAAACCCCTAACTGACGACCGATGCCGCGGGAACTTGAGGTTGGATCATTTGCAAAAATGTTCAATATTTGTTCTTCAGCATAAATTATTCTATTTCTACCGGCATCTCGGCCTCTGTGTTCACCAGTATCTCGAGCCCTTTGGACCAGTGCTACAAACCTACGACCAGCGGGATGGACACGATTAGGAAACCATTCTGCATAAAGACGGGACGCTGCCTCAGAATTTTGATGTGTTTCCCCATAAATGAGGAACATATCAATCAGTTCATTACTTCCGTAAACGTGTGCGTGTACCATTGTAAAAACTCAGGACATCAAACACGTGCACAAAGAAAACTCAATTGTTGTTGGTCATGAACTTCAGTATTAACAAATAAAATCACAGATACTGAAACTCAAACAATAACACTATCTCAATCGCAAAGGTATCATAGGTACGTAAGTAACAAGAGCCACCATGAACGACAATACCTGACTGAAATCTATTGTGGACATTGTGAACATCATTACCACAAATTGAAAAACATACAGATTGCTTCGCCCATTTTCTTCCATGTTTGATCCCGCCTCATTGAACTCTGACCGTTTAGTTTTGCAGGCCAAAATGCCAGCCGGTACTTAAAGTTCAACTACCTACCTAATAGCTTCGAAATTTTTGTCCATTATCCGATTAAAATATCGAGTTCCTGGAAAAGTACCTTCAAATAACGTATGCGTATAATACCTAACAACACTAACATTTTCCATAGTGGTGAGTCAATTAGGGATTGTAGGAATTTCGAAAAACAGAGATGTAGATAAAGAAAATACGAATGCAATCGAATACTGAAACACAACAAGGATCCTAGGTACCTACCTACATAAACGATTTAACCAAAATTCATCTTTGATATGCACGTAAAATAGTCACAAATATCATAATAAATGCAAGAAGCGATATGATCGAAGAACACCACGACAAACAATAGACTCTAAATCGATTAGCTTGCGAGCTTTGCCCGTAAAGGAGAACTGTACCATCTTCCATCATTAAACGTCGGCAACATTGTCACAGTTATTTATACGCGCAGGCATTTTTTTGTCATCGCTTCGGTCAGATGTTAACATCTAGGTGGGCCGTTGATCTCTGGCCAGAGGTTCCCAAAAGTTTGCCAGAATTTTCCGAGAACTACGACATCCTATATCTTCCATGATAAGGTTTTTTCCAGAAAAACGTATTCTTTCATTCCGCTTTAATTCTTTGTTTTCTATCACCCATTTCATTTGTTATTCCAATTTCGGAAACACCCTGTATAATTTTTTTCATTATCGTCAATACGTATTTTCATATTTCGATCTATTTTCATTTCGGAATTTTCAAGTTGATGTGCCCCCAGCGCCATCTCGTCACCGTATTATTAATGTCCGTCAAAACACAAACTGAGAAAAAGGCAAAAGAAGTTAGAAACTGCATATCTTCAAAATCATGATATCGATTGAATTCTGATTGGAGGTGAAAAATATTAGAACCTGTTTCAGAACTCACCATTTCTCAATCAGACATTTAATTCGAATTATATCAAAAAATCATTTTGGATATAGAACAAGCGAACCAATTTGCTGCGTATCCTGGAAATTGGCAGGATATAGAACAAGTATTGAGGATTTGGAACAACATAATATTTCTAACTTTTTTATTGATTTTAATGGACAAAACATTAGATAAAACTTATAAAAGTACATGAAATGAACAATGTGTTCATTGTTCAGTTAGAATCCTACTGAAATCCCCCATTTCAAATAGTTATGATTTTTTTTGACTGACATCTTTCCTCTCTTCTTTATTAGGGTCTTGTTCTCCTTGCCTTTCGAAATTTTCCGCGTGCTTTTTATCTTCTTATTCCTGAAGATTTTTTCGTCTTCGATAGATTTATTATTCCTTGTATTAGTCTTCAATATAGCATTATAAAAGAGTCTTTCCTCCTCTGGAAGATACTGTAACATTTCTGTAAGATGTTTCCTTTTCAGGTCTGAAATTTTTGGGATCAAATTCATCTCTGGAATATTTACAGGAAATACACATCTACTAGAATCTTGGTTTATAACTTTCTTCAGGTTATGATTCAATTTTATTTCAGTGAAATTCCCTTCGAATGCTTCTCTGAATTTAATATTTAAAGTACAGTCATTATTGTAAATGATGTGTTTCACTTTCGTGAATGGTATTTAATTATAGGTGAGAGTTTCTGCCTTAGCCTGAAATTTTTTATAGTCTGCAGTTGTCATTTGCAGTACTTTGAATTTCAACTTCCAAGAATGTGGTATTTTCAACAACAATCTTATTAAAGTTAATGGGCTACAAATATCTAAATTTTTCAGATATCTTTCGATTCAGCTGTGAGCCGAATCAATTTCTTGAACATTACCATGACCTGGTTCACATAATTTTTGTTCTATTGATTTCAGGTTTCCCGATAATGGTGAATTTAAAAAGTGCTGGAGGCTGAATGACATTATCGAATTTTTGTTCTGCGGGACGCAGCTGTCAGACCACAATATCAGTTTTGTTATTAGTGGGTTGTCCTGTATAACGCTTTTCAGAATTTTGTTGATAGCACACGCAATATGGACTCCACTTCTACCGCATAACATTTCATGCCATATTGCATTGTATACAACCTTCGTTTTATCAAAATGAGCTGTCAAGTTATAGCAACACAACTTCGATTTGTAGTAGAAGTTGCTAACGTTAGACTTTGGTAAAGAGAATGTATTTTGAAGATCAAAAGTTAAAATTCCGACTTGATAGTCATCTACATAAGCTTGTCTGTCTCGATTCCTTTCATCATTTCCGATATTCTTCCTTCTTATGTGTTCATTTTGAGCAATGATCTCTTCTTCAGTGGGGTTCTTATTCATTTTGAATCCCTCACACTTATCGCAAAGGTCTTTCTTAGGTTTGAAGAAACTAAAGTTGTACTCTGTATTGAAATTTTTTTTTTTACATGTGGAATTTAACAGGTATATCTTCACTTGATTTATAGAGGTCATACAGTCTCTGAATGCTCAGTCCTCTCTCTAGATACTTATAGTCGAATTTTTTCGACAATAATGTGATTCTATCACGGGGAAAGATTCGATATGGCTACGAACATTTTTCTTAATTTCTTCAGAAATCATCTTTTTCTTATGCTTTCCTGTCAATGGAGAACGAGGGATATTTGTTTCAACATCTTGCACATTTTTGAAAAAATAATAAATTCTGGTTTTGCTAATGTTGAGGGTGTTGAAAAAGAAATGTTGACATACTCTAATTTTTACGAAAGCGTAGAAAGGCCACATCAAATAAAAATTTTATAATTCCGACTTCACAACTCGGAATTAGCCTAATTCTGACTTCACAACTCGGAATTAGTATAAATCCGACTTTACAACTCGGAATTAGTATAATTCCGACTTCACAACTCGGAATTAGTATAATTCCGACTTTACAACTCAGAATTAGTATAATTCTGACTTCGCAACTCGGAATTAGCCTAATTCTGACTTCGCAACTCGGAATTAGTATAATTCCGACTTTACAACTCGGAATTAGTATAATTCCGACTTCACAACTCGGAATTAGTATAATTCTGACTTCGCAACTCGCAATTAGTATAATTCCGACTTTACAACTCGGAATTAGTATAATTCCGACTTTACAACTCGGAATTTGTATAATTCCGACTTCACAACTCGGAATTAGTATAATTCCGACTTCACAACTCGGAATTAGCCTAATTCTGACTTCGCAACTCGGAATTAGTATAATTCCGACTTCACAACTCGGAATTATTATAATTCCGACTTTACAACTCGGAATTAGTGTAATCAATTAAAGTAAAAGTATAAACATTGATGCTTAATGTCTAAACTCGTCAGTTCATCTGTACTTGTGTATAGTTATTACTTGATATTATCAGAACCTTAATTTTTCCGCAAGCCACTTCATGTCCGAACTCTGCTTTATCATCAGTAGCAACTTTTCTACTGGGCAACAAGTTTATTATTGATCATTACATCTGTTTTTCTGCTTGGAAAAACTTTTATTATTGATCATTACTTTATTTCATCTCACCAATCTGGCAGATTTTAATTTTATTAGTTGATGCGTTTCCATTAAAAAAAGGAAAAAACACGTGTTCAACTCTTGTCAGGTTCACATTTAACCAAAAATACACAAACAAAACATCAACTCAATGTTTTTCAACAATTTAACAACAAATCTGAAACTTTTCACCAACAAAACGTGTTGTTTTTCTGGTTGCAGCAACGTTTCGCGTTTCCATTGAAAAAAGGAAAAAACACATGTTTACCTCTGCCGTGTCCACATGAAACCAACAAAACAGAAACAAAACATCAACTCAATGTTTTTCAACAATTTTTCAACAAATCTGAAACTTTTCATCACCAAAACGAGTTGGAAGGCATTAAACATCAAAGGGTTTCTGTTCTGTTGTCATCGCTGGCAACATTGTCGGTGCTGTATCCACACAATAACATATTACGGCTATTATTTACATTTCGAGCTACGGTCACAATCTAAGCACAATTTTGATTGCCGCTTGTTTCGCGGAAAATAGTTGCCAGTCAACCCAAAAGTCGGCAACGCTGAGTTTCTGCTGGATTATCTGCTTACAAACAATGTGTATTAGCAGATAATTGCCGCGAAATAAGCGGCAGTAAAAATTGTGCTTAGGATGTTATTCTGTAAAACCGCAGTTCGAAAAGTAAATAACGGAGTCTAACGGTAATATGTCATTGTGTGTACATAATTGAAAAACAAAGAAGAAACAGAAACACATCCAGTATATGGCGGTCTTTGCGGACTCCTGGGTGATGTAGATGATGTCAGAAAATAAATATGCAGTATGTCGGGTGGACTGGTACATCATTCAAGCTATGATTAGAATCAATGACATATTACCGTTAGACTCCGTTATTTACATTTCGAGCCACATAGAGTCACATTCTAAGCACAATTTTTACCGCCGCTTGTTTCGTGGCAAATATCTGCTTATATACATTATATATAAGCAGATAATTCAGGAGAAACTCAGCTTTGCCGACTTTTGAGTTGACTGGCAACTATGTTCCGCGAAACAAGCAGAAATAAAAATTGTGCTTAGAATGTGACCGCAGATCGGAACGTAAATAACGGAGTGTAGCCATAATATGTCATTGATTAGAATCTACAGTATCCAAAAATCTCAGTGTTACCGCCAAGCGTTCAACCACATTAATAGCATATCTAAAATTGGTAAATTTTTTCACAGATCTCAGGGCCCACCAGCTGTATTAAATCTTCAAAGTCTTCGCTGGACGGTTCTTGTTTATATTTTCTCATAACTCAAATGCCAACTCGTGGAATCGCAATGTTATGTTATGAAGTCGGAATTATACTAATTTCGAGTTGTGGAGTCGGAACTATACTAATTCCGAGTTGTAAAGTCGGAATTAGTATAATTCCGAGTTGTGAAGTCGGAATTATACTAATTCCGAGTTGTTAAGTCAGAATTATACTAATTCCGAGTTGTAAAGTCGGAATTAGTATAATTCCGAGTTGTGAAGTCGGAATTAGGCTAATTCCGAGTTGTGAAGTCGGAATTATACTAATTCCGAGTTGTAAAGTCAGAATTATACTACTTCCGAGTTGCAAAGTCAGAATTAGGCTAATTCCGAGTTGCGAAGTCAGAATTAGGGCTAATTCCGAGTTGTGAAGTCGGAATTAGGCTAATTCCGAGTTGTTAAGTCGGAATTATACTAATTCCGAGTTGTGAAGTCAGAATTATACTAATTCCGAGTTGTAAAGTCGGAATTAGTATAATTCCGAGCTGTGAAGTCGGAATTAGGCTAATTCCGAGTTGTGAAGTCAGAATTATACTAATTTCGAGTTGTAAAGTCAGAATTAGGCTAATTCCGAGTTGCGAAGTCAGAATTAGGGCTGATTTCGAGTTGTGAAGTCGGAATTAGGCTAATTCCGAGTTGTTAAGTCGGAATTTTTTTTTTCTTTGGTGTTTCGGCATCGACTGCTATGGTCATTAGCCACGTGTTCTGGATAGGCCTTGTTACTAACTCCATGCGCCACCTTAGGAGCAGCACTATTAATTGGAACGCAACAGTGAATCGTGCAGGACTCACCCCACTCCAGCCACGAGATTTAGATAATTTAATCGGTCAAATTAAATTAAAAAATCCCAGCCGTAACTGTGGCTCGAACTCCGGACCTTTCGACCCAAAGTCGGACGCTTTAACCACTGCGCTACGCCCCGACATGTTAAGTCGGAATTATACTAATTCCGAGTTGTGAAGTCGGAATTATACTAATTCCGAGTTGCAAAGTCGGAATTAGGTGAAATAATTTTTTTTATTCTTTGTGGCCCTTCTACGCTTTCGTAAATTTTAACTCCTCTGACATAAAGAAAATATTCGTATGAGTATTTTCTCCGACTATTCTCATTTTGTGTTCTCTTTCTAACAGCTGGGATTCTCTTGACATATTTTGAATAGAAATGATTCTTCTTCTCATCAGACAGTGACCAAAATTTTTCATTTATGATACTTTTTTCTCCTGGGGTAATTATTGTTGTGCACTTGACACATTTTTCAGATTTGCAACTTAAATTCTCAACAAATCTTCTCAGAGGTTTGATACGTCCTTTGGTGTCAATATATTCGAGTCCATGTTGACGTTTATCTTTTCTAACGTTTTGTTTCCAATCTTGTGAGTTTCTTTTTCGTTTTCTTGTCATATTTTTGGTATTATTGTCAATATCACCAGTGTTTTCATTCGTGTTCGTATCTTCTTCGATATTGACTTGATGTGATGAATTATTTATATCTTGAACAATTCCATAGTCCTGACAAATTTCAATGGTATTTCCTATATAATTAGGGTTGCTCAAGTCGATGATTTCTAGAATTATTGCTTTTTCATTAACTGACCCAGGTTTTTGGCTTTCTTCAAATCTGAAAGGAGAAAAATAATCATACTGCCTAATAAATACACACATTTCTGCGCAAACTTCTAGTTCTTCCTTATCAACAGTTTTTGCAATTCACAAAGGAATTTTCCTTACCTCAAACTTTTGTCCTCATTGCAAATTGGTTCAGAATGGGAATCTGTTTCATTGAGCATTACGTCACAGTTTTCAACTTCCTCATCACCGAAGTCATCAACAATATGTGAAAGTGAAATGCAATAATACAAGTAAATAGTCACCTAACAATACAATTTTCATTTTAATGATTCTATTGTGTATTGATAAAATGCGGGTTTTCCAACAAGAACTCCACACGCCCATAAAAAATAGGCGAAAAAAACGCCAAAGCACTTTGATTCTGATGAACAGTCATTTAAATATAAAATTAATATTTTCCCTTATATCTTCAGTTTTTGAGTATCACCAAACATTGTTTAATTGAACATTCAAGAAGGAAAAATTACAAATTAATAGATTGAAAAAAGTGCAGAAGTCGTTCTCGTTGAAACACCCTGTACAAAAACTGAATGTACTGCGAGAAAAATCTGTGAAACACCCACTTAAATTTTCGAAAAAGCAAGAATTATTCTTATAAAATGCCGAATTTGAATCAGGAGCTTTATCCTTGGACAATGCGATATTTCTAACTTAAATATTATTACTCATAAATATTCTTTTCTCCAAAGAACTTACCTCCAAATATCGCTAGGACAGTCATCAGGTTTTCCTGGAGGTGGAGAGCTCTTCACACTCATGTTCATGTAACAAACACTGTCCTATTTTGAGGTTATAATTTGTAGATGCCTCAAATAGAAGTTCATACTCGAATATCGCTCCACTTTCACTACTGATTTTTGGTAAACATAAAACTATTCTTCCTCAAGTTCATTTCTTCATCGTTTAAAATTTGTCAAAAAACAACATACTTGGGAGAAAACAATGCTCTGCTTATCACCTGATAAAACAATGGATATAGAATAACATAATTTCACAAATGTATATAGCATATCCTAATTCTGCGCAAATGTGGTAATCTGAGGATATGGATTCAAAGTGGACATAGTTTATTCTAATACTTCAAATACTGAATACTGCAGTGGATATAGCACAAATTTAATGAAATATTTATCTTCCTGATGCGAAATATTAAAGTATTTTACTGGATATAGATCAAGCTAATTTTTAGAAGAAAAATGACGTGCCTACCTCCGAAATGTCAGTACAAATTTATCAGATCCGCACTTATACTTCATATTTCGAGTGCATTTGGTGAAAAATCCGAAAAAATTAGATGGCAGAGAAGAGAATTGAATTCTGCTTTCAACGATGTGTCACTTGAACCGTCGTGCCAGTTGAAATTTTTGAATTGTGCCACTTGCTCCCCCTATCAAGTAATCACAATGTCTTTTATTCCAAAAAGTGGTATCGTTGACCACCCAAAACGGTATTTGATCCATGTCTGTGAGTCAAACCGTTCAAAAGTTAACAGAGGGGGGGCTTAAGTAAGCCGCACTGTATGTAGGCTTTCTTTACGACACTCCCGATTTGGTCAAAAGCATGGATGTATAATTGAATAATGGATTTCGATAGTTGGTCATATGACTCAAGAAAGGTTAACTCTTGGGTACCAATGGCAGACAACAGACAACAGTTTTTACTTGCTAGGAAAAATTATTATCAATAACTTCTAATGGGTCAGTTTTCAAAAAAATATTCAAAATTACTTACAATTAATATTTATTGTATTATCACAAGTAGTTACAAATTGCTTTCAACAAATTAGAACCTCGTTAGAAATAGTATTCCTGTGATCCATATATCAAACCTTCTCTGTGGAGGTTCATTATAGAACTCGCAATGATTCTGGCAGATTTTTTCAGATACCCACCACTGGTCAACATCACAATAGGAATTTTCCTGGAGAAGGCTTCTCGGAATACTATTTCGTCTCTCATAATGATTCCCTGGAAAATTATTTGTTCTTATTATTCCAAAAAATGTCATAATTCTTCGGCAAAATGAAATGATGAAATATATTTTTCTACGACAGTGAAAATAATGAGGTTTTACGCACTGCTCAAAGTGCGTAAAGTGATAGTTTTTAGCACAATCGTTAAAAATATCACCTCTGCGTAAAAAATATCAACTGTGCGTAAAAATATCAACTGTGCGTAATAGTTATTTATGTATCAAGGGCGTAAAGTAGGCGTTTATGGCCTGCGGCGTGGATGATGGCCCGATGGCGTTAGCCGAGGGCCATCACACGCCGAAGGCCTTAAACGCATTTTACGCACGTGATACTTACAAAATTTTATGCACTAGCGGTTTTATAGCGCGAATCACAAATACTGACTTGAATTGACACGTTTCATACGTTATGCATACAATAATTAAGGGTAACATAATATGAGGAATATGAAACTATAGTAGCTGAGTGCTATATTGGAGAATCTATTTCAAATAAATAGATCATCACCGAAAAAATTGCCAACGATTATGAACAAATGTTAGAAAGAGTATTGCTCTATTGAACTGAAATGATTCTAATTCGTGTTAGGAATTGCATGAAATGATGTATGAGTATAGACAATTTGATAATTTTGTCTACTTTACGGCCCGCCGGGTCATAATGCGCCCACGGGCGGTAAAGTGCCACTTTACGCCCGGCGAACCGGACGGTAAAGTGTACTTTACCGCCCGCTAGTGCATAAAGTAATTCCTTACGTACCATGCATACATTTACGCATACTTGAAAAATACAGTAAATTTTAGTGGGAAGTCATCATTTGATAACAGAAAAAAATTGAAAAGTTCATAATATAAAATATTCAACAATTGCTACAATTTATCGATTAAAAAAATTTGTATGAATATTTTTCGAAAAGAGCAGTTTTGCACTTGCGTGTTTTACTCGCTCGCATACAAGAAAGTCCTACACGAAAGGAGTTAACTACATAATATGAAGCACTTGATGCGGATCCAGATGAAAACAATTAGGACTGATTAGAGGTTGCTACTTTTGGAAAAACCACCGTATATTGGTGAACAGAAGTATGTGCACTACCAGTCGGCTCCTTTTGATGTATCGGGTTGAGATTTAATTTGTTTCTGTCATGAGTTGGGGCAAGAGGGGTCGGCTGAAAGCTGTTCTGTCTCGCTTGGTCTTACGTACGGTATTCGGATCTCAGATTAATTTGGTAGCGCCGCTGGTAGGCTAAGCGTAAAATTAGAGGTGGGGACGTCGACACAAATATAGCAGCGAGTGCACACACTTCTTTGTAGCTCTATATACGGTGGAAACACTATCAACAGTTCACCAGCATGACGTTGAAAAAACGAAACAGTTTTGAAAACGTTTTGCCCGGTATCGTGATGCAGATGTAGTCTATTAGGAGAGGAAGGGGTATTAGCGGTCAGAGGGCAATGACTACTTCAAAACAAAACGCGTCAGTAGAATCAGAGAAGTCCCGTTCGCGTTCAGTTGTCGCAACATGTTTCAGAGAGGTGCATGTCAATTGTTTTTTTTCCACTTCTGATGTAAGTTCACGAGTTCACAACTTTAAAGGTAATTACTAAATGTACTACTGTTTTACCAACTTGATATTTTGAAGTATTGTTTGGACATTACAGTGATATTTATGTGAAAATTAGATAGATAGATATGCTTATTTTTTACGAACTTTACTTTTTAATCGTTGAATCAAATGCGGCTAATAGCGGTCACCTGACCGCCATTAGCCATACGTTGTATCGTTTAAAGCCCTTTGAATATTTCCATTTATTGTTTTATTTTGCTTTACAGAAGCCAAAAATAAGACGTGGGACTACCGAGAAGACTAAATGGAAGTCAGAAACTACGAAATGGGCTATATACAGCTTATTGATGAAGGTAAATCTATGAGAAAAGTTGCAAAAACCATGCAAATTCCATTATCAACTGTGAAAAGTAGATTGAATAAAGAAAAATACTCTGACCCAACACTTTTAATGATTGTAATTGTTTTTTATTGTCAAAATTGTAATTTCCGTCAACCTGTTGCACCCCTACGCGCAACCCTCAGAAGTCTTCAAAAAACTTGTGCAAGATAGGGAAGACGCAGCCCTTACCTTTTAACGTGTGATGCCTTGCACGAGACCGGTAACCAAGCTGGGAGTCGAACCCATTATCTTACGCTTAAGAGGCTAACGCACTACCAGCCGATCACCATCTCAGATGGCAGGACGTGGTTGCCTGCAGCATAGGTTCTTAGACCGTCATTGCCCGCAAACCGACCTCCATTACCCGGGCATGCGGACAATGCCGGTCAAAACAACTTTTTTTTATTGCATCTACTTCCTAAGTATTCTACCAAATAATTTAAATTGTTACCAAATACGTAGATCATTAGTTTAACTTTGTGTTACGTTGATTTAAGTACATAAATCGTTTCTACTTTTGGATTTAATAAGATGTTTCCTTAAGTGACCGCCATCACCCCATTCTCCACTACTTGCTCGAGTTTTTTGGAAACCAGAAGGACACGAATGCTTTTATATTATGAAAGTGTAAATAAAACAGCTTTGAATCTCTCACATACCTTCTCAGTAATTGATAATCCTCCTAACCTATCGCCCTGAAGGATGTCTGTCCCCGCATTGTAAACTATCAGTTGAGGTTCAAATTCACCCAATGCCTCAACAAGCTGACTGTAATTCATCAAGAGTTCATGTCAAGGTTTATGTGATTTTATTAACCCTTTATTAACCCCTAAGAATAATATCTCACCGTTTTACAATTCTCAGATAGTCTTCATCCTCTGTGTAAAAGTCTAAGAGAACTTTTCTTTGTATCGCTTTTTCAGCTTCCTTATCCTTTGGATAAATCCACTTGTTATAAACATCCATTATATAAACGTTCGAGTTATCCCTACAGTCTCGTTCGTATCCGTTGCCCTGATGGGCATCTAGATCAACTATCATGACCCTACGCACCTGAAATTTAAATGAGGAAGTGCTTGAACAGATTACCGGCTTAATACTGAAAATGAAAAAAAATGATCACCACCGCACATAAAGGCCAAATAACTAAATTACAACGACAGAAATGGATAAAAACACAAGTTGGGTTGGTTCCATAGAAATTATAATAAACACTAGAATGCCAAACCCGCTGTCCACGATTCAGTTAAATGACCCCTTACAGGGAATGATGACAAACCTTTGCACTTGCGCATTATTGCTGTTTCTAGTCACGTCGTTGCCAAGTTTTCTTTTTTTTTCGTGTTCCAAATGAGGTTCGAAACATCATCTGTGGTTAGGGCAGGTAATTGTGGGAAGTCCAGTAAACTTGGCAACACCGCCTTAAAATCCTATCGTGGCTTATCAAACGACGGCTTCTGAGTTTTGGCATTGTTAAGTTTTAGCAGTTGTTCAGGGAAACTGTGTGAATCTGGATAACACCAATATAATGGTAACGACACAGAGGCAAAAAAAAATTATGCGGACTTGAATTTGAATGATATGTCCATTATAAAAAATATGACATTGATGTCAACGACATGTTATTCGAAGATGGGGAATTTTATCATTTAATTTAATTTCTCCCTTTTCTTTGAGTACTCTGAAAATGTGTGGTTACACATATATATATATATATATATATGCTGTTAAATCTATAAAAAAATTATCAAATGTAGAGTGTGTTTGTCTACTTTTGAAGACATTACAGAATCTTCTGTAAGTGCAGAAAACTTTAAATTATTGAATAGAAAATGAGGTGGTCTCATGAGGCCATCACAAACTGTTATAGATATTTATATTTTCCATGAGAGAAAAATCCGGCAGGTTCTTGCAATTACTGATAATTTTATGCCAAATGAAACGAATTTTTTGGAAACTTTCATATACCAGACCATATTTCAGGATGAAAAATTATTCAGC
The DNA here is from genome assembly GCA_944452925.2 of Chrysolina oricalcia. NCBI lineage: Eukaryota > Metazoa > Arthropoda > Insecta > Coleoptera > Chrysomelidae > Chrysolina > Chrysolina oricalcia. The sequence goes on along the minus strand of OX101825.2, from coordinate 48,592,218 downwards.
TCCATAATAAACCACATTTTCGATATATCTCCCTATGAAGTGAGTCACAAATTGGAAATGATAAAAGTAATAACAAGAATTTACACCAGAATTAGATTTTTGAATATTGCAATGTCGCAAACTGAGAAAATTAGAGGTGAATTGAAGTGAAGAACACTTACAAAATTTATAATATTTTCCCATCAATAGATTTTGAAACAAAATTTTCGTTTGATAGAAATAAGTTTGTAACATTACAAAATAAAATGTGTTGGGAATTATTATAGTCCTTTTTCTCCAATCCTACCATTTCTTCTTATTTAAAACAAAAAGAAACAAATATCCTGTATCAATTTGAATTTTTGGCTTTTTATATTTATTTCTCTCAACATTCGATAATCTACTTCTTATTACAAAAGATGCCATTTGAATTTAATACGATTCAACAACATTTACAATGATAAATGAGAACCTCTGACCAAATGCAAAAATGTAGTTTCTTACCCGAGAAACTATATTTGACAGATTTTTTCCCAATTTTATATCTCAATCAATGACATTTTTGTTTTTCAACAAAAATGGTGGAAAAGTAATAACAAGAGTAAACAAGTAGTTTGAACTTCTGTAAAAAAAATTGTATTGTCTTGTCAATGAAAGCATTTGTTATTATTATTATTATTATTATTATTATTATTATTATTATTATTATTATTATTATTATTATTACATATTGCATTAATAACTAATTAATTAATCAGTCGATTTGTAGAAGTAGAAAACCAACTTCAATATCCAGAATTTCGAAAATCACATACGACTACATAAAGAAAGTGTTTCCTCACTCTGATACGTATTTCGACTATAATAGGCTCAACGGTTTAGGCGTGAAGCCGATGGACACACATATTGAGTTTTTTTCTGATTCACAGACTGAGTGGAATCAATTCCCATCAAAATATCAAATTTGAATTTTTTGACGATCACAATAATTTCTCCCGACTTGGTCGCGAGAAAGCACAAAATAGAAGACCTACACTCAATATTTATATTTTCAAGAAGTCAATTATTGACTTACTGTATATATCATTGAAGGAAAACTGTGTTATATTTCAAATGCTATTACCGACAACTTATACCAGATTCAGGAACATGAACTCAAAAATCCTAAGACCGTCCCTAGCGACACTTGTGCTCTATTGCGCATACTCATGGGTTGGTTTATCTGCCGTAGGGGGACCACGTTATTCCGAACTAATTGGCGTTCTATGTATTTATTTCTATGGTTGCTTCGCACGACCAATACAGGTTAGTTGTGTCTGAGTTGTTGACAGATTAACTACGCTTGTCGTATTCTCCTGAAAGCAATGGAGAAAATGATAGACTGTTATGTCAGAAGCGAACTCCTCGAGTTTAGACCGCTTCACAAAAAACAGTTTGCTTACCAAGCAGGAAAATCCACAATTAATGCTCTACAATGCCTAACTGAAGGTATTGAAAAGACATATGTGGCAAAAGAAATGGCACTTTGCGCCTTCATTGACATAGAGGGTGCTTTCGACAACACCTCACATGCCTCCATAACCAAATCATTAGAGGAAAGGAATATCAATGCCTCACTGATCAGATGGACATAATCAATGCTGAGAAGCAGAATCATTGTGACGACCATAGGGGGAGAGACAGTCAAGATGACAGCAGAAAGAGGTTGCCCACAAGGGGGAGTTCTATCGCCTTTGCAGTGGTCACTGGTTGTCGACGACCTGCTAGTAAAGCTACACGAATCTGGTTTCACGCCTCGTCACCATTAGGGGCAAACATGACGGAGTAATCTCCGACCGCATGCAATTAGCCCTAAATACAATCAGTAGCTGGTGCGCAAAGGAAGGACTCAACCTAGCAAAACAGTGCTGGTTCCATTCATCAAGAGGCGAAGGTACGAACTTAAAGCCTTAACTTTGAATGGAACCCAGCTAACATTTTCCAAAGAGGTGAAATATTTGGGAGTTATAATAGACCAAAAACTGACTTGGAACAGCCAAATCAACCACATTCTTTCCAGGGCTATAGCGGCAAGCTGGACATGCCGCAGAGTCTTTGGTAAGACATGGGGTCTGAATCCAAAAATGATTTAATGGTCATACCAAACGATCATCAAACCAATGGTCACCTACGCCTCACTGGTATGGTGGCCAAAAATTCCACAAATTTCAGCACAAGTCAAGCTGCAGAAAGTGCAGCGGCTAGCTTGTCTGGGAATAACAGGGGCAATATTTACGTGTCCCACTGCAGCCTTAGAGGTAATGCTAAACCTTCCGCCATTTCACATATGTGTAATGAAAGAAGCAGCAAACAGTGCCTTCAGACTGAGCCAGACAAAAAACTCAAAAGCGAGAAATCTGATTGGACACTTGAAGATATTAGAACACATTCCCCTAGAAGCCATGTCTAAACCGACAGATTTCATGCCAGTTAGGTACGACTTCGAAATGCAGTTTGAAGTGGTCATAAACAGCCACCAAATATGCACAGAGAACGGACCTCAACTGGGAAGGGATGCATCAGTGTGGTACACAGATGGATCTAAGATGGATGAAAGGGTTGGAGTGGGAGTTACAGGATCAAATTTAAGGCTCTCAAAACCCCTTGGTAACACCCCAACCATTTTCCAAGCAGAAGTACATGCTATACAATTATGTGCCCAGGAATGCCTTGAAAGAGGCACTCGAAGGGCAGAAATCTATATATCTACTATCAGATAGCCAAGCAGCACTAAAAGCTCAGAGATCATACACCTGTGAGTCTAAGCTGACTTGGAACTGTAAAAAATCACTGAGACAAATGGCAACAAACAATCAGGTCACCCTGATGTGGGTGCCAGGTCACAAAGGAATTAAAGGTAACGAAGAAGCAGATTGCCTTGCCAAAGAAGGGGCAAACACAAAATTTCCCAGCCCAGAACACTCCAAAGCCCACTTGAAAGGGGAGTTCCGACGCTGGGAAACCGATGAAATCTCACTGGAATAAAGTGCCAGGACAAAGACAAGCGAAAAGACTAATGTGCCTATCGCCAAAGAAAGCTAAACAGCTTCTCGAGTTAGCCAGGAAAGACTTGAAGATGGTAACGGGACTCCTCACTGGACACTGCCCTCTGGGGTACCACCTCAAAAAGATGGGTGAATCAGAGAGTGATAGTTGCCGCTACTGCGAGAACTTCGCGGAAACTGCAGAACATTTGCTTTGCGAATGCCCAGCGCTTTTCTGCGAGAGGCTTAAGTTCCTGGAAGGGGCCTTTTTAACGCCCTCCGACATCAGGAACTTAGCTCCCAGGAAACTGATAAACTTCACAAGAAGTCTCGGAATCCCGGGCCTAGAATAGACCAAGGGTCACGCACAAAAGAACTTATAGGTCGAAGTGCTTGTGAGGCTGCATAGTCTGTACGACCCCCTACAATCTACAATCTACAATTCTCCTAAATTCAAAATCAGAAGGGTTTCAATATTGAATAGTCGGGTTTTATACTTAAACCTGTAATTTTCCTCAACATCAAATGTAGTATAGATATGATATGTTTCATAAAGTTAGTTAGTGGCGTATCCAGGAAGGGGTAAATGGGGTAATTACCCCTCTCAAGCCTCGACCGAAATGTTCATAGGTCGAGAGCCTAATCAGCTTTCACCCAAGTCATACTATAACGGTGAACATCGTTTTCAGTTTTCAGAAATCAGATGCATTGTCCATCTCAACCCCCTGTAGAATATTGTCTGCAGATCGAAGATTAGGACAGGGAATAATTCGGAACTAGAATGTGGAGAATTGTAATTTTGGGGTTCTGAATTGAAACAATTGGTTCAGCTTTTTATGGTATTATGTTTTCGGTCACGTAACATCAGATTCAAAATTAATAATGGGACAAACTGCATATTTTGGCATTTTCATTGTCTTCCTGATAAAACAATTTCAACGAACTATCACACTTGTGGTCTAAAACGATTCTTTCAAGAAATACAGGTACTTCAATATCCTTTGTCCCACGACGTCTGAAACGAGTACACAGAAAAAAATTCTGGTTTGCACTGAAGTATAACGATAGTCTTGAAAAACTATTCTCAAACTAAATTTTATTATATTTTAATTGAAAGAATTTGTTTTGAAGGAAGAAAATCCTACTATCATTTTGAAAAGAGGGATATTCTTGATTGACAAGATTACGATCCATTCAATGGGATTTGTTGAATTCTTAATCCAATCTTATCTAAGTGAAAGATAGAATATACAGTTCATTCGAGTATTGATTTGTTTCCTTTTGAGAAAATTAAAAACTTGCTTCAAAATGTATTATAGTTAATCATAGTTTCAATTTTAACATTGGATCAAGAGAATTAAATTTTATGAACTCTTGATAGAATTTTTTCAATAATTTCAGTAAGAATTATTATATTATGGTTGAAATCTTGAAATGAAAACTTATATGGGTAATACGCTCAGCTTTGCCCAAGAATAGAATAGTTGCAATATTTTGTACTTAGATGGAGTTAATAGAACAATCGTCGACGTAGTGGGGGTGATTGTCGCATCGATCGATGTTGTCCGATTGTCTTGGTGGTACGCGACAGACAGTGTTTAGGTGAAATTCTGCAAAAATTTTGTTGCATCTTTTATTTACCATCAATTGTGTGTTGAAAAATGGAGAACCTTCTACGACAATGGAATTCGGAAGGCTTCATTTCAGTATTTAACGGTGAGTAAATTTAATCAACCAAAACAGTGATGATAACAACTCAGTAACTGTAAAAAAGAATATGGTGTTCTGTTGAAACAGCATCTGCGCTAATTTTTATTCATAATAATCGTAAATGACATTGGTATCAGAATGAATCAGTTCAGGTGTGCGTGTCTTTGATTCTTTTCTATGCATATTCTAAAAAATTTAATACTGATCATTTGCTGGTAGACAAAATATGATGACAATTCAATATACTATATCAAGTATACTCAATTTAGAGGCATCTTTATTTTTCAGATCATGAAACAACTGTTGCAACAGTATCAAAACTATCTGAAGAGTTAATGAAAGAAGTAGTTCGTAGTACAGAAAAATGATTTATACTTCATGGAAAATGAAAGAAACTAACAGAAGAGTCATCGGTAAGTACCTATAGGCCAAGAGAAGCTCCTTTAGTATCTATCTTATTTTTGAGCAACAGCCTCGAAATCATTGAGTTAATTTAGTGTTGTCTCTATTACACTCTATCCATTATCCGATATTGTCGTAAATTATATGTTTTTTTATGAAATAATGTTTTGAAAGTTTACTGTTGAATAGTTTCATTTTAACCCTTATGCCCTGCCATCCTTCTTGAGTCTGCACAACATTTTGTTGTGGAATATTTATAATCGTAACAACGGCAGAAAGAGTTCATATTTCAGGTATATTACTTTTGATCTGGGATTTAGGAAATAGTCCCTTCGAAAGTAACTATACTTAATTGAAATTTACTTAGCTTTCAGTAGAGTGAAACAAACATTGATAACAAATGGTTCTAGAGTAATTTCAACTGAATTCATTCTTAGTCAAAGTGAAAATAGTGTTTAAAACTAGTTGTTCATATACTTATAGAAAGTATGTCTTGTTTCCTCGTTAAATAAGAAAACTTTATCTGAAAAATAATGCTATTCTTTTATTCAATTTGGCTTATTCTCAGTTGAAGTTTTGTTACATTTTGAAATGATTGTTAATATACTATAATAATAATATAAAGTATATTTTGAATCGAACATAGTTCTCTTTGCGGATATGTGAGTCTATCTTAGCTTTCAGTCAAGACTACTAATCTTGCTTATAGTGTGAATTTTTTTCTGTGTAATTGCCAAATTATTTATGTTTAGGGCCACCCTGTATATTTGGGCAGTCCTATATTTTTCATGATGACTAAAACAAGGCAAAATTATATTAATCATCCATATTTCATTAAAAAACGTCGTGGGACAAAGGATATTGAAGTACCAGTAGTAATTAAACTAATCGTTTTAGACCACAAATGTGATAGCTTGTTGGAATCGTTTTATCGGAGGAACCAAGAAATGCCAAAATATACAGGTTGTCCTATTAATAATTTTGAATCTGATGTCACGTGACCGAAAACGAAAAGCTCATTGAGTAACATAATATCAAAAAAAGCTACACCATTTGCTTTAATTCACAAGCCCAATATTACAATTATCTACTACTCTCGAGTTATTCCCAAGATATTCCCTGTCCTAATATTCGTGGGACACCCTGTATACGATGTTTAAACAAAATTATTTTGGAATTTATTCGTGAAATATAAATGATAATTCAAATTCGACACTATGGATCTCGGAAACGAATGACTTGCGGACGTGTCTATAGGAACTTTTCATATTTTGACGTCAGCAACTCGATCCTGAATTTTCTACACGTACTTGAGAAACACCCTGTACATATACAGTGTGTCTCACTTTTCATGCTAGCACCCCCATAACTTCCGTAATTATCAAGGTAGAATGATGAAACTACCAGGACTGAATGAAACTATGGAAATGCACCTACTGGTTCAACGGTGATGGCCTAAGTGATATACACTGCCCACCAGTCGCGATGGAACAACCCATTTTCAGAGTAAATCATATTAGGGGGCAAAATAGAAGCGAAATTCCATCAGACTCGTGATCAGGACCCTCCTCATTACAGATACTCCTCTTTCCTGAAAAAAATTGAGTCCTGAAAAATCCGAATTTGTCTCACTTTTCATGGAAACACCCCCGTTACTTCCGTATTTATCAAGGTAGAATGATGAAACTCTCAGGACTGGAGGAAATTATGGAAATGCACCTACCGGTTCAATAGTGATGGCCTTAGTAAGATACACTGCCTGCCAGTCGCGATGAATTTTTCTATCGCTGCTAGCCGTCACTATTGAACAGGTAGGTGCACTTCCATAATTTCCTCCAGTCCTGAGAGTTTCAGCATTCTACCTTTATAATTACGGAAGTTACGGAATTGCTTTCATGAAAGTTGATAGTTGTCGTTCATAGAGAGTAGACGTGTTTCTACGTACCACTAAAAATTTATCGTGCCTGTGCTAACAAAAGTGAGTTTACACCTACTAATACAAATAAAATTGAACAATACAGTTTATCAGAATGGACAAAAAACTCGACATAATCATAAAAAGTATTGGTGAACTAAAAACCGATATAAGTGATATAAAAAGTGCCATGAATATCATCAAGCAAGAAAACGCAGATTTGAAAATGAGAGTGAGTACGCTTGAGAAAAAACTCGAGTTTTTTGAAATGCAACAAAAGAAGAATGATATTATTTTCTACGGTGTATCCGAGGAAACGTTCCCAACAAATGACTCTACTCGTGAAAAAATCGTCGATATTTGCAACACAGTCTTGAATACCGCGATCAGTATTACTGACATACAGGAGGTTTACAGAATAGGTCCAAAACGACAGGAAAAAACCCGACCAGTTCTTGTAAAAATGAATCATAATAATAAGAAACATGAATTATTCAAACAAGCAAAATTTTTGAAGAATACCCCATTTGCTATAGCAGAAAACTTCCCTCAGAGTGTTATGGAAGATCGTAGACTCTTACTACCACATCTACTTACTGCTAGGCGAGGTGGAAAGAAGGCACATCTTAAGTACAACTACCTAATCATCGACAATGTCAAACACTCTCTCAATCAACTGGAAGCTGGTCAACGAGAAGACGAAGATGCTGAGTCAGATACAGACGCCTTACAGGATGATCTAATCACCCTAACTCAACCAACAACCGGATCATCAGTGGCAGATACAGTCAAAAATAGGAGAAATAAAACATAGCACTTAGAGGTCTCTCAACACAAGTCTTCATCATTCACCATCATGCATCTCAACATCCAATCAATCAGAAATAAAGTGGAAGAACTAAATATACTAGTGGAAGAAAATCGCCAAAACCATCAAGAAATTGATATAATTTGTCTAAGTGAACATTGGATGCAAGCCCACGAAATAGCTTATTTTCAGCCTGATGGCTATAATTATCTTTCATATTTCTCTCGTAGTTTGTATTTACATGGTGGCGTAATTATTTTTGTAAGGGAAGGCCAACATTGGAAAGCACACGATACTCAAATAAAGCCGAAGGAGAAAGACTTTGAATTTGCAGTAAGTTATAACAAAGAAAACAAAATATGCGTACTTTGTATGTATAGGAGTCCGGAGGGTAAATTTGAGATATTTTTGAGTATGTTTTTCGATCTGATGAATGAACTGTATAATGAATATAAAAAGTACGACTTTATCATATGCGGAGACTTTAATATAAACTTTGCTTTACATACCAAAAATTTAAATAATTTCAAAGATATCCTTGATATGTTTGAGTTGTCGATAACTATATCAGATCCCACACGAATAACAAAATACTCCTCAACTACGGTCGATAATATTCTGATAAAATCAAATAGACAATTTTATGCATACGTGGCTGAACTTGGTATATCAGATCATTCAGCGCAATTTTTGCAGATACAATATAACGAACGAACAAATTCGAATAATCTGAAAAAAATCACACGGTTGCAAAATGCCAAGAACAATGCAAAATTTACAGAGTTGCTAAGTGCTGTTTCGTGGAAACAGCTTTACGAAACTACAAATCTGTCTGATGCATTCGAAATCTTTTACGCGCAATTCAATTCCACTTTTCAAATAGCATTTCCTCTAACGAAATTAACTGTGACAGAAGAGCACAAGTTCAAAGGTTGGATCACAGTGGGCATAAAAAATTCCTGCAAGAATAAACGGTTCTTGATGACTTTGAAAAAATACACAAACAACCCATCCATTATTGATTACATAACCTCATATCAGCGGATCTTGAAAAAAATCATTGAATTTGCTAAACAGAACTACTACAATAACACGATAAACTCTTCATTTAATAAAGGAAAAACCACTTGGGAATTGGTCAATCATTTCAACGGGAAGAAAAAATCTAATACGAGAAAGAACATGTCGGTTAAAGTAGGAAATACCATCGAGAATGATCCGCTGAAAGTTGCGGAGCAGTTCAAAGTTTTTTTCTCTAATATTGCACAATCCACCATACCAAATAGCAATAGTGAAAAATCAAGCGATGAATATATTGAAAATATGAATCTGAATTTCATCAACTCATTCTACTTCACACCTGTTACAGAACCAGAGGTAAAAGATTGTATCATGGCAGTAAAACCAAAGACGTCGACGGGCTTTGACGATATTCCAATTACTCTTATAAAAAAAAATGTTGATATCCTCAAATCTCCATTAACTTACTTATTCAACATGTCCCTTACTACCGGGGAGTTTCCCAACATATTTAAAAAATCTATTGTTATACCACTCCATAAAAAAGGGGATGAAATGGATATCAATAACTATCGCGGTATTTCCTTATTACCAAGCTTTTCCAAATTATTAGAATGGATTGTAAATCGACAACTTAAATGCTACTTATCTCAAAATAATATATTAACAGAGTCTCAGTATGGTTTCCGAGAGAATACAAACACCACGGACGCAGCCTATGCCTTGCTGGAACACATAAACCAAGTACTAGAAACCCATCATTACCCGCTGGGGATATTTTGCGATCTTTCAAAGGCATTTGACTGCGTCTGTCATAGTATCCTGCTGAATAAATTACACTATTATGGTATTAGAGGTATCCCCAATAAATGGTTCGAAACTTATTTAAATCAAAGGTCACTGATAGTAAAAATTGAGCATGAAGATAGCAATGTAATAAAAAATGTATTTTCCACCTCTGCAGAAGTTCTTAATGGGGTACCACAAGGCTCAATTCTTGGGCCAACATTATTTTTACTATATGTGAACGATATAGTCAGTAACTTTCCGACAGTTTCCTTCAGCCTATTCGCCGATGATACCAGCATTATCGTTCATGATGAAAAAATCTCATCACTTATATCACTTTGACAAAAAACAATGGACGATATATCGGACTGGTTTTTGGCGAACAGAATGGCACTCAACCTTAATAAAACTCATAGCATATTGTTCAATCTGTATCGAGACATAGATAATCCAAGTATAACCATAAACAATAAAACTATAAATGCTACAGATTCAACGACATTTTTAGGGATCCTAATTGATAGCGACCTTAGCTGGTCCTCTCATATCAACCAACTGAACACAAAATTAAGTAAAGCTATATTCGCCATTCGAACAATAAAACATAATACAAATTTAGAAACTGCCAAGTCAGTTTACTTTGCATATTTTCAGAGTCACCTACAATATGGAATCGAACTTTGGGGAACCGCGGTCTCGTCCAAAACTACCTTTACAATACAAAAACGAGCTATTCGTACTCTCCTAGGACTCCAGCACAGAGAATCTTGTAGAGACTACTTCAAAAGCTCTGGTATTTTCACATTGTTCAACTTGTACATATTTAGGATTTCTATATTGATACATAAAAATCGTAATAACCTTACTAAGTCATCAGATAGACACACATATTCGATGAGAAATCGATCTTTTGCTTTACCGGCCTATAGATACAATCGAACACGTAAGGGACCATTGTATACTGGCATAAAAATATACAATCATCTTCCTGAAAATTTGAAGATTTTCTCTGGTACAAATAAATTCCAAATTAACCTCAAAAAACTCTTACGCCAACATGTATTCTATGATCTCGAAGAATTCTTTGCTACCACTTTCAATTAAAGTAAAATGTGGATGAAAAATTATTTAAAGAAAATTAAAATAATATTGTGTACAATATAATTAACATGGATGTGTGCATATGTATATTTAGGTATGAACAGAACGATAATTTGTATTGTCCCCAGAAACAATATTAGTTGTGTTATTTATTAATACATCTATCAGCTGTTTCTCTAAGCCTCGCGGTAAGAGATTTACACCAACTTAATTACTATAATAATTGTATTAGTACTAAGGAATATATTGTAAAATCTCATCGAGAAATAAATCTAATCTAATCTAATCTAAAGTGAGAGAAATTCAGATTTTTCAAGACTGAATTTTTTTCAGGAAAAATGAGTATCTGTAATGAGTTGGGGGTCCTGATCACGAATCTGATGAAATTTCGTTTCTATTTTTCCCTCTAATATGTTTACCGTAAAAATGGGTTGTTCCATCGCGACTGGCGGGCAGTATATATAGGCCATCGACATTCTTTTCACTATTTATGTCAATGACCTGCCTGAGCACATGAAGGCTCACCTAACTATGTATGCTGACGATACTACTATTACAATCGCTAGCAATAATATTGATGAATTGAAAGCAGAAGTAATAATTAGAGTTGTTGATCAATTTGGATCCTGGTGCCAACGTAATTCGTTAATACTCAACGTAGATAAAACAATGACAGTGAATTTCTATCTAAGGCGCCCTTTTCCCAATATGGTAAGCAATGATCTAGATGTCAAATTATCAGAGAATGTGAGGTTTTTGGGGTCTTATATAGATAGTCAGCTCACCTGGGATGACCACATAGACAGTGTCTGTAAAAAACTCAATAAATCTTACTTCGCAATTTCTCAAATGAAGTATTGTCTTGATACAGCTGGCTTGCTGACCATATATTATGCATTGGCCTACTCACACATATCACAAAATATTTTGTGCTGGGGTAGAGCCACAAATTTTACGAAAGTTTTTGTGATGCAAAAGAAAATAATAAGACTGATTTTTAAAATAGGGTACATGGATAGTTGTAAACCAATTATGATTCAGAATGAACTCCTAAGTGCTCCCTGTATATATATCCTTAAGTGTCTGATGTACGCAAGACAAAACCTTAAATATCTACCCACTCTCTCAATTGCACATCAACACAACACACGCAACAGCAAAACTTTGATGGTACCTACACATCGAACACTGGCATATCACCACTTTATAATGCAATAAAATTATACAATAAGCTCCCACTTAAAATCAAGCAAATTCCTGACAAACTCATTCAAATCCGCTGTGAAAAATCTTCTTGTGAGTAATTGTTTCTACAGCATATCAGAATATTTGGGTGATACCCAGTTATGTATCTAATAGGTTTAAAGTATGTTTTTCTGTTTGGTGTAATTTTATGAGTTGAAATGTCTGTTTGTTTTTAATAAGGTTATGTCATTTGTATAGAATTCATTTTATATTTATTATATATTTATTAAGAGACAAAAAATTCGAAAATAATTAAACAGATTTCTTCGATAGCACTGTGGTTTCGAATAATGGACGTTCACCAGGTAGATCGGGATTAAAATGTGGAGAGATGTCAAGTCTGGTTGCAATTTTGATTAAATTGAATTATAATCGAATATAACTTACGGGAATTGTACCGGCGCGGCGTAAGGTGGAAAACTCCAAACGGCGTAAGGTGGAAAACTCCAAACGGCGTAAGGTGGAAAACTCCAAACGGCGTGGGTGCCTCTTCTCAAGAGCTCTCTTGCCGGTTCTTCTTTCTTCGTTCTTCTATGGCCTTTGGAGTTTGAATTTGAACAAATAGTCACCACCGACACAATGTTGGAAACTAGGTAACGCAATAATACCTAACAACAGAAACTGCGTGTTTCTTTTGAACGTGCGAAAAAATGTACCAAAATGTGATTGTAACATTTACGAGTCTTTTACTGAACTGGCTGATTGGCACTGATTTATGTTTAAACCGATGAATCGCCGTAAACTCCCGAACACCTAGATATAGATTGGATTGATTCAATATATACCGAGGTAAGTCATGAAGTTGCTAATTAAAAATAAAAGTATATTTCGTGAATTCTGAACATTTCACTCGATTATTTATTATAACTATTTTACGACTTGTCATATTATGTACTACTTGATAGTAGGTTTTAACAATATTTTTCTGTTTGTGAATGTTTAATTGTATCTGGTGATTTATTCTATCTGTTTTAAACAATTTTGTATATGTAATTTTTATTTTAGTTTCCTAATTATTTATTTATTTAATTATTTTGTGAATACATATGTACTACCTGTACCTCAAATGGTCAATAAACTTCTATTCTATTCTATTCTATCAAACCGACAGGTGCATTTCCATAATTTCCTTCAGTCCTGAGAGTTTTATCATTCTACCTTGATAATTCCATGAAAAGTGAGACACACTGTATGTACTCATCTCAATAGTTCGAAATATAGAAATAATTTTTTCAATAGAATATTATCAGCACATGATCCCAACTAACACTAATTAGGTAATTTTTCTGTAAGATAATTTTTTAGTAGTCTCCTTATGGGCATTTCTGATCAAAATCACATTAAATCATATTTCATATTTTTGTCGTTATAGATTCATTAGTTGGCCTTATGTTTTGTAATGTTAAATAAGGAAATACATTATCTATCTTTAATAAGACACACGAAATAAATTGAGGTGACATCTTCATTTATGTTGTGCAACAAACAAATATAAATTATAAAATCAAGAGAAAAGAACCGTTAGTTTACGATAAACAAGACAAATGTACCCATCACTAATTAAAAATCTGGTGAACGATATTGACTCAAAGTCTCCTACTTTGGAAATTAATATTTTCTATTCATTTTCTCTTGTTGCAACACTTGACCGTGTATTGGTTTCATTTCATGTTCATGTTAAACTGTCATAAAAAATAAAACTTTTCCATGAAATACACAACCACGAGTAATTTTTTCAATACGAAGTTAATTATTTGTACATTTTTTATACTATAGTCTATTTGTATGATGGTGTTGTACGCACCTTCCTTGGAAAATGATGAAAAAGGAATTTGATCATTAAAGTTATATCAGCGTATGCACAAAATCCGCCTCCACGTGATGCCGAACAGTGATGAAAACCGCCTCCCAAATTGATGGCCCAACCTCTTTCAAGGGCTAACTTCCCTGACAGGATAGACCCGCCAGTTTGGAATCTGAAAACATAGAAATAAAATTCAATTTTTAACCACCTAATCATCATGGCATCATGGCAAAAATAAACGTAACAATGATTTATATTTATTGATAATTACATTTTTCCTGCATACTAAGTGAGAACTATTTCCCAAACTATGAAGTAAGTAGCTATTTGGCCCGGGAATCGTGTGCCCTGAGCAGACGTAATGAACTAAGGATGACAGCCTTCTGCATTCTTCCGACTATGACTTCTGACATTTTGAGACATGCCCCTATGAGATTCACGTTCGAAAGTAGCGAAATCATCACACTGCCGAGGTACCATATTATCAGAGCAACCATTTTTACAGAATGAGCCTGCGGAGGTCGAAGAGTAAATCTGTTTTTCCTCCTCTTTTCGTACGATATTCGTTTCGCCAGGATCCGAAAACTTTATAACAAAAATCATCTTACTTTCACGGTCGAGGTACCCAGCACCTGGCAAAGGTCAATGGTGATCTTCACACCTAAGCTGGGGAAACCATCATATGCCCAGGCTAAGGCATTCAGACCAATTTGTCTCTCATCGTTTATGCTCAAAACGATGGAATAACTAGTTGATCCGAGATAAAGATACAGAGTATCCAACTTTCTCGGAGCACCAACATGCCTATCAACCTAGAAAATCCTGCCAAACGGCGCTGCACAGCCTAGTAGGCAGGATTGAAAAATCTCTTATGAATACAGAGATTGCACTCGCAGCGTTTCTTGACGTAGAAGGGGCGTTTGATAACACATCTTATGCGTCCATCACATCAGCCCTCACGAAATGAAACGTTGATCCAGCCCTGAACCACTGGGTAACTACCATGTTTGGCTCTAGGGTAGTACAATAATCTTGTGGTGGACGATCTCCTTGTAGATCTGAATCGGAGAGGAGTATTTGCCCAGGGCTATGCGGACGATATCGTCATAATGGTCAACGGGAAGTACATGGGGGTCTGTGTGGAGCTGATGCAATCAGCCCTCAGACGTACAGACTTGGTGCACAAGAGAGAACCTCAGGGTCAACCCTCAAAAAACCACAATGGTTCCTTGCATCAGAAAAAAAAACCTGGAGACCAATAGAGCTCTCCGAATCTGAAAGTGTACAGATGTCAGGAGAGACGAAATACTTGGGGCTAAACCTGGACTCAATGCTCACCTGGAACAAACATCTAGAAAAAGTGCTGAAAAGAGCAATGACATCATTAATGATGGCCAGGCGCTTTTGGCAAAACATGGGGACTTGGACCCAAACAGTCTCTCTGGCCATACACAGCAATTGTTAGGCCCTCGATATTGTACGGAGCCCTGCTGTGGTGGCCAAAGGTAGAACAAGTGACAACCAGGGGGAAGCTGACTAGTTTACAAAGACTGGCCATGCTCGGAGTCACTGGTGTCCAGACTCTCTCAGGAAGGTTGTAGGACTGATGATAGGCCACTGCCACCTGAGAAAACACCTGCAACTGTTGGGGATACATCAAGAGTTGGGGAGACAATTTGTGATGAAGAGGACGAAACAGCCTCCCACATAATGTTTGAATGCGATACTCTGGCTCGCATGAGGATGGATATCTTCGGACACTGCGGTGCAGAAGATACTATCCCGCAGGAAAACTTTGTGAAGAATCTCCAGGAGTTCATTAAGAGATCCGGAGTACTCACGAGATGGACCTGACAGCGGGGTGCAGAAAGGTTCTATACAGAACTACCTGCATTTCAGCCACTGGCTAGCCCCGACATCTAATAATAATAATTCACGGTCGATGAGTACTACATCAGGCTTATTGGCATGTAATTGCCTGATGATGAATAGTTCCAGTAGATCCGGCACTTTTCCCTTCTGAAGAAACAACTGTATAAAAAATCTGAAAACAACATAATTCTTCAAAAAGTTTCCCGAAATGAAGACAATAAAGTACCTAGGTACCATAAAATTTGTGTGTATGTATACAGGGTGGGTCACGGTCGATGGTACCTTAGACGTTTACGGAGAACGGGACATAGGATCATTATGAAAATTTGGTTTCTCAAGTAGTTGCTCTTGGTCTATCGATCTAAAATAATTTCAGCAATGCAGCGTTGCCGCTTATACCAGAAAGTAGCAGCATCTTTGTTGTTTCAAATGGGTCACCCTGTATATTACCGCATTTTTGAACTTGTCATTCCTTTCTGATTATTTCTGCCTCATACTCCCCTATACCTATCTCTAACGGTTTTTGAGATATTGGTTATTTTCCATATTTTGTATCCAGCTCGAATTGAATGTTTATTTTTGCGGTATTTGGATTCTTAGGAAGTTGCAAGTTTGTGTTTAGATCATGTACATTGATTCTGTATGGAGAAGTTTGTTCTGCGTTATACAGGGTCGTTCAAAATTCATGATCTTACTGCTAGATACGAAAAGGTTTGAAAGTGAGTTTTTTTAAATGGAACATCCTGTATATTATAAAATATCCTGAAAGATGACTAAATTCCCTTCGAATTGATATATCATGTTCCTATACCTAAATAGCCTGAATTCCAAGATAATAGCAATTTTCACTTGTAATCTCCCAAGTGCTTGAATTATTGCCGGAAATTTTTCGAGTCCATGAATTTTCTTTGAAACGTTCGTGACCTAGCTAAAGTCACCACTATCCAAGACCACATAACGAATCTTTCATATAAATTTTACAAATATCACTCACCAGGGAAATAACAAGAGTAAGGGCACACCACAATGAGCCCCGCAAACACGGCGGACTCATTTACCAAAAACTGGACTTGTTCCGTGAACGCCAAGACTAAACACCAAGTTTCCCTGGTGAGTGAACTCTTGGGAATGTGATATTTGTAAAATTTATATGAAAGATTCGTTATGTGGTCTTGGATAGTGGTGACTTTAGCTAGGTCACGAACGTTTCAAAGAAAATTCATGTACTCGAAAAATTTCCGGCAATAATTTAAGCACTTGGGAGATTACAAGTGAAAATTGCTATTATCTCGGAATTCTAGATATTTAAGTATAGGAACATGATATATCAATTCGAAGCGAATTTAGTCATCTTTCAGGATATTTCATAATATACAGAATGTTCCATTTAAAAAAAAACGCACTTTCAACCCTTTTCGTATCTAGCAGTAAGATCATGAATTTTGAACGACCCTGTATAACGTAGAACAAACTTCTCTATACAGAATAAATGTACATGATCTTGATGAACTAAACACAAAATTGCAACTTCCTAAGAATCCAAATACCGCAGAAATAAACATTCAATTCGAGCTATGTTTTGGATAAAAAATATGGAAAATAACCAATATCTCAAAAAACCGTTAGAGATAGGTATAGGGGAGTATGAGGCAGAAATAATCAGAAAGGAATGACAAGTTCAAAAATGCGGTAATATACAGGGTGACCCATTTGAAATAACAAAGATGCTGCTACTTTCTGGTATAAGCGGCAACGCTGCATTGCTGAAAATATTTTAGATCGATAGACCAAGAGCAACTACTTGAGAAACCAAATTTTCAGAATGATCCTATTTCCCGTTCTCCGTAAACGTCTAAGGTACCATCGACCGTGACCCACCCTGTATATGTGTATATATTGCAGAAGATATAACATATTTGAGGAGAAAACGTTCATATTAAATTACATGACAACCAAGTCAGCATTAGAGGATTCCATCTTCTGTGAACGTGAAGTGAAGAAAAACTTATTTTTACCGTTGGTCAACCATGTTATATTCAGAAGAATTTGAATAGTCTTGAGACATTATCAGATCTGGGTTGTATATTTTGCAACTCCCTTCCTAACTGAATGACTGCATTACCGCTAGTAAAACTGTACATGGTCGAATTAAAAACTCTTCGGCACTTTTACTTTTCAGCATTTTTACTTTTCAGTAGTGTGGGATAGTATGATACCATAGTATACAGTTTGGCAAACATAGCTGAGATTGTCAAATTCCCACTTCATGCGCGAACAATCACGTGACTACCACTGGATTGTCCATCGTAAGACTAATGCGCATCATAGGTGTGCATATATTTTCTCAATTGCAGGGATGTTTGCCAAACTGTAAGTGTGCTTTAAGAGCACTTTCACACGTGTTTCATAGACCATTTTTTGTTTATAAATTTTAATTTTTTTTCTAGAAATTTGGCCCAAAGAATAATAAATACTTAATAAATACGAACTACGTACATACTAAACTTTAAAAGGAACAAAAGAAGAGTGAAGAGTGAAGAGTTTTTTTCAGCCTAATAACAATTGGACTACGTAGTTTCTCAATCACTTACTTTTTATTAAAACTGAGTCATTCCAAGGTACACATTTGTTAACTCACCTCATAGGCTTCAAATAGGCACGCTGAATGAAATAATTCGGCACTGAAACAAGTGCTAAAACTTCTGCAATTTGGGCTACATGTAAGCTACACTGAAAAAAATTAATCATATTAGAATTCGGGTAAAACATCAGAGCCAGAGTTAAGTTATCATTTCGGCAAATGTGCGTGTTTTATTATTGTGAAATTATTAAACTAAAAGCCCAAATTTGTTAGTATGTACTATGTGAGTGGATGGTCTTCAACTATTTGAAGTCGTTATTTTTTGTGGCTGACATTTCCAACTTTGACTCTGGTGAACAAATATATTCATGAAAGAAACAAAAAGATAATTACTCTCAAACGTTTCAAATATTTTTTTGTATGCACCATTAGTAAGTCTTCTTCAGTTGCTTCATTTGGCACAACCACAGTCTTTTTGTCTATCAGTCCATTCTCCTTCAAAATCTGAAAATAATATTATGTATCAACCCTCAAAGTCTTACATTTGGGCGTGGCCACAAGAGCGCCCATTTGGGCGCGGAGGCACTTACGAGCGGAAAACATCTATCAAAATTTTGAGTGTCTATCTATGTAACGTTGGTCTTTCCGGTTAGAATAGACTAAATATTTTTTCTGTCTCATTTTTCACACTCAGCAGAATAAGAACCCCCTCAATTAAGGTAATTGTACCTACTATGGTCCATACAGATGTTATAGACCACCGACTTTCGAGCCCAAAATACAAAGTAACCTGAACCTTCATATCAATTGGGAAGATCTGACAACAACAGTCAGCCATTACACTACGATGCACTCCCTAAAGGGTGTCAGTTTGGCAACTGTAGTCTTCACGAGAGGTTTGTACTCTATAGTGTTTCTTTTCGTTCAGTGATGTACACATAACCTTGTTTGAATATTTAGAGGTAAGTACTTCACAAATTTTGGCTAACTGCTGATTCAATTTCAAATTTGGCGTATGCGCATAGAATATTTTCAAAGGTTTACTTGAAAATTATCATAGTATTACTCTCATTCAGCGTGTTGTAGGGATAGTTCTAATTAGGTGCTTAGTTTCATTATTATTAGGGGCACCACATCGAAATCAAATAGTATCGTTCATTGATTCACCGAGAAATGAGAATTCGATTGATCTAAAGTTAGAGGCGGATTCTGTGATTACAACCTATTTTGAACCATGTGGTCCATATTTGGCATATTTGACGCAGTCAGTGTAGTGGTAATAAGACAGGCTCTAGACTGGAAATAGACGTTACTTCTGACAAGTGTCCTTCCCTTCAAAAGACTAAGACAAAAAAGTAACTATACCTCACAAAAATATCGAATGTCCTTCTACAAGCAATGGTGACTAGTGGAAGGTTACTAGTCAGTGCCTAATTGATATTATACCATCCCCATTTAAACGAAATCTCTTCTGGCCTGAAGAATAAAAAACTAGGAAAGAGCAAATAAAAGAAAGAACACGCAGTTGTAACATGCTCACAAATGCTAGAATTTTTGGAAAAGAAAGCAGAGAAAAAGAGAGCTGAAGAAGCTGAAAAAGAGAGAAAACGGAAAGAAAGAGAAGACAGAAAAAGAGGCAAAAAAGAAAATAGTCAAGTCCCCTTCAGTAGCATCAACATCATCTGCAGGTATAGATTTCAGCCTGCAAGAGTCTGGTGATTCTGATTGGCAAGAAGAAGAAAACGTAGGTGTGGACAATGAGGTCGGTGATGAGATTACCACTATTGATGATATTAAAGGAGCAGATTTTGTACTCACCAGCTTTCTAGGTGGAAAAAGAATCGCAACCAAAGGACCCCGCACAAAAGCATAGGAAAATGGCCCACAGTGGGATTTACCTGAAATTCACATATGTTATTGGTATTGAGTTTCTGATCAAATGTTCTCATGGTCCCAATCCTCCAAGACAAATGATTTAGCTCTCAGGGCCGTGGTAGATAAACAATGACACTTTTTTCTCAACTCCATAATTTTTTTTCCTATCAAATTTTAATAAAATAAGAAATATTACCATATCTCAGCATTTGTCTTTTAGCACAAGTCCTCTGTGGAACATGTTTTGCCCTACAGGACCGTATTTAGTAAACTATAACTATAACTTTCTTATTTCTTGATCTATGTCAGTGGTTGATGGCTCGTTTGATAGATGAATGTAGCTTCTTTTGGGTACATAACAAAAGTGGTGGCCATCTTAATATCCAAGATGGCCGGCTTAACCTATAAACGTTATGTATGACTTATCTTGTAGCTTTTTAAGAAAGAAAGTAACAGGAAAAAATAAGCACTACAACGTTTTGATTGTTTAAATTGGTCATTTCCTCTTTGAATTATTTAACTTTATTATATAAATATAACTCTACTATCTGATCTCAGAGTAATAATTTCATAAGGTTCAATACATTTAAAAAAATGGATGAACCTGGATTTGTTAGACTTAGAGTGTATTCACGATTCAGAAGGAGAGAAGAATATCAAGTATGTATTCAATAAACTATGCATGAAAACCAGCCTGACGAGAATAATGAAGATGTATTGTATTGATAATAGGATACTACTGCAGTGCAATCAGGGGCAAGGACACCAGTAACATGTGCTCATATTTGTAGCACATTGTCGTATTCGAGATTTGCACGCCATAATCAAAATGCGAATTATCCATCGACTTTTGTGTTACAGCATTTTAAAGATACCGCAAATGGTCCAGTGCAAGATGCAATACTCCCGCATCTGTAAGTGTTCAAGTATTATTTTGTTGATTTTGATTTTTTGTTCTCTTCCACCACTCTGGAAATATCGGTTTCAACGTTGTTTGTTATGAATAAGATATAGTTTTAATAAGATAGTAGAGTTATATTTATATTAAAGAATTAGATAATTCAAAAAGTAAATGACTGATTTCAACAATCAAAAAGTTTAAGTTCTTATTTTTTCCTGTTATCATCTTTCTAGAAATGCTACAAGATGAGTCCCATATGGTCTATAAGATTGGCCGACCATCTTGGATATTAAGATGGCGACCACTTTTGTTATGTACACAAAAAAAGCTTCATTCATCTATCAAACGAGCCATCAACCACTGACATGGATCAAGAAATAAGAAAGTTACAACAAAACCATTTTAATTCTGTTTTTTGTGGATCACTTAGCACATACAGTTTTACTAAGTACGGTTCTGTAGGGCAAAACACGTTTCACAGAGGACTGGTGCTAAAAGACAAATTCTGAGATTTTGCAATATTTCTTATTCAATTAAATTCTAATAGGAAATACAAAAATCATGGACTTGAGAAAAGTGTCATTGTTTATTTGGCACCTATACTAAATACGGCCGTGAGAGCTAAATCATTGGTCTTAGAGGATTGGGCCCATGAGAACATTTGATCAGAAACTCAATACCAATAACATATGTGAATTTCAGGCAAATCCCACTGTGGACCATTTCCCTATGCTTTTGTGCGAGGTCCTTTGAGTATCTTTGTTGCATACAGGAAATTAATAAGGGGGAAGGCGAAATAAAAGTGATGGGGTTTAAATCATGTGACTCTGGTGATCACAAAAGTTCTGTAGCAGACGAAGATGATGTAATTGTTGTTGTCCTGGTGTAACAATTAAGGATAGGAAGCTCACATATGTCTTTAATAAAAAAATCTGGGTGAAGGAAAAGTGATAATTTTTCATAATTTCAATATACTGACTGTACATGCATTTTTATTTTTATTTTCCCCTGAAGTTTTGTTCTTTTATATAAAATTCATATTATGAATAAAAAATTATTCTATTAAGAATCATTGATTTTCTTATTAATATATTTCATGTACTGATTTTCAATGGTCCACAACTGCACCATTACATAATTGGTTAGTCCATAATCGGTGTGTAGAGATTGATGAAAATGTAGGTTATAACTTTTTTGAAATTCAGCATAAACGAAAATTTCCTTCACAGTCATCATAATTTGAACTCAGTTCATTACAAAAAATTTAAAACCAACAGATTTTTGCATAAATATGAACATACATTTAGTGAATAATGTTAACTGGAACATAATTGGTGGATTTACCCACCTACCACTCACCGAATAAAAATAGTGGACCAAAGAGTGGGTGTGTTAAAAAACCGTGGGTCTTGAATCATTACTTACTGTTCGGCGTTTCTCGCAAGTTAATAGTTATTGAAGAAAAATTATTAATGGACGACATCGCAGAACGTGTATGGTGGATACGACGCGCAGTGCCGCTGTTTATTGTTGTAGAAATAAATCAATAATAAATTATTATGTGTTAATGTTCAGAAGTTTGTTGATTCAACCAATCATTCACTTAAACTCAAGATAATATGATTGCCGAACATTTCGGTTGGATCAGGGGCCAACTACCCCCGCGTACATTTGTCGTAAGGGTGTAGAGTACGAGGATGTATTGATATGCAGTTAGCCTAGACCAGTTCCCTGCATAAACAAAATATTGCGTTACCATAGCAACGAAGAGTAACTTATTAGAAGTGTCAGTGTAAAGTTTGACGTCAAAAAAGTAAACCAGAGTTACGCAATAAATTAAAAGAAAAAAATTGTCCACCGAAATTGTGAAAATCGAAAAATTGGAGTATCGAGCCATCATCAAGTACCTGTATTTAAAAGGGTTAAGAGGTAAGCAGATTTACGAAGATATGCTTAATACCCTTTGTGATCAATATCCTTCGTACGCGACCGTGAAATATCGGACTGCAAGCTTCAAAAGAGGTAAATTTTCCATTGAAGATGATGACCGATCGGGAAGGCCAGTTTCTGTGTCAGTCTCCGAAAATAACGATGCAGTTCATGACATGATTTTAGCAGACCGTCGAATTGGGCTAAAACGGATATCTGAAGCACTGAATATTTCATACGAACGCGTTCATCATATAGTTCACGTCAATTTGGACATGAGAAAAATTGCTGCAAAATGGATCCTCAAATGTTTGAATGTTGACCAAAAGCGTGCAAGGGTAGTAGCATCGCGTTCGATCTGTGCTCGATTTGAAAATGATGTAGACTTCTTAACCTTCTGTTAGTCGCATGTATCCACCAGATACATGAAGGAATTAGATTTTCCCCCACTCGATAGTTTACGCGCCGACAACTCCCACCATCCAAGTACCTTTCTAGCTCAGACGATTCAGTTAAACAGTGCACTAATCAAGTTTGTACAGGAAAGTGATTTCGAAATATTGAAGTTTTGTATCTCACAGATACACGCGACTCTTGCGGTAAGTTTTTCAAATGTGTTTTTTTCGCATGATTTTGATATTTTCTAAGGTAAATTGAACGATACTAGGGTGTGTGAAATTACGTCGTTCAAACCGCATTGGCTGGTAATAAAAAGATTACATGTATCTGGGAGATACATATGCGACCAATGATGTAATTTCTATTTTTTCAGGCAATACAATGGAATTCAGACGTGAAAAGTTTGATTTGAATAATGAAGAGCACTACGAGGAGCAGAGAAATCTATTGTTGGAACAGGAAAGTGATGACGAACATCAAATATTAGATATAGAAGACGAAAACAGTGATACTGACGCGTCTGTTTGTGTTGAGGAACGGGAAGGAAATTCTGATAGCGAACAAAGTGATTTTTCTGCAAGTGAAGAAGACGATGAAGAAAATGTTACGTATTTCATTGCTGTTCAAAAGAAAAAAAATGTTGTAATAAATGAATGGAAATGGCAAAAACTTCCCCTTTCACAAAGAAGAAGAAAACCCGCTCAAAATATTCTTATGCAACTACCTGGGGTCCTTAGATATGCAAAACAAGCTAATGGGATATACGAATCATGGAACTTATTGTTTGACGATACAATGCTACAAAACATTGTTGAATGTACCAATAAATATATTGAAAGTATTCAAGTACAATTTAGTCGACCTAGAGATGCTAAAATAACCGATATCGTTGAAATCAAGGCAGGTATAGGCTTGTTGTATTTAGCTGGCGTTTACCATGCGAATCGGTTGAGTTTAGATGAACTATGGAGCGAGGATGGCGTACAGAGATTCAGGAAGACCATGACTTTGAGAAGATTTCGTTTTATAATGCGCTGTTTGAGGTTTGATGACATGGACTCGAGAAATGAGAGGAAAAAAATTGATCGTTTGGCAGCAATAAGGAATATTTTTGAGGCATTTGTAACTAATTGTCAAAAATCGTACTCTGTGGGTCAAAATGTAACTATTGACGAAAAATTGGAAGCGTTTCGAGGACGTTGTTCGTTTCGCCAGTATATACCAGCGAAGTATGGCATAAAAATATTTGCTCTTGTAGACGCAAGAATATCTTTCACATACAATATGGAGATATATGCTGGACAACAACCAGAAGGACCCTACGCCATAAGCAATAAACCAGTTGATGTTGTCAAGAGACTTGTTACTCCCATTTTGAATTCTGGTCGCAACATCACAATTGACAACTGGTTTACGAGCTATGATTTAGTAGAAGACCTCAGGCAGAAAAAGCTCTCTCTTGTAGGCACACTGAAAAAAAATAAGCCACAGATACCTAGTGCGATGAAAGATATCAAATGTCGAAATGTTCCATCTAGTTTGTTCGGTTTTCAGAAAGAGTGTACTCTCGTCTCGTATGTACCAAAACCAAATAAAAATGTTATTTTATTATCAAGTATGCATTTTGATAATAACATAGATCCATCAACAGGTGACCAACAAAAACCAGAGATAATAACTTTTTATAACGAAACTAAAGGTGGAGTAGATACTGTTGACAGAATGTGTGCCAGCTATAACGTTGCCCGGAACACAAAACGCTGGCCGATGGTGGTGTTTTTTTCTGTGTTGAATATTTGCGGAATTAATTCCCAAATACTTTTTGTTGGAAACCAAAATGAAGTGAAAAGTAGAAAAAGTTATTTACATGAACTGGCCAAGCAGTTAACGGAACCACAGATCCAGAGGCGACAAGTGACAAATTTAGCAGTTTTACCGAATGCCTCTCATGAAAATGATCTAGCTACTGTGATACCCAGTGAGAACTTAGCTAGAAAAAGAAAGAGATTTAGTAAATGCTATACACAAACGAAAAAATCTCGTCTCACAAAATTTTTTTGTGTAAAATGTTCAACGCCTCTATGCCTTGAACATTGTGAAAATATTTGTAAAGATTGTGTCTCACGGTGAATGACGTAAATATTTTTGGTTAATTGAAATATTCTGAAGTTTTTTTTGTTTGATGTTTGCAAAGCTAGTATGTTGAAATAAAGCAGTTTTTGAATTTTTGTATTTTTTTCAAACCTAAAAATGGCAATGTATCTATCAGATACATGCGCGACCATCAAGGAAACTTTTAAGATGCGACTAACGGAAGGTTAAACCGAATTGTTACTATGGATGAGACTTGGGTACATTTCTACGATCCAGAAACAAAGCAACAATCGATGGAATGGCGACACTCCGGTTCTCCAAGACCTAAGTTTCGTGTCCAAAAATCTGCTGGAAAAGTTCTTGCTTCAGTTTTTTGGGATTGCCATTGAGTAATCATGATTGATTTAAGGATAGAACAATAACTGGAGATTACTATTCGACATTACTGACCACTCTACGGGAAAAAATTGAAGAGAAAAGACGCGGAAAGCTATCCAAAGGTGTTTTGTTTTTGCAGGACAACGCTCCTGCAATTCGTGATTTAGGGTTTGAATTACTAGAACACTCCCCTTATTCACCAGATTTGGCTCCGCCCGACTATCATCTCTTTCCTCGACTGACAAAAAGTTTAAAAGGTCATAAATTTTCTTCCAACGAGGAGGTAATAAAAGCTGTGGAGGTCTGGTTTGCAGAGCAAGAAGAAACATTTTTTTTTGAAAGGTCTAGACAGGTTGCAGGTTCGATGTAATAAATGTATCCAATTAAGAGGAGAATATGTTGAGTAATAAAATATTTTGACATTGAAATTTTGTTTGGTTCTATAGTAGGTTAAGAATTTTTCAATATATCCTCGTACTGATCGACAAGCGTAAGGATGCCTCCGAGAATTGGTTGCGCAGTAGACAAAACCCTGGAGTGGGGCAGGAGCTCAATCGCTCTGCCTTATTAAACAGTAGTCGATCTTTGTCGCACATCTACTCACGATTTCTATCGTTTGCGCATCTCAGAGGCATCCTTACGCTTGTCGATCTGTATGTGTGTATTATACATTGAAGTACAGCATTGATTTTATATCATTTATTGAAAGTATAAGAAATATATGTCGAACAAATTAATTGGATGTTAACCTTGGTAGACAAAAAATCAAATTTTCGTTAATAATATTATTTGTTAACGTTCGGGGATGATTTTATATGATTGATAATAGTATAATAGACGTTATAATGTAACCCCCGAACAAAATGATTCGAACTGTTTTATATAAATAGCGAAAGAAATACGTTGAAAAATTCAATACAACAAAATGAATGGCAGATTTGGTCATGTTATGGGTTAGAAAAAATTGCATGGCAGATATTTGACAATCAATTATGGTGTGCCGAACAAGAACATTTACATGGCGACCTCTGCCCCCATGCGTTGTTGTTTGATTGTAGTAGATTTTTCAGTATTCATGGTTATGGATAAATTGAAAAACCTCACTTCATTCTTATCTTCAAGTTGGCTACCGTCCTACAACCCTAACTTCCCAGAAACAAAGTTTCACACTCATTACTAACCCCCCACCCAGTTTAAAATTCACAATAATATTAAAATTATACCGAACACAAAATGTATCAATTTTGTATTAAAAATACTTAAAACAAGAACAGCATGTGCGTCTCCCTGTACCCATGAGCGGACGAACGGGGCTCCGTGAATTACCATTTGTTCCTGAGTACTCACATCACAAATCTATCGAATTCACCGTTGTTGGCTTGAATAAAGTTGAGTTAAAAAGTAAAGCTACCTTTAGCACCTACAAGTATCGATACGCTGGCGATAAAATTAAAATTGACATCTCTCAAGTTGCCTGGAATGACCTGTTAAAGCCAATGAACGTCGGTGATGCTGTAGATTATTTTTATCTTAAAATATATGAAATCATATCAGAAAATATACAGATTAAAGTTACCAAAAACAAATATCCTGTTTGGTATACTTCCAACACCAAAAAAATTATTAAAAAGAAAGTCAATGTCCATAAACGATGGAAAAACCATAACAATATAGACGACTATCTTGTATTCTCAAGCTCAGAAAAGATTGTAATAAGTCAATCAAAAAAGATTATAACGAATACGAGAATGTATAACAAAATATTGCGTTACCATAGCAACGAACAATAATTTATTAAAAGTGTCAGTGTAGTGTTTGACGTCAAAAAAGTAAACCAGAGTTACGCAAAAAATTAAAAGAAAAAATATGTCCACTGAAATTGTGAAAATCGAATAATTGGAGTATCGAGCCATCATCAAGTACCTGTATTTAAAAGGGTTAAGAGGTAGCAGATTTACGAAGATATGCTTAATACCCTTGGTGATCAATGTCCTTTGTATGCGACTATGAAAATTTTCCATTGAAGGTGATGATCGATCGGGAAGGCCAGTTTCTGTGTCAGTCCCCGAAAATAAAGATGCAGTTCATGACATGATTTTAACAGACCGTCGAATTTGGCTAAAACGGATATCTGAAGCACTGAATACTTTATACGAGCGCGTTCATCATATAGGTCACGTCAATTTGGACATGAGAAAAATTGCTGCAAAATGGATCCTCAAATGTTTGAATGTTGACCAAAAGCGTGCAAGGGTAGTAGCATCGCGTTCGATCTGTGCTCGATTTGAAAACGATGTAGACTTCTTAAACCGAATTGTTACTATGGATGAGACTTGGGTACATTTCTACGATCCAGAAACAAAGCAACAATCGATGGAATGGCGACAGTCCGGTTCTCCAAGACCTAAGAAGTTTCGTGTCCAAAAATCTGCTGGAAAAGTTCTTGCTTCAGTTTTTTGGGATTTCCATTGAGTAATCATGATTGATTTTTTGGATAAGGGTAGAACAATAACTGGAGATTACTATTCGACATTACTGACCACTCTACGGGAAAAAATTAAAGAGAAAAGACGCGGAAAGCTATCCAAAGTTGTTTTGTTTTTGCACACAAATCTCATGTGGCCATGCAAAAAATTCGTGATTTAGGGTTTGAATTACTAGAACCACCCCTTATTCACCAGATTTGGCTCCGTCCGACTATCATCTCTTTCCAACTGAAAAAAGTTTGAAAGGTCGTAAATTTTCTTCCAACGAGGAGGTAATAAAAGCTTTGGAGGTCTGGCTTGCAGAGCAAGAAGAAACATTTTTTTTGGAAGGGCAAGAGACGTTGCAGGTTCGCTGTAATAAATGTATCCAATTAAGAGGAGAATATGTTGAGTAATAAAATATTTTGACATTGAAATTTTGTTTGGTTCTATAGTAGGCTAAAAATTTTTCAATATATCCTCGTACTGATCGACAAGCGTAAGGATGCCTCCGAGAATTGGTTGCGCAGTAGACAAAACCCTGGAGTGGGGCAGGAGCTCAATCGCTCTGCCTTATTAAACAGTAGTCGATCTTTGTCGCACATCTACTCACGATTTCTATCGTTTGCGCATCTCAGAGGCATCCTTACGCTTGTCGATCTGTATGTGTGTATTATACATTGAAGTACAGCATTGATTTTATATCATTTATTGAAAGTATAAGAAATATATGTCGAACAAATTAATTGGATGTTAACCTTGGTAGACAAAAAATCAAATTTTCGTTAATAATATTATTTGTTAACGTTCGGGGATGATTTTATATGATTGATAATAGTATAATAGACGTTATAATGTAACTCCCGAACAAAATGATTGAAACTGTTTTATATAAATAGCGAAAAAAATCCGTTGAAAAATTCAATACAACAAAATGAATGATTTGGTCATGTTATGGGTTAGATAAAATTGCATGGCAGATATTTGACAATCAATTATGGTGTGCCGAACAAGAACATTTATATGGCGACCTCTGCCCCCATGCGTTGTTGTTTGATTGTAGTAGATTTTTCAGTATTCACGGTTACGAATAAATTGAAAAACCTCACTTCGTCCTTAATTTCAAGATGGCTACCATCCCACAACCCTAACTTCCCAGAAACAAAGTTTCACACTCATTACTAACCCCCGCCCTACAAAATGAAAAAAACAAACAATTTCATCACTGCAGTTGAAATAGCAAATGCGCCACCTGTTTTTTCCGCCCAGAAGTCCATAAAGTAGTGGTGTACTCTCTCATCTGGGATGATGTGCGGATGGTAGAAAGTATCATTATGGTACTTTATTATATAAATATTAAAATTATACCGAACACAAAATATATCAATTTGTACTAAAAATACTTAAAACAAGAACTGCATATGCGTCTCCCTCTACCCATGAGCGGACGAACGGGGCTCCGTGAATTACCATTTGTTCCTGAGTACTCACATCACAAATCTATCGAATTCACCGTTGTTGTCTTAAATAAAGTTTGGTTAAAAAGTAAAGCTACATTTAGTACCTACAAGTATCGATACGCTGACTACGATAAAATTAATATAGACATCTCTCAAATTGCCTGGAATGACCTGATAAAGCCAATGAACGTCGGTGATGCTGTAGATTGTTTTTATCTTAAAACATATGAAATCATATAAAAAAAAACAGATTAAAGTTAACAAAAACAAATATCCTGTTTGGTACTTCCAACACCAAAAAATTATTAAAAAGAAAGTCAATGTCCATAAACGATGGAAAAACCATAACAATATAGACGACTATCTTGTAAAAAGTCAATCAAAAAAGATTATAACGAATACGAGGATGTATTGATATCTAGTTAGCCTGCATAAACAAAATATTGCGTTACCATAGCAACGAACAATAACTTATTAGAAGTGTCAGTGTAAAGTTTGACGTCAAAAAAGTAAACCAGAGTTACGCAATAAATTAAAAGAAAAAATATGTCCACCGAAATTGTGAAAATCGAAAAATTGGAGTATCGAGCCATCATCAAGTACCTGTATTTAAAAGGATTAAAAGGTAAGCAGATTTTCGAAGATATGCTAAATAACCTTGGTGATCAATGTCCTTTGTATGCGACTGTGAAAAATTGGACTGCAAGCTTCAAAAGAGGTAAATTTTCCATTGGAAGTGATGATCGATCGGGAAGGCCAGTTTCTGTGTCAGTACCCGAAAATATCGATGCAGTTCATGACATGATTTTAACAGACCGTCGAATTGGGCTAAAACGCATATCTGAAGCACTGAATATTTCATAAGAACGCGTTCATCATACAGTTCACGTCAATTTGGAAATTGCTGCAAAATGGATTCACAAATGTTTGAATGTTGACCAAAAGCGTGCAATGGTAGTAGCATCGCGTTCGATCTGTGCTCGATTTGAAAACGATGTAGACTTCTTAAACCGAATTGTTACTATGGATGAGACTTGGGTACATTCCTACAATCCAGAAACAAAGCAACAATCGATGGAATGACGACACTCCGGTTCTCCAAGACCTAAGAAGTTTCGTGTCCAAAAATCTGCTAGAAAAGTTCTTGCTTCAGTTTTTTGGGATTGCCATGGAGTAATCATGATTGATTTTTTGGATAAGGGTAGAACAATAATTGGAGATTACTATTCGACAGTACTGACCACTCTACGGGTAAAAATAAAAGAGAAAGGACGCGGAAAGCTATCCAAAGGTGTTTTGTTTTTGCAAGACAACGCCCCTGCACACAAATCTCATGTGGCCATGCAAAAAATTCGTGATTTAGTGTTTGAATTACTAGAACCCCCCCTTATTCACCAGATTTGGCTCCGTCCGACTATCATCTCTTTCCTCAACTGAAAAAAGTTTGAAAGGTCGTAAATTTTCTTCCAACGAGGAGGTAATAAAAGCTGTGGAGGTCTGGCTTGCAGAGCAAGAAGAAACATTTTTTTTGAAAGGTCAAGAGACGTTGCAGGTTCGCTGTAATAAATGTATCCAATTAAGAGGAGAATATGTTGAGTAATAAAATATTTTGACATTGAAATTTTGTTTGGTTCTAAAGTAGGCTAAGAATTCTTCAATATATTCTCGTATATAAAAAATACCGAATCTAATTTAAAAAGTAATTTAAAACGTTTTTGGTCTTATGTAGCTAATAAGAGAAACCGAAAAACCAGTCCTAATCTCGTATCTTTTCAAGGAGTATTCTAGACACTAGATGATGATATCTGTAGTGCCTTTTCTAGGTTCTTCCCATCCGTTTTTGAACCATCTGATACTCCATCTAACCTCAAACTTAATCAGAACCACCCAAATAATTTCGTAACCATTACATACATAACTGAAAAACAGATAATTAATGCCATTGATAAACTTGATATTAACAAAGGAAGTGGTCCCGATGGCTTACCAGCTTTTTTATCAAAAAGTATGAAGAGTCACATTCCTCACATTCCTTCACATTCCTTTACATATTCTGTTTTATTATACAGAATCAATTTCTACAGGTATCTTTCCCCAGGTCTGGAAGGTGGCTCAGGTAATTCCTATACATAAAAGTGGATCCCGAAATGAAGTTTCTAATTCTTGGCCAATTTTATTGGTCTCGTTGCCTGGTAAACTTCTAGAATCGTGATTACAGACGAGTTATTTTTTCTATTTAAACATGTGCTTTGTTCAGAACAACATGGATTCTATAAGGGCAGGTCATCAACTAAGAATTTAATATCATATGTTCAAGATATCTCTGAAGCTCTTGATGACAGGTGGCAGGTAGATGCCGTGTACACCGACTTCTCTAAATCCTTTGACAAAGTCCATCATCCTACATTTATTACCCGGTTAGAGAATGTCGGTGTCCACGGCAATTTGATCGAATGGACAAAATCTTACCTACACAGTAGGATTCAATTCGTGGAATTCAATGGTTGCACCTCCTCCTCAACTGGTATCACGTCCGGTGTTCTTCAAGCCTCCCATCTGGGGCCCTTGTTATTCTCAATTTTCATCAATGAAAAATTTTGCTCTCTACGCAGACGACATGAAATTTTGTAAACCAATTTCATCTTTCGCTGACTGTATCGAGTTGCAATCTGATATAGATAGAGTTTCTGATTTTTGTAAAGAATATAAGCTATTCCTAAATGTAAAAAAATGTCAACACATCTCATTTTGTCGCTTGAAAACAAAAATTGAATTTGGATACAGTATTGAACATAATCAGTTAGAGAATGTTCAACAAGTAAGAGATCTAGGGGTAATTATTGACTCTCATTAAAAATTTGAATTACATATCGAAACTGTAGTTAAGAGGGCGAATAGAAATTTAGGATTCCTTCTGAGAGTTTCCAAATCTTTCAAAGAGGCTAAGACACTGATAATTCCATATAACCCACTTGTATGTATGGAATTCGTTTTATCAAAAGTACATCAATCGTATTGAAAGAATCCAAATTGAATTTATAAACCACCTGAACTATCGTTTCGGTAGGCAGTTATATTACCGATCTTAAGACCTTTGTCCTCACCATTATAACTTACTAAAATTAAGCGCCAAGCGCGATGTTTCCTAAATAATTTTTCTCTTCAAACTTGTCAATAATATTATAAGCTGTGATTATCTTCTTAAAAAAATATGTTTTAGTGTAAGGAAATATGTTACACGTAAAGACACTCTTTTCTATGTTCCAACTTATCATTCCAATGTCACTAGTCATTCTCCAATTACCATGTTATAAAAAAATTATAGTAATATTTTTCAACATATAGATATATTCTGCTCCTCCCTGTATGATGTTAAAAAATCTGCTGTAAGAGTTTTGACATAATTTTGATCTAATTTGTAGAATCAATCACTTCAGAATCGCCTCTGCTCTCTCACTATTTTCTTTTTCTTATATTTAGATATAAGTACTCACTTGTAATCTACTCTTGTTACATCTGTAATCATGTGCCTTTCCTATTGTATAGGATTTTAGCAGTGAGCAGTCCTCCGGACATCTTATGCCTCTTGTCATAAGCTCATTGTGACCTACAGTTTTCTTTTCTGTTTATATACGGTCTTGACGATCGTGGTCATGGGTATTGCTTTGGTTGGGCTTCCGGCACTGAGATGGCGCTCGCAGTTTGGAATTAATCCACTGTGCGGGCGCGATCTCAGTTTCGGTCTGTAAATGGGTTTGGTCGTCGATTCATTCGTTGCAGTCATTAGTTATTGACTGCTAGACCTACCCTATACTGATGAGGAGCAACACTCCGAAATCGATATATAGGTGGTCCGAATGTTTCGATGAACATTCCCATGCAACCAAGCAATTGCAGAGAGAACCTTGTAGGAACTCTGCACGGAAATTTCATCAGATGTAATTCAATGTTCGTCGTGGCATTAGCCAGGAAAGTAGTTGTTTTCTGATGGATTTTCGACCCAACTTTCCTATTGTATAGGATTTTAGCAGTGAGCAGTCCTCCGGACATCTTATGCCGCCTTATTGGTGATGTGTTATACATCCTGTTGGAAAGCCTTATAAATAAATAAAGAATGAATAAAGTGCGGCTTTTTATAGTCATCTCCCCCTGTTAACTTCTGATCGGTTCGACGAACAAACATTGGATGAAAACCGTTACTGATACTAGTTTTAAATGTTCTATCGTGGTGGCATTTAACATGTGTAAATTCATCATGAATGATAAATAAAGAGGAAATAAAATCTTCCAATTTACACAAAAAATAAATACTTGTAACGTGCTTACAATTGTTTCGACACACGGTGTCATCATCTGAGCGAGTTATCAACTAAAGAAACGTTTCTTTAGTTGATAACTCGCTCAGATGATGACACCGTGTGTCGAAACAATTGTAAAGCGGGCCTCACACGGTCAATATTATTGTCAATATTGTCGATATTGACGACGATATTGACAATAATATTGACCATTCGATGAGACACATTTTAATATTGTCAATATATTGAAGGTTTTTCACGATCCCGAAAATATTATGGGCGTATCCAAATATATTGACAATATTTTGATCGTTCGAGGGATCGAGGGGCATATTGACAATATTTGTGTCAGTTGCTCTGTGGTCATGAACAAAGAGACGTCGCCGCTATCTCCGGTTTCACCGGCAGAGTCAATAGACGATACGAAAACAGACGAACATAATGATCGCGAAGTATTAAAGACTTTTATCAGTGTGTATAGACAAAATCCGATACTTTGGAATACGTCATTGAAAGAGTATTCCGACAGAGATAAAAAAAATAAGTGCTATAAACAGTTAGTAGAAGTATACCAGAAAATTAAAAAACGGGCTACAATTGAGGATGTGAAAAAGAAAATTAATTCGTTGAGAACCAACTATCGAAAAGACCTTAAAAAAATCAAGGATTCTCAGAGAACAGGAAGTTCCACTGATGACATTTATGAGCCCACTTCATGGATATTTTGGGAACTTCAATTTTTAAACGACGTGGAAAAGCTAGATAACAGCAGATCTACTGTGCTTGAAAAAATTACGGTAAGCATATTTTATTTATATTATGAGACAACAAAAAACATCACTTTTAAACAAAAATTGTTTGC
The DNA here is from genome assembly GCA_944452925.2 of Chrysolina oricalcia. Lineage (NCBI taxonomy): Eukaryota > Metazoa > Arthropoda > Insecta > Coleoptera > Chrysomelidae > Chrysolina > Chrysolina oricalcia. The sequence goes on along the minus strand of OX101825.2, from coordinate 48,557,308 downwards.
CTTGTTTTTATTATTATTTTATTTTATTTTTTGTTGTTACACATTATTCTTAACCCTATTCTATTTACTAAACAACATTATTCTGCCAAGGTATTTGGCCCTCGTTGTTGAAGTAATTTCGGTAGGTATCTCTGACTTCTTTTGCATTTTTGGGAGATTTTCTAAACGTGCCTCTTTGAAGGGGTGTCAGCTCCGTTTGTGATCTTTCACTTCCAACTTCACATATCCCTGTAGCCAAGTCTTCTGTTATTAAAATATTCTTTGTGCAATAATTCTTGGAGGCTTTACGCGTTAAAAAATTATGTAGATAGCAGCATGCCAACGTAACAGTAGAGACTTTTTCTGGAGATAAATATATGGGTTTTTCAAAGATTCTAAATCTTGTAAGAAGGATTCCAAAGGCGTTCTCCACTACTCTTCGAGCTCTAGAGAGTAGGTAGTTAAAAATGCGTTCAGATCTCGTGGCGTGTTCTCGATTATATGGTTTCATTAAATTGGTACCCAACGCAAAAGCATCATCTCCAACAAATACATAAGGGCAACTCACATCTGTATCTGGTAATTTTGAAGGTTTGGGAATATTTAACTTATTATTTTGTAGCAACTCCCAAAATTTTGTATTGTAAACCACGCCACCATCTGATACTCTACCATTTGTTCCAACGTCAACCATCAGGAATTCATAATTGGCATTTACAATGGCCATCAATACCACACTATGATAACCTTTATAGTTGAAATACCTGGACCCAGCATTCCGTGGTTTAATAATAGCAATGTGCTTGCCGTCTAAAGCGCCCAGGCAATTCCAAAAATTCCATTTTTTGCCAAATTCTGAAGCAACTTGTTTCCACTCCTCTTCTTTTAATGGAATCTGCAAAAAAAATAAAAAACTGTTTTATTTTCAGATCGAATCAGAAGATCAAAACCTCCCTTCTGCACCATCAGCAAAAAGGACAAAACAAACGCAAAAAAAAACACAAGAAAGCGAGTTATTATCTATTGCATGCAACTATCTAGCAAAGGATGAAAAGAGTTCCGAAAAGGATGAAGAACATTACATCGCCCAAGTTTGGGCAAGCAAATTAAAGGCATTGGAACCTAATCAAAAACTGTTTGCCGAAAAAGCCATTAACGATATATTGTTCGAAGCAAGATTGGGTACTCTTCAGAGAGACTCCGTAAAAATTAATTCTTTAGATTATATGTCTTCAATACGTCCCACATCGGCTCAAAGCTGGACACCGTCCACCAGCCACAGCATTGGTTATTCAACTGTTTCGACACCTCTACCATCACCCCAATATCAAAATCTTGAATGTTCAGGAACACAACCACTACAAACTTCTGAATTCACACAGAATCAGTCATTACAAAAATTTTATAACACCTTTCAAATTTAGATTTATAATATATATTTTTTATATTACGTTAACTAAATGTTGAATAAGTAGGAAATAAGATTTATTTGTAATCCATATTTTGCTTACCTTAATAAAATCCTTTAAAACACAAATTATTGCTTCACAGGTTTCCATTATTATTTCGCTGGTTGTTGTTGGGGAAATCAATGTTGAAAATTTTAGATCTTCAAAAGATCTTCCTGTTGACACACTGACAGCCTTTCATGAGCTGATATTGCTTGTCGCATATTCGTATTTTTTTTTTTAATATATGGAGTAACCATATCCAGCAGTTCTTGATATGTTTCGGAGTCCATCCTGAGGTAGTTTTTAAAATCATTCTGCTTCCTTGATATAATCTAGAAGATTTACGTGAGTACATTTTTGCCTCTGGAAAATCCAATCTTTTATCCAACGTCTTTTTTTAATTTTTTTTTTATTAATTTTTCTTGCAATGTGCGCCAAAATAACAGCTATACACGCTTTATGTTTCATGTTTTATTTGGAAAATTGGCTCACAAACTAAGTATTTATACAAATATTGATCGTATGAGGACTTTATTATGATATTGACAATATATTGTCAATATAAAATATTGACAATGTTATTGACCGTGTGAGGCCCGCTTAAGCACGTTACAAGTATTTATTTTTTGTGTAAATTGGAAGATTTTATTTCCTCTTTATTTGTCATTCATGATGAGTTTTTGAAATGGTAGACATTGTGATTGCTTGATAGAGGGAACGATGAAGCACATCAATTTAAAAATTTCAAATAGCATGGGGGGTTAAGTTACATATCGTTGAAAAGAAGATTCAATTCTTTTTCCAATCATCTTTATTTTTTTGTATTTAGTTAAAAAAAATGTTTACCATATACACTCGGAATACCTATCAAGCATAAGTGCGGACATAAAAGGTACCTACTCTTATTTCAATAAATTTGGAAGGTTTGATGTGAACGATAAGCCAAAAAATATTTTGATTTTCATTACCAATACTACTTTTTGAGGGCAGATACATTACAATTACTCGACAGATGGCGCTGAGGGCACATCAATTTAAAAATTTCGAAAGGCATAGAGATCGATATTGTGAAAATACGTATAAACGAAAATCAAAAAAATGTGTGTGTGTAATTCGACTCCACAAGCAATTTGAAATTTTTACATTGCCCCTTTATAGGGTAATCACAATGTCTTTCATTGCAAAAAGTAGTATCGGTCATACCATTCAAAATGGTATTTGTTCCATGTTTATACGTCAAACCGTTCAGAAGTTAACTAGGTGGGACAAAGAAAGTAACATTGCGTTTAGTTTTTATGGCATAACTTCCTTTGTATCACTCATTTTATCATGAAAATTGACAAACTTCTTACTTTCATGAATATCTGTAAAATGCACTGCATGCCGAACGGTAGGTAATGATTACGATATACAGGGTGTTTCTTTAGTACGTGTAGAAACTTTAGGAGCATGTTGCTGACGTCGAAATAAGAAAAAAAGTTCCCATAAACACATGTCCGCAAGTTATTCGTTACTAAGATACAGAGTGTCGAAGTTTATTTATTTTTTTGTGAATAAATTCCAAAATATTTGTGATATTCGAGTAAAGTTTGGTATCTGGGTTGATTTTTCAATGACAAAATCAAATTTTATGTTAATTGTGAAAAAAACTAATTTCTAATTGAATTTATTTTAAATTTAAAAATCTTGTCATTCAAAATCACTTGCATCGGTTATTTCAAATCTCAATAACTCGAAAACAGTTGCTCGCAGTAACCTCTACCAAGAATATATTTTTTACACAAAGTAATTAACGAATATTTCCAGATACCAAACATTACCTAAATATCAAAATTATTTTGAAATTGTTCACAAAAATGAAAATAAGAATTCAACTTTGACATTCTGTATCTCAGAAACGAATAACTTGCGGACATATGTTTATACTTTTCTACTTATTTTGATGTTAGCATCACACTCCTAAATTTTCTACACGTACTTAAGAAACACCCTGTATAAGCATTTGGCCGACAACTTACATCTGATTTTTACACCCTGTAATTGTTCGGCAATAGTTATTTGGTGATATTTTGTATTGCAATGAGCTTCTATAAACATTTCAAAGATGAATGTGTATGATACACGCATTCTCTACACCCTTACGACAAATGTAGGTACGCGGGGTGGTTGGCACTTGACCCAACCAAAATGTTCGGATCATATTATCTTGAGTTTTAATGAATGAATAGTTGAATGAATAAACTGCTGAACATTGACAAATGATAATTTTTTATTGAATTGCGCGTCTTATCCACCATATACGTTCGGCGATGCCGTCCACCCATACTTTTTTTTTTAATACTTTGAGACATATAGACCGGGATCCAACGCCTATTTTCAACAGAATGAATATTTCTGAGTAGCTTTATTTTGCCGAGACGCCCAACTTTTTCCTCTACGAAAATTCTCGATAGTGGTAGCTAATAAAATGCGCAGGAGTCAATCATGTCGATTTGGTGAGTGCAAAAAAGTAATTAATAACAGTTAGTTTTTCAGTTGAACCTCGAGATAATTTGATGAGGTACTTGAAAAAACTTTTGTCCTACAAAATAGAAGGTAAGACTGAAGAGTCCCCCACTCCCAACATGTACCAATGACGTGGTCATAAAAATTCATCAATAACCAGCGGCATTTTTACCGTTTCTTGGTTAATATTTGTATAATTGAATGGTCATGTTGTCCTACAAATTGAATGGTAGGTGTTCCCAGTCCTACGCTCCGAAATTGTCAATTCCATGATAAAAAAAATCATTAATAACTGTAGGACAATGATAACACATGGAAGGTTGGTATATTCTTCACCTAAATAATACAGTGTCCTACAAAAAAACGGGTATATATCGCTAGTCCTACTTTTATTCGTAATAATTGTTTATTCAGTTCAAAAATATCATAATTTATGTGAAAAGTTTATGAAAAAAGTGGGAAATTTTGTTTAGCTTTCATAATTTTTATAAACATATTCAATCTGCCCTGCGGGGCGGCTTAAATGATGTCGCATTCGCTTTAACAGATGCAGGGAAACCCGGAAAAAACTGCAACACCACATCGTCGTCTGAAGAGCTGAAATTTATAATTGAAAACTTTCAGTGTGGTCAGACGAATTGTGAAAATCTGCTTTACGGTAAAATAGGATGTATGGTATCTCCAGAGGCCTCAAAAAGTCCAGTTCGAGAGAGATATCATATTTTACGGGGTCAAGTTGCCAAGTAGTTAAAATACTGATCTGTTATTCACTCTGGTCGCCGGTCGTGGGTTCGAAGCCTAGCGACTGCTTATATTTCTGTGATGGCCCGAGAAAGTGGACTAGCACGTAAAAAGTTAGAATTCGTTAATCCTTGGCTCTCACAAGTTTCGTCTTTTGAGGGCTGTCGTTCGTAAGGGAGCGACATCTGGTTAACGAAAAAAACAATTTTAAACTATGAGCAGAAGTGGAGTGGAGTGGGAAGGGAGTGGGAGAGCATTTTTCACCAGCTATTCAAGGAGGTATCACAAGAAGAGATTTCTGAAAAATGTAATTGGATGCGGGTGGCTGTAAATCAGACAGTGACGGGACTTGCTGGAAATAAGGGGAGTTGATGGAAGGATTATTTCATGAGTATAATTTCACTTTAATTCTCATATCTTAGTAACAGATATGGACGATTCGTAATAATTATTTCATTTTGTTCCTGAGATATAGCCTTTTCAAGCATTCAAATTGTAACTGATGACATGGAAAACTATACCGGGTGACCCGGAACCAATTTACCCCCCTGTATCTTCGTTATTATTTTATATGGATGTTTCAAATTCAGTACTTCGATTTGATGTTATGAATGTCCAATTTAGCAAGTATCAATCCAAATATGACACTTCCGGTTTGACCGGAAGCGTATCCAATTTTTATATTTCAAATAGGAAGTAGGTATATATATATATTTTTTTTTTTAAATTACAATTCGGTATAGAATTACCTTTACAATGATATATCACAATCATACTTTCAACCCATTGGCGTGAGGTCTGGTGACCTTGGTGGCCAACGAACTGGGCCATGAGTACCAATTAGTCTGCATAAAACTTATTGTGTAAAAAGTTTGGCTATGAATTATTGTTACTTATATGATATTGTTCAATATTCCACAGCATACTTTCATGAAAATGTTCCGTTACGAGGGGAACACAAAAAGTATTTTTTTTATAAAATATCACTTATATCAGCAGATTGTGAATTGAAAGTATGATTGTGATATATCATTGTAAAGATAATTCTATACCGAATTGTAAATTTCAAAAAAAAAATATACTTCCCATTTGAAATATAAAACTTGGATGCGCTTCCGGTCAAACCGGAAGTGTCATATTTGGATTGATACTTGATAAATTGTACATTCATAACATCAAATCAAAGTACAGAATTTCAAACATCCATACAAAATAACAACGAAGATACAGGGGGGTAAATTGGTACCGGGTCACCTGGTATACTGTTGAACTAGCAATTATAATATGAATCCTGATGTAATTGATGAAGACCCATTCTTTTTCAAAGAATTTGTAAAATAAAAATGATAATGGTATTGATATTCATCTATTTCTTTGAACTGTGTCTTGTCATGCTATGTAATATAATTTCTTATTCGAATGGAGGGACTTACGAGCTACAAATTAGATTCAATGTGTTTATTTTAAAAAAAATCGATTTCGAATTAAAACAAAAAAATCAAATCGATTCATAATTCACAAAATAGCAGTAATAGAATTTTTGACACCCTGTAGCTCGAAAACTGGCCATAGGATCGATCTGTGAACTAGACAACGTACTGAGGATGGCAGGATCAAAAAGATTTCATATCAAAAGTGCCTACTTACAAAATATTTTGATCATTTTCTATTTCAGCAGGTATGGTCGAAATATCAGTAGGCTAGTTAAGCCTGTAGCTTACGGTCAAATACATTGATTTTACTGCCTTAAAATGAAGTTAATTCAATTTGTTTGTTTCACCATGAGCATTGAGCTTTAGATTTGGGTAAAACTAACAGTTAGCCATACAATTTTTGCGCTTACCAAATCAACATGACTTTCGCCTACATCAGTTCATTAGCTACTAATATCAAGAATTTTCATGGAATTGACAATTTCGGAGCGTAAGAATGGGAACACCTATCATTCAATTTGTAGGACAATATGACCATTCAATTATAAAAATATTAACCAAGCAACGGTAAAATTGGTACATGTTGGGTAACAAATTTGCTAACTCTTAAATGTGAGCTTCAAGATTTAGCTCTAGTTTTTGGAAACATTGAGAGTAATAGTTGCACAAAATGCCAAGGAATTTTAGACCGGGATCCCACGCCTATTTTCAAAAATGATTGATAACAGGCTGAATCTTCCTGAGTAGCTTCATTTTGCCGAGACTCCCAACTTTTTCCTCAAAAGAAAGAAGCTACTCACGAAGATTCAGCCTGTTAATAATAATTTTTTTTTCCATAGAATTGACAATTTTGGGGCGTAGGACTGGGAACACCTACCATTCCATTTGTAGGACAATATGACCACTCAATTATACAAATATTAACCAAACAACGGTAAAAAAAATCTGCTGGTTATTAATGAATTTTTATGACCACGTCATTAGTACATGTTGGAAGTGGGGGACTCTTCAGTCCTACCATCCATTTTGTAGGACAAAAGTTTTTTCGAGTACTTCATCGAATCATCTCGAGGTTCAACTGAAAAACTAACTGTTATTAATGACTTTTTTGCACTCACCAAATCGACATGATTGACGCCTACGAATTTTATTAGCTACCACTATCGAGAATTTTCGTAGAGGAAAAAGTTGGGCGTCTCGGCAAAATGAAGCTACTCAGGAAGATTCAGCCTGTTATTAATCATTTTTGAAAATAGGCGTGAGATCCCGGTCTAATACGCCGAACAGTACGTAATGATTTGAGACCCCCGGTTTTTAATACACCTTCACCCTCGCGCCACCCACCCTTTGGATCTCATATCCGGGTAGTGGAAGGTGTAATTGGGGGGATTATTATTCTGTTGAGCGTGAACAAATGAGACAGAAGAAATACGTTATGGCCTCCCGGTCTAAAAGTAAAAAAACGTATTTTGGATATCCGCGTGTGTTCTGGAAAGGTAAAGATGAAAACGTACGGTTGCATTTTAAATTAGTTGTTGCGATTCCACATCTAGAATAACCTATTTGAAGGTTTAAGTATGTTAATTCGGTAATTAGAAGGATTTCAGAAAGCTCATAGTAAATGTTGAAGAATCATTTTCAATTCTCAGTTGAATAATTTCAAATCCAATATCCGGAAAGAACACTGTCAAAGTATTTTGAAAACTCTTCAGAATCCCACGGAAACTTTCGCATTGTTTCTGTAGTTAGTTCTTATTCATGATAACTTATGGAGTATGCTCGTTCGGAACAGTTATTTGGATCAATTTAAGACCGGACGTTACAATTTAATCAGTATTTATCAAGTGTATGATTACCGCTACAAAAGGACAGTTACCTTGTAAATATTCTTCCATTTCCGCGCATCGAATGGGTGAAATCTTTCCAATCCCATGAAATTCACATTATATTCCTTTCTATACACAATAGGCCATTGTTCCTTGCTAATATTCAGGTAGAGGTTCGTTCGAAAACTCATATTTTTAGTCGCCTAAATCTGAAAATGAGTCACAATCATCAATGAACACCAGGTCAACATCAAATTCTTCGAACATTCCAAAAAAGAGCATATTATTTTAGAATCTTTTTTATGATTTCCATGTGGTGGTTGATATAGTTTTTTTCGACACTATGTGAATGCTGGTATTCCGCAAGGATCCATTCTGGCACTAACAATATTCTTCACATCAATGATTTGTTGGGAGCTTTATTGTCCCCAGTTCCTAGCTTATCATTTCACCCTGCATACCGCAATGATCAATCGTAGTCTAGATTTGTCTGAAATTCAACGTAATAATCCTAATAATAATCAGTCATAAATCCTCATAAATTGTAGTAGATATTACAAGAAATAACTTCATTTCATCTCAACTACTTAACTGAATGAGAATGCGAATTTTCACCTTCGAATTTTTTCTTTCAAGGTACGGTCTTTTCACAATATCTATCAGATGTAGTTCAATATCCAGCATGGCATTAGCAGGGGAAATAGTTGGTTTCTGTTGTGAGGTGAGGAATCTGTATACGGAGTTTGTCGGTCTTAATCTGACTCAGCCTGTACAGGTAGGTAATATGTTGCATTGGAGTTTTTCACTACCTACCCTGGATAAAACTATCAACTACACCAATGGTTGTTGATCAAATGACGTTAAATGATAAACATTTCATTTACTACCTAAGATAAAACTATCAACTACACCAATGACAGCTGATCAAATGACATCAAATGATGTGATATAATTTTTGTAAAAAAGAAAAAATAACAGGCAAGAACCAGGTGGTAAATGTTTTTGAGATTCCAACTTTGAGGAATAAAAGTAATTAAATACGAAAACACTTAAAATGATGAAATGAGGATGCAGTTTAGGGGTTGAAAACGGTTTTTTACGATTTGCGGTGAAACATGACTTCTTAGCGGAAAATGTCCCTAGCCATTTTTCAATCAGATGCATAGATAATTAATTATTAATTAATGAAAGTGACCAATCAGGAGCGCGCACCTAGCATCACATACGTCCGCCGTCCACGGTTGGTCCGTCCCCACTCTCGGTCTACTGCGTGAGAAGCCGGCAGCAGCTCTGGCGTGTCACTCTCGCGTCTCTTACTGCTTTTCCACTCACTTTTTATTCTTCTTGCGCGCGCTCCTGATTGGTCACTTTCATTAATTAATAATTATCTATGCATCCGATTGAAAATGGCTAAGGACTTTTCGTCTCAGAATATTTTTCTCTCTCGATCCCTACAATGGGGTGCGCGACTTCTGGGACACCCAGTATACAACTTTTCCGTTGAACATTTTCCGCTAAGAGGTCACGTTTCGCCGCAAATCCCCAAAAAACCGTTTTCAACCCTAAACTGCATACCCATTTCACCATTTTGAGGGTTTTCGTGAGACGTCTCCACCTGGTCCTTGCCTGTTACTTTTTACTTATTTTAAGCGTTTAGAATTCTTTTTGGCACCAGCCTATTACCCTAAATAAAACTATCAACTACACTAATGGTTGTTGATCAAATGACATTAAATGATAAACATTTCATACATTACCCTAGATAAAACCATCAACTACACCAATGATTGCTGATCAAATGACATTAAATAATGAACATTTCATTTATCACCTTAGATAAAACTATCAACTACACCATTGGCTGTTGATCAAATGACATTAAATAATAAATATTTCATTTACCCAATATAATCCAGAAAACTTCATATATATAATATATATATATATATATATATATAACAAATACTGCCGCATGCGGTATATCAGTACCAATTCCGTAACTATTTGAATTTCCCTCTGAAATGTATTGATCCAACCAACATTTTCATCTGAGAATCAAGATACAAACAAACCTGCCGTACGACACAAACAAATAATTTAACGAAACGTCAACAATCACATTTCAGTCGAACTTTCAATCTATTATTGTTCATTTCCGAGAAAATTGTTGGAAAAATGATGCGGAATGTCATTTCCGATGTGACTACGTATTATACGCAGTGTTTAGTTCCTTGAGAGACTGCAGATGTCCTTGATGGTGTTCGACGTTTGAAAAGTATCGGGGAAATTTTGAATGTTGCAATGGAAACTACTTATGAAATGGATGTTCAGTGAGTACTTGCATTTTTTGTGTTTAGTAGTACCTACACCAGTTGACTGGATACCTATGTGATTCGATTGCATTCGGATGCTCCGAAGGAAAAAGACCTGTTATTTCAAGATTATTGAAAAAAAGTCTGAATCCAATCGTAACTCACAACAAAAGATGGCATCACAATAGAACCATTTGCAAGGAAGGAGGGGGGATGAGGGTCTATGTTTTTTTTATGAAACCTCCAAGCGAAATCCTGTTTTTGAAACTTAAGGCGGTAAAGCTCCAAGCTATCAAATTTTTTTTTGACTTATGTAGTTTGGTCTGAACAAAAAATTCAAATGAAATTTTTGGCAGTATCAAGTAATTTCGAAGATACGGGCTTTTTAAAGAGCTTTTATTGAAATTAAACTTATTGAAAGCTTTTATTAATTAAGGGTGCATTTAGTCAACTTTAGCATAAGCATTATCATAAACATAGCGGTAACATCAAAGGTTTTTAGCATAAATTTAACGTTGTTGTATAAATGGCGCCATTTGATATAACAGATTCAACTTTCGCTTTTGACACATATTTAAGCACAATTTTAAAATGTTGTTGACTAAATGCACCTTAATTTGCTCTGGGTGTGGGTGTGTGTGTGTGTGTGTTTGTTAGAGGGTACAAATCTTGCAAGCTGAATTAGGCCCACTTTCTCTTATCCTATGGAATTCAAATTTCACATGTTGGTTCAGTTCCGATGACAACACATTAATGTAGAAGAAATTGTCCCCCCCCCCCCTGCCCCCCGAAAGCTAGATAGAGAACGCGTAGAGTTTCGAAAGTTTTCTTGGCGGATTTAGACGTCAAAAATTATAGCAGAAAAATAAGTTGGGTAGTTTGGCTCGGCCCCTCCGCTTTTCTCGGAGAAAGTTGGAAAACTTGCGAAATTAAAATTGGAAAAATCCGTAAAAATAGTGAAAAATATCTTACCGTCAAATATCATGGTTTAAAAAAATGTCACCTTCCCTGTCCCCACTCAGAAACTAGATAGAGAACGCAAAGAAATTCGAAAAATGTTTCAACAGTTTCGGACATGGAAAATAATAATGAAAAAATTTGATCGGGGGGCTCGCCCCCTTTCCTGTCACGAAAAAAAATAGGAAAACTTGCAAAATAGAAATCGAAAAAATCCGTAAATATAATGAAAATTGTCTGACCATTGAATTATATGGTCCCAACAAAATTTACCCCAATTTCCCCCTCGAAAGCTAGATAGAATACGCGTATAAATTCGGAAAAATTTCCAACGGTTTCATACATGGAAAAAAATTATGTCTGCCTGTGGGCTCGCTCCTTATTCCCCTCTTTTCAAAAAAATTGCGAAAGCTTGAGAAATCAAAATCTGAAAAATCCGTAAGTATAGTGAAAAATATCTAACCATCGAATAATATGGTTTTGAACAATTTTACGTCCTTACTTAGATTGAGGATGCGTAGAAAATTGAAAATTTTCCTGATTGTTTCGGACGATGAAAGTTATGACGAAAGGGTACTCTGACTCTCCTGAAGTGTCAAAAACTCACGAAACTCAAATACATTATAATTGTGATGAACATCGAGTCGTCGAATAATTTTAAATTTCAAAGTGAATCATTCTCATCATTTTGTTACAGGCAAGCGACAATAGGGAATATGCAAGTGATTTAAATTTACTTGATTTTTTTACCTCATATATTTTATTGTCTTGAAATTACACCTAAACCATTAGTTTATCATTTAGTTTGTATTTAACTCCATAAACTGTAATCAAAAAGTGCATAATAAGCGCGCGGAATTCAAATTTGCGAAACGCATCACCATTGGTCGAAACGAAGAATGACGTAACATGGCACGTTATGAAATTTATCTGTGTTGATATTCATACCGTGCTAGTCGTCTTTCATAGAAAATTTGTTTTTATTTATATATTTGTAGTGATTTCCATTACATAGTGCGATTTTGGTCTAGTGACAATTGTAAATTATCAAGAGCAATGACTGAAAGTGGTTTTTTCAAAGCACAATCCGACAATACCTGAACTGATAAGTAGTAATAGTTTATCAAATAATAATTTTCCTTTTGTAATTTAGGTGAGGCAGGTATATACAAAACATTTATGCATACAAAACATACTTCTGATCAATTCACTTCATGTTGACTATCGAAATACAATATACTCACATTGAAATGATCTTCACAACAATGTGTGATATTGGAGATACTTCGCCTCTTCTCATAACCTTACACCACTGTTTACGTATTTTCGCATCTCTTGGAACAGAAAAAAATACTTTACTTGGTGTACTTCTAATTGTGTTTTGGCATTCCGGTACTAGACAGTACCTATAAAGTGGGTTTTTAGCATTTTCCATTATCGTAATAGCGATTAAAACTGCAAATCCCTAACCTAATTAATAACTGTCAATAGAGTCAATAGAGAATTATCGGAAGCTTCCGTTTACTGCAATGCAGTAATAAAAGACAACGTTATTTAAATACTGCATGAAAGTTGATTTTTCTTGAATACGGTCAACTTTAGAACTTATGACCAAGAGTACCGTTTTTGTGTAGAAAACATTGGCGGTTCAAGTAGGTCAAAATCATACTTTTTCCAGTGGCGTAGAAGTTGGAGAAAAAAACACCCACTACCCCTACAAAATTTTCACCAATTAAGAATTTGAAAAAATAAAAAATCCGCACAAAACATAGCTTATTATGAATAGAAAATGCCTACGAAATCTGTTTTCTGTGCGATGAACGGTTCCAGAGATATTCGCAAAAAACGATTATTTTTTTAAAATTTCAACACCCTGTATCTCGAAAATGGTGCATTTTAGAGGGTAAGTTAAAAGAAACTTTTTTCATATTTTTGGACGAGCTATCACATCCTGAAGTCCTGCGCATTTATTATGAAACACCCTGTATATCTATAACGCCTGATGGGTTGGTGGACAGGGTCACAGGCAACCACCCCGAAGCTCCGAGTTCAAATCTTGTTTCCGACAACTTTTTTTTTTTAAACTCAGCCAAACGTATGAGGCGCCGTTTGGGTAGAAAGTGTTTTTGCAAATATATAAAATTTTGTGTCAAAATATTTATTAGTTGTGGCAATATTTTTTATTTTGCTTTGCGATATATTTATTTTCGATCAAACACAATATATTTTCGTTTCAATCGTTCCAAATATAAAAATGTGAATTCCCATATATTTATAAATTCGATCTATTTCTTGTTGTCAAGAGATGGCGCTACCTACGCGATTCATTACACTCTCGAGAGTTTAGCGGCCGAATGATATCGCAGCCGCTAGAATGTATCCTCAGAATACTTTTTCATTAGTTTTTTTGAATAATCATTAGCTTATTCAAAGTCAAATACCTTAGAACTGAAAAAATTAAAGAGTGGATTGAATCGCGTCGGCTACGCCATCTCTCGACGACATAAAATAGTTCGAATTTATAAATATATGGGCATTCACATTTTAATGTATTTGCAACGCTTGAAATGTAAATATATTGTGTTTGGTAGACAATAAATATATCTAAAAGCAAAATGAAAAATATTGCTACAACTAATAAATATATTGACACAAAATTTTACATATTTGCAAAAATACTTTCCACCCAAACGGCGCCTCATACAAACGCCTCAAACTAGTCAGCCATCTCGGTTGGAAACGGCTCGGCTCTGGGAGGATTTTTGTTCAAAAAGAAATTTAACTTGAAAACAGAATTTTTGTAAATAAAAGATTTTGTTAAGATTTCCTCATAAGATCCCAGGGCCTTCAGACATAACTTATTTTTGAAAAGATGAAGACGTTCTGAGTAGTGTCTCATGTACAGTTGTGTGCATAAAAAAGTCGTACAAGGTTTATATGGTGTGAACCCGCCTATGATGTTCCAGATTTCATTAAGAAGTAGTACATTTGGAACTTTTATGCAGTTTCAGTCTTTATGATATTAGAAAAAAGCATGCTTCATTTTGTCCTGAAATATACAACTGATTATTAATTATTAAAAAAAAATAACAAATTCAATACATAACATAATAACAATTTATTTATTTTTAGTCTATCTGGTATAGAAGCATAAATATTTCTTATCAGATCGGGATCTTTGGCTATTTCGTCCCACGTTTCTTCTATGAAATTCATCAGATCATCAATTGTGTTTGGTTGGAAGTTAATTCTGTAGATTTTTTTAGTCATAAGACCTGAAACATTTTCTATAATATTAATGTCGGGACTTTTTGCAGGCCACATTGATCGCTCTATATTTTGCTGTTCAAACCATTGTGTTATGATTTCTGCATTGTGGACCGGGCAATTATCTTGGTATATAAAATTTTGATCAGGAAAATGTTCTGAAACACTCTGGCCTGTTTATTTTCATTTCCCACCTTTTGGCAGCAGCATAGTTTTTTAGATGCGATTTTTTTATTCTACGGGTTGCTGTCGATCTTGATGCAGGAAATGCTGTATGTCGAATAGCATTCCGCGCTACTTCAAAGGCATTGTCCTCCAAATACTGCAAGAGTGCATTATCTTGTTTTTGCGTAGTTGGTTTATGTCTCCCAGTTGGCTTTTTTCTATTTACGTTACCTTCGGTCTACCATCTGTGCTTTATGTTTTGCACTGTCTTCTTATTCACATTCTTAATATGTGCTATATCTCTGATGGGCATACCATTTTGTAAATAAACACTTATTTGAGATCTTTTTATATCATCTAGCTGAGGCATTGAACTAATTGCACTGGAAAAATGGTAAAAGCGCGTTACTTTTAGAAATAGTTTGTATTTTGACACTACTTGTCAAAGTCAATAAGAAGTTTAATAGCTAAGATTGACTAGCCTGGCTCACAATAGCCTATAACTGCTGTACGACTTTTTTATGCACACAACTGTACTTTTAATACCTGTGTGCTTGTGGAGCTCGCTCTGTGACACCTCGGCAGGTACCAGGTGAAAAAGGCAACTAAAAATAAGAGAGATTTTTATATATATTTTGTAGACTATCACTCTTAAGTAATTTCAAAAGTGTCTTTCCATGTACCAGAACTTTTGTCAGGCGCTTTAAAGCTCCAAAAAAATAAATGAACCTAACTTATTTTTAAATGACTGATTTTCAAATATGTTATCAAGCCAACTATTACAAAGTTACATTCAATCAATCAGACAAATTGTAATGACCAAACATTTCCTGAACGCAAAACTTTTTCAACTATGAGTAAGAGTGCGAGAGCACTATGCATGCGTTTCAGAACGGAAATAACAATTTTAATATTTTTTTTTAACAACAACAATTGATTTCATGTGGAGCTTTGAAGCGTCTGACAAAAGTTCTGGTCCATGGAAAGCTTCTGACACTTCTGAAATTACTTAAGAGTGATATTCTACAACATATATATAAAAATCAGCCATACAAATTTAAGTTGGGTAACTCTTATTTTTAGTTACTTTTCTCACCTGGTACCTGCCCAGGCGTCACAGAGCGAACTCCACAAGCACGCAGGTATTGAAAGTACATGAGACACTCCACAGAACGTAAGTCTTCATCTTTTTCAAAAGAAGTTATGTCTGAAGACCCTGGGATCTCACTTATAAGGAAATCTCAACAAAATCTCTTATTTACCAAAATTCTGTTTTCAAGTCAAATTTCGTTTGAAACAAAAATCCTCCCAGAGTCGCGCCGTTTCCAACCGATATGACTGACTAGTTTGACGCGTTTGGCTGGGTTAGAGAAAAAAAGTGTCGGAGAGAGATTTGAACTCTGAGCTCCGGAGTTCCGGGATGGTTGCCTGTGACCCTGTCCACGAACCCATCAGGCGTTACAATGGCTATTCAACTAGAGTAAGTAATGTTTTTACGTACCTTGATTCCCTAATATCTGAAGAATGGTCATCTGGCCAAGCTAGCAGGTAGGCATGCGAACATAGTACATAGTTACACTACTCAATCGTACACATTTCGTTCGTTTAAAAATAAGTAACGTCTGACGGCCCTGGGATCTTGCTTTATTAGTAAATATCATTCATGTCAGGTTGGTTACTCATCAACACTTTGACTGTTTTTGAATTAATGCAGACTTGCAGAATTTGACAGACGTCACAGAATTAGTGTCTTTACTCATTTCAGTTTGACCTGTTATTTCAACTGCAGATGAGCATCTCCATGCATTTCTATGACAGAGTTATGTTGACGCAACTTTTTTGGTTGTAGTTTGAGTTGTACTCAATTTTATAATTATATAGATACTAATGAGAACCTAATATTTCTAAATTAAATTTAGGATCCAGCCAATATTCAACCCCGCCCTCTCCTTCCTAGCAAACACATATTTTCTTTTTCCCACACAGTGTTTCACTGAATTCATTTTCAGACATTTTCAGCATGAAACAGCCAACGACGAGAAACTGGTCAGTGAACTAACGAACGAGTTGCGCACTGTCAAGGTATTGTAGTATATTTAAAGTCTAAATGGTTTTAAATTATTTACTCCACATATAAACTAATAGTACTAGGTAATTTAAATAACAATCATATTTCAATATTTTATTTAAAACTAAACTTGTCTATCGCTTCACTAACTGACCGCGTCCGCTGGCGCATTGCTTTTTATATCTACACCTCAATTCGCCGAAGGCTCCGGAACGTTCTTAGAAGTGACGCCGAATATCAGATTTCTCTCGAATACCGTCGAACCGCCTGGACACATCTCGGGCGATGATGGGTCAGACGCGCTCACAAACTGTTTGCAAGTACGTTCAGGTCCAGCTTCGGGGGAATCACCGTTACATTGTCCCCTTAGAGATATTTCGTCCCGAAATGTCATCCTTGGACTGTGTCGATAATTGTAGGATTGTCCATATCTGCATTGTGAAGTTCGATGGAAATAACACTCCACAGTCTTCATGTTCGATCGTGGAAGAGGGTTGCGGCAAACCAAAATCTTGGCGCCGCTGGATCTAAATATCATCTCCAACATACTTCTTATAACCCTCCAATCCACCCGGTTATCAATACCACAGGAAAGTTTTGGGATTGCCAAGTCCACCAGATTCTGGTCCACCTTCGTATCTCTCAGTTGCGTGAGGCTCCTCCAGACATTTTCATAGGACGTTTTATCTTGGGAATGCTTCTTGGACATCAGGTAGTAGATGTTTCTCTGGCCCTTCCTCAATTGTAGCACACCTCCAATTTCTGGATTCTGTTTCCGTAGTGTTTGGAGTTGGCCAACATCACAGCGATGCCTCTGTACATTCGTAGATCTTCTGCGACGCAGTGTGCTAGGGCGTAATCAACTGGTACCTTAAAATGGTCCCGTGGCTCCTCTTGAGCTACCCCATGGGAAACTTTCTGTCCGTCGGAGTATATGGCCATAAACTGCTGGAAGGTCATTTCGAATGCTCCAGTATCTGCGTTGATGTCATGGGCCTTCTTCATTCGGTTGCTGGAAGTCTTGATATTCAAACGGACTCTTTCATGGATGTCGTCCATTCTCTGCCGGAGTTTGCTGACATACTCTTCTGCGGTGTCTTGCCCTGGTGACGTCCCAAACATCAAGTCACAAGGCAGTCGTAGCTCTCGCCCCATAATAATACTGGCGGGGGTTTGGCCGGTTGACTGGTGCCGAAGTCATCAGGAAGAGATGAAGGTACTGGTCCCAGTGTCTTTGATGGGTAGAGACTACCTTGAAGAGGTGGCGGTTCATCATCCTATTCATTCGTTCTACCATCCCGTCGGATGCAACTGGGCTGCCTACGTTATACTGACGCATCGGGGCCTTAGGTCGAGTTCGAGGCCAATTCCTGACAGCGCATACGGCACACTTTCTGCACCAGTCCTCAACGTCGGCTTGACAATTGGCCCAATAGAACCGTTGTCTCGATTTTCTCAGAGTCTTCGTCACTCCCAGATGTCCTCTGGTGAATCCGTCATGCACTTCTCGGAGAACTTCCTGTCTCCTGGACTTGGGTACCACTGTCTGGCGTCTTTCCTCTACGCCATCATTGGACTCCAACACGCGTTTCAAGATCCCATTTTCCAATGTGAAGAAATTCCATTGGGCCCATTACGATTTACCCACTGGAGAATAGCGTGCGACTTCCTGCCATGATGGCATTCGGTTGTCCTTTTTCTAGCCGATGACCAGACCAAGGTCTGAATCTTTCTCTTGTTCTTTCTGGATTTTGTCAGCTTTCCAGTCATCGTCAACCACCATGGTCCTACGAACG
This sequence comes from Chrysolina oricalcia, assembly GCA_944452925.2. NCBI lineage: Eukaryota > Metazoa > Arthropoda > Insecta > Coleoptera > Chrysomelidae > Chrysolina > Chrysolina oricalcia. The sequence continues at coordinate 48,538,808 of OX101825.2, read as the reverse complement.
GCTGCGTCCTTCTCCTCGACTAGACGACAGTGTGAGCATTCGTATGGACATGGTCTCCGTGATAGTGCATTGGCGTTCTTGTGACGGCTTCCTGCTCGATGTTCGATGTCGAAATCAAATTCTTGAAGTCGCTAAATCCAGCGTGCTACCTGTCCGTCGGGGTTCTCAAACTGTAAAAGCCATTTGAGGGCTGCATGGTCAGTTCTCACCAGGTATCTCCTTCTGTAGGCGTATTTGTAAAAATGTTCTACCCCTTTTACTACAGCCAACAGTTCCCGTCTGGTGACGCAATAATTGTGCTCCGGTTTGCTGAGGGTTTTGCTGAAATACCCAATGACCTTCTCTTGTCCTTCCTGGATCTGGGACAGGACGGCTCCGAGTCCTACGTTACTGTCGTCAGTATCCAAAATTAATTTTCCATTGGGTAAGGGATAGCTCAAGATCGGTGCGTTGATCAAGGCTTCTTTCAGCTTTTTGAATGACTCTTCGCATTCCAAAGACCACTGGAACTGAGTATGTTCTTCGATCAGTCTGTTTAGTAATTTGGCGATGTTGGCAAACCCTAGCACGTATCGACGGTAGTAGGTGCACATGCCAAGAAAACTCCGAAGCTGGTGGATGTCTTTTGGAATGGGCTAATCCCTGAAACCTTCGATTTTCTGGTCGTCTACTACTACTCCTTCTCCAGAGCCAATGTGGCCAAGGTAATGATATGATAATGTCGTCGAGGTATACCAGGCACGTTTTCCAGAGAGTCCTTTCAACACAGTCTCCAAAAATCTCTCAAAGGTGGCTGGAGCGTTAACTGTGGTGTTGTTGCCAAGTGGAACTATTACGTTCCTTTTTCATCTCACTCCATATATTCCTGTTCCTACATCTGTTTTTGAACCGTCTGTATACCAGATTATGTTTCCAAATGATAGTGATTCTACTCCCATTCATTCCACTTGAGCTGTGTTGATCTATTTTTGTATGAGTATTGGAATAGCACGTAGTCTGATTTTCAGTTCGGTAATGCTGACTTCATGGATGATTTTGGCAGTTGGCTTCTCCAATCACCAGTTTGTTCAAGTCTGTATGGACTTATCCTTGTTTCCCCCATGACTGTGACGTCCAGGGGTGGAAGGTTTAGGATGATTTCCATAGCAGCAGTTGGAATGCTATTTATAGCAGTCGTGATTGTTACCATCCCACTACATGTAGGAGGAAAGTATCTCTCCCTGTGGTGTTCTCCTGGCAATTTCCAGCTTCGCGGAGTTTTGAAACATGTTGGTATGGGTCTGTTGATTTTGGAGCGTTGACTTTTGTTAACGCTTTTCCTTCTGGCTGCAGAGACCATACTTACGAAGGATGTATTGTCAAAGGCTCCTTCGATGAATAGAAAAGTGCATAGTACTATTTCTTTTTTCACCAGTGTCCTTCATACTTGACAGCAATTGGTGCAAAGCCATCTCGCACGATATTCGTGTTAGATTCTGGTAAATGCAATACAGATCCGACCTAGAGAAATTTGGATAAGGGTCGAAATCACCTGAAAATCAACTTTGAATGACATTGTATGATATATTGTTGAATTCAGCGTTAAAAGTTATTTCGAAATGTGTCATAAAATATGCAGGTCCGTATTGAAAAAAATGAGGTTGAGGGTGGCCCAGAGAGTACGAAACGTTGGATACGAAATCTGATTAGGTCAAATTAAGGATAATTTACAATCGAATAAAAAATTCATTTTTTGATAATATTTGAAATAAAGTGGGAAAAAAAGAAAAATCAAAATGACAGAATTTTCTTTTCTTATGATATCTCAATAACCGGTCCTGATAATCTCGATTTGTTTGAACCACTTGACAATGCTTCTATGAATGCAACTTTTTCTCCATTTGACCGACCTTCTAACTCTTATGGTTTAAAAGTTACCAATACAATCTCATTAAAAAAGTGGCCACTCTGTATAACAATTATATCTCAGAGCTATTTTATTGAAACAAGACTGTCTATTGCTTCGTCAACTAACTACGTCTGCTGGCACGTTGCTTTTATATTTACACCTTACTTCGCCAAACGCTGTGGAACGTTCTTAGATGCGACGCCGAATACGAGATTTCTCTGGGGAAGGGCGATACGATACGATATTTGAGTGTATCAATATTTTACTTTTCGATACTCGATATTTTGTGTCCATATTTTCCTGGTCGATATTTTGGGATATCGATACTTTCCATTGAATATCGTATCGAAATTAACAGAGTATTCGCTCCCTGTCATCTGTCACCATAAAATATTTTTTTTTTTGAATATTTCTCGATATACCTGAACTTATAGACATATCACCATCGACATAACCTAGGCTATTAAAATTCGTTTCTGTACATGGGGATCTTGTAAACGATAAGAGAAAGAGTGTCGGTTAAATAGTGGCAAAGTTGCGTATTTTAGAGACCTATTCAATGATTTAAAAAAATCGAATTTTGCTCCTTTGATTCTGGAGATATACAGGAAAAACCAAAATATCCTAAATTATTTTTTGCCTGTATCTTTTTTATTCACAGACATATTGTAAAACTGTCTACATTTTGCTATTGGTACTTGCTGCGGGCTTTCAGAATATAAAGGTTCAAAGGTTTAAAGGTTTATTTATTTCTTGTTGGACAACATACATTGTATAAGAAAAGGTCAGTGTAAAAGTGTATACAAAAACGAATAAAGTATATGCTCTAAAATTCAATAGAATATACATGTAAATAAAATCATATAACAGTTTAAAAGGTGGAGCATGCTCAAAAATTGAACGATGAGTTGAACGAAGAGTTTACTGCATTCCATTGAAAAATTCATTCATGTTATACGGACATATAAGTTTGTTAGATGTATTTTCAGTTGATATTTGAACGTCTTTTCACGTTCTATATTTTTTATAGAGGATGGTATGTGATTAAAAATTTTCGTTCCGATTCTTCCTGGAGCGCTATATGTGGCGTTTACCCTGCTCAAAGGCAAATGTAAATCATTTCTATTACGGGTATTGTAATGGTGTAAATCCTTATTTTTAAAGAACATATTTTCATTTTTCCTGACGAACACACATACCTCAAATATATAAACCGCAGTCAAGCTGAGAATTCCCAAATTTTTAAAAGAATCTCGACATGACTGATCTTTTTTCAGGCCAGCTATAATTCTTAGAATTTTTTTTTGTTTGACAAAAACGTTTTGAGAAAATGATGAGTCTCCCCAAAGGCATACTCCATACCTTAACCTACTTTCGACTTCTGCGTAATACAATTGAATCAGTTGATTCTTTTCCAAAATGGATATTATATTCATGAACATATAGTGCAGAGAGGCAAGTTTTGCACCTAGCAGAGTGCAATGCTTCTTCCAGTTCAAACAGGAATCAATAGTAAGACCCAAAAACCTTTCATTTTCATGGAAGTTAATAACTGCATCGTTGTGAAATATTTCAATACGTTCCAGTGACTTTTGGGCTGTATGAAAATGTAGTAATTTGGTTTTATCTGTATTGAAATATAGATAGTGATCTTGGAATCATTGACTCAGTTTATGTAGAGTACTTTCACAGTTTTCCTTTAGGCTGACGTTATCTCTACCAGAGAGTAGAAGAGTTGTGTCATCCGCATAGCTTGTGACTTTCATATCTGGTAGGATATTACCTATCTCATTGACATATAAAATGAAAAGGATTGGGCCCAGTACCGAGCCCTGTGGTACACCAAGATCAATTTGAATTTGTGACGAGAGTACATGTCCATAAATCTTTTATACAGGGTGTTATCTGACTTGGGCCACCCCCATCTTTGAATCTTTAAATACGGACCTGTATTTTTTGTTGTAGTTTTTGGATCGTCGAAGTTCACTTCATACTGAGAAATTAAATTTAACTTCATATTTAGGGATATTTCGGTAATATTTTATTATAATTGGGTGAATTATTCCCTTTTAAATTACGGCCCTGGAAATTGGTTGACTTAGTTAAATGAAAACACAATGGCAACTTTCACGTCTCCCCATGTACCATAGTGTATTTCGAAAGTTTTTTTTTTCATTTTTAGGTACCAATTCATATTACTTCACACTTTAAATGCTCTTTGAGCGTTTTCTACAATGAACTTCGAATAGCAGTGACAACAGATGCGTGCACTGAGATATCGGGAAATAAAGTATTTGCCCCGTCCGGCTAGGTTTCCTTCCCAGTACAGCATTGTCGCAGATCCAGCAACTCCGGAACTTATCGTCTTTCTTCTTTCGGAACAGCAGCAGCAATAGTCTTGAAAAAGACTATTTGTTTGCGAATTCTTTCTTTAAATCATTATCCGAATTCTTTTTGAAAAGTCGTGGTGTTCCCAACGACTTCCTATCACCATGCCAGGCCGTAGATTTCAATACCACAGAAATACTCGAGGTATCAAAGAAAACTGGAAAATTGCAACTAGCTGCTGAGTCGCCCGGAGGGCCGACTGTCTGGGAAGACTTTTCCCAGACGTTGCTTGTCAGGCACCTACCGGACAACTAACTTTTGTGGCCAACTTTTGTGGCCGAGCGGCGAATTTGTCCCGGCCAATGGTGCTCCAGAGCGCCGGTGGGCGGGGCCTATTGGACTTTTCGAGCTGGATATAGTCCAGCTCGAAATTATTTTTTATCTCATTCTGAGAGGATTTCTGGGAGAAGGAACACTCCCCCCATCAAGAAATCGCTTGGCATGGTAGATGGAACGTCGTTGGGAATTGTCCTGAAAAGGACCCTTTTTTTTCATTTAATCATTTTTTTTTTCATTGTACATATTTACATGGGCACTCGGCCTTGTTATTTACATATTTACAGGTGTACCTAAAAATAAAAGAAATTATTACTGCTACTGTCCTTCTTGAAACGGTCTTCTTACTTCTTGCTTATCGTAGGAATTCCTGGATGCTCCTTTACGATACTTTTATGTAACGGATTGTTACATATTTCCACATACGCTCGTTATCCAGCTTCTACGGAGATACCACATAATCGCTTCGGCCTTGCCCACTGGCTAAGGACAACCAACCACCGTTGACTCCACTGAGTCAAATACCCAAGCCTCCTGGCGAGGGAACAATGGCCGGCTGCAGGAATGGTGCCCTACCACACGAACCCACGAAGGATATGGGCACTCGGGTCCACTGGCATAACTCGCTTCAGAATCGTCTCGAAAGTGCATCCAGAAAAACTTTCCGATAAGTGTAAGTCCGGGTTACTGGAATTTTTCGGGGCCCTGCCTCCCACTGGAGTGCAACGCAAATGTAAAATACAAATGCTGAGCCCCACGTTGGGCGCCATGACAACAGATGCGTGCACTGAGATATCGGGAAATAAAGTATTTGCCCCGTCCGGCTAGGTTTCCTTCCCAGTACAGCATTGTCGCAGATCCAGCAACTCCGGAACTTATCTTCTTTCTTCTTTCGGAACAGCAGCAGCAATAGTCTTGAAAAAGACTATTTGTTTGCGAATTCTTTCTTTAAATCATTATCCGGATTCTTTTTGAAAAGTCGTGGTGTTCCCAACGACTTCCCATCACCATGCCAGGCCGTAGATTTCAATACCACAGAAGTACTCGAGGTATCAAAGAAAACTGGAAAATTGCAACTAGCTGCTGAGTCGCCCGGAGGGCCGACTGTCTGGGAAGACTTTTCCCAGACGTTGCTTGTCAGGCACCTACCGGACAACTAACTTTTGTGGCCAACTCAGCGTTATTAAATAGCCGAGCGGCGAATTTGTCCCGGCCAATGGTGCTCCAGAGCGCCGGTGGGCGGGGCCTATTGGACTTTTCGAGCTGGATATAGTTCAGCTCGAAATTATTTTTTATCTCATTTTGAGAGGATTTCTGGGAGAAGGAACATGACAACAGAATGCGTGTGCGCGGAGGTACGGAAATCGGAGGTGAGTACCTCATCCGGTAGGCTACTCTCCGCACACAGCATCGTCGCAATCCAGCAACTCCGGAACTCTTCTTACTGGATCAGGCAGGAACAGTACGAATTCTTTTTTAATGTTGTTGGTGTTAACCAACGACGCTTCATCTATCTAAGCCAGGCCGTAGATTTCTCAAGGAAGCCATGACCTGGCCAGAAATACTAATCACACCAGAGCCATCCGGGCTACCACTCGGTAGGACTACTACTCAAGGGTCTGTGGCTCCCGGACAACTGCCTAAACAGCTGAAAAGGAGCTCTTAAATATCTTTTGTGCACATTTACTTCGGCCAATGCCGAAGCAAAGTCACTGGTGGGCGGTGCCTATCAGGACTCCGCTCCGAGATATAGTCTCAAAGTTAAAATTTTATTTTAGTATTTCTGGCCGAGGTTCACAGCAGAACCTTTTATGATTATCCGAAACATATCTACAACAAAAATAGATTATATGTATTTTGATAAGCTGAAAAAGAAATCATAGCAATAATTACATTCGAAACGAACACTATAATTGTAATGAAAATTGAGATGAAGTAATTTATATACACAAAAAAATTAATGGCGTAATAAATGTTCGAATTGGAGAAATTTTCGAACTCGTTTTTTTATATCTTTTGTTGTCCGTAATACACTTCTTTGCTACATTCAAAATCCTCAATCACAAGTCTTCCACATTTTCTTGCACCATAAGTGATTCTTGGAGGTAGAAAGATCATAACACCACATTTTCGCTAGTTACTATAATACTTACCTATTAGTTGCTAATGTCTTTAGTTACCATGTCTAATACCGATGAAATCTCAGTAGACTATGAGAACAATTGTCGATAATATTTTGACATTTGTCATATTTGTTGTATATCTTTGAGTTTATTGGTGTAAAAATGATGTTTACCGCTGATGAAAAACGAGACATGATGAAAATTTATTATGAAGACCATAGAAACAGTTATGCTACAGCCCAACGGTAAATGGAAATTTATCCCGAAAGGCGTCATCCTCATGAAACTTTGTTCCAGAAATTAGTCAAAAACCTCAGCGAATTTGGATCATTCAATAAAGCAGGATTTATAGATTGTGTCGCAGCCGCTTCCGCTGCCGTAGCCGTTGCCGTAGCTGCTGGCAAAATTATGACCAATTTGTAGTTTTATTTTGTGTTCATTGAGCGCCAACTGTTTTCCTTCATGAATACATTTCCTGTCCTTCCTTTAATTCGTGTCCTTCAGATTCTATTGATGTGGATATCCTTCTAGTATGTTTAGGAATTCGCCTACATCAACATCTATATTTTCCTCATATTCTAACATTTCAGAATAAAATTAATTTTACTCTCAAACTATATAAACAAATACATTATTTAAATTAGTGAACTTTCGATCATTTTTGACAAGGACATTTTGAGTTTCACGTAATTTTTCGCTGCCGCTGCCGTCCAATATAAAAGTTGGTTAACTACCGGTGGCAGCGACATCAGCAACTGCAACGGCAGCGGATCTATAAACGTACCTGTAGGTACATGAGCAACGGCACATTTATCTTCTTACGGCAACGTCAACTGCAACGACTGCGGCTGAGACTCAATCTATAAATCCAGCTTAAGCCTCGCAAAAGTTATGGTAACAGAACTCCAGCCGAAATAGAAGACAGTATTGTTGAAAAAGTAAGTATTTTTTTATTTTAATAAACTCTCAGTAATATCACTGAATTTTAGATTAATGAAAATTCATCGAAATCGTCGGTACAAATTGCTCATGAATTGAATTTGCCACAAACGACAGTTTGGCGCACTCTCAGGAAGCATAATTTTAAATGTTACAAAATTAAAACGGTTCATAAATTATATCCAGGAGATCATGAAAGGAGAAAAAATTTCTGCAACTGGTTGCGTAGACAAATCGTAAGAGATGGGAATTTTCTGAATTACATCATTTGGACCGATGAGAGTCGTTTCACAAATTGCGGTGTATTCAATAGGAATAATGAACATGTCTGGTCTCAGACCAATGAAAATAATTTCAGAGAAGTTCGTCCTCAAGTGCGATTTGGATTTAATGTATGGGCAGGAATTTTTGATAATAAAATTCTTGGGCCATATATTCTTCCGGAGACATTGAATGGCGAACGTTACTTGCAATTCTTGAATTGAATTGAATTCTTCGAAGATATTCCAATAGGTAGGTTGAATGGAATCTGGTTTTAACGTGATGGAGCTCGTCCTCATTGTACAAGAGAGGTTAATCAGTTTCTGAATACCACATTCAACAACAGATGGATAGCAAATAATGGGCCAATAAGATAGCTTGCAAGATCACCAGATCTTACTATTTTGGACTTTTTTCTATGGGAGACATTGAAAAATAGGAATAATAGGATTTACGCTGGCGGAGAGATAGAAAATGTGGAAGACTTGAGATTGAGGATTTTGAATGCTTTCGCAACAATGCAGCAAAGAAGTGTATTAAGGGCAATAAATAATTTGAAAAAAACGAGTTAAAAAAAGTTTCGATATGGAAGGACCCCAATTCGAACATTTATTGCGCCATTAATTTTTTGTGTATATAAATTACTTCATTTAAATTTTCATTACAATTATGGTGTTCGTTTCGGATGTAATTATAGCTATTATTTCTTTTTTAGCTTAACAAAATACAGATAATCTATTTTTGTTGTTGATATGTTTCAGATAATCATAAAAGGTTTTGCTATTCGAAGTTCATTGTAGAAAACGCTCAAAGAGCATTGAAAATGTGACAAAATATGAATTGGTACCTAAAAATGAAAAAAATACTCTCGAAAAACACTATGGTACATGGGGAGACGTGGAGGTTGCTATTGTGTTTTTATTTAACTCAGTCAACCAATTTCCAGGGCCGTAATTTAAAAGGGAATAATTCTCTCAATTATAATAAAATATTACCGAAACATCCCGAAATATAAAATTAAATTCAATTCCTTAGTATGAAGTGAATGTCGACGATGCAAAAACCACAACAAAAAATACCGGTCCGTATTTAAAAATTCAAAGATAGGGGTGGCCCAAGTCAGATGACATCCTGTATGAAAGATTCATGGACATATTCCGATAGCCCATATCAAGTGCCAATAGCAAAATGTGGACAGTTTTTCAATATGTCTGCGAATAAAGTAGATACAGGCAAAAAATTATTTGGGATTTTTTGGTTTTTTCTGTATATCTCCAGAACCAAAAGAGCTAAATTCGATTTTTTTCACATCATTGAATAGGTCTCTAAAATACGCAAATTTGACATGATTCAACCGACACTCTTTCTCTTATCGTTTACGAGATCCCCATGCCCAGAAACGAATTTGAATAGCCCTGTATATTACATACGCGTTGGGGGTAGGTGTCCCTAGATCCCCGACGGAGAACCGAGATGTATTACTAAATCGATTTTGAGTTCTGAAAAGTGTTCAGTCTGTTGATGTAGGTTATGTCGTAACTTGAACTTTGGATAAACTTGAGTGGAATATGTAAACAAAATACCTTTGTATTTATTTCAATAATTTTATTAACTTTTTAGAAATCACATTTATTTTCTGTTTTATTTTGATCTTTATCTATTCGTTACAGTGACTGCTAGAGATTTGTTGTTTTATTTTGTAACAAATATAATGAATTGTTAAATCTGTTTTATTTCTACTTAAAAAAAACTATTAAATTAAATTATTTCTTCTTCTTTATTTATTTTGGGTTCAATCAATCAATCAATCAATCAAATAAGCTTTATTGTCTAAAATGAAAACATTTTGTCGACAAAGTCAATAAAAGTTAATAGCTTTCTCAATACATATTATGTAACAATAAATGTCAATAATATTCACTTATATACATATACATATAGATAAAATGAAATGCATAAATAAGAACATATAAATATCAACGTACTACAACGGTTATGACAAACGAAATTTTAAAACTAAATCCTCGCAGTTGAATCATAGAAAGACTAGAATAATTGATATGAGAAGTATTCATTCAAATTATAAAAGCATTTTCCCTTCAAGAGGTGCTTAGCAGTTTTTCTGAATTGTTTCAGACCCTTGATATCTGTTATTTGACTCGGTAAGTGATTGTAAATTTGTTTACTTCTATAAATTAGTGACTGTCTCGTCAGAGATGAAACAGGGAACGGAAGGGCGAGTTGTTTTTCATTGCGAGTATGTCTTTCCCTGTTGACGTTCATTAACTTTTCTTTATATTTATGAAGCAAGCATACCGTTTCTAGAATGAAAATTTCATATATTGTCAAAATCTTATTGTCTGAAAAAACTGGTCTACATGATTCTCGCATTTTTATGCTGAATATAAATCTCAGAGCTCGCTTTTGAAGGACGAATACACTTTGCAATAGAGTCTGGCTGCCAGAACCCCAAAATGGAATTCCATACCGCAGATGAGACACTATAAATGAGTAGTATGCCATTATTGAAGCTGACCGTCCAAGTTCGCGAGATATTACATTAATGGCAAAGCAACCTGAGGATAATTTTTTCTTTAAAGCTGTTATATGGTGGTCAAACTTCAGATCATTGTCAATTTGTACACCAAGAAATTTTGTAACGGACTTACTTTCAATCAGCTGATCTCCCAATGTAATTTGTTCAACATTACATTTAAATGCGACTAAATTTGTTTTAGGAATATTCAATGTCAGCTTATTCGCGTCACACCAAATTTTGATTTTTTTGAATATCTGCGATAGGTTAAATTATTTATTTTCATTATATATCGATACGCAGTATCGATATTTTTAGGAGTATCGCCCTTCCTTAGATTTCTCTCGAATACACATTACGGGCGATGCTGAGTCAGACGCGCTCACAAGCTGTTTGCATGAGCGTTCAGGTCCGGCTTCGGGGGAATTATCGTTACAATATTGTGGGAATAATGAGGACGGGAATGTAATATAAATCACAATTATTTCTTAATGAAATGTGTTTCAGTTAATTAACTAATTGGAATGTCATGTAGTCAAAGTGAAAGTGTTGCAAATACTACGTATGTGATTTTTTTTAGTCGGAACAAGATGCTCTTAGACTGAAAGTGTCTACTGTTCTAAACGAAAACAACAGGTTATCGAAGCAATTAAAGGAATTGTCAACGTGCAATTCAAATACATCGTTGCAATCAGAACTAGTGAAAAATCTGAAACAACAAATAGACTCGCTTGTACTTGAGAAGGAGGAGATTACGAAGTTATGGCAACATTCCATGAAATCTGTTAACATTCTCGAGAACGAGTTGAGAGTTTTTCAAACGGGAAGCCAAGATTTCGTTCCCAAGAAGGAGTACATGAAGGTTAGTAAATGCTGGTGCCACTGAGGGTATTCTGTAATGAACAATTTCAAATATAATAGTCCTTGGGCGTTGTATGTTTTTGTGGGTATTTTCTCTTCTTTTATTTTAAATGACTAAATAGACTCTTAGTTTGAATGAACTATATTGCGGTTGCTCAACAACTTGAGGGTTACATCCAGAAAAACCTGTCATATGTTTTTATTGATTTGGATACATATGTTGAATATAACATTAATATACATATAAAATAATGTAATTGAAATTAGAGTATTTTTCGATTTGATTCCGAGAGTTCCAACCTTTGACAACTCTGTTTCATGGTCACCAACTTATCAGAAAGGAATTATGGAGCTCTCGAAATCGAAACGAATCCTCTCAAAAATCAGTACCGTGAAGGCAAGACATACTTATATAAGAGAAAGTTGTTTATTTATGTCATATTCTAAAGTCCCTAGTTGAAACTTAATTTGACACGAACCAAGGAATTCAAAGTAAGATGTTCATCTACTCATTGACAGACAGCTAACAATTTTGTTGTTTTGACCAACCCAAGGTTCATCAAGTTTCTGATCAAATTAAAAAATACTCTATTTTCAATTAGATTTTGTTTGCGTTCCTCATAACGTACTAGCAACTTGATGGAACCTTGGGTTGGTCGGAACCACAAAATTGTTGGCTACCTGTCAATGAGTAGATAAACATCTAACTTTGGATTCCTTGGTTCGTGTCAAATTAAGTTTCAACTAGTGACTATAGATGTCATAAGTAACTTTATGTTACATAAGAGAATATTTACTATGAATAGATAGTCTACGAATAGTCAACGGAGGCGTAGAAGTGCCGAGATCCCGAAATGTGGGTCGGGATCCCGACTTCTATCTCAGGATCTCGAGATCCCGACATCTAAAGGTTTTTTCGGAAACCTACTCGGGTTGATGAGGTCCCTAACCTGAGTTACCAACCCGTGTTCGGAAACTTTAGTATTGCATACGCCAATCACTGACTCGGCTTAATTTTTTGGATCAGGTTAGTAACCCTGAGTAGGTTTCCAAAAAACCCTTGAGTTTCGGGATCTCGAGATCTCGACTTAGATTTCCTGGGCCAGTTGCCAAATTTCTCGAGAATCCTTAGCACAAATTTGAAATAGGGAATGTGCTGAACAAACTTTGCGATGATCGGTACAAAGAGCAGGTGTTAATGTAAAAAAAGGATGAACAATAGGTCTGTCTTTAACGGAATCTGATCATATCACTATACCGTGTGACGGAATTTCAGGAAATGTCGAATGTTCGAGGTGAGCAATTGAGTGATTTCCATGCATTACAAATAAGCACCACCAAAGCGTACATACAGAACGAGCCATAATGAGAAAACTGAACTGAATTCTCATTATTTCCATATCTACTACAAGTTCGAAAAGTTCAAAATTGAAAGAATGCCATGAGGAATGAATAATATACTATGTGGTGATATTTTTTGAGCTGCTTAAGCGTACAGGGCGAACAATAAGGAGAAACCTGAACACAATTATTATTTACATGGTGGTTCTTCGGGTTGTAAGGCCGACGTGTGTTCAGAGAAGAACTCGACGTTTCGCCAACACGAGTGGTTAGCATTTTCAAGAGTTATTTTAAAAATTTTCGCTTTCTGTAGTCGCTGTCAAATGCTTGAACACACGTCGGCCTTACAACCCGAAGAACCACCATGTAAGTGACGATGGCCGCGAAAGCCTTTCACAATTTACAATTATTATTATTTTGGAAAGTACCATGAGTTCGAAACTAATCTCGGTTGATTGGTTTGTAAATAGAAGATAAACAGTGTGACATATTTTCAAGCCCTGCTAAAGCGTACAGGCGAGCAATAAGAAGAAACCTAAGAAGAATTACTATTTTATTCGAAACTACCACGAGTTCGAGAACAAAATCGATAGATTGGTTTTAGGAATAGATATTATACAGTCCAATGAAATTTCAATCGAGAATTGAAATGATAGCTGAACAAAATATTCATTATTAACGAATCGACTACAAGCAAAATCTATATGTCTTAAGGCAGTTTCATTGTTCCACTCGGTTTGGTGTAATTTAATCGAAATTTGTTCGACAAAATTTGTTCGAACGGAAATTTGGCACCCTGGTAATTTAATCGAGAGAAAAGCTAATCTAATCGAATTTATTCGAACATAAATTTGTTCGACAAATTTTCTGGCTGATCTAACCTATACGAATTAACCTAGCTCGCAAGTTGGGAGATTGGAAGTTGAGGTAAAAATTCATTCTGAGGGAAGTATTTTCTAAGTCTGATCTAACCTGAACGAACTAACCTAGCTCGCAAGTTGGGAGGTTATTATTGGTCAGAATATTGTGTGTGATATTATTTAACTTTTCTTCAGTTTGGGTAACTGCTATTTTATAATATTGCTTACTTTGTTGCGTTGCAGTTTTTTTGAAATAAAATTCTCAAATTTTCGACGAAATGTAGGTCGAACAAGCGCTGGTCGAACAAATTTCCATTCGAACAAACTTCCGCTCGTACAAATATTTTACGAACAAATGCTGTCGATCAAATTTCTGTCGGATAAATGTTGCCGAACAAATTCCCGCACACCGTTCCACTCCATACCTCAGCAATTTTCAATACAAGACGACATTATTTACGTATAAATACCTGTTGTATAATAATAATAAATTTATTCACCATAAGTATACAAATATAAATGAATTGAACATTACACAGATTTTTGACATATGGTAAATAAGCAGAATGGCCCAAAAGAGCTCTCAAGGAGCTTGTCTATGGGCAGTTTCTACGCTATGGACAAGATGAGTTGAATCAATCATGTGAATATTTTATAAAATAAATGGATATGGAAATTTATATTAAGTATTCAATAAATAATAAGTACGTATACATGAGCATGTGGATAAATACCGGTAAGAATTATGAAAAACTCTCATATAAATCTGTAAAAACTATTTCTGAATAGAATGGCACAAAACTCTTTTTAAATACATACATAGATTATATAATTATATGTTCACCTAACGAATTAAAATTTTCAAGACATTTATTACACTTGAGCATTAAAACAAATTGAATTACAGTGGTTGAACATAAGTATAATATAAAATTCAAAAACATGGAAAACATACGAAACGCTGACATGAAACTCCAACATTATGACGAAGTCAGGTTCAAAAACATCAAAATGTGTAGGAAATACTATGTTAGTGAAACACCGTTTTTCTCAAGAGTCAATAAGGTTGTGTAAAATAATCCTATTCATGGACAAAATCCAAACCTTCACTTTCTTTTTGAACAAATTCAACGAGTTGATTGATTTTATCGGGCCTGGTACCATATTCCTCAACCTCGGAGCAATGTAAGTAAAGGATCGTTGGCCTATTGATTTAAGAGCACGGGGTAATAACTCGTTTGCTGAAATTTTTCCCCTTGTGCGGTATGGGTGTTCAAGTTCAGACGAGAGTTTTTTTTTTGTACGTGAATGTTAAAATTGACTTGCAAAAGAGCTGTCTTGGATCCATTATCTGAATTTCATTGAACAAGAGATCGGAAGAGTATCTAGGGGGTTTATCGAATATGATTCTCAAGATCCGTTTTTGGACAATCTCCAGAGGCCTCAGTTTGGTTTTTCTCAATCCTCCCCAGCCTATTATGCCATATTGTATGATAGACTCTACCAAGGAATAATAAATTATCTTGAGATGATTCACCCTGAAGAAGCATTTCATCTGTTTGAATTTGAATACGAGTCGACGCAGTTTGTTGACTACCGTTTGAATGTGGACATCCCACTTCAAGAATGAGTCCACCATTATGCCAAGATATTTAACTGAGAGTGTGACTGGTATAGAATGATCATTGAACTTTATATTTCCGAACTCAGGCAAGTGTTTTTCATAAGAGGTGAACGGGATGATTTTTGTTTTTGTATGGTTAATCGAAAGGTGGTTTTCGGTGAACCAGTTGGTAACATTTTTCAAATCACTAGCAGCAGTTTCTCTTACCATGTTCCAAGTGTCATCTACATATAACAAAACAGTATCATCGGCAAAAGAAATAATGGTACCTTTGGAGTTCATTGTGAGTAAGTCGTTCAAGTATATGATAAAGAGTATCGGCCCCAAAACTGTCCCCTGTGGTACACCACAAGTAACTGTTCTACCACCGCTCATCTTCCCATTTACAAAAACTTGCTGTTTTCGATTTTGTAAGTAATTTTGGAACAATTTCAATACATTTCCTCTGATACCTATACTCTCTAATTTATCTAGCAAAATTCCATGGTTTATGGTATCAAAGGCCTTTGCCAGGTCTAGAAATACACCCAGACATGGTTTTGAGTTGTCAACTGCACTGTATATTTTTTATGTTAAAGCACCTATCGCATCTTGAGTGGAAATATTTTTTTGGAAACCGAACTGGTTGGGTGAAAGGAATTTGTGTTTTTCTAGATATGTGGTTAGTCTATTCTTTATTATTTTCTCAAATACTTTTGATAAACCGGAAGTTAAGGATATCGGTCTGTAATTTTCTAAACAGTCTTTTTTTCCAGATTTAAATAGAGGTTTGATGGTAGCTATTTTGAATTGGTTAGGAACTAATCCACTATTTATGATTAGATTTATTATATGGCGTACAGGTTTCGATATATGGTAAACAATTGATTTTAAAATCTCGTTTGTGATCTGATCGGGGCCACAAGCTTTTTTGTCTTTCAGACTTAATATAATAGTTTCAATTTCTTGTGTATTGGTTGGTTCTAAAAACATTGAAGAACTGAAAGTTTTCCTTTTTTCAATTATTTTTGTTTCATTTTTCAATTTTGCTGCCAGTTTCTCTCCAACACTCGCGAAATGATCATTGAAAGCTTCTGCGATTTGTTCATCGTCTGTTAGTTCTTCCCCTTTTACGGAAATATTTTTTTATGTTTACTTTCTTTGTTTTCTTACCTGTAATTTCGTTCACAACATCCCATAGTTTTTTTGAAGAATTTGAGTTATCAATTATTTGTTTATAATATTCGATTTTTGTTTTTCGTATCACAGAATTCAACTTATTGCGATATTGAATATATGTATTCCTAATCATTAAGTCACCAGGAGATTTTAAAGTTTTTTGTTTTAGCCTATCTCGTTGTTTAATAGATGTTATTATACCGGTGGTTATCCAGGGTTTTTTCTTACGTTTATTAATTTGTCGTAAAATAGTAGTCGAGCGTTCAATGAACCTATTCAACCTATCATAAAACATCTGTAGCATTTGAAACATCATTACAATGGATAACCGCGTTCCAGGTTTCGTTTTTCAATAAGGTTCTGAGCTGTTGTATATTAGTATTTTGTCTCACTGAATGATCTACCTCCTTTTTAAAATCAACATCGTCCATTTTGATAGCGGCGGCAATGGCATAATGATAATAATAATGAAAGCAAACTACAAGTGACTCAGTTTGCTGACGATGAACGATTCCCCCGACTAGAAGAGATGACCCAATGCTAACCAAACACAAATTCGCCAAAAGTCCGAAACTACAGTTTGGCAAACATAGCTGAGATTGTGAAATTCCTACTTCTTGCGCGAACAATCACGTGAATATCACTGGATAGTCCGTTGTACGACTAATGCGCATCGTGGGAGTGCATATTTTCACAATTGCAGCTATGTTTATCAAGCGTAAGCCAAGGCTAATCGGTTCGTTGGATCTGATTTGTCTCCAGTACACACTAACCTAATCTCGGCCAACCAAGGGGTTGGTTGTCGTTTGATTGTCTTTTTTATCCTGTAGTGTGACTTTTTGTGAGTATTCCAATAATACCGTGTTCAGTTCACTGTATGGTGAACCAGTATAATCCTTACAGGATTATTGAAGACGTACTCAGTTGGAATTATTCGCATTAGTTTGAGAGTAGCAAATCAATTGTGTAGAACAATTGAAGTGAACGCGCTCTGAGCAGAAGTGGCGAATCTCCGGTACTCGATCAGTCTTTCTTTTCCGAATTGAATTCACATCAGAGTTTCCAATGTACCCATGAGTAATTCTGGAAATGAATGGAAGGATGCAATAAAAATCGTCTATAATGAACTCTTGTTACACGGTCTAATGGAATAAAAACCGTTTTCGAATGGGATGCCGATTACTTCGGCTATTCACAGAGTATAGGGCTACCACTCTACCAATTTCGTTCTCGAACTCGTAGTAGTTTCGGAAATAAAGACAATTCGGTTCAGGTTGTGCGAGTGAGAGACAAAAAATTTGAAAATAATTAAATAGATTTCCTCGATAGCAATGTGGTTTCGAATAATGGACGATCACCAGGTAGATCGGGATTGAAATGTTGAGAGATGTCAAGTCTGGTGGCAATTTTAAGTAAATTGAATTAAGAACGAATATGACTTACAGGAATTGTAACGGCGTTGGGTAAGGTGGAAAACTTCTAACGGCGTGGGTGCCTCTTCTCAAGAGCTCTCTTTTCGGTTCTTCGTTCTTCTATAGCCTTTGGAGTTTGAAGTTGAACAAATAGTCACTACAGACACAATGTTTGATACTAGGTAAGGCAATATTACCAAAAAATTTAAACTGCGCGTTTCTTTGGAAAATGCGAAAAATGTACCGAAAACTGAGTCTAACATATACGAGTCTTTTTATTGAATTACCGATTGACACTGATTGATTTCAACCCGATGAATTGTCGTAAACTCCCAAACACCTAGATATAGATTGGCTTGATTCAATATATACCGAGGTGAGTCATAAAGTTTGCTAATTGAAAATAAGAGGATTTTTCATGAATTCTGAACACAGGTTTCTCCTCATTGCTCCCCCTGTACGCTTTAACAGCGCATGAAATTCCATCACACTATATGTTTTCTATTCAACAACCAATCTATTGATTTTGTTATCGAACTCGTGGTAGTTTCCAAAATAATAATAATTCTGATGTCGGGGCGTGGCGCAGTGGTTAGAGCGTCCGACTTTGGGTCGAAAGGTCCGGAGTTCGAGCCTCAGTTGCGGCTGGGATTTTCTAGTTTAATTTGACCGATTAAATTATTCAAATCTCGTGGCTAGAGTAGGGTGAGTCCTGCACGATTCACTGTTGCGTTCCAATTAACAGTGCTGCTCCTAAAGTGGCGCATGGAGTTAGTTACAAGGCCTATCCAGAACACGTGGCTAATGACCATAGCAATCGATGCAAAGACACCAAAGAAAAAAAAATAATAATTCTGTTGAGGTTCTTCTACATTGCTTGCCCTGTGCACTTCAGCAGGGCATGAAATTATATCACACTGTAAATTTTTTATTTCAAAAGGAAATCTATGGATTTTGTTTTCGAACTTGTAGTAGTTATGGAAATAATGAAAATTCTGTTCATCAGTTATCTCATTGTGGCTCGCTCTGTAGGTACGCGTTGGTGGTGCTTAATTTTTTTTCATGGATTTCGTCAACGCACCAGGAATCACTCAATTGCTCACCTCGAACATTTGACATTTCCTGAAATTCCTTCACACGGTATAATGATATCATCAGATTTCATTGAAAATATGAACAGGATGTTCATAAAGTCATGTATTGATTCAATTTTCAATTGAGAATGTTTCTCTTTAAAAGATATCATCAGATTCCTACAAAAACAAACCTCTCATTGTTCATCCTTTGTTTACATCAGTAATCGCTCTTTGTACAGATCATTGCAAAGTTCATTCTGCACATTCCCTTTTCAAAATTGGGCTAAGGATTCCTAGGAAATTTGGAAATACTGCCGTGGAAGTCTATCCCGGAATAGAAGTCGAGATCCCGACTTAAATGTCGGGATCTCGAAATAGATGTCAGAATCCCGACTTGGATGTTCGGATCTTGAGATTCCAAGATAGAAGACGGGATTCCGACTTGCATGTCGGGATTTTGAGATCCCGAGATAGAAGTCGGGATTGAAAAAAAGAAAAAACCTTGGCCCTTCTAATCCTTCGTTACATTTTGTCTGTCATGCTCTCTATAGCGGGATGCGAACTCGACCGACAACTGCTCACTTCGGCGACACTTCATTTGACAACTCGCGCAATTTAAAACACTAGAGTGTCTGATAGTCGTAGCTGTTTGCTATGTATGTACAGGGTGGGGCACCAGGGGCACCGAAAACAAAAAAGATCGAATATCTTCAAAACGCATGTGTTGTGAAGGAAATGCAAAACCACGTCGATTTTTAATTCAAGGGGGACATCTTCCTATCATAACCTCAACTGTCATACCGCTTCCCCCACTCCTTGGTCAATATCACCCAAACAATTTGAATAGGGAAAGTAGTAAGTGTGACACATCATTAAGAAGGTAATTTCAAAAGGGATTCAGCCATGTCAATTTTCGCTATCTACCTTTTTATTTTGGCGCCCTCTTGCGGGAAAAACAACTGTTCCGTATTCCAAATTATGATACTTCATTTGGAAGCTAATTTGACATAAATTTGGTGAATTTTTCTAAAGGAAAAAACAAAATGGCCGCTCCATAATGGCGGACAAGTTTTGCAATTATGGTCCAATTCAATAAAAAATTGATATGTAGTGGTTTTCAGGGTAAGAAATTATGATTTATTTGTCAGTGCAAAAAATCAAGATAGTGGCTCCAACCCTATTCAATTTTTTTTGGTGATATATAGTTACCAAGGGGGGGGAGAGGTATGACAGTTGGGGTTATGATAGGACGATGTCCCCCTTGGATTAAAAATCGAAGTGATTTTGCATTTTTTTCACAACTCATGCGTTTTGAAGATATTCGATCTGTTTCGTTTTCGGTGCCCCACCCTGTATATATGCATTCAGGGACGAACAGGCTTAATGCCGGGAAAAAAATGATTACATTAACGCTGGGACATCGCGTATATCTGTTCTTCATGTCGAGTTGAATATTCTCGGCAGCGGGCGTTTTTTTTAGGGCACACCGCAATCTTTTAAGGCCTTCCAACAACTAGAATATCCCGAAAATATTGTCGGACAGTCTTAAAGGGCAAGGTAGGATTTTTTTTCAGAATCACTCAATACAAATATAGAAAGTTCAATGGTAACATTGTCCGAAAAAATTTCGGGGCATTCTAGTTTTCCGACAACTAAAAAGTTTACAAGGGCCTTAAAAGAAAATACCTCGCTAACAAGACTTTTCGCAAACAGCATGTTCTTCAACTCGGTAATTTTTTTCCTGGTATTGGGCCCTATGCCTATAACCTCTTATGATTCCCATTTCCATGAAAATTTCCAGGTCAAACAAAACTACGAAGAGAGAATAAAAATTTTGAACAACGATCTGAACACAACGAAAAAAATATTAGATGAAACTATGAAAAACGCTGGCCAAGAAATGACCATGAAATATCAAGAAATTGATCAATCTTTAGAAAATCAAAGAAGCGCTCTTAAAATTGTCAAAAACTTGGAGGATGAAGTTTTGGCTCTTCAAAGCAGACTGCAAGAATTCGAGAAAGAGAGAATAAGATTGCAAAGGAGTCTGAAACACGAAGAAGACGTATTACAAAAATTAAAGAAGAAAAATTCCGAGTATAGAGACAAGGTTGCCGAAGCTGTTCAGATAGTCGAGGCAGCTCTGAATGAAAAAGATGCAGCACTATTCAGAGAAAATGAAGCGAATATTGAAATTCAGAAAATGGATCAAAATATGAGAAATATTGTGATGGAAATGGAGGAGAAAATGACGAAGCAAATCGAAAACGTCAAATTTGAGTATAGTAGAAAATATGATGATCTCATGGACAAATACAACAAAGCACAAGAGGATACAAAATTAAAGTCTTTGGAAATTGAGAAATTTGCCACTAGATGCTCTCTGCTTGAAAATGATCTAGACAAGTTTCGTAAGGGAGATTTCAGTATTCAAGACACCAACATTTCTAAACTTCTCATCCTGGAGAAAAATTTAGAATCAACTTTTCAGAAGCTGGTGAGTATATTTAGTCTACTTTTGTTTGTTGACAATGTCACCTTTAGGTTTTAGTTAGTTTCAGAAAAACAAAACATACAGTTGGCTTCCGAAAAAGAAACAATGAAGAATGACATGGAACAGATGGCTGGACATTATGAAAGAACCCTCAAAACAAAAGAAATTGAAAAATTGACACTACAAAATAAAATTAAACAATTAGAAACCAGCTTGGACGATAAGGATTTAACTTTGAAAAGGTCGAATGAAAAGTTGAATTTGGAAGAAGGAGAGAAATCAGAAATGCAGAAAAATTTCAGACAACAGTTGGAAAACCAAGAAAGGTGAGATTTATTGAAAACTTCGTCATTGACAAAATTCAAAAATAATAGATCACCAACCTGTTTATTTTGTTGAATTCAAGAGAAAGAAACCACCCAAACACCAAAACTACGTCACAATCACATTCGACGCGCGTTTCGCCAGCAAAGTTAGCATCTTCAAGAGCTAAGTAAGCTTACTGCAGTTAGCTTTTAGCTCCTGAAGATGCTAACTTTGTTGGCGAAACGCGCGTCGAGTGTGATTGTGACATAGTTTTGGTGTTTGGGTAGTTTTTTTTTTCAATTGTATTCACACCAAAGGTTCCAAAATATTCTTTTATTCTCTGAATTAATACACTGACATGTGGCAATACTGTCATGTGTAAAATTCATTTTTTTAAGTTTATTGAATTTTTGTTTTTTTAATATTAGCAAAAAATGTCATGGATTGAAAATCAAGCCTTTTGGTATAATATGTTGTATTCCATTTTGCTGGAATGGATTATACAAAAAAAAATTACACTCCACAGTTTCCCTAAAACTAAAGAACTCGCGCAAAAATGGTTGCTCCATTACTCTTCCCACCGACGAATTAGAATTCTATTATTAGTCCAAGAAACGAGGAAGCGGCCCAATGTTAAATGTGCAAAAATTAATATCCGAAAAATAAAAATATGAGCGTATAGGAAATTAAAATTCAGGATGAGTTTCTATTTCATGTGACTCGATCCTGAATACCGAACATAACCTAAAAAATTGGCAAAGTTGCGAAAAGGGGTTTTTTGTTGATAATTAAAAAACTACAGCTCCGATCAAAAAAAGTTAAATTAAAAAATTGTAGGTATTAAAAAGATCTATCAATCGAGTGATTTATAATTTTTTGATATCATTGATACTTATCGAGTTATATCGGAAACACCGTAAAAAATCGGGTTTTCTATAACTCGTTTATTGTAAGGTATTGAAAATTGTTACTTACAGTTTTGTGTAGCCAATGGCCAGCCAAAAAAGTATTTTTCAAAGAAATTGATGAATTTTGATTATTTTTCAAAATATATGAAGTTTGCTCAAAAAAGATACTCTCTCAATATGGCTACTCTTGCTCGAGGAATGATGCTACAGTAACGATTCAGGGTTTATTTTTTTCTGTAAGAGTTGTACTTTCTTATTATCTAATAAGTACATTGATTTTATTTATTTTAAGTGTCAAATAATTACTTAAAAAATTGCACAATTTTTTTACGAAAGGAAAGATAATGATATCTTTTAAATTTTATTGGCACCTTCGAATTTTGACAAGAAATGGAACTCAAGAGCATCACAGAGTTTTGACATAAACGATCTTCACAAAATTTTTTACGATATAGTCCAAGCACTGGGAAAAGTGCGTGCAAAAATTAATTTCCGAAAACAAAAAATATGAGCGTATAGGAAATTGAAATTCAGCATGAGTTTGTATTTCATGCGACTCGATCGTGATTACCGAAAATAACCTAAAAAATTGGCAAAGTTGCGAAAAGCGGTTTTTTGTTGATAACTAAAAAACTACAGCTCCGAACGAAAAAAGTCAAATTAGGAAATTGTAGGTATCAAAAAGATCTATCAATTGAATCACCAATAATTTTCCGATATCATTGATACTTTTCGAGTTATATCGGAAAAACCGTGAAAAATCGGGTTTTCTATAACTCGTTAACTGTAAGGTATTCAAACTTTTTACTTACCTTTATGTGTAGCCTATGACAAGCCAAAAAAGTCTTTCTTTGAAAAATTGATAAATATTGATTATCATTTTTCAAAATATATGAAGTTTTCTCAAAAAAGATGCTCTCTCAATATGGCTACTCTTGCTCGGGGAATGATGCTACAGTAACTTAACCTAACCTAACCATTCATGGATTATTTTTTCTGTAAGAGTTGTTTTTTCATATTATCGAATAAGTATATTGATTTTTTTATGTTGGGGCGTGGCGCAGTGGTTAGAGCGTCCGACTCTGAGTCGAAAGGTACGGAGTTCGAGCCCCAGTTGCGGCTGGGATTTTTTTATTTTATTTGACCTATTAAATTATTGAAATCTCGTGGCTCGACTGGGGTGAGTTCTGCACGATTCACTGTTGCGTTCACAGTGCTGCTCCTAAAGTGGCGTATGGAGTTAGGCCTACCAGAATACGTGGCTAATGACCATAGCAGTCGATGCCAAAAACAACAAAGAAAAAAAAAGTATATTGATTTTTTTAATTTTAAGGGTCAAAAAATTACTTTAAAAAATGCAAAATTTTGTTTGTTTGTTTTTTTTTAAAATACATTGCTCAATTTTGTTTTTATATACATGACTTTTATGACAATGGATTCCTAGCATGATTTCAAGCATTCAAAAAAAAAAAAAATAGAAATCCTACGATCACTAGGAGCCGAGATATTTTTTTTATTTCAAAAGAATCTGGAAGACGCAATAATCATCGCACAGCAGTCACCTTCATGTTTATTAGGGTTGAATACTTATATTTTCAGTAAAAAATACTAGGATATGTCTAGTTCATTTGCAGTATTATTAATTGATGAACAAAGTGAGGCGTGCAGGCGCGGATCGCGATAGCTGTAGCGGGTGGCGGAGTGGGAATAGCACTGAAAACTTATTTCGTGCGTTCAAAGTGGCTTGTGCTTGAAAAATATTGAGTATCTCGGCTTGTTGTTCACGTACGTTTCCTTTTGCAATGTACACTAGTTCTTGAAATTGAACCCGTAACGTTTCTTATCTTTTTCAATAACACTGTCAGGACGAAATGTCTTTAATGTCAACAGTATTTGTATCCCAACTGCTCCACCCCCTAAAGGACCCCGCAAACTCCTTATGGAATTTGGGTCCCGGTGGATTTTTTTGAATTTTTGGTATGATGTAGTCCATGTAATTCTCAACCAATGTTACCATTGCGTCAACCCAAAAAAATTAACAGTTTTGCTGCTAGGGGGCGTTGAAATCACCCCTTGCGCAGATTAGACTATTTATTTTTGAACCCGGTAACAATATTTTCACTTTTTTCATTGTTGCTAATGTTGCACAATATTGTACTGTTTTATAAAAAAAATTCTTACCCCCTCCCCTTTTCCCCCCAACTCCTATTACGGAACGCAAAAAATATTTCTCGAGTGCCTTCAAATGTATCGTCGAATGTTTAAATATGCCTAAATAAGGGAAATAGCAGTTTTTTATGATTATCCCCCCACCCCCCAAATGACACAAAACGAAAAAATTTCGGTGGATTTTTCTGAATTTTTGATATGATGCAGTTCAAGTTATTTTGAATAGAAATAAATTGGGTGACAAACATCAAAAATGAATAGTTTTGATGCTTGGGGGCGTTGAAATCATACCTTGCTCAGAATGGACTATTCATTATTATAGGCGGAAATAATAGCTCTACGTATTTTAGTTTAGATTATGCTGATCAATTCTGTAATTTTTCATGAAATGAAAATCTAAAACCTCTCCCTTACCCCCTACCCTTAATTTAAAACACGAAAAAATGTATTCCCGACTACTTGTAAATGCTTTATCAAAATAAATGTTTTAATCAGCTCAAATTGAGGAAATCGTACAGTTGTTTAATATCACCTTTCCCTCCATTCAGAAAAATATTGATGGAGTTTGCTGAGTTCTTAGTAGGGCGTAGTTCATGATTTTTGAATATCAATCAATTGGGCGAATATCTTGAAAATAAATAAAAATTAGACATCCACAAGTTGAATTTGAGGTGGTGCAAGAATTATTTTTTTTCGTGTTTTGAAATAGGGGTTGGGGGTAAGGGGGAGGTATTAGATTTTCAATTTATGAAAGTTTACACAATTGTTCGGCATAGAATAAAACAAAAATACGTAGAGATATTGTTTCCGCCTATAATAATGAATAGTCTATTCTGAGCAAGGTATGATTTCAACGCCCCGTAGCATCAAAACTGTTCATTTTTGGGGTTTGTCACCCGATTTATTTCTATTCAAAATAACTTGAACTGCATCATATCAAAAATTCAGAAAAATCCACCGAAATTTTTTCGTTTTGTGTCATTTGGGGGGTGGGAGGATAATCATAAAAAACTGCTATTTTCCTTATTTAGGCATATTTAAACATTCGACGATACATTTGAAGGAACTCGAGAAATATTTTTTTTCGCGTTCCGTAATAGGAGTTGGGGGAAAAAGGGGAGCGGGTAAGAATTTTTTTTATAAAACAGCACAATATTGTGCAACATTAGCAATAATGAAACAAGTGAAAATATTGTTACCGGGCTCAAAAATAAATAGTCTAATCTGCGCAAGAGGTGATTTCATGGCCCCCTAGCTGCAAAACTGCTCATTTTTTTGGGTTGGCGCAATAGTAACATTGGTTAAGAATTACATGGACTACATCATACCAAAAATTCAAAAAAATCCACCGGGACCCAAATTCCATAAGGAGTTTGCGGGGTCATTTGCATCGCTCTGAGCCTGCACGTCTCACTTTGTTCAAAAATTAATACCTAATACTGTAAATGAACTAGACGGAAACAGGTCATTTACCCTTGCACAATATTCTCTCGATCATTTTGTCCTCCCAATATCGCCTTGGACAACATACTCTCCGGTTATTTGCTCTCCGGCAATTTTCTCCCAGATCATTTGCTCTCGTGAAATTTTCTCTCACTCACAGTCTCTCAACATTATTTACTTCTAATTTATGCAGTGGATTGTACGTGACGTTTTAAAAGAGGGTCTTGTTGGTGTGGGTGGTATCGTTTTTCTTTTAATTGAAATATTCTTGTTTGGTACACTATATTAATTAATGAATTTTCCGATTCTCGTTTCGTACATCGACCACGCAAATTTCCACGCACTCAAATGTCTAGGTAAGGTTAGTTCGTCCTGGTTAGATCATACTAAAAATTTACTCCTTACAAAATGTATTTTCACAGGTAAAAATGGGTTGGTGTATGAAAGGAGGATTCAAAAAGGGTTAAGGCGTACGAAACAAGAATATCTTTGAACATTACTGAGAGTCTAAGAGGTAAATTTAATTGAATTTTCAGTATTTTAGTGCGAATAACATGAGAACAAATTGAATAAGGCCTAAATCTTTGAGGGAAAATTTCATTTGTGTGAGAGCGAATAACGTAGGAGCAAATTGAATGAGAGCAAATTGGTTGAAAGCAATTTGTGCGATAGCAACTTCTTCAAGAAGAAATTGTGAGAGGAAAATTTCTGAGAGGAAATTTACTGAGAGTAGATGACATGGACCCGAACTAGACATATCCTAGTATTTTTTTATCGAAAATATAGGTATTCAACCTGAATATCCATGAAGGTGACTGCTGGACGATGATTATTGCGCCTTCCAGATATTTTTGAAATGAAAAAATTATCTCGGCTGCTAGTGATCGTAGGAATTCGATTTTTTTTCAATGCCTGAAGTCATACTAGAAATCTATTTCCATAAAAGTCGTATTTATAAAAACAAAATTAAGAAATTTATTTAGAATAAACACGTAAAAAAATTGCGTGTGCAATTTTTTTATTTAAATGACCTGTTTCCGTCTAGTTCATTTACAGTATTAGGTATTAATTTTTGAACAAAGTGAGACGTGCAGGCTCAGAGCGATGCAAATGACCCCGCAAACTCCTTATGGGATTTGGGTCCCGGTGGATTTTTTTGAATTTTTGGTATGATGTAGTCCATGTAATTCTTAACCAATGTTACTATTGCGCCAACCCAAAAAATGAGCAGTTTTGCAGCTAGGGGGCCATGAAATCACCTCTTGCGCAGATTAGACTATTTATTTTTGAGCCCGGTAACAATATTTTCACTTGTTTCATTATTGCTAATGTTGCACAATATTGTGCTGTTTTATAAAAAAAATTCTTACCCCCTCCCCTTTTTCCCCCAACTCCTATTACGGAACGCGAAAAAAAATATTTCTCGAGTTCCTTCAAATGTATCGTCGAATGTTTAAATATGCCTAAATAAGGAAAATAGCAGTTTTTTATGATTATCCTCCCACCCCCCAAATGACACAAAACGAAAAAATTTCGGTGGATTTTTCTGAATTTTTGATATGATGCAGTTCAAGTTATTTTGAATAGAAATAAATCGGGTGACAAACCCCAAAAATGAACAGTTTTGATGCTACGGGGCGTTGAAATCATACCTTGCTCAGAATAGACTATTCATTATTATAGGCGGAAACAATATCTCTACGTATTTTTGTTTTATTTTATGCCGAACAATTGTGTAAACTTTCATAAATTGAAAATCTAATACCTCCCCCTTACCCCCAACCACTATTTCAAAACACGAAAAAAAATAATTCAGGCACCACCTCAAATTCAACTTGTGGATGACTAATTTTTATTTATTTTCAAGATATTCGCCCAATTGATTGATATTCAAAAATCATGAACTACGCCCTACTAAGAACTCAGCAAACTCCATCAATATTTTTCTGAATGGAGGGAAAGGTGATATTAAACAACTGTACGATTTCCTCAATTTGAGCTGATTAAAACATTTATTTTGATAAAGCATTTACAAGTAGTCGGGAATACATTTTTTCGTGTTTTAAATTAAGGGTAGGGGGTAAGGGAGAGGTTTTAGATTTTCATTTCATGAAAAATTACAGAATTGATCAGCATAATCTAAACTAAAATACGTAGAGCTATTATTTCCGCCTATAATAATGAATAGTCCATTCTGAGCAAGGTATGATTTCAACGCCCTCTAGCATCAAAACTATTCATTTTTGATGTTTGTCACCCAATTTATTTCTATTCAAAATAACTTGAACTGCATCATATCAAAAATTCAGAAAAATCCACCGAAATTTTTTCGTTTTGTGTCATTTGGGGGGTGGGGGGATAATCATAAAAAAACTGCTATTTCCCTTATTTAGGCATATTTAAACATTCGACGATACATTTGAAGGCACTCGAGAAATATTTTTTGCGTTCCGTAATAGGAGTTGGGGGGAAAAGGGGAGGGGATAAGAATTTTTTTTATAAAACAGTACGATATTGTGCAACATTAGCAACAATGAAAAAAGTGAAAATATTGTTACCGGGTTCAAAAATAAATAGTCTAATCTGCGCAAGGGGTGATTTCAACGCCCCCTAGCAGCAAAACTGTTAATTTTTTTGGGTTGACGCAATGGTAACATTGGTTGAGAATTACATGGACTACATCATACCAAAAATTCAAAAAAATCCACCGGGACCCAAATTCCATAAGGAGTTTGCGGGGTCCTTTAGGGGGTGGCGCAGTTGGGATACAAATACTGTTGACATTAAAGACATTTCGTCCTGACAGTGTTATTGAAAAAGATAAGAAACGTTACGGGTTCAATTTCAAGTACTAGTGTACATTGCAAAAGGAAACGTACGTGAACAACAAGCCGAGATACTCAATATTTTTCAAGCACAAGCCACTTTGAACGCACGAAATAAGTTTTCAGTGCTATTCCCACTCCGCCACCCGCTACAGCTATCGCGATCCGCGCCTGCACGCCTCACTTTGTTCATCAATTAATAATACTGCAAATGAACTAGACATATCCTAGTATTTTTTACTGAAAATATAAGTATTCAACCCTAATAAACATGAAGGTGACTGCTGTGCGATGATTATTGCGTCTTCCAGATTCTTTTGAAATAAAAAAAATATCTCGGCTCCTAGTGATCGTAGGAATTCAATTTTTTTTTGAATGCTTGAAATCATGCTAGGAATCAATTTTCATAAAAGTCATGTATATAAAAGCAAAATTGAGCAATGTATTTAAAAAAAAAAACATGTAAAAAAATTTTGCATTTTTTAAAGTAATTTTTTGACCCTTAAAATTAAAAAAATCAATATACTTATTCGATAATATGAAAGAACAACTCTTACAGAAAAAATAAGCCATGAATCGTTACTGTAGCATCATTCCCCGAGCAAGAGTAGCCATATTGAGAGAGCATCTTTTTTGAGAAAACTTCATATATTTTGAAAAATAATAATCAATATTTATCAATTTTTCAAATAAAGACTTTTTTGGCTTGTCATAGGCTACACATAAAGGTTAGTAAAAAGTTTGAATACCTTACAGTTAACGTGTTATAGAAAACCCGATTTTTCACGGTTTTTCCGATATAACTCGAAAAGTATCAATGATATCGGAAAATTATTAGTGATTCAATTGATAGTTCTTTTTCATACCTACAATTTCCTAATTTGACTTTTTTCGTTCGGAGCTGTAGTTTTTTAGTTATCAACAAAAAACCGCTTTTCGCAACTTTGCAATTTTTTTAGGTTATGATCGAGTCGCATGAAATATAAACTCATGCTGAATTTCAATTTCCTATACGCCTATATTTTTTGTTTTCGGATATTAATTTTTGCACGCACTTTTCCCTATTGCTTGGACTATATCGTAAAAAATTTGTGAAGATCGTTTATGTCAAAACTCTGTGATGCTCTTGAGTTCCATTTCTTGTCAAAATTCGAAGATGCCAATAAAATTTAAAATTTGAGATCATTATCTTTCCTTTCTAGATCCATTTTCTGAAAATGATCTCGACACTTCAACCAAAGAAGTTGATAGAGTAACTGATGACGTTGATATGATATACTTTTGTAACTCTGATGGTGCGTTGACTAAATTTGAAGCATTTTCTGTTAGGAGCTATCACTGAAGCTATTGGTTATGTGGAGGAAGATATCCCATATTACACTGAACCCATGGATGAATTTGTTGACTGTTGTCTTTTGTCTTTCTGAAGATGGTTATAAATGTGCAGAATTACTGGATAGTTCCCTGGTGCTTAGTAAATCACACTACATAGAAAATAAAAATAAAACCAGAGTGTGTCTCAAATTTGGAGAAGGGAACAAATGACTAGGATTACATCTTTCAAATTTGGATCCATAATTGAACGCAAGGAGCCAGTCAATGAAAATTTGACCCAATTGATAAATATTTACAGCAGTCATGAAAGCTGGGATGGATGATGAAGATAGGGCTGCAGATAAATATGAAACAGAAAATACAGGTTTCAGATGTATCTCATGTGGACTCTTTATTAACTCAGGAATCCATTTCTTGGCAACATCTCCCGACACAGTTATTTTTGACCCCAGTACCAATATCTACCATCAATCGGAAATAAAAACATTGGTACCTATATAGTGGAATGAAAAAAACGTAAATACTTTGAAACAATGTTTAGAACAGGGCTACGCCCTATTTCTTTATTACAATAAGGGAATATTAGCTTTGTAAAAACGCACAACTATCATTTTCAAAAACAATGGCAATTAGCTCTAACAGGACTACATTGTTGTGGACTGGGTTGTGGATATTTTACCAGTATTAACGAGATTCTATTTTGAATATTGGATATGAGTTTCATGCAGTCATTGTTCACTGTGGTTCTTGAGTCGATTCTGGCGACTACTACACTTTGGCCAAGGACAGAACTAGCTAGTATTCTCACAAATTGGAGCATCTGGAAAAGCTATACATCCTATTTCACCAAAAAACAGGCAAACACCCGAGTGTGTGCCTGTTTTCTGCTGAATCATGAAAAGCTGATGCAAAGAGCTACCGACTAGTATTAGTAGGTACTTATTGTTTATAAAGAACATTATTTTAAAAACTTTTTTACTCTACTCCCAAATACTTACTTTTTTCCATTCTGGAAGTTGAATATGAACACACAAGTTTTCCAGTTATCAATATTATTCTAGTTAATATATTACGTGATCTATGAGTAAAAAAATGTGAGAAATCAGAGCAATGCATATGATGTTTGTCTAAAAAACGAGGATATCTCATTGGATCAATTTTTCATTATATTTTAATTTAACTTTCAGATATTCCAATATCAAAACTACTAACAATTCTCTGTAAACATTCCGTTAAAAATTGACATACGACATAATTCAATCATTGTAAGCTGTTTTATGTCGTTGAACCGTATTCAATAATGTTTTAAAAACTTTTTCAATTTTACGACTATGGCTTCAAAATGGTGCTTTCTGTCTTTGACGTCATTGTTTCAACGCTAAAATGAAGTTTTCAAAACTGCCCAAATAATTTTAAAAAAGTGATACGACAAAAAACAGTTGTAATCAACTTGAATCAGTAGAACAATAGAACAATAGAACAAAATTTATTACCAACGTGACAGTGAATAATAAACTTAAAAATACTTTTATTTAAATGCACTAAAAAGAAGAAAATTAATTTTAAAGTGAATTGAACCCATCATTTTTTTACATTATGAAATTTTCAAAGAAGAGAAGTATCTTTGTATTTCTTATTGAAATTAAATTCAAAATTACCTCAAGATTTATTCTTGCGACAAGCTTCTATATCATTTAAAATTTTATAATGTAACGAAATGATGGGTTTAATTCACTTTGAAATTAACTTTCTTCTTTTTAGTACATTTACATAAGAGATTTTCTCTAAGTTTTTTTTTTAAGTATGATTTACGGATTTTTTCGATTTCTATTTCACGAGTTTTCCTAATTTTTTTCGTGATATGATTGATTTTTTTTCATCATTATTTCCATTTGGGCCGTGGTGGCCGTGGTGGTAGAGCGTTCGCCTTTGGAGCGAAGGGTCGAGGGTTCAAAGCCTTGCTTGGTCATCGGTCTCGTGCATGGCATCACACGTTAAAAGGTAAGGGCTGCGTCTTCCCTAGCTCACACAAGTCTCTCGAAGACTTCCGAGAGTTGCGCGTAAGGGTGCAATCGGTTGACGGAAATAACAAAAAAAAATCCAAAACTGTTGAAACATTTTCCGAATTCCTTTGCGTTCTCTATCTAGCTTTTGAGGAGGGACAGGAGCTGTCAATTTTTCTTAAACCTTAATATTCGACGGACAGATATTTTTCACAATTTTTAGCCCCCCTACCTGATTTTTTTTTGCTGTAATTTTTGAAGTCCAAACCCTACGCGTTCTCTATCTAGCTTTCGGAGGGCAGGGGGGGACAATTATTGTCATCGGAACTGAACCAAAAATTTCAATTCCATAGGATAAGAGGAAATGGTTCTAGTTTAGCTTATAATATTTGTACCCATCTAACAAACACACACACTCAGAGCAAGTTAAGAAATAGTTATTTAATCAACTAGGGTATTAATGAAGGCGATTAATGATCGAGATATTTTAACGCGTGAGCGAAGCGAGCGAGTTAATGTTCGAGATCATTAATCGCATTTCAAAATACAGAAGTTGATTAAAATACTTTTCCGTCGACCTAATGATAATATGAAAGAAAATAAAAAAAAAAAGTTGAGAAATTTTCGTGGTTCAGGATTCGAACCCCCGATCTATACATCCGGATTGTCTTCGTTCACTCGCATTTCACCTCTGCACTACGGAGCCCATGTATAAAATGTCGCGTTTTGATGAGTTGAGTATCTGCTACATTTTCCAAAATTACTTTCTATACATAATAATGAAAATAATTTATTTTTCATAGATTTTTCTGCTTTTATCAGGCAATAAACTCAAAGCTGCCACTTTAGCGGTTTCCGCAACATCTAGCGGTATCAACGTATGTTTATAGACGATCTCGACGTATCGCCAACACGAGTGGTTAGCATTTTCAAGAGATATTTTCAAGTTACTGATTTCTTAATTCGCTGTCAAATGCTTGACATTTGTTATACGTTGTCTCCATAAATACTTGTGATTTGACGTTCTTACATCTGATTGGTCTATAGCGTTAGCTGACATCATAGAATTGTAGTCCTTCTTCGGTTCTGTTGAAGTTGTTGTGGCGTTTCTGAATTTCAATTGCTTCCCGGAAGAGTCTTGGGTAATAGGCAGATGTTGAAGAGATGACTTGTGTTTCTTCAAATTCCACTCTACGGTTATCGTTGTTGAGAGTATCGGAACCACGAAACGCTTCGTTAAAACAAGAATCAAAGAGCACAAGGCTTGCTGTCGGTTTGGGCTCGCACAGAAATCCGCTGTCGCAGAACATACTCTCAACAACGTTAACCATAGAGTGAAATTTGACGAAACCCAAGTCATCTCTTCAACATCTGCCTATTACCCAAGACTCTTCCGGGAAGCAATTGAAATTCAGAAATACCACAACAACTTCAACAGAACCGAAGAAGGACTACAATTGAACAAGGTTTGGCTTCCAGTTCTCAAAAATTCTCAATTAGCTCCCTACCCACAAAATAACGGTACGAACGATTCTATGATGTCAGCTAACACTATAGACCAATCAGATGTAAGAACGTCAAATCACAGGTATTTATTGAGACAACGTATGAAAAAATGTCAAGCATTTGACAGCGAATTAAGAAATCAGAAACTTGAAAATATCTCTTGAAAATGCTAACCACTCGTGTTGGCGAAACATCGAGATCTTCTATAAACATACGTCGGCCTTACAACCCGAAGAACCACAATGTAAGATCGGAACATATTGCAAAAAAAATTGATTTTTTTCAATTTTCCCGATTTGATGCTTGAAACGATGAATATGACTATAAAATTAAATTCTAAGCTAGTTTTTCTAATAAGTTTTTTCGATTTCTTGCCATCTTACCCCACTTTTAGCCTCTTTGTGGAATTTTTTTTTAATTTGCGGTCAATTGAATACTCTGATAATAAACTTTTTTTCCATATGTTACATACTTTATGTAATAATATTAATAAATATTTTCAGATTAATGGCACAAGTTCAAGCAGATAAAATGATTGAAATAACTACAGCTTACACGGAGCGAATCAACCAACTACAAAACCAAATAGATTCCAAGGATCAAATCAACAAACAATGGATGAACGAGACTAAGAGAATCATCGAGAAACTAGAGAAAATAGTCGGAGATTTGAAAGCCGAAGTGCGCAAAAATAGAAAAGAAAATCTAAAACTCAAAGAAGAATTGCAGATTTATAAAACAAAATTCGAACAATATAAAGGTTTTTTGCAAATAATTTCACAAGATGTGAATAAAATCAGTTATAGGGCTTTCAACAAAGACCAACCTGGTTGAGGGTTATATTTTATTAGATAAACAGTGTGCCTCACTTGAATACTTTTGAATATTAAAACAAAATTCAGATATCAGTTTATTCGTGATATGAAATGAAGTTTGAATGCTTATTATTAAAGTTCCTGTACAGGATCCTCTCGTAAAAATATTTTCAATTTTCTTATTTGTTCCACAACGCTGGACTTGGCCGTTCCTCCAGTGGCTTGATACTGTTCTATACTATTTTCATAGTTCCAAACTTTTTCAATGTCAGCTTCGAAGTGGACACTAAAAAAAAGGCAATGAAATGAAACTAAAACTTCCAAACAGCAAATTTTGTCATCGAGATACAATATCCAAATCAACTTAATCATTACACCAAAAATGGGGTAGAAACAGCAAAACAAAGCAAATAATAGACATTTGTGATAACTTTTTTGATAAAAATGCAAACGAGTCGCAAGTGAGGAAAACAAAGCAAATATCATCCTTTATCGTTCCCTAATTTTGCGACTATTTCTAAGTTTGGCATCAGAGTAAATAAATTATTTATTCATACTTTTGTTGATAACTCGGCTGACAAAAATCTAAAAGTAGCGAACGTAAAGAAACGTGTCTTGAGTCTCGCCGAAACTTTGCCACCTCCGCCGATGACCAACGTTTCGGAAATCTGTCTCCCCATCCTCAGGGCTCTAAAATATAAAATTATGGACAATTAAAAAAGAAAAATTGTACAAAAAAAAGAATTTTCATAAAAGTACAGAATAAAAAACGAGTAAACGTTTATAGTTAAAATTATAATTTTTGAATATTTTTTTTGGAATTTTGAATTTGAGTTGGTATTAAAAAAAATACATTTAAATATTATAATTTCAACTACATATACACGATAACATGTTTTTATTTTTTCTATGATAAAAATTGTTAATTTTGTACAATTTTCTTTTTGTAATTGTCCATAATTTTATATTTTACTGCCCTGAGGATGGCGAATTATACTGCCGAAACGTTGGCTATCCGAGAAATACTCTATAAGAGACCTAACTCTAACAACCTCTTTTCAACATTATTTTTACTACTGCTACATATGTAATGGTGATGGTAATGGTAAGTGTGGATGGTAACCACTGCTACACATATAATATACCGGGAGTCCGCGTAAGGTCCCTATAACTTTTTTGTTTTTGAAGATAATGGATTGAAATTCGGAGAAACTCTATACGACATGAAACTGCATTTTTTCACAAATGACTCAAAATCATAAAACTTTTTTTAAGTGGGACACCTGGTATATTTTCACTCATTCTTTTGTCCACATAACATTCTGAATACAACCATGTGTAACTTGTTACTTTTTGTAACCAAACTTTTTTTTAAATTTGAAATTAATTTTTCGATCTAGAATCTCTAATTTCAGTCCTAAAATTTTGGGAAAAATTCGACATTACTGTTGTTGGTCAAAATGTATATGTAAAATTAAATTTTTAAACAGGTGTAACTAATTTTTTCATATGGCAGCATGGTGGCTCATTGGGTTAGAAAAAGGGGACATTTTACGATTGATTTGATACCGCACACTAAGGCGTGGTGGTCGTGCTAGTAGAGCGTTCGCTTCTCAATCGTAGGGTCGTAGGTTTAATTCCCAGCATGATCATCGGTTTCATACATGGCATCACATGTTAAAAGGTAAGGGCTGCGTCTTTCCTAGCTAGCACACAAATCTCTTACCTCGCTTTTGCAAAAGTAAAAGGAGAACTATTGTGCAGGTCAAGAGAGAGAGAGAAATCGTATTATCCCAGGTAGCACAGGTTAGTGAAATGACGTCTCATTAAAGTCCCTTTTGGTCCGTGACGTCCTAGACCACAATGAGACCTCAAAATGACGTCTTATTTCATGACGTCGAATTTACGTATTTCGTGGAGGTCATAATGACGTCCCTGCGAAATCAACTATTTTTTATTCTAAAATTGTCGACATAAAGCGTCCGTTACTGAGAATTATTCCAGAATTCGTGATTACAGAAATCTGGACCTCTCCTGTTAGCAATTTGCCAAAAATGATTCATTGCCGGTTGTATGAAGCGTTCTGTTACATTGCGTCTACGTCCCGACTGAAATTTGGATAAATAATTGTTAAATTGTAACAGTTTTGTATGGTTATTCTGTTTACGTAAGGTTAGTCAGGTTAGGTTTGCTAGTAATTAACGCATTTCCAACTCAGTTTGCGTGAGCTGTCTTGTCATTTAAACTTCCCGCTATTACAGTGACCAATCGCTGAGTTGCTGCAGTCGGGACGCTTGTTGAAAACACTCAGGCCGAAAGCCGTGGTAGCGGACAGCGTTGCAAATACTGAAAAATATTTCTCAAGAATAAAAAATTCAAGATAACTTTCAGTTAGAGGAACAGAACAAACTTAATGAATTCATGATGGAATATGAAAAAGAAATAGGCTGATGGATTTCTAGACTAGAATTTCAGGAATACCGTCAACAATTAGTACGTAGTTGATGACAAATTA
Source organism: Chrysolina oricalcia (assembly GCA_944452925.2). Taxonomy (NCBI): domain Eukaryota; kingdom Metazoa; phylum Arthropoda; class Insecta; order Coleoptera; family Chrysomelidae; genus Chrysolina; species Chrysolina oricalcia. The sequence continues at coordinate 48,501,746 of OX101825.2, read as the reverse complement.
CTATGGGATGAATCGTCTTTTTTATAATTCCTAATGTCAAACAACAATTGTCATAAATCATGAAATATTTGTGTCTGAAAGTGTAAAAATATTTTCGAAAATTAGAAAGTTGGGATGGGCTACAAAAACTCATACGTGCTATTATTGATATCCATTTGTTCCCAAGAACATTTTATTTTTGTTTTGTCACTAGATGGTATAGTCAAGTGTCTGTTCAATTCTGTAAATTAAATTCTCATTAGAGAAAGGTTTTCAATGGGTCAAGTCTGAAAAAGTTATTGATAATTGGCGAAAGGTTGAGATAAGATAAGATCGCAGCGCCACCTATAGCAAGACTTTGAACTACGAATCACGGACAAAGGTTTTTGACTTTACACGTGTTTATATGGCGTTTTGACGATCTGTACTCCTATTTTCAAACAATTTGTGAAAATTTGTGATTTCTCTATCTAAAAAGTGATTGTGTTTCTATTGAAAGACTCTAAAGAACGTTTCAGTCAGATGATTTAAAAGAATTTCATCTCCGATTAGTTTTGAATGCTTCTGCAATTCAAGGTTGCATGGCGTTTTGATGATCTGTTCTCCTATTTCAAACAATTTGTGAAAATTTGTGATTTCTTTAAATGAAAAGTTATTGTGTTTCTATTAAAAGACTTGAACGATAGTTTCAGTGTAGTTTACAAATATTTTACGTGTTTTTTGAAGTCATGATTTGTGAGTTATTGATCTGATTCATTCTGTTGATTAAGGATATTTCCATACTCGATTTCTGTTTCTGTTCGTATTTTTTTGGTTTATACTGTTGATAGACTGCCAAATATGGGAAAATACAATCCTAGTTGTTCAGTCCCAGGATGCAGGACATATGGCAAGAAGGAAAATATGGGATATCACAAATTTCCCCCAAAAATAAAAGCAAGGTTAAAAAATCACCAATTGGTTCGACCAGATTGAAGAAATTGACCAAAGGAAAGCATGGATTTTGAAACTGAAAATTGGCAAGCTAAATAATATTGAAGTATATGCTTGTTTGACAAACAGACTGATGAATGAATCAGATCAATAATTGATCGCAAATCATGACCTCCAAAAACAAGTAAAATATTTGTAAACTACACTAAAACTATCGTTCAAGTCTTTTAATAGAAACACAATAACTTTTCAGTTAAAGAAATCACAAATTTTCACAAATTGTTTGAAAATAATAGAACAGATCATCAAAACGTCATACAACCTAGAATTGCAGAAGCATTCAAAACTAATCGGAGATGAAATACCTTTGAATCACCTTACTGAAACGTTCTTTAGAGTCTTTCAATAGAAACACAATCACTTTTTAGTTATAGAAATCACAAATTTTCACAAATTGTTTGAAAATAGGAGTACAGATCGTCAGAACGCCATATAAACACGTGTAAAGTCAAAAACCTTTGTCCGTGATTCGTAGTTCAAAGTCTTGCTATAGGTGGCGCAGCGATCTTATTTTCTTTCGCCAATATTAAAATGATTTGGTGGAATAAAATAATGGTTTCTTTGACCTGGCAACTCTGTCGCGGCAGCGTAGGTTGTCGGTCGGACTCGGCTGGATTCGGTCCGCTGCGCCGATCTTCAGCGGTAGGTACGGGTTGCTGCTTTTGGATTATGTTTCACCTCGTATAAAGCTAAAATCTTTTTCCTGGTTTGCTGTTGTATTGGTTTGTTTGGTGGTTTGGTGCTATATATTTGTGTTTTTTGCTGTTACTCTCTCGGATCAATCAACAAATAACGTCTTACGTACTGGTAGAGTTCTCCAAGAAGGACAAAAGGTGGCTAAAGCTAAGAAAACGGGAAGCGTTGTGGACGCCATTGAGAAACCAAAGGAGTTTCGATAAATGGATGTAGAGGCTGAAGAAGATTGGAAGTTCCATTGAACCATTCGATGTTTGTATGGAACAGGTTAGTTTTCATGAACAAAAAAACACCGAAAAACTGCGATTCAGGTATGAAGTAGGAGTATCCAGGATTGCTGAAGTAATGAAGTCTTTGTGATATTATGGAACCCAAATTCCTACAAGAGAATACAAATTGGTGATTAATCTTTCACAAAAATAAACTATTTTCTAAGATCTATCATATTCCATGGACTTTTAAAATATATTGAATGTAAGTTTACTACAACATCCTGTGATATGTTTTATATTTGAAATGTATTAAATGCAATATTGTATTCCAGTTTATTTTATTCTACTTCCCTAATACTATCAATTTCCACATGAAAACTAGGGGCTTTGGAAGTCCTTCGAAGACGTTATTTATTGGTCATTTGACTGACGTCTATTAATGGTCTTGTAGGTCTTTAAAATGACGTCATTAATAGTCTTCTTTTGAGACGTCAGAATGACGTCCTGCTGATGACGTCTTATGGCTGTGACATTTTGACGTCTTTTCAGAGTCTCTGAGACGTCACTTTCTGACGTCAGTTGGTCAACTATTTGACCAAATTAGGACGTCATTTTGACGACACCGTGCTACCTGGGTAGATGTTGACGGCCATCGACCGAGGAGCATGGTTATTCGTCGGCCCGTCAACCATGAAACGTGGAAGATTTATTCCTCAATAAGCCAGACATACCATCGAAAAGTAAAGATTCGACTCATTAAAGCTAACCACTGCGTTAATTCCGTCTCCAGGTAAAGATGTATGTTATTAATTTTGGAATTAATGATTTTGTTTTATTGAAAACGCGAATGCAGACCTATTTTTGCAGGTATTGATATGGTGAATTAAAACTATAACTTGAATTTGATTGAAGTAGTGCATAGATAAAAGTTGGGAATAGGTGGTGAGATGTGATGAAGATATAGTTCAGCCTAAAAATGAAGCTGCATATAGTTCTTCAAATGACAACATTGAAAACTTTTCGTCACAGATTTTAATGAAAAGATCCAAACTCCAAACTCCTGCGTTGAATATATTATGAGAGGTGTGGAAAGTATCAGCTCCAACATATCAGTCGTTTGGCAGAACAATACCGGAGAAGTAATGTAGATCCTTCTTCATTCCAGGTAATGGCTGCCATTTCAATAGCGACAATTTTACCAACTTTTGTTTGGCCATTGTCCACCAGATGGCAGCAGCGAAATTGTTACCAGAAATTTACCAGAATTTAGCAGAGAAATTGTTACCAGAAATTTACCAGAAATTTATCAAATACTACACTTTTTCACAGAGTGGCACAAACACCAAACCTGGGGTGGAATTATGAACACTTCGATACGAGAGCTGTCTCGATACGTAGTGTAAAACGCTGGCTCGACATTTATTTTGGTATGAGTCACGTCAACACGTCAAACTCGCTACGGGTCGAGTGTGTATTATAATAGACCGGGGGATAGTGACAGATTTTGAGATAAGATTTTACTCCATGTGCCTTGAGAGGACAATATTGTTCTGATAATGGACCTTTCCACAACATATGAGAGAATACTGTAATTAGAAAGTGTATTCGTTAATATCACTAGGAAATCTTTATTAATTTTTTCTGACCGCTAGTTTCTCTATAATCAGACGAAAAGTGGTATCGTGACGTCACGTTCATCAAAACTAGACTTGGCAACGTTGTAAAAGATGTGCACCGTGAAATGTCAAATTCTCATTTGAATATAATGTGTCGTATGACAATTGTCATTTGATACCAGATGGGTTCGTTCGTCTGTTTCACGGAGCATCAATAAGAATCGTTTGTCTCTGTTTAACTCGTTTGCCTACTTTAATATTTAATACAAGTAGAGCAGTTCTATCAAATATGTATGCTGCAAACGAACAGGCCCTACTTGATTTCTTTTTTGAGGTTAATGCGGTTTTCAAAGTTTTGGAATGTTTTTGTTGTTTGTGCTCTGAATTGTTTTCCCAATTCCTGTATCTGTATCCCTGCAATAACTGTGAACATGTCGAAAAGGTGCTTCGTACCTGGTTGTCTGAACACCAGTGAATATTCTAATAATCAATTTTTTATGCTCCTAAATACCTTCGAAGCGCATTATAAAATGTGGTTCGGAGCAATGAATAAACCTTGTTAAAAGGCGGAAATATAATTATGTTTTTGTGAAGAACATTTCCAACTGTATTCAAGCAGCATTCAAGAAACGATTTTTAATTTAAATTTCAGTCATTGCAAAAATAAATTCTTATTTGTTCAATAGAAAGAGTCAATCATCTCATAATCTACTCTCGGTAAATTATCCGAATTTCCCTTCACGAAGCCTTTCCATATTTGGATGATGTTGTGCAATAATGGGTCAAGCCACAGTCAGCTAGTTTCGTAAAAAATACCAAAATAGTTTAGCAGATCTTGAAATGATGGAATGTGGATTACTACTATCGTCAGTGGATGGAGCCCACTTACAATTGCGGGTTGAATCATTTTTGCTCATTGTAGAATAACACTTTGGTGATTCCAATCCACCACCATCCATTTAATACACAAATAAATTCACACCAGATCGGTCATAATAACACCTCGCTACAGTATTAATGAATCCAACAAAAATACAGGGGATGCTGTTTTTCACTTCTTGAAAAATCTTTATTCCAACTTGAACCAGAAAGAAGCGAACGCTGCAGTATTTTGTGACTTGTCAAAAGCCTTTGACTGCGTTAATCATGAAATACTGTTGCGCAAACTCCAACACTACGGTTTCAGAGGACAAAGCTTCAATTGGTTTGAGTCATATCTGAGTGGACGATCTCAAGTTGTGAGGACGAACAGCTTCTCTGATATTGGTTTTGTTAGGCATGGTGTACCACAGGGCTCCGTCCTCGGACCTTTACTGTTCTTGTTGTATTTCAACGACTTGGCAACTATTAAAATCGAAGGTAAATTTACAGTTTTTGCGGATGACACAACTATCCTGTGGCACGACATCAATTTAAATAACCTTCACAATAAAATGGTTCGCGATATTTCTATTGTGCGAGAGTGGTGCAACTCCAATCTGCTTTCTTTTAATATAAACAAAACGAACTTACTCTCCTTCCAATGCAATATACCAGATATCCCATTAGGAAATGACATTATTGCGTGGAAATCTACCAACAAATTTCTAGGAATTCATCTAGACTGTGATCTCAGTTTTGAAAACCACGTAGATAAGCTGAGTAAGAAGCTTTCCTCAGGGTGCTATGCTTTGCGTGTGATTTCAAACGAATTGGGGGTGGCAACTGCGAAGGTGGTGTACCATGCCCTTTTCGAGTCACATGCCAGGTATGGCATTCCTTTTTGGGGAACCTGCAATAAACAGCGCCTCAATATGATCTTCATGCTCCAGAAGCGTGCTATTCGCTATGTTTGTAAAGTTGGACCTAGAGTTACCTGCAAGGAATTATTCAAAGAACAGAAAATCCTCACCATTCCGTCTCTTTTTATACTTGAAACTGTATGTTTGCTTCATAAAAACAAAACTACATATAACATTATTCAAGGAACCACCCGCCAAAATAATAACCTAAGGCTACCCATTCCAACCTCAAATTTAATTAAGAATTCAATTATCTATAATGCTGCTAAACTATATAACCATCTCCCGACCAGTATCAAAGCCATTGATTCCAATCATTTATTTAGGAGGTCTGTAAAACATATACTTATAGACGAGGTGTTTTATGATGTTCAAGATTTCCTCAATAAAAATACGAGATGATAATTTTTAAAAAATTTAAAATTCTGTTTTTATACATATCTGTTATCCTTGCGTATGTGAATGTTTATGTATAGGTATTTATAAACTTATGTGACATGTATTTGATATAGACATAATTATTTTTTTTTTTTACTAGGCTTTGTCAATAGGATCCTCATCTTCCGACAATAAAGCATATTTTGATTGATTGATTGATTGATCAGTTAAATGTCGAATTTAAAAAAAACAAACTTTAACCTCAAATCTCGAGATCACTTTTGTTGCATGAGAACTGTCATAATGATTTGCGGTGTCAATGCTCGTTCTTCATCGAAAGGATGGTTCGTTCAGGAAATTTGAAAGTTACAAATACATTAAAAAGTAGCTAATATGCGGATTTTTTCTATGAGTTGATCAAGTGACGAAGTTTCCATTATTTCTCAATGGCTTATACCAAGCTAGAATCTCTATTTTTGAGGAGAACGGTATTAAATGCTTCCAAACATGGATTATGGTGGGGGTTGTTTCCGATGAATGTGACGTCAGTGGCACATTTTCAAATGAGATATTCTTTCAAAATTAAAATAATATAGTGGAACTCTTTGTTAAATGGACGTTTCAGACTAGAATCTATCGATTTGAAAGAGTTTAGCAATTTATTTTTCGTAAATGTAAAGGTCCATTAATAATCTCAATAATACATGAAGAAAAGAGTCGTCCTGGGATCTTCCTATTGAAAAAATTAATCGTCATTTGTTCGTAATTCGGTACGATTTTAGTCAGGCTGCCTGCCATATGTTTTGTAATGAAATAACGGAAATAAAATACTCGGAAATTCATTGGCATACCGTTAGGATAGGATAATAATGGATGGGTTGAAAATTATGGTAGTTATTAAAAAACTATCCCACAATCCCACAATTTTTCGAATAGAATAAAATAGTAATGGATAGTGAAAAAATATGTCTACTATTATGAATATATATTACATAACCAAACCTGAAAATAGTGAACAGTGCAATGAATGTTTAATTCTTAAATTGGAAGGCACAGTAAGAGACCAATCGACAGGGCTAGTTACTAATAGAAATTGGCGGATTTTCGACTGCAATGGCAATGGCATTAAGATTTGGTACGTTACTCCGTCTGGTTATTTTTGAGGATAGAAATTTGAAACCTATATAAAGCGAGACAACTTCGAAAATATTGATAACGGATTAGTCCATAATTTGCTGCCTTTTTGTCGCTAATAAGTTGAGGAGAAAATAAATGTGTCGCTCTTTCATTTTCAAAAATATGCGATAACTTCATATGAAGTTAGCAAAACAACTGCCTGCGTAATTTTTAATTTTTCACAGTTCTGAAGTTTCCGTAATTTGCCACCTTTTTGTCGCTAATTAGTTACGGGAAAAAATGTATAGTTTTATTTTTTCAAAACATGCGTTGTTTTGCTAACTAATATGAACTTAGCAAAACCACTTCCGTAATTTCTATTTTTTCACAGGTCTGAAGTATCCATAATTTGCCGCATTTTTGTCGCTGATTAGTTGAAGAGAAAAAAAAGTTGTCTATCTTTTTTTTAAAATATGCAATGTTCAATAAATACACATGGATGGAGAAAAACAACTTTCGTAATGTTTTTCTTCCGTCAAATTCAAAATATTCATTAATCTCCACTTTAATGTTGCAAAAGTGTTATTTCGTGGCTACAAAACAAAAGTGAAATTATTCATAGGTTTCTGGATACGAAAACAAGAATTATCTTCACTCCCTAGACATCCTCGTATTCTATTTTTCTTAAAATAACCTACAATACCATAAAACGTATTTATTTCTGAATCTTTCATACTAAGAATAAAAACAGAATGGTGAAACCTCAAAAGTACTCACATGGGAATTAATTTTATTCAAAATTATGAATACATAATGATTACATACCGGAGTGAAACTAGCAAGACGGCACCGCCAGCAAGAGGCAGCGCTATGCTTCGATAAAATCGTACTCGGTGTCGCGGCAGCGTATGGGTATTCATTTCATCATGTTTATTTTCGTTCCTGTTCGTGAAATATTTTCATATAAACATGCAAGAAAGAAGAAAACCTATTTTTCTTCAAAGCACAGTAGCTACAGAGGAAACCATGTACCCTTCATCGAACTAATGAAAATTAATCAATTTTGGTCTCACTTGAATAATGTTGAGACTTTATTTCATTGAAAAATTATCCATTCAAACCCATTCCATCCCGTGGAAATAACGAAATGAATGTTTTTGGATATATTATTATTATTTTGTTGTTTTTTTTTTCGAAGAAAATTGAAAAAAGTGTGGAATAATTTTAATGTGAAAATTGATTTTGTATATAGTATCCATTTGACCCCCTTCCGACCCTCCATAAATACCATTATACTTCATAATTTTGAATGAAAGTTAATTTCAATGTGAGTACTTTTGAGGTATCACCATTCTGTTTTTATTAGTATGAAAGATTCAGAAATAAATATTTTTTATAGTATTGTTGGTTATTTTGAGGAAAATGGTATAGAATACGAGGATGACTAGAGAATGGAGGGAATTCGTGATAAATGAATATTTTGAATTCGATGAAATATAAACATTACGAAAGTTATTTCTCAACATCCATGTGTATTTATTAAACATCGCATTTTTTTTCTCCGCAACTAATTCGATTGTTGCTTTGTTTCTGGATCGTAGAAATGTACCCAAGTCTCATCCATAGTAACAATTCGGTTTAAGAAGTCTACATCGTTTTCAAATCGAGCACAGATCGAACGCGATGCTACTATCCTTGCACGCTTTTGGTCAACATTCAAACATTTGGGGATCCATTTTGCAGCAATTTTTCTCATGTCCAAATTGACGTGAACTATATGATGAAAGCGTTCGTATGAAATATTCAGTGATTCAGATATCCGTTTTAGCCCAATTCGACGGTCTGTTAAAATCATGTCATGAACTGCATCGATATTTTCGGGGACTGACACAGAAACTGGCCTTCCCGATCGGTCATCATCTTCAATGGAAAATTTACCTCTTTTGAGCTTGCAGTCCAATTTTTCACGGTCGCACACGAAGGACATTGATCACCAAGGGTATTAAGCATATCTTCATAAATCTGCTTACCTCTTAACCCTTTTAAATACAGGTACTTGATGATGGCTCGATACTCCAATTTTTCGATTTTCACAATTTCGGTGGACATATTTTTTCTTTTAATTTATTGCATAAGTCTGGTTTACTTTTTTGACGTCAAACTTTACACTGACACTTCTAATAAGTTATTGTTCGTTGCTATGGTAACGCAATATTTTGTTTATGCAGGGAACTGGTCTAGGCTAACTAGATATCAATACATCCTCGTAAATTACATCTACTTATAAATCCTCATACATCCTTCCAAAAAGTGTATGTGCCAGGGATTACGTACGTGTAGGTTACAGACTTTCCACGTAGATCCTTATAAATTCTCATAATTTGTCTATATATTTTCATGAGATTTCACTTGATATTTTTGGCAGGTATACGTACAATTCATACTTCTGTATGTATAGGATGACAAAACAAATCAGCAACTGTTGATTTAGCCGAGAATAAAATATATGAACAATAAGTAAATGCCAACGTGTCTCTTATCGTTACTTTGTATGACATTTTCATTGTATACTACTTTTTTGACAACTTTTGTAGTAACGGACATACAGCTGGTCGCTCCTTTTAATATATTACCTTGTGTATCTCAAAAACTGTTCATAGCAAAACCAATACTGTTTGACATTATAAAAGTGTACTCAAACTAAGAGTAATAACAAAAATTGGAAAATTTCAGGAACGAAATTTTTAATTACATGGTGAAGTATGAACTAAACGCATTTTCGCAAGTTTTGTCATCACCTAGCGTTTGTGTCACACTGTATATCAATTTTGGACAAGCAGTGCATGCTGAATCGTTCGTAGTCAAGTATCCCTAAAGCTCGAAATATAATATACCAAATGTCACCTCAAAAACTGTGACTTTTTGATTCACCTAGTACAAAATTTGACTTTGTCGATTTTGACATATTCAAACGATGGACATTTCAGTGTGTTAGTTGGTTTAATTACATCTTCATTTTATAGTGTCGAATAAAAATTTAATTTTGAATAATGCACCACGTATCTAACAATTTTTTCATTAAAAACCAGTCTAAAACTATTGCTTTTTGGGTAAGCAATATGTGTCGTGCAAAACTCTTTCATTCAAGATGTTTTCTTCCAAGCAATGTTACTTTAAAGAAATGGCCATTTTCCAACTTCAACGCCCTGTATCTCGAAAACTAGTCATAGGATTGAGTTGGACCCATGAACACTCTTGTTCAGGTGGTCATATTCTACAACACACCAAACATTCAGGAAAATTAACCGGTGACAATTTTTCCATAAGGCCTGGCCTGGCCTGGCCTGGCCTGGCCTGGCCTGGCCTGGCCCTTTACACAAAATCAGAATGAATGTACTTATTCAGTGCGGGTTCCTTTAAGTGAATTTTCCGGCTGTTGTTTCAGACATTTTATTCAAAATTTTACCTGATTAGCTTGAGTTCTTGCAATGTGAGATCGCAAAGATTGACCTTCTTTTTTTCCGATTGGGAAACTACTTGTCCTGCCAGGTGGTGAGCTCCTCTGAAGGGGACACCTTTTCTCACCAAGTAATAAGCGACATCGGTGGCTAGCATTTCCAAACTTAGGGCAGATCGACACTTTTCTTCGTTAACTTTCAGCGTTTCCAATGTGCCTGCAGCCACATCTAGTATGGACTTCAACTTGTCGAAGGTCCTGAACATCGAATCCTTGTCACTTTGCAGATCTTTGTTATAAGTCGAGGGTAAACTTTTCAAAACCAACACAAACGTGCAACACTGGAAAAAAATCTCTTGATAAAATTATAGAGCGACGTTCTTGATTCAACGTGGGATCAGATTTATTTGTGTAATGTAATTTGTTGTTCCCTATAATTCGTCAGATATGTCGAAATGTTTGAGATAAAAGCTGGCGGAACATCTGATACATACAAATCTTTCATAACAACTTGAATATCCTGCTACACCGAGAACTAACCACGAACAACAAAGAACCTAGAGAAGCAAAACAAAATAGCCCTGATCCAGCGCGGACAAGAAAAAATCCCATTACACATAATGAGAATTAGCCATAGAAGTCTAGAACTTTTCCTAAAACAGGAAAAAGGGAGACAACCCACCCCAAATCCCAACGACCAATTAGACTCACATCATTCGTTCTGAAACGTGAAGAAAGCAACTGATAACAATTTCACATCAGAAATCCTGGAACGGACGCCCCTGCATCCCTCTCAGCATGCATACCAAACAGGCAAATCAACGGAGACCGATGAAATCCAGGATGCACTGGAGTAAAGACACGGTAGTATGTGCCTTCCTTAACATAGAAGGGGCATTTGACGACACACCACACGGAGCAGTAGAAGACAAAGAAGAAGACAATACGACAGCTAGATGGATGTCGCAATTGCTGTCTACAAGAATAGCACAAGACGCTATCACCTTCTGCACAAACAGAAGTTGCCCACGTTGGGGAGTGGCCTAAGTTGATCTACTCCTCTGCGGTTTGACCGAGATCAGTATATCGTGTCAATGCTATGCAGATGACATAGTCATAATCGATATAGTTCAGAGAGTTCTAGACTACACTGAAGAATGGTGTCGATAGATGGGACTCATCGTCAACCCCACCAAGACTACCTTAGTTGCCTTTACAAGGAAAAGAAACATTAACTTCAAAACCATCGAACCAGAAGGAAAAGTTATTGATGGAAACCAGAAGTCGAATATTTGGGACTAATACTAGATAATAAAATCATCTGGAATAATCACGAAAAGGAAGTTACCAACAAAGCCCTAATGATGTGCAGAAACTTTGCGGGAAAAAACTGTGGATGTAACCCAAAGACCATGCAGTGGATGTACACCAACCATCACTCACGGGTTGGCAGAACTATGCTAGCTAGTACAAATCTATCGAAAATCCAAAGACTAGCCTGTGTATAAATAACAGTTGCAATATGAGAACGTGCCCAACGGCCGCTATGGAAGTAATCCTAAGCCTTACTCCCCTCCATATAGCAGTGGGGAGTAAAACGATGAAGACAACATACAGAATTACCAGAGAGGGAACTACCGAACGCAAGTTCCGACTCCTCCCTGGAAATCACCAGACCTGGGATATGCCCCAAGATGTGATTGTTAAAATTGTTAAAATTGTTATTTCCGTCAACCGATTGCACCCCTACGCGCAACCCTCGGAATTCTTCGAGAGACTTGTGTGAGCTAGGGAAGACGAAGCCCTTACCTTTTAACGTGTGATGCCATGCACGTGTGATGACAAAATAGTTTAACTTTGTGAAAGAATTTAACACAAAACTAAGAAGCAAAAGTGAATGGGACAAAGGCACCATCCCAAGACTCAAGAGAAGTGGCCGGTATTGATCGGCTTCTAGTTGAGGGGCCAAGAAGTGGTCCTCCCGAAGTTGCGTGTGCTGAGCCTTCAGAACCGTTCTCGTGAACAGGTGTAAGCACCTGGAAACGGCAGAAGAGTCAGGAAGATGGTTCCTTACCTTCATGGGTAGCCAGGCCTTGGAGGTGCAGGGCATGATGCTATACTACGAGGTTTGTGACCCTGACAGTACGCAGAGTGCCACTGGGGTATAAACCAGGCTTCTCCGGGCAGAGCAACGGTCCCTCGAATAAGACAGGAAAAGGACCACCTTCATCCAAGTGAAAGGACACAAAGGAGATGTTGAAGGTAGGTCAAATCAATCTGCAGCACAGTATGGATGCATCCTAACTGGTAAGTCTGAGATAGTTTTAGTACAGTAACAGTACGTTTACAGCAAGAACTTGGGATTTAAGAAAAAAAGGCTACCAGCTACTTGTGGGCAGAGGCAGACGGAGAGGAAGTACCAAAGACGGCGATCCTGGCGCCCAGAGACCACGAAGTGGTCCATGTGCCGTAGCTGTGTACCAGAAACGCTACAGTTGCCGTCTTAGAAGTCAAGGTGAGAGTAATCAAACAGGGTTATAGTGGAAAGCGTGTATCTACCGTAAGATGATGCGCACTTGCCTTCAACTGAGGACTTATTGAAGATAGTAAGGAAAATGGTCTATTTTGGTTTGAACACTTTATCTAGGTGTGGGTGAAACTGCACAGAACATGCATTCAATGGTGTAGTTTACCTTTAGACCAAGCTATACAGTGAGGACCAAAAGTCCGTCGCCCCCCCTGTAACTTCTTTATTCTACATATTACAAAAAAATGTTAAATACATAAGTTGTAGGGTTTCATTCGATCTCTTTAATGGTTTAAGTTTCATTCATACAGAGTGTCTCAAAAAAGCACGGTGACTTAGAAGTTAATTTTTTTAAATGGGACACCCTGTATTTCATTGCATTATTACATTCTACGTTGAATTCTGAACAAGTTTGATAAATGGTTTTCTATCAAAAAAGTTAATAGTTTTGGACTTGTAAATAATTATTTCGACTCCTTTTGCGCCAGTTCACGAATAAATTAATGAGGTAGGCTATGCACGCTAGGCGCGTTCATTTTATCCATGACAACGAAAACAAAATCTTATCTATTTTTGCCAAATGTCATTGACATTTTGTAGGTTTTCAAAACTTTGTTTCAAACGGTTTTCAATTTCTCTTGTTGATTAATATGGCTCGTTCAGTAGCAGACAAAGTTGAAGCCGTTATCATATTTGGTGAAGCTAACCGAAATTACCACGCTGCTATTCGCATTTTCAATGAACGGTTTCCAGAACGTCCGATGTGTCGAAAATATCTGCAGAAATTGGTGGCAAAATTTAACCAAACTGGCACCGTGAAAGATGCTCCGAGATCTGGGAGGCCGAAAATAATTACGGAAGATGTTGAAATTCAAGTACTAGCCGAAATGGTAAATAACCCACAACAATCAACTAAGCAAGGAGCTGAGACATGTGATGTTTCTAAAACATCAGTAAAGAGGGTTTTAAAACAAAATAAATTTCATCCTTACAAAATAAAAATTTTGCATCAATTGGTTGAAGATGATCCAGACCGGCGACTTGAATTTTGCGAGACCATGGCAGAAAGAATTGTTGCAAATCGACTTTATTTGCAACACATCTGCTTTAGTGATGAAAGCACTTTTTACCTAAATGGAAATGTGAATACCCAGAATTGTAGATATTGGAGTGATGAGAATCCCCATGAATTCCGCGAGGGGCATACTCAATTTCCCCAGAAAATTAATGTTTGGGCTGGTATTTTAGGTAACCACATTGTAGGTCCCATATTCTTGGAAGAAAATTTAAATGGTCCCAGATACCTCCAAATGCTGCAAGACACAATAAGTCCCAGTATCGATGAGATCGTTGCGCAAAACCCACATGAATTTTACTTGGATGTAACATTTCAGCAAGATGGAGCGCCACCACACTATTTTCGGGAGGTGAGAAATTACTTAGATGAAAGGTATCCAGGTAGGTGGATTGGACGTCGAGGTACAACACAGTGGCCAGCTCGCTCACCGGACCTCTCTCCGCTTGATTTCTTTCTCTGGGGCTATGTGAAATCCGTAGTTTTTAAGACAGTTTGTGGGTCGTTAGATGAACTGCGCCGTCGAATTATTGAAGTGTGTTCAGAAATAACACCTCAAACCTTGATTAATGTTAGGGAAGAGTTTACAACCCGACTATTTATGTGTCAAGAAATGCATGGTGGACATGTCGAACATCTTTTGAAATAGATAAAAACTCACCGTTTTTAGTTATAAATTAAAATATCTATTCAGTTTTTAATGCTTCTTGATCTGTATTTATGGACTACCTTATTTGTTAATAAAATGTTTCAACTTCATTTGTATAGTTTTTCGTGAGATTCAACAACTCTAACAATTGTAAAATGGTACGACGAGGTAAGTTACACATGGTGCCATCAGCAGTTTGCAACATTGGATAGCTTTCAAAAAGTTAGGATAGGAAAGTGGAATACATTGTGATCCATTTGTTACGATTTTCTCATTGAACTGGCGCAAAAGTAGTCGAAATAATTATTTACAAGTGTTCATAAGTCCAAAACTATTAACTTTTTTGATAGAAAACCATTTATCAAACTTGTTCAGAATTCAACGTAGAATGTAATAATGCAATGAAATACAGGGTGTCCCATTTAAAAAAATTAACTTCAAATTAAAGTCACCGTGCTTTTTTGAGACACTCTGTATGAATGAAACTTAAACCATTAAAGAGATCGAATGAAACCCTACAACTTATGTATTCAACATTTTTTTGTAATATGTAGAATAAAGAAGTTACAGGGGGGGCGACGGACTTTTGGTCCTCACTGTATATATATTTCCCACCACTCATGTGAAAATTCAAAATATACAAATTGTAGATATTGATCTCTACTTCCATATGCCGTCCATATGCCAGAATTTGAATAAGATGATTTCCCTTGAATCGGCGCATTAAGAAAGATTTGCTATAAATTGTTTATAACGTGATTGTGCAAAAACTACGCATCGGGTAGAAACCATCTTGCGCACAGTTGAACCACATGTTATTATGTATCAGTTTCCGCAATATTGCGGATTTTCTCAGTGAAAAATGCACCGATCTGTGCGTATAAAAACCCGTTTTGTAGGTTTTATAAATTTCTACAAAAGTTCCATTGACTGTAAAACGATTCCTTGAATAATCTTTGAGATATTTTGCAATTTTGCTGGGGCGAAAACCGGGGTTTTCATTCACGAACTATCTCATAAAAAGAAAAATAGTATAGGCCGCTTTCGCCTTTTATTTTGTGTGAAAAGATCCTCTATTTTTATCTACATCTTGGCCTACTTCTGGTTGTGGTTTAAACTCATAAATACTTTATAAAAACTCATAACTGTGCTGAAAATTTGAGAATGAATATGATTCAATAAAATTTCAGGTTATTAGAATAGTTTCAGGGCCCGTGTATACCTAAATCGCTCAATAATTATTGTATAAGTGTTTACCTCTCCGAACATGCTTCCGCCTATACCTCTTATGAGTTCTAAGCTATCTGGATTCCTTTTTTGAGGCATCAAACTACTTCCTGTTGAATAAGCGTCAGAGAGGTTGACGAAACCAAATTCTTTAGAACTGAACAAAATCAGGTCCTCTGCCAGTCTGCTGAGGTGGATTCCAACCATGGATGCCCAAAATAAAAATTCAGCTAAAAAAGAACCTCTATTATTAGGAGTCCAAAAAAATGTTTGAATGACTAATCGATATTTATTGTTACAGAGATCAATATTTCTCAACAATATCTATTGATGCTATAATCTAATCAGACCAGACTTGTGCAATGATTCATTATCATAATTTTGGGACGCTATACCGTTAAATTTTTTTATAAATTCTTTTTATAAAATATAATCTTGTGCAAAACTGATATCTCGTACAAAGACATGAAAAGACAAATTTTTTTCGAGAATAGTGCGCTTTGTGGATTCGAAAGTGACGGCATTGATACAGGAATCATACTCGAAACAATTGGTAAGGAGGCCGTACTCCAGAAAAGACGATCAGAGGGATTGATCCAAGAAGGAGAAGACCCCAAACCTTTTTATTCGATGTTTGTGTTATTGACTTGAGTTCGATAATGATAAACTTGACGAGAAGGCACAATCCTTGGAAGATAAACTTCAAGAAAATTCAAGGAGCCTGGAGGAAAAGCTTCGAAAAATTCGGTGATTTCAAAAGAAGAACTTCTTTCTCCTTCATTGACAGAAGATATTATTTCATGGACAAAGTTTCAGAAGATTAGAAGAAAGAATGGCAACCTTTGAGACAGAGATGAATAAAATCAAAGATAAAATCGAGGCAGAAATGGATAAAATAAAGAAAACAATGACTGATGAAATCAAAGGCAGAATCGAGGCAGAAATCCTCAAAATAAATGAAAAACCAAATTAATACTGGGCATACCACAGAAACGGAACAAAATTTTAATGCTGGACCAAAATTCGAACTTGGATGGAGTTCAAAAGGGTATGAAAATGTCAGGATTAGTTCTGAAACAGTGAAGCTTTCCATGAAGCTTCCTCAGTTTGACGGAAAAACTCCATGGGCAAATTATTTCCGACAATTTGAAGCTGCGGCCGAAGCAAACTGAAGGAATGCAGGGGAAAGAGCTGTTGAGCTATTTTACAAACTCTCACGGCCCAAAAACAGCAGGACTATCAACAGCTGATGAAAAATCAAGAACTACTGTATAGACAGGCCCATCTAGAACACTTATACCATTGACAGCTAAAGATCCACTGCCAGAAATCGGGCGAATCGTTGCAGAAGTTTCAAGCTGACATTGCACGCTTGGTTCGTTTTGCAAATCTAGCAACGCCAGAAAATATTATGGAACGACTAGCGGTTCAGGCATTCTTGAATATACTCTGCAATCAATAAAGCAGGAAAGCGTTGACACTAGCTGATCCAAAACACATTCTAGACAAACTGGCACGAGGTTTGGAATTTGAAGCACAAGTACAGTCCCGTTGATTGAGGAAGACTCACAGGAGCCTGCTAACTGGTAAGCTGCTATAAGAAAAGTGATGAAGGAAGTGTTATCTGAGAGAAAACAAATAAAATGCTGGAATTGTGACAGAATAGGCAGCGATATGGAAAAAGAAGGAGTTATCGAACAATCCAACAGTCCCTGATCCTCTCGAATCGCCTCGCTTCTGCATAGACTAACGTCAACTAAACGTGATAAATAATGTCAGTTTGAAGACTGGATATTGGCAGGTAGAACTGGCTCCAGACGATAGAAAAAGGACAGCTTTCACCATCGGCTCAGGATTGTGACAGTTCACCATTATGCCATTCGGATCCCGTAATGCTCCTGCCACATTCGAAAGATAACTGAAGACGGTTCATGGAAGACCTGTCTAGTGTAACACGATGACGTAGTTGGCAGATCATTCGACGATCACGTGAAAACTCTGGACGAGGGATTTCTGTGACTAAGAAACTCCGGATTGAAGCTGAGCCCCAAGAAATGCCAGAAAGGAGTACGATAAGCAGTAGATGAACAGAAGGTCAAAGCAGTAAAGGAGCGGTCCGTTCCAGAAGATATATACACCAGCTCCGGAGTTTCCTTGGTTTGTGTACCTAGTATCGCCCATATGTAATGTGATTTGCAAAACCACTGACCAGACTCACGGAAGGGCAGACACAGCTCCATTGGTCCGAGGAATGTCAAGACTCGTTCAGAAAGTTGAAAAGAGCTTTGATCAACGCACTTGTTCTCAGCTATCCCCTGCCGAACGGAAGAGTTGTTGCCTGTTATAAAAGGAGTAGAGCAGTCCTACAAATACGTGTACGGAAGAAGATCTATGTTGAGAACTGACCATGCAGCTCTTAAATGGCTTTTACAGTTCAAAAATCCCGAAGGTCAAGTAGCACGCTGGATCGAAAGACTCCAAGAATTCTATTTTGAGAGCCGGTACTAGCTATAAGAATGCAAATGCCCAGATGACTACTCCCATTGCCGACGAGCAGAAGAAAAGGAAGCGACAATTTGTAGAATCACTGCAGTATCCAGATCTTGGTTGATCTTGGTCTGAATCAACTGAAAGAAGAGTTATTGAAGACCGCCGTGGCAGGAAATCGCAGGTTATTCGCCAGCCGTTAAATCCTATTGGGCCAATGAAATTCCCTTGCCCTGGACAAACGGGTCTTGAAACGTGTTAGAGAGAAAGTGTATTGTTTGCAAAAACCCATCACCGTTTCCAACGTCTTGGTAAAAGAGTGGATATTTCGATTCGGTGTTCTATCGGAGCTGCACACGGATCAAGGCAGAAACTTCGAGTCCAACCAGAAAATGTGCCAAATACTAAAGATCCGCAAGGCGAGAACTACGGCCTACGATGAAACAATGCAGCATTTACAATACGATCAGCCGCCACATGTACAAGAGTGTCTGACCATCAAAGAGACTGGGTGCACGTATCTCAATTTGTCCCTGATGGCCAAATGGGCCGAGAGCTGCGACTTCCTGTGACCTGAAGTTTGGGATGCCACCAGGACAGGACACTGCGGGAGAGGACTATGTCAACAAACTTCGGCATGAAGGAGTCCGTTTGGGCCAGCAACAGAATGAATGAGACCTATGACAACGCTGGAGGATTTCCGACTGGTGACCTAGTTCCGATGTATAACCCTAAGCTATCACCAAAGTTGTGGTACTCGTGACAAGGTCCGTACAAAATCATGAAGAGGATAAACGACCATCGAACCTTCAAGCCACCCTGAGAAGAGCCCAGGGTCTCCCGTTCAAATAGGTTGCTCCTTACGCCGGAAATCAGGACTCACATTCTAAGACTACTGGAGGAAGAGGGACAGAAAGTTCTACAAGGGGTAACTCGAGAGGAGATCTTTTCAAGGTACCTGCTGACTACGCGCTAGCTCAATGTGTGGCCTAAGATCTTCGGATATCCAAGGGCATTGCTTTAGTGGTTTCCAAAAAGTTTGGTCAACTCCAAGAACTTCGAGACCGGAACCCAAAGAAATACCAGAAAAACATCTTCTATGTAGTTATCAAGGCGCAATCTTTAGATGAACCGTCCTATGAAGATGTCTTGAAGACCTCCACCAGATTGAGAGATACGATGCTGGACCAAAATCCGTGGACTGTGGAGTGTTACTTCCATTTAACTTCACGTTGCAGATATGGAGAAATCGGGAAGGTATCGACACACGCCAAAGATGATATTTTGGGACGAAACATCTTCAAGAAGATGGAATTACCACCTCTACATATTTCATTATTCCTTACCTGTAATCCAACACATGTGCTATTCGAAATGGGAATTGTCACTTTATAATTTGATGATATATTATGATCCAAGTGAATAAGTCAGCCTTCAAAGCGGAGTGTCATAAAATTCGTAAGTGCTTTAAAGGCACTCAAACACGTGTATCATACGCTATTCTTTATTATGCCTCCATCATGATTTCCAAAGCAAAGTTGGAAATGTTTTTTAGGGCAGGAAAATGTTCCTTATATTTAATTACATCAAATCAAGTAGGTAATGACATATGATTCCACATATTGTTGACATAGAGACTTATTTGATAGTTCATATGATAAAACTGAGAACCTAATATCATCCACATTTCTCAACGGAGTCAAGATAGTAGCTAATATCAGAATACATACCAATAAAGTCCCTGTCACTAACAGCTTGCATACTATTTGGGGATATTTCATCAAAGTTCAGAGATTTGGCTAGGCTCAATCGGTCGATGTTGAACGGGTTTCCAGCTAAAGCACCACTTCCCAAAGGCATTACACTAAATTTCTTCCGGATGGAATCCAGTTTGTCATTGTCGTTTTTCAGACTCCAAGCATGACTGAAATTTCATCCCAAGTATTATTGACGTTAGCTCATTTCTTTAAAACTTCAAGAAAGAATATGTTTTTCAGGTGAATATCTACCTATGTATTCAACCTTGTAATCAGTATGTCAGTCCCTTATTGAATTTTTCAATGGCAAGAAGTTTTTTTTAGCTGAAGAATGCATCTGAAGACGAATAGCGAGAGGAGATAGCGGAGCGAATATCATTTTAAAATTCAAAACTTTTGAACGAAACTAACCTCAACAAAAAATGACTCCATCTGACGGGTTGGGCTCTCTGCAGATGTGTATATCCCGGCATGATTACGTTTATTTCTTGCGAAGCTCTGGATACCATCTTGCTAATCAAATTCTTCAGACCTTCATCTAGTGTCGTCATATTCGATAATAACCATAATTTCATATCCGTAGCCACCTGGTCATTTCTACTCCTGCCAACATGAAGTTTTGTAGCGGGTTCTCCGATAATTTCCTTCAAATAATAATAAAAGTAGTAATAAAAACCCTTCCTGGCAAACAGTCACATCAGTATACTCATATGCATGTGAGTGTGGGCTATTTTCATTTTAGACCAAGCTATAGAGATTCTTTCCCCCACAAAATAAAAGACGCAAATGGCCTATACTAATTTTTATAAGATAATTCGTTAGTGAAAACTCCAGTTTTCGCCACAGCAAAATCACTTTGTGGAAATTTCAAACAAGCAATAGTTCAATTAAATTACAACGTTTTTGTTTTTTTGGAAATATCTCGAAGACTATTCAAGAAATCGTTTTACAGTCAATGGAACTTTTGTAGAGATTTATAAAACCTACAAAATGGAAAACCTCGAAAAAGAGACCATTTTTCAAAAATTTATAATTTTTGTAAATCTGAACCTGGACAAACAATATTGCAGAAACTGATAGATAATAATATGTGCGTAAGATGTTTTCTGTCCGATGAGTAGTTTTTGCACAATCGCGTTATAAACAATTTAAGGGCACATCTTGCAGGATACGCCGATTTAAAGGAAATCGTTGTATTTAAATTCTGTAAACGGCATCTGAAAGTATAGATCAATATCTACAATTTGTTCACTTTGGATTTTCACCTGAGAGGAGGGAAATGTGGTGAAAATGTCATTAAAAGTTGATCAAAGTGCGTCCGAAGTCACCCGAAGTCGCACTGAAGTTAACTCGAGTTGAGTTCGGGCAACTTCGGGTGCACTTTGAATCATGTAGAGTAACTTCAGTGACATTTTCAACACATTTTACACCTCTCAGGAGGAAATCCAAAATATACAAATTGTAGATTTTGATCTCTACTTCCAAATGCCGTTTTGAAGATAAACACCTGGTTATATTATTATGTTTATTATTTAGCATAACAATAACCATTTACAGTCACTTACATCTCGTGGTTCATGCAACACCAATTTTTGTAACAACTTTGTATATCACCAATGTGAATGTGCCACTGTAAGGCCTGTTCACTATAAAAGGAGAATAATATAACCCCATGGTTATGTGACCAGGAATACACTTATGTAACATACACAATTTGAATAAGATGATTTTCCTTAAATCAGCGCAATTAGAAATTTTTGCCCTAAAATTGACTATAACGTGATTGTGCAAAAATTACAAATCGGACAGAAACCATATTGCGTATAGTTGAACCACATGTTATTATCTATCAGTTTCCGCAATATTGTTTGTCAGATACCGAACTGCTGGGGCGAGAACTGAGGTTTTCATTACCGAACTGTCTTTTAACAAGTAGAGTCCGTTTGCGTCTTTCATTTTGTGTGATGTTATTAAATAAAAAAAGTTAAGAGCCTCTTGTTTTTATCTTATCTACAGCTTGGCCTATTTGCCAAGGCACTCCGTTCAGATTTATAAAAATTATGAATTTTTCGAAAATGGTCTCTTTTTCGAGGTTTTCCCAGATTTTCTCAGTAAAAATGCACCGATCAGGTCATATAAAAAAGTTTCTGTAGGTTTCATAATTCTCTACAAATATTGACTGTAAAACGATTCCTCTAATATTTTTCGAAATATTCGCAAAAAAACGAAAAAGTTGTGATTCTTTTTACTATTTCTTTTTTAAAAAATTCCACAAAGCGATTTTGCTGGGGCGAGAACTGAGGTTTTCATTACCGAACTGTCTTTTAACAAGTAGAGTCCGTTTGCGTCTTTCATTTTGTGTGAAAAGAGCCTCTTGTTTTTATCTTATCTACAGCTTGGCCTATTTGCCTATTCGGTATACTGATGAGCATTCTTTATCAGCTGTATGAAAAAACGAGAAAACCATACAATACCACCTAGGTATTCTGTGTATTCCAAACAAGCACTCTCACTAGGAGTGGCTTTAAGCAATCGCTCTTGCTTTGAAGGATGGATGTGAGCCATAATCGAACCTTATATACCTGAGACCGAAAATGACAAATTTCCGATACGCCATTCGCATTCAGAACCAATGATAGTGATGTCAATATAGGAATGGAACGATCCCAGGTAGCACAGGTTAATGAAATGACGTCCTAATGACGTCTTATTAAAGTCCCCTTTGGTCCGTGACGTCCTCGACCACAATGAGACCTCAAAATGACGTCTTATTTCATGACGTCAAATTAACGTATTTCGTGGAGGTCATACCCACACACCCTGAAGTCATCTTAAAGACGTCTTCAAGTCGTCCACCCTAAGATGTTCGGGACGTCTCCAAGACGTCCAGTAAAATCTTAAAGGCGTCCAAAAGACGTCGTTAAGACGTACATTGTTACAAAACGGGACGTCTTAAACACGTCTTCAAGATGTCCATGTGGACATAATCAGGACGTCTCACGAATGTCTAATTTGGGCATGAATGGACCCTTTTCTGGACATTAAAGAGATTTTATTTAATATTCAGTATTTTGCAGGTTTGAAATGAAATTGAAAAAACAAAATAGTAGGAATTTTATTGAATTATATTCTATAACTTTTTGTATTATCTATAACTTTTTGTTTTTACTATACATCCTACGATCTCCTGCTGTCGTCAGCCACGACTGAAAATGTTCCTCTCAGTTTCCTTCCGATAGGTAAAAACTTTTGTCTTCTCACTGGCACCTAGAACAATAATAGACATTGATTAATTATAAAAAAATATAGTTAATTTTTCGGATTTTAAGAATTTTTATCTCTCGACAAAAAAAACTGTATCACCTATAGCTGATAACAGTTTTGCAGTTGGATAAGTTTTTTTGCTGGTAGGATGTACAAAACCAATAAATACAAGTGGAATCATAATAAAACCAACAATATTATATGCGTGCCTAAAGACATGACAATTTTCGTCCATGTTGGCGAAGGCATTTCAACCGAAGTCGGTATGGCGGATAGCGTGGGAAGTCTTGCAAACAGAATGTCACCCCTTGAAAATATCAGAGTATGAGTGAAGATGAATTGATCAGTACATTCCTTATAACCAAATTTTTGAGCAATTGGCATCAGCAATAACTGAGTTAGTAAATTTTCATTCTCATTAAAAAAAAACACGAAAACTTATTTTCTCAAAATAATGTGCAGAATCAGGAAGCTTGGTGAATCATTGAAAATATTATAATTTTCACTGTCTATACCTGTCACTTCATTATTTACAATAAAAAAACATCACCTTCTGCACCCGTCAATTCTTCTTCACTCCTCTGATATTTTCAAGGTGTGACATTCTGTTTGCAATACTTCCCACGCTATCCGCCATCCGCCATCACGATTGAACTGCCTCTGTCAACATGGACGAAAATTGTCATGCCTTTTGACACGCATATAATATTTCTGTAGCGCCATTACCAATGAAATAGACTTACCTCGAGTTGAAATATATATAACACAATAACAACTAATAAGTTGATAACACATTTGCCAGACTCAACGAAACGACGAAACTACGAAACACATTACAGAACGGCGCAACAATTAAAAACTGTTGGAATCGTTGGTGAGTGAGGTCGAAAAAGGACGAGGAGTTCCGACGCCCAACGAATCAAATGCTAAGGTAGAAAACTGACACTTGTCAAATTTCACCTATGGAAAGGTCGGATATATTTTTTACTGAAAATACTGCTCATTTTAGATATTCCCATTTGGAAAAAAATCAACATTCTGTACCAATACCAATACCATTGAAGACGTCCGTAAAGGTAAGTCTCTAAGACATCCCGAAACAGACGTCTTTAAGACGTCCATTTTATGCCTCTAGACTTTCAGGCATTATATGGACGTAAACTGTACGTCTTTAAGACGTCCAGTGCTTTGTGGGTAATGACGTCCCTGCGAAGTCAACTACTTGTTATTCGAAAATTGTCGACATAAAGCGTCCGTTACTGAGAATTATTCCAGAATTCGTGATTACAGAAATCTCTAAACCTCTCCTGTTAGCAATTCGGCAAAAATGATTTAGTGCCGGTTGTATGAAGCGTATTGTTACATTGCGTCTACGTCCCGACTGAAATTTGGATGAATAATTGTTATATTGTAACAATTTTGTATGGTTATTCTGTTTACTTAAGGTTAGTCAGGTTACGTTGGCTAGTAATTAACGCATTTTCAACTTAGTTTGCATGAGCTGTCATTTAAACTTCCCACTAATGACGCTAGTACAGTTTCACCTCGTCGAATGTCATTGCCTTAAGTATAAAGCTAAAAATATGTTTCTGGTTTGCTGCTGTGTTGGTTCGTTTGGTTGTTTGGTGCTACATATTTGTGTTTTTTGCTGTTACTTTCTCGGATCAATCAACAAATAATGTCCTACGTACTGGTAGAGTTCTCCAAGAAAGACAAAAGGTGGCTAAAGCTAAGAAAACGGGAAACGTTGTGGCCGCCATTGAAACACCAAAGGAGTTTCGATAAATCGTTATAGAGGCTGAAGAAGATTGGAAGTTCCATTGAACCAGTCGATGTTTGTATGGAACAGGTCAGATTCATGAACAAAAAAACACCGAAAAACTGCGATTCAGGTATAAAGTAGGAGCACCCAGGATTGCTGAAGTAATGAAGTCTTTGTGATATTATTAAACCCAAATTCCTACAAGAGAATACAAATTGGTGATTATTCTTTCACAAAAATAAACTATTTTCTAATATCTATTATATTTCATGCACTGTTAATTTATATTGAATGTTAGTTTACTACAACATCCTGTGATATGTGTTATATTTGAAATTTATTAAATGTAATATTGTATTTCAGTTTATTTTATTCTACTTCCCTAAAACTATCAATTTCCACATGAAAACTAGGGACTGCGGAAGTCCTTCACAAGACGTCATTTATAGTCTTCTTTTCACACGTCAGTTATTTGACCAATTTAGGACGTCATTTTGACCACACCGTGCTACCTGGGGAGTAGTTAGAGAGCCGCGGCTCTAAAACCACGATGAGCAGATATTCGTCTTCCGTTTGGTGAGATGAAAGTCCATCCCTCGAGAACCCCAAATACCAAATATTTTTGAAATCGGGCAGGGCCCACTCCAGTACGAATCGATTTTTCGACGATTTATATGTGTCTTCCGTTATGATAATTTTGTTTAGAAAGTGACTAGTAATCATCTGACAAAGCGGAAGACGATTTGATGAGGCCCACTACTCGAAACGTATTTTTGAAAATTTTTGGATTCAAAATCGATCATCGCAAAAATTCGACGTCTCATATAATACTTATTTTTGTGTCCCTTCACTTTTCTGTGGTCTTTACTTAGAAAAAATCCGAGTGGAAGACTTTTTCAGTAGGGCCCGGCCTTAGGGTTGACCAAATAAACAAATTAAAGAAATCGCGGGAGCGGCTCGGTTTAAAAATCGAAAACTGCACTTGTGTTCAATCTTAGGGTAAAGACATGCTAGAGCAGTTCAACTCGCAGCGCATCTCGCCGTTTCCGTTGCCGAGCAGCAGAGATAAAACAAATCTATGCCGATACATTTTACAAAGCATATCAGAGCCTCGCAACTGGCTGTTCATCTCGCCGGGAATGTGTGCACAAAATAGTTTGTTTTTTCGGGAAGCAGTTGCCTGCAACTCGATCTCTTATTGGCTCTTTGAAGGTCACACTTTCTTGTTACAACCTCTTTTGAGGAAGGACTATTGGGTTATGTCAAAGTTAAACATATTTGTAGTCTTTCGTTCTGTTCCATGCAGTAAAAATCGACTAAAGAGTAGGTACAAATCGTTAAAGTTTTTTAAAATGTGTATAAAATGTTTATTGAGTGATTACATATTTCAATAAAGTTGACATATCATTCGCGGGGAGATAATTAATATAGATTTCCACACGACAGGTGATATGAGAGGCGAGATGCGCGGCGAGTTGAACTGCTCCAGCATGTCTTTTCTCTAAAGGCGTATCCTACATTGGAAGCGGAGTCGATCTTCGATCTGGCCACTAGACCCGACCCGGCCAGACTAGTGCAGATTCGGCGCTCCTACATTCTGCACCTGGTTTTCAGTCAGAAGAAGTGGAAGAACCAGTACTGTGTCAACTCTCGACGAGGAACGTTGTTTGTTACAGATGAAACATGGACGAGAAACTAATTTATTGATTGCATGTTATTGGACAGGAATTTATTATTGAACTCGCGTAAAAGAAAATGGGTTCCTGAGTTCAATGGAGACCACCTCCATTGTAAATTTTACCCAACCTGCCTACCTATTTGTAGACACCCAGGTTGAGTGGAAGGAAGCACTTGTCCGATTCCTCAGACAAAAGCTAACTCTGCCTTTTGGTAGGTATCTGTTTTATTCAATAGTGTTATTGTATTTTTCTTACTTTTTCTTTCTGTCAATGAAAGCGTTTATTGTCATTATCATTAAATATCAGAATGATGGTCGAATCGTTTGATTACATTCTGTCTCACGGAAGTACAAAAACCAAGTTCAATAAAGTATGTTAAAACGCACCACATCGACAAAAGCTTCCATGCAACTGGAAGAAAAAACAAACATGTTTGATTGCTGTCAGACCAGTTCAGACCCGACTCTCTTCCCCGGAACGAGCACTGGCTCCAGTGTAGGAGGGGGACGGTGCGTCAAGTGTTTGTTTTCTTCAGACCGGACCAGACCCGCTCAGACCGGGTCTAGGACATTTGGGCGCGGCCAATTGAGCACGAGTCAACTGGGCGCGACCAACTGGGCGCAGGGACAACTTTACGCAGGGACAACTGGGCGCAGGGACAACTGGGCGCAGGGACGACTGGGCGCCAAAAAAATATCTACTAATCATAATTATTATCATAAATTCATTTTGATTGTGGTATTTTATTAGTCTGATCTAACCTGACCGAACTAACCTAGCTCGCAAGTTGGGAGCTTGGTACTTGAAGAAAAATTCATTTTATTATTATTATTATTAATTTTGTGTTTTTGGCGCCCAGTCGTCCCTGCGCCAGTTGTCCCTGCGCCCAGTTGTCCTTGCGCCCAGTTGTCCTTGCGCCCAGTTGGCCGCGCCCAGTTGGCTCGCGCCCAAATGTCCTAATACCGCTCAGACCGCCTGGTCGGGAGAAATTCCGCTTCCAATGTAGGACCAGACTGAAGGATTCCAAGTTTTGCATGGATCCAGAAAACCTGATTTCCAAAGGGAATACTTTTCACCCCTTTCCAACCTTTTGAATTTTCTCTATTTTCTCTGTTTATTCCTAGTAATCTTTTTCGTTTGAAAATTTTTCTCATTGATAATTCAGTATATAAACTTTAATAAAGTAACCTCAACTAGTAGTTAATGATAACAGGAATATATTTCAAACCCTATATTTGTTAAAGGATTCCTATTCCCTTTCTAAACAAAATTATCAAAACGGAAGACATATAAAGTGTGTTTCACCTCTCATGGACACACCCTCGTATCTTCTGTAATTTTTGACGTAGAACCATGAAATTTCCAGGATCGATGGTACACTGGAAAGAAACTCACTGCACAAAAGGGGTCAACCTACGTGATATACACTGCACGCCAGCAGCGATGAAACCACCCATCACGTATCCAAACAACAACGGAGTTATCATCTTGCTATTAATATGAATGTCAGTCTGACAGACATCATGTCTATCAGACATTATCTATAACTGTTGAAGAATTCACAACAATGGAACTTTTTGTACTCTGTTGGTCCGTGAAATTATCTCAATAAATACTACTCATGCTCACAATACTATCGATGATTCTGTCAGAAATCTTACTCGATCAAATTGCTTTGAGGTAATCAAGCAATTTGATCTCGTTGATTTCTGACAGGATAACTATCGATAGTATTGCGAGCACTCGTGGTATTACCCCCGAAAATTTCATGGTTCTTGGTCAAAAATTACAGAAAATACGAAGGTGTTTCCATGAGAAGTGAAACACACTGTATAAATCGTCGAAAAATGGACTCTCACCAGACCGAATGTAAGACGTATGTGGGTCATCGCGTCTTAGAACCCTCGGCTCTCTAACTAGAGTAGTTAGCCAATGACTTTTAGAGCCGCCTGTCGACAGCATTCGATCTAATTAGCAAGGCGCTACTGATCATCGCGCATTTTAGCCGCCCAGTGGTGATACCGCTTATCGCTAAAGTGGTCAATTTTATAAGGCTGTAAAGAAGCCGTCAAATGATGTTGTTGCTTTCTTGAACCATATAAGTATGGTCAAATCTAACTCGCAAAATATCACGATTTTAAGTGAAAACTTAGTGAATAATAGATTAACTCGTACTTGGTAGTACAGCTTGGCAAATATAGCTGTACCTCTGAGATGCGCAAACGATAAACAGAGAGGGTAAACATCCACTACCAACTTCAAACGGGAAGGACAAGAAAGGACACCGGCTGTTCTACTGCGCGCCCAATATTCAGAGGCACAGCTACATTTGCCAAGCTGTACTTATTCTGTTATTCAGAACTGAACATTTTAAACTCGGCAATTCCAGTTACTGCCTGGGAATAAATACAAACACACATCTAAAACGCCTATTTTACCTTCAATCTTCGCTCATTGGCAGTATGAATATCCTCGTCGCCATTTTTTATTTGGAATTCTCCTCGCTTCCATTCGTTTTTAACCGCATCCAGCCCACTACATATTTCTTCAGTTTCTTTGGTGGTCAACAAATTGATTTTTCTCAGAGCTTCTGCGTAAGCTTTACTGCCATCAATATCCTCCGCATACATGCGACTGTCCAAGGCAATAGAAGAGTTCAATTTTTCCAAGGTAGCAGCAGTAGATTCCGAAAATCTTCCTCCCCAAAGCTTTTCATGTTTCTGAAAATTACGTTTGACTAAAAATACAAGTTCCAAGCAACTTGCTTGTAAAGCGAGTCCAAAATAAGGTTGTTCACAGGGATATCTGAAACGGTAATAGATACAGTTTTGGTTGAATGTTGAAAAAAGTTGCGTATTTGGAAAAATAAAATTTCTAAAATCAAATTATTTTTAAAAAACTGAATTTTACGATGTTTATTTTATTTTCTTCTGTTCTGGTGTTATCGTCAGAGCTGAAACAAGATGAATAGTATATTCTTTAACGAGCGTATAATGATAGCTATTATTCTCGAGGATAAAAATTCGAGAAGATAATAGCTATTATACGCTAGTAGAACACTATACTTTCTCTACTACTATACGATAGAGTTTTAATGAAATCTAAATATTATTTATGAAAATAAGTATATATTATAAAGTAATATAAGATAGAATAACAATTATACATGAATAATCGGTGTTCATTCATGAATGAATAAATGCCTTAATTGAAAATAATTTTTAAAAAAACTTTTTATTTCAAATAATATCATATTTTGGGTTCTGATTTGTGTTTCCTTCCACAATTAATTATCCGAACATTTTTCAATATCATGCATCGTATCAGATCCGCATTCTTGTACCCGCCAATGGAGTGAATAATATGAGCGTTGTATGAGGATTCAAGCATTGAGATTTGGGGGTTTTAAGATGTTCTGAAACAGAATCTGGTGTTATTTTTGCGATAAAAAAATGCCTAGTATGTTTTTCCCAATTTTTCACTTTTCATTTGGTCGTAGTTAGCCGTAGAAAATGGATATACAAAGGTTACGTAAACATAAAGGTATGTATTTCCGAGTACTACAACTTGAGTCAAAGAAAATTTCGAATTATTTCATGCAAAACGAAATATGAGGGTGTGGCTGCTCAAAGTGGGACACACTGTATAGAATACTTGTATTATCGATTTCATTGAAATGGTCACTGTGAAATTATAGTTTATCATTTGTAGAGCTAGACGAACTTTATGGCTATATTCAAACCAAGATTGGGGCAAGGGAAACTCGTCCGCTATTTTGATGTTATGAATTTACATTTTCGCCAGAAATATGAACACCTGCCAAATTTTGAGTTAATTCGAAAACTGCTAGTGAGTCAAATTCCACTTCCAAGATTTGACGCAGACAGACATACAAACAGTCTTACTTGAATAAATGCGCGAAAAATATGCATATTCTCATCATCTACCATATCGATTTTGGAACCACCTTCCCAAATTTGATCAAAAAACACATTTCCGACCCCAAAAACCCCCACATACCAATTTCGAATTGATCGCCCGCCATCTTTTTCCCTTATAAAAATGTCATAAAGCATCCTCACCTGAATGACGATTAACTGTCATATTTTAAGTCCATTGAAAGATTTGATTCTGTCAGAACTTGACTCACAAATTCCAATCAGTTACATTTTTTAGCTTGAATAAAATTCCTGAATGTTGACAAGGGTAATATTCTCAAATGAAAATAGAGAAACAACTCCTAAGTAAATGGAAACAAACCTACAATAAAAATGAATGAATGCGCATTAGCCGGGGAAGTAGTTGTTTCCTGTTAGATATTACAAAAAATAGCTTAATTTTTATCGTAGGTTTGTTTCCATTTCATCATGTTCATAATTTCTTTAAAAATCATCATTCCCGAATGTGTTAGTGACAGAAAATTTTATCGACTGTAGTTTATACAGCTCGACCATGTTCGACTAGTTAATCTCTTGGATGTCAGTCAGTTCATATTTGTTTAAATGAACGGGTACGTCAATAGGACAGCAGCGACAATTTTGTAAGTTGGAGCAATTTGATATTCCACAAGACAACTCAGGGAGTTTCCAATCACGTATAATATCAAAAAATTGAAAATCGAAAATATCGAAATTTTGAACCCAAGTATCCGAATATGAAATTCTGTTAGCTATTTCATACGTCTGAACGTGAATAATGTTCAACCCCTCAATCCGTCCCTGTTTAAATTACGTTCCATCAAGTTAGAATTAGGACCGTGTAGGGGTCACTACTGCACGGATTGAAATATTCGAAGTTTCCTCATGTACCTGGCAGATGGCGCTGAAAATCGGCTCCAATAGATGATACACTGGCGCAGTGTTGCCGATTGGCGGATAATTATCCGATTTGCGGATAATTTGAAGGGTTGGCGGATATTTTGCTCACCCTGTTGGAAATCGGATAAAAAACGGATAATAGGATTTGACTGAATGCAAAATTACGAGCGATTTTCTTAGTAGAAAATGCAAGATTTCATTTTAAATTTGACAACAGCTATATTTCGTGATGGATGAAGCATCGTGGTGAGATTCTGTGTAATGAAGAATCCTTTTGTCGAAAGATAATTTCTATGGTCGAAAGTTATGTCTCTGTCTTTGTCTCTCCCACAGACCATTGCTTAACGAAGCGATGCACAGACCTATCCAGTGATTCAGATTCAGCTATTCACTATCAGATGTCGCGTATAGAGCGGGTCTTCAATGCTACCAAAGATTTTTTAGTTTTAATCGAAGTATTTCAGGTATAATGTTTAATTTTTCTATTAAGGAATAAATATGAAATAACAATAGGTACACGTAACTTTTGTGTTGTTTTTCCAATATTTTTTTTGTATTTCAATGCTACCAAATATTTTTTAGTTTGAATAGAAGCATTTTAGGTAAAATGTTCACTTTTTCTATAAAGAATTATTATTGAATAACAAAATAGGTACCTGTAACTATCTTGTTATTTTTTTCGATATTTTTTAGTGTATTTCAATGCCACCAAAGATTTTTTAGTTTGAATGGAAGTAATATCTGTAAAATGTTACTTTTTATATAAATAAATATGAAATAACTTATTTTTTTCATTATTGCTACAAAATACCTATTCTTGCCTTCTATTTGGTACGAAACCTGAATATATAGCAGTGATTAACTATTTTTGATTGTTTTTAACTTATCGGATAATTTCGGAGAAAATCGGATAATTTCTAGTTCAGAAGAGGATATTTTAATTCTCATCCATTGGCAACACTGCACAGGCGTTATCCTACTAGGTAATCCTCATTCCTCATACAACGATATGAGTTTATACTCTTCAATGTGCTGTCAACTAGTTTTGATAGCGGTACAGTGGTACAGACTACATAGGCAGCAGAAATAAAAAATAAATAACAATTAATTCGTAACTCACCGCCATCACAAACGTATTTTTATCTGCTCACTTTAAACTACCTATCTGTGAACCATGAATTTGAAAATGTGAATCGCTTCACGTTTATGCGATTGTTGTTAATCACTTGTTTGTTCTGTCAAAAATTTGTACAAATCAAAAAGATTATATTACCGCAGAAAATAATGATACGTGACCGTAACACAAGGTCGGTGAAAAACAACTGTTTATTTGGCTCTTGCCAGTGTCGGACCACCAGTTTGCACTGTGCATTGACAAATAATATGGTTCCTTCGGGCTTCGTAGATACGCAGATACCGAATTGAAATCCCAAATCAGTAAACTGAAAAATACATTGCAAGAAAAATTTAAACTATCAAAGAGATATAATTTAACTACTTAATCCTAATGTTCAATAAATAAACGTAAAAAACTTTTTAGAGAAAAGCTTTCATTTAATGCTCTAAAAAGAATAAAATAACATTTAAAGTGAATTAAACCCTCAGATCAATATGTTTACTTATTGATCTGAGATTAAACCCATCATTTTGAACATTATAAAAATTTTCCGCCTACCTCGTATTTACATGTCTGTTTAATGTTCTTCAATGCAATTGAAATCGTTCATTGATAGGGGTCATTAATGAACGATTTGTTATTAATGCATGATTTCGAGAAATCGTCCATTAATGACCTCTATTAATGAACGATTTGTCATTAATTGTCGATTTCTCTATGAATGCATGATTGTTGCATATGCAACCAAACATAAACGAATTCAGATGTTATAGACGCTAAAATGGATATTGACGATACATTTATGTTGCCTGATGTTGTGGAAACTGATGAAGTAGCATCTTTAACTTTATTGCCAGATAAAAATATTGTAACCAACTCATAATAAAATGCGATTAATGATCTCGAGTTAAAATATCTCGATCGTTAATCGCCTTCATTAATACACTACACCTTTTTCATATGTAATTCAGAAAGTATAACTTGTAATTCAGATTAGTAAAATGTAATTCAGAAAACGTAACTTGTAATTCAGAATTGTTAATTGTATTTCAGAAACCGTAACATGTAATTCAGATTAGTAAATTGTATTTCAGAAACCGTAACATGTAATTCAGATTAGCAAGTTGTATTTCAGAAAGTGTAACTTGAATTTCATATTAGTGAATTGTTATTCAGAAAGCGTCAATTGTAATTCAGAAAAGGGGGCTATTATGATAAATAATAACAAATATCTACAAAATAGAGTATGTGGACCTTTTGCATAACTTTACTGACGACAGGGTTGAAAGTGGGTGGGTGAATAATGCGGTTGTACCGTAAAATGACTTCCGGCAAATTAAGGTATTGTAATAAAATAATTTCGCTTTTGTCAAAATGTTGCAAATCACTTTCCTTTACTGTTTGATCAGAAAATTCGACTTCCCGAGAGAGCCAGGGGGTGCATTTAGCAACCCTTATCTTAAAAATTCGAAATATGAATGAAGTCGACGTCGGAGCACCAACAAATTTTGTCAAAATATTGCAAAACACTTCTCCTTTACTGTTTGATCAGAAAATTCGACTTCCCAAGGGAGCCAAGGGGTGTATTTAGCAACCCTTCTTTTAAAAATTCGAAATATGAAAGAAGTCGACGTTGGAGCACCAACAAATTTTGTCAAAATGTTGCAAATCACTTCTCCTATATTGTTCTATCAGAAAATTCGACTTCCCGATGGAGCCAAGGGGTGTAATTAGCAACCCTTCTCTTAAAAATTCGAAATATGAATGAAGTCGACGTCGGAGTACCAACAAATTTTGTCAAAATGTTGCACAACACTTCTCCTTTACTGTTTGATCAGAAAATTCGACTTCACGAGGGAGGGCTGATTTTTCTAATTTAGAGGGGTGTGGAGGGGTAGTTTTTGATTCACAAATTATTTAACCCCATGGAACATATTCAGCAGGTTCACAATAGTTCAGTTCCGTCGAAAAACCTGGAGCAGCAGTTATACTTGAAGCGAAAAAAAAAAAGAAAAATAAAACCGTTGCTGGAACAACCGTTGCTGCTTTCACACCCGTGGTCTTCATTAGTTTTGTTTGTTTGACTTGAGATATGCGTCAATATGCAATGAGGGTCTGTATGGATTTTGAGAAGGATCGGAAATTGCATAACGATTTCCCAGGCAGAAAAAAACACGAATAAAAACCGTACCGATGACTGAAATGAAATTGTTAATAGTGCAATGGATAGAGCTGGAAAATGCAAACAAATCATGTCACTCGAAAATTTCCAAAAAAATGATTGGAAAACTGAGGAAACTTGAAAAATATGAATAAAAAAATTGAAATGTTTTAAAATTCGAAAAATCTCGGAAAAGCTCAAAATTTTCCAAATTTATCAGGATATCTTTTTTGATTGCCTTCAGAAAATCTACAAAACATGTGAATGAATGTTTTTCCATAAAATCAATGTGCCGTGAAATATTCCAAAAAAACGGGGAATCGATAGATCTCCCAAACTATTGAAAAAAATCCAAATTTTTTTTTTTTGCAGCAAATACATTTTGACAAAATCTACCTACTCTT
Source organism: Chrysolina oricalcia (assembly GCA_944452925.2). Classification (NCBI taxonomy): domain Eukaryota; kingdom Metazoa; phylum Arthropoda; class Insecta; order Coleoptera; family Chrysomelidae; genus Chrysolina; species Chrysolina oricalcia. The sequence continues at coordinate 48,466,592 of OX101825.2, read as the reverse complement.
CAAATTTCAGTTTTTAGAATTCGTTAACAGAGCGGGAAAAAAATAAAATCGAAAAAAAAACGGGAAAAAAAGGGAAAAAACGGGATTGTACTAACTGAGTACTACAAAAAACTACGTATGAATTTTTTTATATTTAAAAAAATATATAAAATTTCACGACATTAGCGCCTTCTGGCGGGCCTTTATCTTCCACCTAGTCTTCTGGCAACTTTTTCTCCCCTTATTTGCATAACATCCGATTATTCTGCCAATTTCCAGCCTTGCACCTTATGACTTATTTTACGTAAAAAAATGCATATTTAACCCTCTACCCTCGCGTTATTCTTCCGGGGTGCCTTCTGGCGGCCCGTCTCACGCTATGTTGGTGACAACCGAACCTATAAATGCTAAAATTCACTTTGCACCGAGTCACCCGTATTTCTACGTAGTCAGCTCTCCGTCTAATACGGGTTGTTCTTGGTGTCTGAATTACAGTTGACACTTTCTGAATTACAACTCACGCTTTCTGAATTACATGTCACACTTTCTGATTAACAATTCACTAATCTAAATTACAAGTTACACAATCCGAAATTCAACTTACTAATATGAATTACATGTTACGGTTTCTGAAATAAATTTACTAATCTGAATTACATATTACGGTTTCTGAATTACAATTTACTATTCTGAATTACATGTTACGGTTTCTGAATTACAATTTACTAATCTGAATTACATGTTACGGTTTCTGAATTACAATTTACTATTCTGAATTACAAATTATACTTTCTGAAATACATGTTATACTTTCTGAATTACAATTGAAAAAGGTGTAGTTGATTAAATAACTATTTTTTAATGGCAAAATTCTCTCGAATGTGCCATGAAAATACGAATTTTATACACCAAATACAAACCACATTTTCTGTACAACTGTGAATGTGAATTTACATCGTCTGAAATATATTAAAAATTAATGCTTTCAATAAGTTATCGCTTTCAAACGACTGTTGTCTTGAAAATATTATTCAATGTTTTCAGTAAAATCGTATTCAAAAATTTTTCCTGTCTGAAAAAATAAGTCCAAAATAACTAAATAATACTTCTCTTTTCCATACATGTTACCTTTAATGTTAATACTTTCCCGTCAACAACAAAAATATGTATGTTTCGGATTCAATAAAATTTCTGGGCACATATTTAGATGCAAATTTGAAGTGGAATACACATGTTGATCAGGTGTGTAAAAGACTGAATAGTAGCAATTTTGCAGCTGAAAAATATATTCACACTAGAGCAATTAATCAATGTGTACTATGCTCTCTCATAACCACATATTTCTTATAATATTGTCCTTTGGGGAAGTACGGCCAATGCTCACAGAGTTTTTATCAGTCAAAAAAGACTTATTCGCCTATTCTTCGACTTAGATTACCGAATGACGTGTAGGAATCATTTCAAAAAGTTTAAATTACTGACTGTACCATCGATTTATATTTATAAAATTGTAACATATGTTAAACTCAACATCAAGAGCTTCTCAAAAAATGCTGACTCTCATGACTATGCTACGAGGCATGGTGATTTATTTAGAAGTACAAAGCACCGTACTTCACTTTACGAACGTTGTCCTAAGTATAATGTAATACGATTTTTCAATCATCTCCCCAGTGATATCAAAAATGAAAAAAGTATTAATAAATTCAAAACAAGATTTAAAAAATATTTAGTGGAATCCTGCTTTTATGCCCTTAGTGAGTATTTTGATAATTCATAATTTTGTTGTTTGCTAGTTTGTATGGACGATATATTTAAAGTAATATAAATATTTGTTTATCGTATATAAATGTACCTATATATGTCTGTGTATATACATTTTATGACTTCTCCTATATCATGTGTATGATCTTAAAGGATAAATAAAGATTATTATTATTATTATTACTGAATAAAATCTAGCCAATGCTAATACTATACATTCATCCCTTTCATTTATGTATAAAATGAATAAGTCTGTCTCAAGAAAGTATAAGCATTTACATTAAATTTGTTTTATTCACATCCACCAGTATCTAATATGTTACCGGCCAAATCCAAGTTAATATATGAGAAAACATATTATGACCAATTTGGTGAATGGTGCGACAAGAAACATGTAAAAAAGGTTCCTGAAAATGCTATTTTGAGAAAAAATTAAAAATTATAAAACCTCCTACGTTAAAGAGTGTCAATGTTGAAAAGTACATTGAATGTTAAGGAAAATATTGATGATATAAGGAAGTTTTTGAAATTGGTCCCGCTCATTGAGAACAGAAGCGTCGGATACCGAGGAAATAAATCTAAACTTTTATCAAGGGATGATACCAATAAAGAACCCCGCACCATTCTAATGGAAAATGGGTCCCGGTGAAATTCGATGAATTTTTGATATGATGTGGTTCAAGTCAAGCTGATCAAAAGTGTCCATGGGCCCAACTCAATCCTATGGCTAGTTTTCGAGATACAGGGCGTCAAAGTTGGTAAGTGGCCATTTCTTTAAAGTAGTATTGCTTTCAGGAAAACACATAAAATAAAAATGTATTTTGTGACAGATATTGCTTACCCATACAGCAAAACTTCTAGACTGGTTTTTTGATAAAAAATATTGTTGGATACAGGGTGAGTCCAGCATTATTCTAAATGAAATTCTCAATCAACCCTACGAAGTGAAGATGTGACCAAACCAAGTACCAAGTATCACACTGATATGCTCATCATTTGAACATGTCAAAATTGATAAATTCAACATTTTGTACAGGGTGAGTCAAGATGTGACAATTTTTATGGTGACATTTTGTATTTTTTATTTTATATTTTGAGCTTTAGGCATACTTGACCGCCAACCATTCAACATATTTCTTGAACAAAATTGATATACAGTATGAGACAAACACTAAGTGATGACAAAAATTGCGAAAAGGAGATTTTTTTATAGCTCATCCTGTATTTGATTTGCTGAATTTTTGATATGATGAAGTTCAAGTCAAGCTGATCAATAGTGTTCATGGGCCCAACCTTGAAAAATAAACAGTTTTTTCTTTACCAGGTGTTGAAGGTTTAGAGATAAGACTAACTCAGTTACCCACATATTCCACCGAGCATATAATCATATTTTTTGTTTTCAATTCTCACTTCAAGAGTTTGTTCATTATATACAGGGTGAATCATTTTCAATGACCAATGTTGAAATAACGACGAAAACCAGACACCATTATTGAACTGATCCAACTAAAATAATATTCTGTGATAATTATACTTACTGACTGACCCTTTGATCATTACCAATTGAAAAAAAGTTGTACAAAGAATATTAAAAAATCTGATATATTTCAAGCATTTATACTGATATTTCAATTCAGGAATATTTAAGAAAAAATATTGTCAGAAGTTATTCTCGTATTGTTGGTTTCCTCCTATTATTAATATTCTATGGGTATTTTCCCGGACGTTGCTAATATTATTATTAATAATAATACTCCCTCATGAACACTCGTAGAGCGTACCCTGACCGGGCAGAGGACGGTTATTATTATTATTTTAGCCGTGGCGCTCCGGGACAACTTACTGATTTTTGGTGGCTTATTTACTTTTCAACTGAAGGAAAACCCGGAAAACCTACAGCTCCACCTCGGGTGGTCGGTGTGCACTCCAAGCTAGCACTACACGGTAATGGCATCTAGACAACTCACAATACACTTGATTTCCAACGAGGTATGTGGTCGTCTATCGATAGTTTCGTTGCGATAACATGAAAAATACACTTTTCCCACCACTTTGTTGGAAGTCTGAAGACCCACAGTACCACCCCACCCTCTCAACCCTCTCTCTCTCTTTCTCTTCTCTTTTCCTCTCGCTCTCGCTCTCTCTTATATTTTATTTGTTTTTGAACTGACCAACCCAGCATTCGAATTCTTTACCGAGATATTTGTTCCCTGAGAATTAAAATGTTCAAAAATTAAAAATCAATAAGATTTTTCTTTTATTCACATGATGTTCCCTGGACGTGACAGGAATTTTCCTTTTGTGAGAAGCTGGAAATGAAAAATGTAAAAATATTTTAATATAAATGAAACGAATCGAAAAATATAGATCAAAGTGTTTGAAACGGCACCCTTCAGCACCTTGTAGAGAAAAAACTGTTTATTTTTCAGGTTGGGCCCATGAACACTATTGATCAGCTTGACTTGAACTTCATCATATCAAAATTTCAGCAAATCAATTACAGGATGAGATATAAAAAAATCACCTTTTAGCAATTTTTGTCATCACCTAGTGTTTGTCTCATACTGTATATCAATTTTGTTCAAGAAATATGTTGAATGGTTGGTGGTCAAGTATCCCTAAAGCTCAAAATATAAAATAAAAATATACAAAATGTCACCATGAAAACTGTCACATCTTGACTCACCCTGTACAAAATGTTGAATTTATCAATTTTGACAAATTCAAATGATACTTGGTTTGGTCACATCTTCACTTCGTAGGGTTGAATGAGAATTTCATTTTGAATAATGCTGGGCTTACCCTGTATCCAACAATATTTTTTATCAAAAACCAGTCTAGAAGTATTGCTGTATGGGTAGGCAATATCTGTCGCATAATACAATTTTATTTTATATGTTTTCCTGAAAGCAATACTACTTTAAAGAAATGGCCACTTACCAACTTTGACGCCCTGTATCTCGAAAACTAGCCATAGGATTGAGTTGGGCCCATGGACACTTTTGATCAGCTTGACTTGAACTACATCATATCAAAAATTCATCGAATTTCACCGGGACCCATTTTCCATAAGAATGGTGCGGGGTTCTTTATTCAAAATGCTGATAACTAATCAAATTTACTTTATAAGGTAAAGAAATAATCATAATTTTGTAAGATTAGTAGTAATTTTAATATTTTTTATTTGTAGGTCCTAATTTTGGGTATCAGCGGTGCTTGTCGCCGTGAAGACTTATTACATATAACTATTGATGCCATTGAAGAAGCTGGATCTACTATATTGATTGTTAAAATACCTGATACGAAGACCTATTGCGCAAGAACGTTTACTGATTCAAATTCTGCTTGTATTGAGTTATATCAAACGTAACAGAATATTTTTGAAATATTCGAGAGGAAAATTTATAGACCATATGTGGGGATAAATAAAATAGGAGAAATTCCCAGCTTGATTACAGAATGGCTTGGAAAAGACATGTATAAGAGCTACACAGGTCACTGTTTCAGGAGAAGCGCCTAAACTCTTCTGGCAAATACAGGGGGCAACATTACATCCATAAAACGTCAAGGTGGCTGAAAATCTGCATCCGTAGCAGAAGCATATACAGTGCGACGCTAAATTATGGAACAAATTCATTATTTCTGAATATAAAGATATATCGGAAAAATCCTCGGATAGGTCGATTTTCTTTTCCGATGGGCCAATTTTTTAACCTCACCCAAAATATATAGGGTGAACAAACAAACAAACAAATTAAAATATCTGATAAAATTGTGGAATCAACTCTTCAAGAAATATCTAACGTTTCTGATGAGCAGCAACATGGAACATCTTCGGGAATTTATGTTGGAAGTAATTGTTCAAACTTTACTATCAATTATTATTCCAATAAATGATATTGTTTTATGATGAATAATCAATTGATAATTGACTCTGTTACAAATAAATCCTTCATAAAGTAATATTTCATGTTTATTTTGTGAATTATTTTGGCAGTGAAAAAAGTTAATATCTACGCATCAATAAAGATGAAGTTTTTTGACAGTTGTACAAAATAATTATTTTTGTATCTAGTGCGCTGTTCAGATCCCTACCTATGTTGAAAGTGCCGTCACTGATCTTTCACTTTTGACAATAGCAACAAGACTGAATTTGTTTAACATCTCAATTTTCTTTTTGTTCATAATTAAACATTTTATTGTAAAATAAAGAAGCTAGAGATATCAATTACAGTCCACGTCTTTTTAATCATTAATTCATTGCAAGTCAGTACATGGTCCTTCGAGCCGGATAAGAAAAGAAGAAATATCCGGTCAATAGCCCAAAATAGCATTTTTTCGTAGAAATACCGCTTCGCCAGGAAAATCGCAATATTCAGAAGTGATATAAGGGTGAGTTTCCTTTATTCCAAATATCCTTCCACATCCTCAATACGACTTCAATTACTTCTATTCAATTACTTCTAAAACTAATATAAATCATTCATTTATTCCATTATGTCTCTTGAAATACTAAAAAAACAAAGAGAATCAGTCAAGCAAACACTTTCCTTATTTGAGAAATACATGTGCAATGTAAAGAAAAGTCTAGTTGACAGTGGAGGCTTGTTCAGTGATATCAAATACATCGAGATTGAACAACGCATAGGTCGAGCAGAGCAATTTTTAGATCAGTTTGATCAAATTCAAAATCAAATAGAATGTTCAACAGTAGAAAACGAAAAGCTTGATATCGAATATTCGGAACGCGATTAATTTGAAAACAGATTTCATAGTGGCATATCAGACGCCAAAGCATTTCTCTTTTCACTTTCCGGTTCAATTTCGACAAATACACAATCTAACAGTGGCCCACCACAAATTCAGTTTGAAGGAGTCAAACTCCCGACCATTCAATTACCTAAGTTCGATGGGTCCTATGATCAATGGATGGAATTTCGCGACGTTTTTCTATCCTTAATTCATACAAACAAGCAAATAAACAATACTAAAAAATTTCAATATCTCAGCGCTTCACTAACAGGAGGAGCATCACAAATTTTTAAATCTATGGAATTCACTGATGCAAATTATATTGTTGCGTGGGACATTTTGTGCGAGCGATTCGAAAACAAGAGGCTTTTAGTGCAAAATCACGTAAAGGCTATCTTTAATTTGAATCAAATAACTCGTGAATCTTCTATTCAAATTTTCGAAATATAAAGGATGAATTGATCAAACATTTACGGAGCCTAGAACAATTAGGTGAACCTACTGACAAGTGGACACGTTGTTGATTCATATCGTGACGAACAAGCTCGATATAAGTACCAAAAAAGAATGGGAAAAAGACAAATCAAATAATGAGGTACCAAAATTACAAGAATTAACAGACTTTTTGAAAAACAGAGCCGACTTGCTCGAAACGATTGAATCATCAAACGAATCCCCTGACAAGCGATTTCAAAAGCGTGATTGCGCTAAAATTTCTACAAGAAATTTACACATTCAACATTCGTCAAATTCATCAACTCAATACACCTGTGCTCACTGCAAAAAAGAACACAGCATTTATTACTGTCCAGAATTCTTGCGTCTTCCGATAAAAGAGCGAATTCAAAAAACAAAGGAGTTAAAACTCTGCGACAACTGCCTTAAAAGTAATCATATAGTGAAGGATTGCCGGTTCAAAGGTTGTAAGTATTGTACAAAAAAACATAATACTCTCCTTCATGAAGAAATCCTTGCAACACATAACGCGCATGCAAAAATTAGCAACGTCGAAACTGGTCGGAGTCGGATGAACACCGAAAGGATACCACTTCAATATGTACGGTGGCAAAAGAAGTGGAAACCAATAGCGTGCTTCTTTCTACTGCCTCCGTGTTCGTTAGTAATAGCGAGGGAATCAAAAACACAGCTCGAGTTCTTTTAGATTCGGGCTCAATGTCAAGTTTTATCACCAAAGATTTGAGTGGTAGGCTAATGTTGAACATAAATGCAACCTACGTTTACAATCGATTAATGATTCATTCTCATGCAACATTGTGTGTTTCATTATTGAAAATATAACGGACACGTTACCCGCATATAACATAAACAAAAATGTTCTTAACATCCCGAAGGATGTTCAACTAGCGGATCCAAACTTCCACGTCACAGGAAAAATTGATATATTAATCGGATCTGATTATTTTTGGCAATTATTAGGTAATAAACAAATTAACCTAGGACCACAAAGGCCTATTTTACAAAAGACTAAATTTGGTTGGGTCGACGCTGGACCAATGAATGTTTCAATAAATCGTTCAACTTCTAATTTCACTTAAGTGAAGAAACTTTATGTGAACAACACTTCACGAACACGGTTCGTCGCGATGAGAGCGGCAGATTTATAGTATCGCTGCCGGTAAAGGACGACGTCAAAAAATTGGGTGAGTCTCGCCATCTCGCAATAAAACGATTTTACCAGTTGGAAAAAAGACTCAATTCTAATGAAAAACTCAAAAAATTATACACGGACTTTTTAACGGAATATAAGGCGTTGGGCCATATGTCTGAACAGTCCGAATTTAACACTGATGAGGTCGAATATTATATGCCGCATCACGGAGTGTTACGCGAAAACAGCATCACGACAAAATTGCGTGTCGTTTTTAACGGGTCTACGCCCACGACCACAGGTTTTAGTCTTAATGACGTACAAATGAAAGGTCCGATAATACAGGACGATTTATTATCAATCATTCTTAGATTCAGAATTCATGCAATTATCATCACAAGTGACGTAAAAATGATGTACAGGCAAGTTGTGATCGAACCAAATCAAAGAAGTTAACAAAAAATAGTATGGAGGTCAAACCCAACCGATCCTTTATTGACTTATCGGATAAATCGATTGGTGTACGGTACGACAGCAGCCTCGTATTTAGCGATACGTTGTCTGCATGAACTCGCTGATATTCACGAGAAATCATAACCAGAAATTTCTCATATCATCAAAAATGATATGTATGTAGATGATTTGGTCACCGGTGCCGATACGTTTGAAAAGGCACAATATATTTGTGAAAACGTAAATGAAATCCTTCTTGGTGGAGGATTTGAACTGAGAAAATGGCGTTCCAACATGCGTTCAGTTATCGAGGATTTTTCTAGTCAAAATTCTACTGAACCATTAGAGATTCTCCCGGAAAATATTCAGCAGTGTAAAACTTTAGGTTTGTCATGGATTAGTGGCACTGATGAATTGCAGTATGTTATCAACTATAATAAAAATGAGAAGAATCCAAAATTAACCAAGCGAATAATTCTTTCCCAAATCTCAACCATTTTGGACCCATTGGGCCTATTAAGCGCGTGCATAATCGTGGCAAAAATCATTTTGCAAAAATTGTGGGAGGCACGTTTAACGTGGGACGAAGAAGTGCCCCGAACTATTCGCCAAAAATGGCATGAATTTGAAATCGATTTGCTAAGTTTAAAAACTCTAAGAATAAATCGAAGAGTTGTATGTAATGAATACGTTGGCTTAGAATTGCATGGATTTAGTGACGCAAGTCAAGACACGTATGGGGGTTGCGTTTATGTGAAATCCTTTAATCGCAATAATGACGTTGAGGTTTCTTTGTTATTTGCAAAATCTAAGGTAGCCCCTCTTTCAAAATTGAACATTCCACGCTTAGAGCTGTGCTCAGCGTTGCTTTTAGCACGGCTTGTATCAAAAGTAGTAACTTCGATAAACGTGAAATTCAATAATATCTATTGTTGGTCAGATTCGACAGTTGTCTTGGGATGACTTAAAACTTCTCGGAGCTTATTGAAACCATTTGTAGACAATCGCGTCGCCGAAATACAGAGATTGACAAAATCATATGTCTGGAGACATGTCCCTAGCAATGACAACCCCGCCGACCTGGTATCTAGGGGATTGAGTCCAAAAAATATATTAAACTGTCATTTATGGTGGCACGGACCGACGTGGATCCATCGAAAGAAGCCTCATTGGTCCTATTTGATCTTGTCAAAAGAAAATCTGCCGGAAATGCGTAAAGTTACATTACTTACTGCCTCGAACATGCAAACCTTTCCCTTTAATCGATTTTCGAATTTGTCTAGAATTAAAAGGTGTATGGTATACGTTTCTAGGTTTATAAAAAACTGTAGAGCATCTAAAAGGGATCGAAATGTTGGTAACTTTACAATTATTGAAGTTGACGAATCCTTTCTTCTGCTCATAAAATTATCTCAAATGGAATCATTTGCCTTCGATTATAGTAGGCTAAATAAAAATAAACCATTAAAACCAGATAGCCAGCTATTGAGTTTAAATCCATTTATAGACCAAACTGGTCTTATCAGAGTGGGGGGAAGATTAACCTATTCAAACTTCGCTTACAATAAAAAACATCCAATGATATTGAGTTCGAAACATAATTTAACAAGGCTTATTTTTGAAGATAAACACAAGGAACTCCTTCATGGAGGTCCACAATTGTTATTGTCTGATATTCGCGAAACATTTTGGCCTATTTCCGGTAGAAACCTCTCAAAAAAGATAGTACGATCCTGCTTAAGGTGCTCCAAGCACAATAGACAAACTGTTCAGCCCATTATGGGAAATTTGCCAATATCCAGATTGGAACCCTCTCCTCCTTTTAGCAAAGTCGGTGTTGATTATGCCGGATCGCTCATTATAAAAGATAGACGAGGAAGAGGATCTAAAACCTCGAAAGCTTGGATATGTGTATTCGTATGTTTCGTGACCCGTGCTATGCACATTGATTTAGTATCTGCATTATCAACAGAAGCCTTCATACAGGTGTTGAGACGGTTTGTTTCCCGCAGGGGCAAACCATCCGATATATTTTCTGACAATGGAACCAATTTTGTGGGTTCCAGTAATGAGCTACAAGTTTTAAATAATTTCCTTATGGAAAATTCTGTTCATATCACTGATCAAGCCCTCACTATGAGCATCAATTGGCACTTCATACCGGCTAATTCCCCCCACTTTGGAGGTATATGGGAAGCCGGAGTGAAGAGTGTGAAACATCACCTCAAGAGAGTTTTAGGAAATATTCCTCTTACTTGCGAGGATTTTCAAACCCTCCTTATACAAATTGAAGCCGTATTAAACTCTCGTCCTCTGAGTCCTATTTCCTCTGAACCTGATGATTTGACACCCCTCACCCCTGCTCACTTCTTAATCGGGAGATCCATGCAAGGCGTGCCAGATCCACTTCTTCACAAGATCCCAGAGAGCAGGCTCTCCTACTGTCAACATCTTCAAAGGGTTCAACAACATTTTTGGGAAAGATGGAGCCGCGAATACATAAGTGAACTTCAGCAGCGCTCCAAATGGAAGCAGAGCCAGGGTGATTTGAAATCTGGGCAACTCGTCCTAGTCAAGGAAAACAATCTGCCTGTTATGAAATGGCGCCTAGGCAGAGTTGTTGAGCTTATCCCAGGAAAGGATGGTGTTTGCCGTGTAGCGTCCATCAAGACTGCAGACGGAATCATTTCCAGAGCGTTAACAAGATTATGTCCATTGCCAGTGTGTTCTTAAAAGGGTGGGGAGTTCGGCGATCTCCGTGTTGAAATCCCTTTACCAGAGACTTTCAAGGCCGTGGGCATGTTCAGATCCCTACCTATGTTGAAAGTGCCGTCACTGATCTTTCACTTTTGACAATAGCAACAAGACTGAATTTGTTTAACATCTCAATTTTCTTTCTGTTCATAATTAAACATTTTATTGTAAAATAAAGAAGCTAGAGATATCAATCACAGTCCACGTCTCTTTAATCATTAATTCATTGCAAGTCAGTACAGCGCGAAACGCTACTTTGGTGATCGAGAATTGATTTTTTTCAACGAGGCGCAGCCGAGTTAAAAAAATAGTCAAGATAATAATAATAACAATAATAATAACATGACTTTATTCATCATAGTAAATGTTATACAAATAAAGGTTTAACACGAACGATTAATGGGCGGAGTTCAGCTATTGAAGCTGCTTTTAAACCCAAGATCACCAAAGTATTTCGCGCACGAGTGGATATTTTTTCTACAAACGGCAAAAAATATTGTTCTAAAATGAGTAATATGATTAGCTTATTAATACAAAAAAATAGTGTTGAACTGGCTTAAAATGTTTTTCCAAATCAAGTAATCACTGTTACTATGGAAATAAAATGGCATTTGTTGACAATAAACGATATCTTGGATTTTTGCTTGATTGAGGACCATAAAGGTTAAAATATAAAAATCCCATATGGTTTACATGCAGTGTGCGTCATTGTTGCACGATCGCTTTCCTGTTAATTTACTACAATCTAGTTCTTCAATAAAACCTTCCAGTGACTTGACCCTACTACTTAAAGCCACATATTCTTGGCCAGCAGCGAAGAGCTTTGGGCCTAGACAGACAACGGTGTGGTCAACAGGACTACCCTGCATTTTGTGTACGCTAGCTCAGCATAATATAATTGGCAACATCCTTTATTCAGCAGTATCGGAACCATATTTTGCCGGAAATTGCACAGATGTGGGATGAATTACGTGAACCGTCTATGCCAAAGTCCGTGGGAAAAAGGGCACATTTTTTTGAAACCGTACTATTCAATGGTCAGATAATTTTCACTATTTTTGGGTATCAGCTACGAGGGGTAAACCGCACGGGCGTGAAAACAGCCACGCTTTTTTCATCCACGGTTTTCGATTTAGCAACACCGCGCAAATGCATAAGTTACGGCTTTTATCCTTTTATGAATCCAATAAATGGTAGATATGTCATTCTCGAACTGGATATCGTTAGGAGTTACAGATCGAAAGAAAAAGATGATATGAGGCAGTGGTGTTTGGATGGATCATAAGGTAGAAAGTAAAACTCAGACTGAAAACTTATTAGGCGATGGCACTCGGAATGAATGGGTAAACATTGATCATTTGCACTCTTACCTCCTTCCTATACCCTCAAAAGTCATTGTCGGGCCGTCAGAAGGGTGCAGAATTTTTTGAAAATTCCAATTATTCACCGAAAACTTAAGGCGATGGCACTCGAAATGAATAGGTAGAAAATAATCATTCGCATCCTTACCTTCATCCTTCACCCCCAGAAGTCATTGTCGGTCCGTCAGAAGGGGTACCGAATTTTTTGAAAATTCCAATAATTTACCGAAAACTTATTAGGCGATGGCACTCATGAATAGGTAGAAAATAATCATTTGCATCCTTACATTCATCCTTCACCCCCAGAAGTCATTGTCGGGCCGTCAGAAGGGATACAGAATTTTTTGAAAATGCCAATAATTTACCGAAAACTTATTAGGCGATGCCACTCGAAATGAATAGGAAGAAAATGATCATTTGCATCCTTCCCTACATTCTTCACCCCTAAAAGTCATTGTCGTGCAGTCAGAAGGGGTACAGAATTTTTGAAAATTCCAGTAATTTACCGAAAACTTATTAGGCTACTGCACTCGAAATGAATAGGTGGGAAATATTTATTCGCATCCTTACATTCATCCTTCACCCCCAAAAGTCATTGTCGGGCCGTCAGAAGGGGTACAGAATATTTTGAAAATTCCAACTTATTACCAAAAACGTATATGGCGATGGCACTCGAAATGACTAGGTAGAAAATAATCACTTGCATCCTTACAGTCATCATTCACCGCCAAAAGTCATTGTCGGGCCGTCAGAAGAGATAAAGATTTTTTTTTAATTCCAACTTTTTACCAAAAACGTATATGGCGATGGCACTCGAAATGAATGGGTAGATAACAATCATTTGCAACCTTACTGTCACCCTCCACCTCCAAAAGTCATTGTCAGAGGGGGTAGAGAATTTTTTGAAAATTCCAATTATTTACCGAAAACTTAATAGGCGATGGCACTCGAAATGAATATGTAGAAAATTATCATTTGCATCCTTACTTTCATCCTACACCCCCCAAAGTCATTGTCGGACCGTCAGAAGGGGTACAGAATTTTTGAAAATTCCAATTATTCACCGAAAACTTATTAGGCGATGGCACTCGACATGAATAGATATAATATAATCACTTGCAACCTGACTTTCATCCTTCACCCCCAAAAGTCATTGTCGGGCCGTTAGAGGGGGTACAGAATGTTTTGAAAATCCAATTTTCTTTCTAAAATATATTAGGCGACAGCACTCAAAATGAATAGTTAGAAAATAATCATTTGCATCCTTACTTTCATCCTTCACCCCCAAAAGTCATTGTCGGGCCGTCAGAAGGGGTACAGATTTTTTTGAAAATCCAATTTTCTTCCTAAAATATATTAGGCGATGGCACTCGAAATGAATGGGTAGAAAATAATCATTGGCATCCTTACTCTCATCTTTAACACCCAAAAGTCATTGTCGGGCCGTCAGAAGGGGTAGAGAATTTTTTGAAAATCCAATTATCTTCCTAAAATATATCAGGCGATGGCACTCGAAATGAATGGGTACAAAATAATCATTGGCATCCTTACCTTCATCCTTCACCCCCAAAAGTCATTGTCGGGCCGTCAGTAGGGGTACAGATTTTAGTTTAAAATGCTATACTCCTACTGACCATGACTTTTTGGCGGTGAAGGATTGAAGTGGGATTCACAAGATTGTTTTCTACTAATTCATTTCGAAAGTGACATCGCCTAATTAGTTTTTGGTAAGAAATTGTAATTTTCAAAAAATTCTGTACCCCTTCTGACGGCCCGACAATGACTTTTGGGGGTGAAGTATGAAAGTAAGGATGCCAATAATTATTTTCTACCCATTCATTTCGAGTGCCATCGCCTATTACATTTTAGGAAGAAAATTGGATTTTCAAAAAAATTCTGTATCCCCTCTGACAGCCCGACAATGACTTTTTGGGGGTGAAGGATGAAAATCAGGTTGCAAATGATTATTTTCTACCTATTCATCTCGAGTGCCATCGCCTAATAAGTTTTCGGTAAATAATTGGAATTTTCAAAAATTCTGTACCCCTTCTGACTTCCCGACAATGACTTTTGGGGCGAAGGATGGAAGTAAAAATGCCAATGATTATTTTCTACCCATTCATTCCTAATATATTTTAGGAAGAAAATTGGATTATCAAAACATTCTGTACCCCTTCTGACGGCCCGACAATGACTTCTGGGGGTGAAGGATGAAAGTCAGGTTGCAAATGGTCATTTTCTATCTATTCATGTCGAGTGCCATCGCCTAATAAGTTTTCTGTAAATAATTGGAATTTTCAAAAATTCTATACTCCTTCTGACCGTCCGACAATGACTTTGGGAGGTGAAGGATGAAAGTAAGGATGCAAATGATTATTTTCTACATATTCATTTCGAGTACCATCGCCTAATAAGTTTTCGGTGAATAATTGGAATTTTCAAAAATTCTGTACCCCTTCTGACGGTCCGACAATGACTTTGGGTGGTGAAGGATGAAAGTAAGGATGCAAATGATTATTTTCTACATATTCATTTCGAGTGCCATCGCCTAATAAGTTTTCGGTAAATAATTGGAATTTAAAAAAAACTCTACTCCTTACGACGCGACGGCCCGACAATGACTTTTGGGGATGCGGTATAAAAGTTGAGATGTGAAAGACTGTTTTTCACTCATTCACACTGCGTGCCATGAACCGATAATTTTTCAGTATGAGTTTTACATTTTACCTCATGAGCCACACACCACCTCCTCATATTATCTTTTTTTTTTCGTGATCTCTAACTCCTGACAATATCCAGTTCAAGAATAACATATCTACCATTTGAATCGCTATTTTATTGGATTCATAAAAGGCCAAGAGCCGTAACTTACGTGAAAGCTATGGAACTGCGCGGTGTTGCCAAATCGAAAAACGTGGATGAAAAAACCGTGGCTGTTTTCACGCCCGTGTAAACCGCTAGACAAATTGTGTACACTGGAATTCTACTTTCTAGGGAATTCCACGGAATTCCAAGGAATTCAACGGAATTCCACGGAATTCCATGGAATTCCAGAGGAATCTATTGAATTATTCTAAACTGCGAATACGAAAATAGGATGAGTTATTGTATTACCAACCTTCTCAGTACTTAACTACTGAAATAATTCTACTTAATAATCACAACATTTTATTATTTTTATGAAAATTAAACAGAAAATAAAATTCCAAATTTGTTTAATTATACACTAACTTAAAAATGAGTTTGAACACATGTAACAAAAAAAAATGAGATATATACCAATAAAGTATAGAATAATATTTCTCATTTTCTATGAATACCAAATCCGATTTGTCCGCCCTCTCGTTCTTAATGTCGAAATCTTTTGAGACTGAAGGGTCAGTTGATGATTCATCATCGCTTAGAGATAGTGGACTATCGACTGAGTGAGAGATAAAATATTTCAATTTCTCTAATTGAAGGGTATCTGCAATAGTTAGTTTTGCATTTTCGAACTTGAAAGTATTGGAAGGAATAGTGGCCCTATTTTTTTCGACACTATAAAATTTACTATCTTTGATTCCTATACTGAATAGACTTCCTCCTTTGTCAACACCGTACCAATTGCATAGACAACCAAGTCCACGACGAGAGCCACTCTTTGACGTAAAGAACTTGAACTGACTTGGAGCCATATTTAGCGGATATTGACGATATTTTTCCGTTCCGTTTAAATAACTGAATGATAATACCCTTCCGATTATGTTACCATTCAGAATATCTGTTTGCTGTCCGAAATTGAAATCTGTCAAGTTGCCCTCCAATAAGCACCAATCGGAAATTTCAATATTTTCACAAGATTTTTATATCCTTTCTACGGGACTTTTTTTTCCTGTAACTGTACCAATAGAGTTACTGCTTGATATTACTCGTAAAATGTAGTATTCAGTGTGTAGAAGAAGGTTATACCGGGTGGCTACGGAAGTATTGCCTACGGAATATCTCAGTTATTGTATGAAGTAGGTTTGTGAAATTTGGAGCGTCGATATAATGACATAGGAGCTAGAATTTGAGCATATTGACATGTCGAAGTTAACTTCCGGTCTGACCGGAAGTAACATCAACTTTCTTATTTTGAATGGAAACCCTATTTTTTTTTCTTTTCGCTTTATTCAGAATTCAATTCCTTTTCTAATGACATATCACAAGTTGGTATCTAACCAGAAACTAGATCAGAAAAAAATTATTATTGAAATTCACCGAGTAGGCCGTGGAAGCAAAATGAAAGCCAAAAATTGAAAAATTGGCTATGGAAACCATACGTCACTTGATAACAGTTGCTACTACTGTGATATTTTATTTTCATTCGTCGGCGTTATAAAAAGCCGCAAAAAAAATATTGGAAAAATTGGGAAAAAACAATAACTCTGTAGGTCCATAACCTAAATAGGAACATACAACTTTTTCTTCCCTGTACTATTCAGCATAATCATTCCTTTCTAATGATATAATAGAAAGTAATTTTTTGAAATGAAATACCAAAAAATCCAATCATTATTCTTCAAATAACGAAAAAACAGATTTATCAAAAAAAAATTTCAAATTGATAGGATTAAAGATAAAATAAATTCAAAACAAATGTTCGAAATGCATTGCCTCAGCGTCAATACATTTATTGACTCTGGTGATATTTTCATGTAAAACGTTTCTCAACATTTGGGGCGTGATATCTTGGAAAGCTCTACGAATTTTTACTTCTAGCTCATGTAGAGTTGTAGGCTGTGTGGAATACACCCTATTTTTAAGATGCCCCCATAGAAAAAAGTCGCACGGAGTAAGATCAGGTGACCTTGGTGGCCACCTGACTGGACCATGGGTTGTTATAAGTCTCTCTTGAAAGCGATTTTGAAGATAATTTCTCGCTATTCTTGAATTATGCGGAGGGGCGCCATCTTGCTGGAAGTACATTCTCTCACTTATTTCCGCTGGTAGGTTGTTAATGAATTCCGAAATTTCATTCGTTAAAAAATTTAAGTATCTCTGTCCGGTTAGTTGGCCTTGAAAAAAAATGGGGCCAACAATATGAGTTCCAACTATTCCTGCCCAAACATTCACACCAAATCTCTCCTGGAAGCCGCCTTGTCGAAACCGGTGCTCGTTTGCTATCGCCCAGTACCTGGAACAAAAGACCGTTCACACTTTTAGCACTATTTACACTTCGACTATCGACAATAATCCAAATAAAGTACAGTACCTACCTTGTATTATTCCTGTTAAATAATCCATTGTTGGTAAATCTTGACTCGTCCGTAAACAAGATATAATAGTTAAATAGGTGATTCTCAGCATTTTGTCGAAGAAACCAATTACAATATTCCAGGCGCCTTTCACCGTCATTTTCATACAAATGTTGATGCAACTGATACTTGAAGGATTTCAATCGATGTTTTTTCAAAATTTTCCTAGCAGAGTCCTTACTTATAGCTAATTCGGCGCCAATCTGCCTTGAGGAAATTGTGCTATCATATTGTACTAAAGCTAATACATTAATTTCAGTTTCCTCATTAATAACAAATGCTTCTTGGTCTTCGTGAACATCAGGCTCAGTTCTTAATTTTTCTTCAAGCCACTGGAAATACCTTCTTGACGGTTGCTGCCTCCCTGGATATCGCTCTAAATACAATCGTTCAGCGGCATAAGAATTTTTTAAACATTCACCATAAATGAGAAGCATGTCAATTTGTTCGGTTCGTGAATAACGGGGCATTTTTTGAATATTCCACTAACTGATTTCGATTTCCAAACCCTTTTAAAATGGCAGAATCAAAAACACTACTTCGAACGTCAAAATAATATGGATAGCAGCGTTCGTGACAGCTCTCATTTCTTTTTTGTTTCATTCCAAAATACATCTTAATCAGCCTACTTGTTAATATTTTGGTTCGAATGATTATTGCAATGGAATGATTATTCCGAATAGCACAAACATCGTCCATAGGTAGATATTAGAATATCTATGGACGATGGCACAGACCAAGTACGTTTATGTTCCTATTTAACCTAGAACCTACAGGATATAATTTATCATTCCACATTATTTTTAATTTTATTTTTGCGTATGGCGATAATCTGTTTTGTTATTTGAAGAATAATAATTGGATTTTTCGGTATCTCAGTTCAAAAAATTATTTTCTATCATATCATTAGAAAGGAATGGTTATGCTGAATAGTACAGGCAAGAAAAAGTTGTATGTTCCTATTTAAGTTATGGACCTACAGAGTATTGCTTTTTTCCCAATTTTTCCAATATTTTTTTTGGCGGCTTTTTATAACGCCGACGAATGAAAATAAAATATCACAGTAGTAGCAATTGTTATCAAGTGACGTATGGTTTCCATAGCCAACTTTTCAATTTTTGGCTTTCATTTTGCTTCCACGGCCTACTCGGTGAATTTCAATAATAATTTTTTTCTGATCTAGTTTCTGGTTAGATACCAACTTGTGATATGTCATTAGAAAGGGAATTGAATGCTGAATAAAGCAAAAAGAAAAAAAATAGGGTTTCCATTCAAAATAAGAAAGTTGATGTTACTTCCGGTCAGACCGGAAGTTAACTTCGACATGTCAATATGCTCAAATTCTAGCTCTTATGTCATTATATCGACGCTCCAAATTTCACAAACCTACTTCATACAATAACTGAGATATTCCGTAGGCAATACTTCCGTAGCCACCCGGTATACAAGTGTCTCGTTAAATCTTATGCTAACACCTTGGCAGGACATTAAAAAAAATTGTACAGAAATTGTACCTATCGAGTTACCGCTTGAAACTACAACCAAATTGAGGTTCAAACTTTTCTCGAATACAAAAAAATTACTGCCACGTCCATGCCGGTTTGAAATACCAGGCAGAAAGCTTTATACTTCTTAGTTAGTCCTATGCTGCACCTAATAAAAATAATTTTAAAATGTTTGTCTAACGGCCATTTGGACCAATTTGAATTAAGATTTGGCTTAACTAACTGAGGATTAACATGGTAACTATAGATCAAACCATACGGTGCAAAGATATTTTGATTTAATTGTGGATTTAATTTTAACTTGAATTTAACTAAAATTCGTGCAAACGGCCGTAAGTACCTAATTCTACAATTAAGTTGAAAAATGTTTGACTATGTATTGGTGTTGTCATTAGTACAAAGTACATTTGTGCAAATTTTCAACATTCTAGAATGTTTTACTAGTGTTTATTGATTGTTGAAATTTTGCAGAATATGTGGAACAGAACTTTGTGATTCGCAAAGCTTATGCTCTTATTGGTCTTGAGTTTCACGTAAAGTACAAGTTGCTAAAAAATAACATTGTTATTTGCTTCCGATTTCACCTAGTTTTTGTTCCATATCTCTATCTTATTCCTTTCAAAAGTTATGAGGAGAGGCTACAATGTACGTCCTAATCACATCATATTCACCCCCCTAAATTGATTTAAAAAACGAAACAGCGTTGACTACAGGTTTAAAACACCTTTCATGAGAGGTGTCCCGCCTTTTCATTGTCCCCTATAGGGTAGGTCAAGGGGCACATCATCATCTTTGATTTGGTTGCAGTTTGAAGCGGTAACTCGATAGGT
Organism: Chrysolina oricalcia; assembly: GCA_944452925.2. Taxonomy (NCBI): domain Eukaryota; kingdom Metazoa; phylum Arthropoda; class Insecta; order Coleoptera; family Chrysomelidae; genus Chrysolina; species Chrysolina oricalcia. Next base: position 48,446,309 of record OX101825.2, on the reverse strand, counting down.
GTACAACTCATGTACAAAAAAATATTGAAAAAAATGTCCTGCCAAGGTGCATCATATTTAACGATGCACTAGTATAAAACCTCGTATAAAACCTTCTTCTACAAACTCTATACAACATTTTAAAAGTGATTTCAATCAGTAACTCTATTGGTATAGCTACTGTACAAAAAAATGTCCAGTAGAAAGGATATACAAATATTGTACACCAATTCCGCTCTGGCAGGTTATGATTTTTATTATGGTCCTAGTAAGTACTAACATGAAAAAAGTTTTATCCGGTAGGCCAGCTTTTGCGCAGTGGGCAGTGGGGAAACCATGCTCAGTTCTTTAATTGAATATTAAACAGGCGCGTTCTAATGTAAGAATTGGTCATTTTAAATTTTTGACCAAACTACTGGAACCTTTCATTCATTTCGTTGTCTTTGCTTACTGCAGGAAACAATTAATAGACAGCAACCGATGTGTCTTCGTACAGGAATCATCTACTGTCGTACCATTGTCTAATTCTTCTTTAGGCAATGGTCGTACTTTCTACCTGGCCTTTCGTCCACACTGATATGCATGTCTCTCCTTTTCAAGTTGTGTTGGCTATGAATGGGTCACGTGATAACGTATAGCAAAGAGGGAATTTCAACACGTGGTGAAATATTAGAGATGTAAAAACCAAAGGTATTTTTCATGTTGCGTCGTGTTTTTTCCGTTTCCAATCTATGGGTATTAGGTACTTACTCAAAATTGAAATTGAATTTTTTCACTGTCAGAAACATTTGTAACAGAAAAAAATTGATAACTGAACTAAAAGAGAATAGATTGAATACATCTATTCGAAGGAATTCTACGGAATTCCACGGAAACCTAGGGAATTCCACGGTTTTCAACGGAATTCCAAGGAATTCCACGGAATTCTAAGTAAGATTATTTTTTAAATATTCGAGAGGAAAATGTATTACGATGTATTTACGAATCTTTTCGATTTCTATTTCGCAAGTTTTCCTAAATTTTTTCGTGACAGGAGAGGATCGATTTTTTTTTTCATAATTATTTTCCATGTCGGAAACTGTTGAAACATTTTCCGAATTCCTTTGCGTTCTCTATCTAGCCTTTGAGGGGAGACAGGCGGGTGAATTATTTTAAACCATAACATTCGACGGTTAGATATTTCTGACTATTTTTACGGATTTTTCCGATTTTACTTTCACGTGTTTTCCAACTTTTTTCGAGGAAAGGAGGGGGGCGAGCCTCCCTACCTAATTTATTTTTCGCTGTAATTTTTGACGTCCGAATCCGTCATGAAAACTTCCAAAACCCTACGTGTTCTCTATCTAGCTTTCGGGGGCAGGGGGGGGCAATTTTTCTATATTAATGTTTTGTCATCGGAACTGAACCAACTTGTAAAATTTAAATTCTATAGGATAGGAGGAAGTAGTTCTAATTCAGCTTGCAAGATTTGTACCCATCTAACACACACCCACCCACCCACACACACACACAGCAAGATAAAAGCTTTAAAAAAATAAGTAATATTTTTTTACACAAAAGCTTTTATTTAAATGCACTAAAAAAATGAAAATAAATTTTAAAGTGGATTTTGTTACATTATAAAATTTCAAATGATATAAAAGCTTGTCGCGAGAAGTATCTATGTATTTCTTATATTGAATTAAATTCAAAATGACCTCAAGATTTACTCACGCGACAAGCTTTCAGATCATTTAAATTTTTATAATGTTAGAAAATGATAGGTTTAATTCACTTTAAAATTTATTTTCTTCTTTTTAGTGCATTTGAATAAAAGTTTTTCTTTAAAAAGTAATTTTTAAGTTTATTTATTCACTTCGTTTTTAGTTTTCTGTGGATATGTTTCTTACGGACAGTTTTTCAGTTTCCCGTTAAACTTCAGATTAATTAACTAATGGTTGGATCTTTCCAATATCATTTAAAGAATGTTACTCACCATCTAAACTATTAGTTAGTTATCTGGAGCTTAATACGTTAAGCGCCATGACGGTCCCTACGGACCGTCAATGATTTTTGAAATTGGACCTTGTTGGTCCGTGGGGACCGTCATAGCACACCTCATTCTAAATGACTGTGTGGACCGTTGGACCATAGTTACAATGTGTTTTACGGTATAAGCGGACCGTCAGGGTCCAGGAGAATTATAATTTTTGAGTTGGCCGCGAAATTTATGTTCACATAAATATGTGGTCCCTGGGCCAAAAAAAATGTATGGTCGAATAATGAGTGTTTATTTTTTATATTTTGTAAATACAAATCGGTTCAAATAAAACTGAAACAAAGTATGTTTTAATGTAACAAATTGAAACAGTCTCAGCACATTGGTGGTTGCTCTACAAGATATTTTTTAAAATCAGTTATGGACATAAGGACATATCTTCATTATGGACTTCTTTGTATATAATATGTGTATTTACTATTGCAGTGGTAGGTAGTAATTCAAAAGCTAGTTTTCTGTACGTCTTCAAACTAACTAACTAACTACTACTTACTAACTAACTTGAATCACGACGGGACCAACAGTCCAATGATGGCATTTGAGTGGTACCAGGTCCGCATTGGGTCCATCGGCCCGTCATCAAATACATTCAAATATCTTCGGTAATTTTAAGAATTTTGAAAAATCTTTCAAATTGCATTTACACATCATCAATACCTTTAAAAAAGTAACTCGGCCCGTTTACGAAATTTTATAAACTGGGCATGGCGCTTAACGTGTTAACTCGAACATGAAAAACTGAAGTCTGTTCATTTCAATTAATGCCTAATTATTTCGAATTTCCACGCTTTCTCTATCTAGCTTTCGAGGGGGAAAGAGGGATAACATTTTTTGAAATCATATTATTCAATGGTTAGATAATTTTCACTATTTTTTACGGATTTTTTCGATTTCTATTTCGTGAAGTTTTTATTGTGACAAGAAAGGGGGGAGAGCCGGCCGATCAATTTTTTTTTTCATCATTATTTTCCATGTCTGAAACTCATGAAATATTTTCCGAATTCCTTTGCGTTCTCTATCTAGCTTTTGATGGGAAACAGGAGGGGTTAAATTTTTTCCAGCCATAATATTCGACCATAATATTTCACAATTTTTACCGATTTTTCCGATTTTAATTTCGGGAGTTTTCCAACTTTTTTTCAGCAAAAGAAGGGGGTGAGCCTCCTACCTAATTTTTTTTCGCTTTTACTTATGACGTTCAAATCCGTCAACAAAACTTCCGAAACCCTACGAGTTCTCTAGCTAGCTTTCAGAGGGCAGGGGGGACAATTTCTTTCTTTGAACCATAATATTCGACGGTCAGATATGTTTCACTATTTTTACGGATTTTTTCGATTTTAATTTCACGAGTTTTCCAACTTTTTTCAAGAAAAGGGAGGGGGCGAGACCCCTATACCTATTTTTTTTGTCTGTCATTTTTGACGTCCAAATGCAAAAATTATTCAATAAGTCATATTGTTTTTATATTCGTTGCTATCTGTTATGAAGCTCGTAGAAAAAATGTTACTAATACGTGCGCAAAGTGCCTTTTCTGCACGCAGAAACTTATATACGAATTTCGCTTCGCGTCGTTCGCCTAAATGTATTTGCGTGCGAAAAGTAACGCACTTTGCGCAGATATTTAAATTGGTTTGGAAGAAGATGGACAATTCAATATTTTGTTAGAAATCTCAATTTTGTTATTCAAACTATTTTCTATACATACTTCTGCTACGAAGGCAGATTTCTAGCCACCGTGACGTTTTATGGGTGTAATGTTGCACCCTGCATTGGCCAGAAGAGTTGCAGAGCTTCTCCTGAAACAGTGACCTGTGTAGCTCTTATACATGTCTTTTCCAAGACATTTTGCAATCAAGCTAGGAATTTCTCCTATTTTATTTATGTTAGTTAATACAGTTTCCTCTCGAATATTTAAAAAATAATCTTACTTTTTGTATGAGTCGGCCGTAGTGCTCTATAAATAATTGCGGTATATCTCAATAAAATAAAAATTTGAAACAGTAAACGTTCTCACGCAATAAGTCTTTGTATCAGGTATTTTAACAATCAATATAGATCCAGCATCTTCAATGGCATCAGTACGTATATGTAATAATTCTTCACGGCGACAAGCAAAGCTGATACCCAAAATAAGGACAACCAACAAATAAAAAATATTGAAATTACTAGTAATCTTACAAAATTATGATTATATCTGTACCTTATAAAGTAAATCAGCATCTTGAATGCATATTGATATCATCCCTTGATGAAACTTTAGATTTCTTTCCTCGGTATCCGACGCTTCTGTTCTTAATGAGCGGGACCAATTTTGAAAACTTCCTTATATCAATATTTTCCGTAATATTCAATGTGCTTTTCAACATTGAGTAGACACTCCATAACGTAGGAGGTTTTATAATTTTTGATTTTTTCTCAAAATAGCATATAAGCACATTTTCAGAAACCTTTCTTACATGAAGAAGACAGAAATCTTTGGGAGATCGTTTAATAACGAACAGTCGTTACCGACCGATGATGAACCCTTTACTCCCATAAACACCTAACTACGTAGGCTTATTATGGCAAGAACCTGTCAGAAAACAACTACTCCCCTGGCTAAGACCACGACGGGTATTGAATTAAATCTAACAGCTACTTGTGCAACGTTCCTCAAAACATCAGAGGACGCAATTGCAAGTGCCCTCTATGACCAACCAGCAGAATTATGTTTTGATTTGGACAGGGTGACCACCTGCAGACTAGTTTCGAGGTTGTTGCCTCTCATCAGTGCAAGGGCAGGTCAACACAAACAGCACTGAAGCCATCTGTTCCCCGTCCAAACCAATACACACTCCTGTCATAATCTGCCAGAAATACTAAAGTTTTGAAGTTTGGAAAAATACTCGGAGAGTATATCTGGAGGCGAGAGCTCTAATAAGCTCCGCCTACCAGTAAATTGTTATACCATTGGCCGACTAAAATGTTCGGCCAATGTATAAATAAAGGCTCAAATGGCTGTTTTAGGCAGTCATCCAGGAGCCGCCCGAGGGCTCGGACAATTCCCAGGAGAGAAGCCCTCACTTCTGGATGGCTCAGTAGTGTTAAGCGTAAATTGTAAATAGTATTTCTGGTTAGTGAGTGATCTTCGGCCTGGCATGCGAATCAATGGAACCTCGTTGGTTGGCAACACCAACAATATCGAGAAAGAATTCGTATGTCAGACGCGTTCCTGCTGGTTTCCCAAATAAATGAAGAGTTCCGGAGTTGCTGAGATTTTGCGACGATGCTGTACTTCGGATAGGTGGTACTGAGCTAGCCGGTTCGAGAGTGGAACTATTCCCTCTAGTCCATCAAAAATGGAGTCCCAGCCTAGACGACACTCCGCTGATTAGTCAATTCTGGTTCACGAGATGAAAGCAGTTTCTAGGCCGCTCCACCTAGCGAGCAGAGGAAGACACTCCGAATCTCCGGGTTGAGAGATTTATTCGAAGAAGACAGAAATCTTTGGGAGATCGTTTGCTAACGAACAGTCGTTACCGACCGATGATGAACCCTTTCTTACATGTTTCTTGTCGCACCATTCACGAAATTGGTCATATGTTTTCTCATATATTAACTTGGATTTGTCCGGTAACATATTAGAAACTATTGCATTTGCTTTCTCAGATATATCTGATGGGGTATCACTACCACTTTCATAATCAACATCCATCTTCTTGAAAATACTACTAGCAAACACAGTCAAACGTCATTTGCTCACGGTTCTCATTGCGCCCATTCGATTCATTATGACTCCCTGGATAGTGGATACGAAAAAACATTTGGCAGACACTTTTCCCACTGATTTTCAGCTGTACAATTGTTTGAATTTCACGGAATCAAAGGAATGCGGATATTGCATTGGATTATTGTGATTCTTTATAGTTTTACTATCATTATTTTGTTTAATATTTATTCGTTGAACTCACGGTAACGATTCAACTTCTGAAGCTGAAATCTATGGAATATTTTTAATTTTTTTTAAGAAAAGTAAAAAAAAACAATACTCAAGAAGCGTCGTATAACAATTATACATGAATAACTGATGCTTGAAAGGAAAATATATAAAAAAGTTCCAGCAGTGGAATTCGAACTAACTCTTCAAATGCCATTTTAACTACAAACGTCAAAAAGTTGCAAGTGTAATTTCATGCTCCTTACTCCAATGAGGACACAAAAATTTCCGGAAATTTTATTAGTTGCCTAGCTATGGTAATGATAAAAAATACTAGCCTTTAATTGGTCGAAAATGTTAGGTGTGGAATTTTCGTAGGTAATACCACAAGTGTATCGGTGATTATCGAAATAGCAATTCCTTTGAATTTGAGAATCAAATTATGTTGCTTGGCAACCACACGAGCGCTTGCGCGAGTGTGGTTGCCTAAAGCCGATAACACGAGTTGTATTTGTTAAGATTATTTCATGAATAAAATCGAAACCATTTTAATTTAACTAGGAACATTAATCCCGCATTTAGTTCTGAAATTATGCAACTAACAAAACATTTACTTGACAGTTACCAAAGACAGAGCGCGTCATTCGTAGTTTCATCATTGCATGTCTAGTCTACTGCTGAGGTTATGTTTTGATAACATTTTGATTTAGTGATTTGATTAATCAACGAGTATGCAAAATTTGTCGAAAATTGTGAAGTTGATATGAATTAATGGTGAGTGCTTATTTAGTTTTGGTCAAAGTTTGGTGTTATGTCATTATAGCAGCTTGCTAGTGGTAAGTTTGTGTTTTGATAATAACCAATCAGGAATCGAACTACAAAATCGAAAACACATCATATACATATCCAGTAGCCAATCAAGAGCCGAGCTACAAAATCGAAAACATGATGTTTTCATTTATTAACACAAAAATTTCAACCAATCATAACACGCTATTTTAGCATAAGTGAGATAATCAATAATATTCATCAGTAAACGTAGAATTTTGTACTCGTAGTTACGTAGTTAAGTTGGCGCAAGCGTCGGGCTGTAAAAAAAAATTTCAAATGGTGTGCCTTTAGAATATCACAGTCCTGGATTTCTGCCTCATCGATTTTCTTGGTTTTTATAAGAAATCTAAACATCAGTTCAAGAGACAGGTATGTGCGCATACCTTTTTTTAAAACATTTTTGAAACGCTGTCAATTGACAACGCAGCACAACCATGGTGGCAGACGCGGTCCTTGATGTTTCCAAAAGGTATAATTATCGCTATTAATAACGACTCTGTCACGTGTGCCGATTATATCGACATTTTGCTCTCCACCTTCCAAACTATATAGAGAGTGAGTTTATCATCAGATATAGAATAATCCAGAATATCTCGAAAAATACTTGCTTGCCTCTCGCAAGAACGTTGCAAAGCATGCGGTGCACGGGGGCGACTAAGATGGAAAATGGACTTTTGTTCACTTTTCCTGATATTTAAAAAAATAAATTACACGGAAAAAAATGGCTCGAATGACTGTCATACAAAAGTGTATTATTTATAGGTACTAGGATATGAAATTCCTTTACTCTGTAAATGATGTATGAGACGCCGTTTGGGTAAAAAGTGTTTTTACACAGATTTATAAATTCGATCTTTTTTATGACGTCAAGATATGGCGCAGCCGACGCGATTTATTACACACTTTAATTTTTTCAGTTCCAATTAAGGTATTTGACTTTGAATAATCCAATGATTTGTCAAAAAAACTAATGAAAAAATATTCTGAAAATATATTCTGGCAGCTGCGATGTCATTTGCCCACTATAGCGCCATCTCTTGACATAGAGACATCTCTTGGAATAGATCGAATTTATAAAAATATGGGAAATATATAAATATATAGGATATTTGGAACGCTTGAAACGTAAATATATTGTGTTTGATCAAAAATAAATATATCGTAAAGCAAAATAAAAAATATTGGTACAACCATTGTTTATAGAGAAAGAAGATAGTTAGTCAATGCCTGTGGAAATCGCGTTTGATACAACCGCGCGAGACATCTAGCTCGATAACGACGAACCTAGGCAGAAAATACACCCGTACCATTGTCTAAAGAAGTATAGTCTGTCAACCTTATGGGATTATTATTGGATGACGATGGGGTTTATTAGTAGATGGCGCCAGCACGATTGCCCCCAAAAAGGAGACAAACGAATGAGATGGAAAGTGTCGTAGTAATCGCGTAAAGTGAATAATGAATGGACATTATTTCGTGTTTTTGATTGGCTCAGTGTCCGTTCCACCTGCCACTTGCAATTTGCATGTAAACGAGAGAGCAAACTAGCGAACTTTCGTGGTGTTTGGCATTTCATTGTTTTTGTCTTGTTAGGTCTCAGTCAGTATTCGAATTCACATAGTAGATATTTTCAGGGTGATTTCTCTTGACTAATGTCCAACGTTCTTGATGACAACCGATGATTGGTTTCATGTTATGAAGGTGATAATGCCATTTCCGACAGTTACTATATTATTTTCTGTTTTTATTGAGAGCTTTTATTTAACTTGCTCGCTGTGTGTGTTAGATGGGTACAAATCTTGCAAGCTGAATTAGAACCACTTCCTCTTATTCTATGGAATTGAAATTTTTCGTGTTGCTTCAGTTCCGATGACAAAACATTAAAGTCGAAGAAATTGTCCCCTCTGCCCCCCGAAAGTTAGATAGAGAACGCGTAGGGTTTCGGAAGTTTTATTGACGGATTTGGACGTCAGAAATAACAACGAAAAAAAAAATAAGTAGGGAGGGGGGATGCCCCCCCTTCTCTCGAAAAGTTGGAAAACTAACTCGTGAAATTAAAATCGGAAAAATCTCTAAAAATCGTGAAAAATATCTGACAATCGAATGTTATGGTTTATAAAAAGGAATTGTCTCCCCCCGTCCTCCGAAAGCTAGATAGAGAACGCGAAGGTTTTCGGACGTTTTTTTGACGGATTTGGACGTCAAAAACTACAGCAAAAATAATAAATTAGGGGGGTACTCGCCTTCCTCTTTCCTCGAAAAAAAAAAATGGAAAAATCGCGAAATTATAATCGGAAAAATCTGTAAAAATAGTGAAAATAATTTTGCCTCCCCTTTCCCCCCTCAAAAGCTAGGTAGAGAACGCAAAGGAATTCGGATAATGTTTCAACAGTTTCGGACATGGAAAATAATGATGAAAACAAAAATATATCGGGGGGGTTCGCCCTCCTTTCCTGACACAAAAAAATAGGAAAACTCGCGGAATAGAAATAAAAAAAATCCGTAAAAGTAGTGAAAATTATCTGGCCATTGAACAAAACGGTTTTAAAAAAATTCACCCCTCTGCCCCCCCTCTAAAGCTATTTAGAGAACACGTACAAATTAGGAACAATTTCCAACGGTAAATTAACAGGCAAGCGACCGTGCAACAATGGCGCATTGATTGAAATGAACAGACTAAGAAACATATTCACAGAAAACTAAAATAAGAAATAAATAAACTTAAAAAACCTTTTCAGATGAAAGCTTTTATTTAAATGCACTAAAGCGAAAAACCCATAATTTTGTTACATTATAAAATTTTAAATGATATAAAAGCTTGTCGTGTGAATAAATCTTGAGGTGATTTTTGAATTTTATATACTATAAGAATTACATATATACTTCTCGCGACAAGCTTTTATATCATTTAAAATTTTATAATGTAACATAATGATGGGTTTATTCTTTAAAATTTATTATCTTCTTTTTAAATAGAAACTTTTCTCTAAAATGTTTTTTTTCAAGTTTATTTATTTACCATGAAGTCAAAGTTGTAAAACCTAATAAGGGTTTTTTTTCGAAATTAGGTATCTACTGATATAATGGCATTATCTGCGACTGAATTTGAAGTTTCAGTCGATCGTTCGAAATAACCTCTATAGGTAAGTGGATATCCTTATCAAAAATGAAACTTTAGGACTTCATGACCAATACGCACAGAAAACTCATATAAAGAAGATGAAATAGTTATTTATATATGATACAAAAATTCGTAAATTATGACTTTTTTTATGAGCATGGAAACACGTGAGTACAAAAAAGCTCTTTATGAAAATGTATCTACAATTTTATTTCTACGCCTGTTATTATATTGGCAAATTGTAGCAATTGTTGAGTATATTTTATTCTATGAAGTTTTCATTTGATGACTTTCGAGTAAAATCTGACGCAAAATACTGTCATTTGGAATTATATGAACGATGCGTAAAACATAACTTTACGCATATTTGATTTTTTCACTTACGTGTCCTGAAAAGTATCACTTTAGGCACTGTACGTGGACACTGCGTAAAACCATAAATATTTCCATCTCCCCGATGATCGTGCATATGGTCAGTAAACTATATTTTTTTTCTACAACCGCTTACCAAAGTAGGTAGCCTTTGACGCTTTTAGATCTCAACGCAAAGCTAATGTTTTTTCAGAAATGTTTTGTGACAGCTTTTTCGCTCTAGTGCGAAAATATTGAAGAAACGGTCGATCTCTCGATCTCTTTCGTTGAAAACGAACCTATTCTTGCATGATGTTTAGTATAGACAATAAATTCATAACACTCTTAGGAACTGTGGTGGTGTTGAGAGCGTAGCTGCTATCAAGCTGAAGGCCTGTGATTCGATCTCGACATATGTACTTTTTTTTTCAAGCAAGTTATCTTGTTTTGTTAGAGATGTGAATTACTGGATATTTGGATAGCTTATTCATTTGGGATTACTATTGAGTGTTTATTTTCTCATGGGTAATGTTAGGTGCCTATGTTGAATGAATTGTCAATCGTTTCTATGTTTAAAAGCTGCGTTTGAAGAAAAAAAACATGTGTTTATTTCGAGAACAAAGTGCCATTGCCGCTCTCCAAAGATTACCGCGCTCCTCGCGCTCTAAATACACAAATATTGTACAACAAAAAATGTATTTTTAGGCCCGTGTAGGAGATGAATGATTTCTGGTGACAACCTCCTTTGAAACTCTCCTTATATGTCCATATACATTGTTGATAACATCGAACCATCAATTAAAGAACACCTGTCCACCAACACTTGAATTTTCCTTGAATTGTCCTTGAACTGGCCTACCCAAATAATTCTAGATCTATCATGGACGGATTCGGACATGAATCACAAAATTTGTCCTCCATCTTGAATGCTCGTATTGGTCTCCAACACAACAAGCCCTTGTATAGGTACCAATTTTGAAAGAATCTAATCAAAAATCGTATTCACCATTTCGAATTTTGAAAAAATACAAAATCTACCTACTCGAGATTCGCATTATGAATAGTTGGACAATAAATCACAAAAATTGTTCGCTATCTTGTTTTTTTCTCTTGTGAATGTCGTAACTAACCCGAATGAATTTAATGGACACCTGCCAAATTTAAAGATGATTGGATCAGTGGAATTGGCTCAAAATTTCCACTGAAGTTTTGACCCCGTTATACATAGACAGTAGATGCTATACCTGTTACGTGTGAGTGAAACTAAACAAAAGCTTGTACAAATAATACTGATATATTATTATTTACCAACTTATTGGGTGCCTTCAAGCACTAATGAATATTCTTTATGTGTTTTCAAAACATATCAACTGCGATATAATATCGTAATAGAACATTTTTTGTACCTATACTTAGGGATCATTTTTCAGTAAGAATATTGCTACATTACGTGTTTCATTATATTAGTCTTAATTACAGCAATATAAAATTTTACCACTGATCATCATCTGATATTCGAAACATCCGAATGCAAACTTTGACTCGTCTTTTATTCTGCTAAACATCTCACCAATGACAATATTCTGCACATTTGTGAATGAATTGAATGAAAACTTGCGTTCTATTTTAAAAAGAGACAGAAGTATAGTTTTGCGTGCCATCCGATAACGGCGCCACATTACTGGATACATTTTCAATGTTTCCAGTAAAATAGTATAGATGTCTCAGGTGACGGCCATCCAATGCATTTTGCACAGGGATTGTTCGACTATTCTTCTTTAGACAATGCCCGTACCATTGTCTAAAGTTAGACAATGCCCGTACGAATGCGCCCCCTACAATCAACTTGCATTTTTTGAGGTATACTTGAGGATTTTTATTTTCGTCAAGGAATCCTAGTAGTGAATCGTTCGCCCTGACAGGGACGTACTTGAAATTTTCTAATGATTAAAACAATGGAAAAGCATTAAAATACGGGTTTTTTGAAGAAACCTGCATTAAAATGACGTCAAATATTCATGTTTGTAACTAATCACGCTAGATGACACTCGCGTTTGTGTCCAATACCTTTTCCACAGGCATTGACTATGTTATATTCACGTTATATTTAAACAATGCTACCGGTGAACAGCACCTTTGCCTTATTATTTTCGGGGCGAACTGCTTTGTGTTTGTTATTGTTTGTTATTTACTTTCAATCACTGTGGGTAGGTGACATTTGTGTCGCACACTTCACTAGTGAAAAGGTGGTGACACACAATGGAACAAATAGTATGTTTGTAATCATCAGTTTATTTAGTCTCTGTATTCACCTTGAAGATATCACTTAACTAGTGTGTACATTTTATACCTGTGCTCATTTATTCAAACTTAATTTATTTAATCGAAATGGGGCTCCATATATGCCGTCAGAAATCAGAACAGGTTCGAAGTGTTATAAAGACAACGATTATTGAATGAAGAGATTGAATGTGTTTACCAAATAAATTGTTATCTATTCTGTGTACTATAATATATACAGGGTGGGGCACCGAAAACGAAACAGATCGAATATCTTCAAAACGCATGTGTTGTGAATGAAATGCAAAAACACGTCGATTTTTAATCCAAGGGGGAAATCTTCCTATCATAACCTCAACCATTGTCTAATTAGACAATGCCTCAACTGTCATACCTCTCCCCCACCCCTTGGGCACCATCAACGAAACAATTTGAATAGGGAAAGTAGTAAATGTAACACATCATTGGAAAGGTAATTTCATAAGGAATTCAGCCATATCAATTTTTGCCACCTAAATTTTTATTTTGGCACCCTCTTGCGGGAAAAACAACTGTTCCGTATTCCAAATTATGATACTGCATTTGCAAGCTATTTTGACATAAATTCGGTGACAATGCATTATGGAATATTTCTAAGAGAAAAAACAAAATGGCGGCTCTAAAATGGCGGACATGATTTGAAATTATTGTCCGATCGATTCAAAATTGATATGTGGTGGTTTGCAAGGTCGGAAATTATGATTTGTTTATCAATGCAAAAAAACAAGATGGTGGTCCAAGATGGCGGATGAAATTTGTAATTCTGGTCCAATTCGAATCAAAATTAGTATGTGGAGATTTTCAGGGTTAGATAGAAATTAGGATTTTTTGTAGATGCAAATAACAAGATGGCGAGCGAAATTTGTAATTGTGTTTCGATTAGACTCAAAATTAGCATATGGGGGTTTTCAGTATGAATAAAATGAATTATTTAAATTGATAAAAAAAAGCTTGTATACAAATGCGCTAAAAGGAGATAACGGCAAATAAACGAAAAAGAGAGAAAAGGTATTCATATTTTTTTTAGATGTGTGACGTAGGTTACTCTGTCCGTAACAGATTCGAAAGCTTGCCGCGAGTACAAAATAGGTATTTTTGCGTGGTAAAATTTTGATTCCGTTACGTATAGAATAACCTGTCACACATCTGAAAAAAGTATTATTTCCTTTTTAGCGCATTTGTTTAATTTTTTTTTCAATTTAATCATTTCATTTTAGTCATACTGAAAACTTGTAAAACCCCCATATGCCAATTTTGAATCGAATCGAACCACATTTACAAATTTCGTTGGTTTTTTGCATTGACAAAAAGATCATAATCTCTCACCCTGAAAATCCCCACATACTAATTTTGATTCGAATCAGACCAGAATTACAAATTTCGTCCGCCATCTTGGAGCCACCATCTTATTTTTTCGCATTGACAAACAAATCATAATTTCCGACCTTGGAAGCCACCACATATCAATTTTGAATTGAATCGCACCATAATTGCAAATCATGTCCGCCATTTTGAGTCGCCATTTTGTTTTTTCATTTAGAATTTCATTTAGAATTTATGTCAGAATAGCTTGCAAATGCAGTATCATAATTTGGAATACGGAACAGTTGTTTGTCCCGCAAGAGGGCGCCAAAATGAAAAGTTAGGTGGCAAAAATTGACATGGCTGAATTCCTTATGAAATTACCTTCCTAATGATGTATCACACTTACCACTTTCCCTATTCAAATTGTTTGTGTGATAGTGCCCAAGGGGTGGGGGGAGAGGTATGACAGTTGAGGTTATGATAGAAAGATGTACCCCTTGGATTAAAAATCGACGTGCTTCTGCATTTTATTCACAACACATGCGTTTCGAAGATATTCGATCTGTTTCGTTTTCGGTGCCCCACCCTGTATATTATTAGCAAGTGTTGAACAAATATAATATTCAACAATACACGAAGGGTAACGTGACAATTTCACAAATGATAACGGCACAATACAAATAAACACAAAATTCACTGGGAATGGTCTTGACAACATCAAGTTCCAGGTTAAATAGAAACACTGCTGAAACTGAAATGAATGAAATCTCGCGTTTACCAGTACAACGCTGGATAGGATGCATGTGTCAAAATCATATTTCAGAGCCATCTATGGGATTATTCAATAAATCATATTTTACGAACTGATCAAATACATACGTTAAAATTAAGAACAGGCGTGACTGGAGACTCGTGGACTAGCGACCTCTAGTGATGGTCTCCATTTGAATCCAACTGAAAGTACGTAAGATTGGCTAACTATCTTCTTTCTCTATAAACACTGGTACAACTAATAAATAAATTGACACAAAATTTTATATATTTGCAAAAACACTATTTACCAAAACGGCGTCTCATAGTATGAATTGGAACCATAGAAATATTGGAACCCATATTAGAAAAGAATCCGTACGCGCCTTTGGCCGAATGCTGATTGGCCGTCGTCTGCCTTTGTGATCAAGTAAGGGATTCGGGATTCGGGAATTAGAGGGCGCCACAAATCGATTCTGGCATTGTTTATATAGAAGCATTGTTTATATAGAAGTAAGATAGTTAGTCAATGCCTGTGTAATTGGTGTTGGACGCAAACGCGAGTGTCATCTAGCGTGATTAGTTACAAACATGAATATTTGACGTCATTTTAATGCAGGTTCCTTCAAAAAATCCTGATTTTAATGCTGTCCCATTGTTTCAATCAAGTAACGACATGACTTGGAGGCCAGATCACTGAAGTTACGACATGACTTGGATGCGAGCTCACTATCGCCATCTACATATCGCATCCATTTTGATCAAATTATAATCCCATAAGGTTGACTAACTATGTTCTATATAAACAATGATAGAAGTAAGATAGTTAGTCAATGCCTGTGTAATTGGTGTTGGACGCAAACGCGAGTGTCATCTAGCGTGATTAGTTACAAACATGAATATTTGACGTCATTTTAATGCAGGTTTCTTCAAAAAACCCTGGTTTTGATGCTGTCCCATTGTTTCAATCAAGTTACGACATGACTTGGAGCCCAGATCACTGAAGTTACGACATGACTTGGATGCGAGCTCACTATCGCCGTTTACATGTCGCATCCATTTTGATCCAATTATAATCCCATAAGGTTGACTAACTATGTTCTATATAAACAATGATTCTGGCATTGTTTAATAGTTAGCCAACCTTATGGGATTTATATTAGATTCAAATGGATGCGACATGTAGATGGCGACAGTGATCTCGCATCCAAGTCATGTCGTAACTTTAGTGATCTGGCTTCCAAGTCATATCGTAACTTGATTGAAACAATGGAACAGCATTAAAATCAGGGTTTTTTGAAGAACCGTGCATTAAAATTACGTCAAATATTCATGTTTGTGACTAATCACACTAGTTGACACTCGCGTTCGGGTCCAATACCTTTTCCACAGGCATTGACTAACTATCTTACTTCTATTTAAACAATGATTCTGGCATGAGATACTTAAAAGGTACAAGCAGAAACCAATTTAATCAACGGATATTGCCAAAATCAAAGCACAAATGTCATTCTTGTCGAAAACTGATTCCAAAGAAAGAATTTTAGGTGACATTCTCTGTTAGATTTGCTGCTCTGCTAATTAGTTTGTGTTTAGTTATTTGGATTTCGTTTTCTCAGGCAAAAGAAGTTGAAAATCCTTAACGGAAACAATCGGATTTATCGTTCAAGCTGATTTAAATTCGACAGAGGTTTGTTTCAAGGAGACTAAAATTTAACAAGGAGTGTTTAATAAACTCTAGCCAATCAGAATCTTGTAGCATCAACGCGTCATAGTGACGTACTTGGATATGAGTACAGAGTCGAACTCGAACCAAGCAACAAAACTGTCAGCAGTAACTCTCATACACCAAGAGCTAGTCCGTCACTGTCTATAGAGAACGGTGGCCATGACACGTTCTACTACGTCACATTTCGTCACAAATGTTCTTTCATCTCTTTCTACTAGTGTCCCCATTGTCTTATGGGAATCAAACACTCCTGTTAAATTTTAGTCTCCTTGGGTTTGTTTGACATCAGTTTTTGACAAGAATGACATTTGTGACGTCATCACTTTCCTCGTCTTACTTCCTCGTACTTATGGTTTTGGATAATGAAGAATGTGAAGCAGAATTTGTGAATAGCCATGTTAGCCATAATCCAGAATGAGGTCACATAAAATACTCTTCCAAACTACCCTTGATGAAGTCAGGAATCTTCTTCAAAACATAAATTATAGGTAGATTTATATATTTTTCATGTCCTTTCAGAAAGAGAACACTGGATTCGCTTGAAAAAGTAAAAATACCGAAGAGATGTGGCTTAATACTATGTTCTGTACCAGGTTAGCTTGCTCAGGTTAGGATTGAGTGTAAATTCGCCGCCGGATGCCAAAGTGTTGTAGACTTTTTTTATTGAACCAGCACTTTTTATCAAAAAGAAAAAGGAATTCACTGGCAACGTTGGTTCAGTTTGGTCGAATTAGCTTCTCGTAGTTTTGCACAATTTTTGCTTTTAGATATAAATATTTTATGAGGAGTAATTTTCCAGTATGATCTAACCAGAACGAACTAACCTTTTACGTAGACATTTGAGGGCGAAGAAATTTTGCAATCGTTCCACCGTCCTATATGCATCTTTCAAGAATTGCAATCCTGTATCTATCTGCCGATAAGTAGAATGGTACGGCTAGACGCTTGTTGAGATTTATGATGAACACTTGATACGAGAGCTGTCACGAGTCAAAGAGACTAAACTAACAAGAGGGTCTAATAGGCTCTAGCCAATCAGAATCTTGCAGCATCAACGCGTCATAGTGACTTACTTGGACATGAGTACTTGAACCAAGCAACAAAACTGTCAAGAGCTAGTCCGTCACTGTCTATGGAGAACGGGCGGCTATGACATGTCCAACTACTACGTCACATTTCGTCACAAATGTTCTTTTATCTCTTTCTATTAGTGTCCCCATTGTCTTATGGGGATTAGACTTTCCTGTTAAATAATGTTTAGTCTCCTTGATCACGAGTCACGATACTTGTTAAAAACGCTGTGCTTTCGAGTGTTCATAATCTCACCCAGGGCTGGGACTCTGTAACTTGTAACGCATAGCGAGTTGAAACGAAGCACAGGTTTTCACTTTCCAGTGTACCAGAAAGAGAAAGCGTATGCTTCGCTATCGCCATTCAAGTTACAGCACGGGTGGGATTATGAACACTCGATACGAGAACTGTCACGATACGTAGTTAAAAACGCTGTGATTTCTATATGGTTCGACATTCATTTCGGTACGAGCCTCGTCAAACTAGCGACGGGTCGAGTGTTCATAATCTCACCCCAGAGTTCCACCCCTGGCAAGGCCATTGACATGTGACATCAAACTGTGACAGTGACAAGTGACATCAAACTGTGACAGTGACAAGTGACAACTGATGTTCGGAATTTAAAAAAAATGTCGGCGTTGTTGGGGTGAGGTGAAGGCTTCAACATTTTTGTGAACAATTTCGAATAGAGGAAGTTTTTATATCTCAGTATTGACCTTATGAGTATTATGTGGCACGAAGCTAGAAGGCAGGAAAGGAAGATTCGCGGTATGCTTGTGGATTATCGGAGGAGAGCCGAACGGCGGCGAGATTTTTACGAGAGAATTGTAGGTTATTTTCGAGTTGTTTTTTATGTAGCAAACGGCTGTTTCGCACCAAAAATCATCAAGCGGCTCCTCAGCGAAAGTATGAAGACTGCTAATACCTATGTTTTAGAAAGCAGATCCCACGCAGTTCCTGCAAGTGCATGGGAGGCGGTGCAAGATTCATCTTGACCCCAGCGTTGCTGCAGCTGCGGACAGTGCTGTCATGATGCCATGGCAGGGTCAATCGGATATCCTCATTGACCGATTTGATGTACGGGCTCATTTAGATTATATTCTTCCTGTTGTGAAGCAGGAAGAAGAGGAACTCACGCAGGAAGACAGACAAATAAATTACGAAAGGTATCGCATAATCGCTCAGAATTCATTCCTTGGCTTGACTGAAGAGAAGTTTCTCAAGCAGTTACATCTCGAAGAACAATATGGGTATACTGAGATGAAAACAAAGAAAGAATCACGGTCAGGTGGAGCGGCAATTGGATTCAACTATGAAGATGGGACAGGTAAAATCATCTCAATAATCTGTTTTCTGTTTTGTTTTCTATGTTTCAACAAATTTATAGAATCGTCTCGTTAAAACGCACTGAATATAATTTTTACATTTCCGAAACTACAGTAAATTTAGTTAGGTACCTAATCATTGAATATGTATTTCGTTGCATTATATTCACCTTTTACTTGATATTCTGTTTGGATAGGTATTGAAATAAAACACTCAATTCATACACTACTGCCACATGCACGATCAGAACTAGGCTGACTCATTGTTCTTATTGTCAATTAATAGCCAGCTAACTTCATTCATTACTCATCATCTTTGTAATATGTTATACATGGGTAGTGAATAGACATTTATCAATACACTACAATTAATATTAAAATTTCATTTAGGTATATTTGATTTTTCTATTCTAAGCTTACTTACCTGATATTTCAAATTGAATTATTTGTAAACTACAAAGATGAGATAATCATTCACTTTCTAATGGTGGATTTATGCAGCAGTTTTATAAGTCACAAGTAAGAATATTAGTAATTGATTGGTTGAACCATTTATTATAATAACAATAATGAGCTGGGATACTGTTGCAGAAGCTTCCCTACTATGGCTTCAGAGGAGTGATACTGAGCTGGTTTAGCTCATATTTGGCGGGTCGCGGTCAGATAGTGAAAACCAACCATTGCTCAGAAATTGCGAAAATATATAGTGGTGTGCCTCAGGGATCAATACTAGGGCCAACATTATTTCTTTTGTACATTAACGATTCGACAAGTATGAATATCTCAGGAAAATTCACACTATTTGCGGACGATACTACTATTTTTTGGCACTCTGACAATGCAAATGATTAACTAGAAGCATATCTAGTGATATGAAAAAAGTAAAGACTTGGTGTGATTCAAATCGACTTTCACTCAATATCTCGAAAACCAATATAGTAACTGTCAGATGTGAGCTAGACAATATACCATACCGATTGGGAATGATATCATTGAAAACAAAAGCAGTTTAAAATTTTTAGGAGTGCATATCGACCGTAAGTTAAAATTTGAAGACCATGTTTGTACCTTGTGTAACATTCTAGCTGTTATGCAGTCAGAGTAGTCGCAAATGAGCTGAGTTTATCAGCAGCCAAGACTGTTTATTTTTCTCTGGTGGAATCCCACCTGAGATATGGATTTCCATTTTGGGGCGTATGTAGTGGATATCTACTACAAAATGTTTTAATTTTGCAAAAATGAGCCATAAGATATATGTGCCAGTCGAAGCGTAGAGACTCCTGTAGACTCCTTTTCACTGCTCATGGAATTCTAATAGTAATTTCTATCTTTATAATGGAAACAGTGTATTTAATCAAAAAACATTTGATTCAATTCCAATCTTCTCCATCCTATTATGTGACAAGGCAATCCAGCAACATTAAGTTGCCAATACCAATGACATCTGTCATAAAGGATTCCATTGTTTATAATGGTCTTAAAATGTTCAACCATCTGCCAAATGATATAAAAGAAATAAAATCTTTACAATGCTTTAGGAAGGCTGTGAAATGTTTTCTACGTGATAGAGCTTATTATAATATAGAAGAATTTTTTAATGATAATTTTTAAAATAAACTGTACGTGATTTTAAATTTTCTTTCGAATCTATTTTATACCTACAACTTACATTTTTTATACTTATGTGAAGTGTCTATACAGGTTAATTCAAACTTCTTTGTTTCATTTGTATTTTGTATGACTTAAATGTTTTTATACATACAAACTAACTTCAATCCAAACTCCATTACTTTGAATGTTTTTTGGACCATTTATATATTTTTAGATATATATGTACAAAGTGATTTTTATTTTTCTTAGCTTAGGTTGAGTGAAACTTTGTCAACAAGATCATTCTTATCACAATAAAGTATATTCTCTCTTTTAATTTAATTTAACTGATTGAATTATTAAAATCTCTTGACTCGGCTGAGGTGAGTTCTGCATGATTCACTGTTGCCTTCCAATTAACAGTGGTGTTCCTAAGGTGGCATAGTCAGTTAGTAACAAGGCCTATCCAGGACACATGGCTAATGACCATAGCAGTCGATGCCAAAGCAACAAAGAAAAACAAATTTTTATTTTCCAATCAAATTATGTAAAAATAATGAAATGTATGAATTGGTTCATATGTCAAATCCATGTATAAAATCAATGTTTAGGTAAAAAAAATAAAGATCAAACAGCAAAGACACATTAACCTACTTAAAAAACTCCTTTAAAGTCTAGCAATTTTCTCAAGGGTTACTTTTCTTACAATTCTCCTAAATATATGAACGTTTTACACCATTTTTATTTCATTAGGAAGATTCTACGTTTTTTTTTTTATATGAGTTATTACGATGTACAATGGGCAGCAACTGATCCCTCATTCTAGTGCTATATACATCGAATGCTCGATTTTTCCTGTACAAAGTCCTGTTTCTATATGCAAAAGTTGAAGTTTCCAAAATATAAGATCCAAAGAGAGTTAAAATATTCAGTATTTTGAATGAATCTCTGCAGGAGTCTCTATAACCCAATCTTGCAATGATCCTTGCAGCATATTTTTGAAGTTTGAAAACTCTGTATCCAGAAGTACTCATTCTCCAATTTAGTATACCGTATCGCATGTGTGAATGAAAATTTGCCTAATATGTTAGCACTATAATGAGCAGATAAAAATATTAGCTAGTAATTGGCTCCTTTCAGTTTATCACATAGTATGTCAATGTGTAGACTCCATTGTAAATTATAACATTGTTTATATAGAAGATAGTCAACCTTATGGGATTATAATTGGATCAAAATGGATGCGACATGTAGATGGCGATAGTGAGCTCGCATCCAAGTCATGTCGTAACTTCAGTGATCTGGCCTCCAAGTCATGTCGTAACTTGATTAAAACAATGGAAAAGCATTAAAATCAGGGTTTTTTGAAGAAACCTGCATTAAAATGACGTCAAATATTCATGTTTGTAACTAATCACGCTAGATGACAGTCGCGTTTGTGTCCAATACCTTTTCCACAGGCATTGACTAACTATGTTCTATTTAAACAATGATTATAGTCAAATGTAATTCCAAGCTCAACAGATTCTGAAGATAGTACTTCATCTTCAGTATTAACAAAAAGTGTAATTTGTTGTTGATATCCCAGATAAGAAATTATAATCATACTTGTTTTTGTTATAATCAATTTCAAATAATTTTTCTGTGCCCATGTCGATATTTGAATGTATGTATTTTCACTATTTTCTGCATTAATCTCAGTTCTATTTTATTCCTTTCAACAATTAAGTTGAAGGTTTTACTGAGGAAACTGATCAGGTCATTAGCAAAGATTAAATATAGGAGTAGACCTAAGATCGACCCCTGTGGAACACCCTGGATCATATCTAATGGTGTACTTTGGTTGATATTGACTACTTGTTTTCGATTTTTTTAAATATGAATTAAAAGGAAACTTGCTGAAGGACCCCGGTCAATGGCCAATTGATTTCATCAAATTGCATTATAAATATTGGTATGATCAATAAAATACTTCTAATAATAATAAATGTATTTTATTGAATCAATTTGATCCAAAGGGCTATTGACCGAGGTACTTCTGCCCATGGTTACAATATTTCAAAATATTAAGTATGTGTTTAAGAGAAAACAAATTAAAATAAATGTATATTCTATAAATGTCTTTCTTGGTTGTAGCAAATCAATTCCTTATTTAGTGTCGGATAATTCCAGTATTTTCTCGAATGTGCTCTGTATTGGATGCCTGATGGTGGTTGGCATGTTGGGATCCCTGGTGATGCAGTATCTTCTTATAATGTCTTGTATTCTCTAATCTATTGGAGTGATGTTCAGAGTATGGTATAAAAGGGGGTTGGGGGGTTGTTAAGAGGGTTGTTTGTGTGGCGTAATTTGGAAATTTTCCGCAAAGGTCTTGTTTCTGCTTTTTTGAGTTTGTGTATGGCTTGTTGTTTGCAGTTTAGAAGGTGCATAAGGTTTTGTATATGCGGCTTGCTGTTTTCATGTCAATGCCCCTTTTTCTGTGAGTTAAACTACTAAAATGTTTGGCTCGTGATATCATATTCTTCTTCTGGATTTCCATATATACATTAAAGTTTATGCGTTGGTCCGAGGTGATACCCAAGTATTTGATGTTTGGTTTTGGTTTGCGGATATGCTGGTTCACAGTAAGGGTTGAAGAGGAGTTGTTGAGTCGGTGGTTGAATATGATAAATTGTGACTTTTTGGGGTTGGGTAGGAGTCGCCATTTATTGAACCAGTTGATGGTCAGATTTTGGAGGTTGGTCATGGTTTCTTTGATAGTTCTGTCATGTGCTACTAGAGCAGTATCATTGGCAAACTGTAGTATGTATCCAGAATGGTTGAAATATTCGGCATTTTGCTGTAGATGGTTACATGTGGTGGAGCAGTATATGTTGTACAAGACAGGAGATAATGGTGATCCTTGTGGTAGGCCCTGTTCTGAATGGGTGTTTAATATATTCACTCTCAGTTTGCGGTCTGACAAGAAATTCCTAATCATGTTCAATAAGGATTTGGGACTAGAATGTGGAGTTTGAAAAGAAGGCCTTGATGCCAAACACTGCCTTGTTTCTTCTAATTCTAGAGGTGGATCTTTTAAGCAATACATTAAAAGTTTTTTCAATAAGAGCTCATGGTCCACACAGTCAAAAGCTCGGGAGAAATTTATAAACAAGCTCAATAAACATTTAATTTTTTTATCAAGAGTTCTGATACTCAATTGTATTTTGGAAATTACAAAGGACTGTTTCTGTGCTTTTGTTTTTTGTGAAACCGTGCTGAGATATCGATATGTGATGATTGTAAAAAAAGTTGCTCAACTGGCATTTCTTGTTCATTTCAAAAACTTAAAGATACTGGATAAAATGCATATTTCTCTTGTAATTATTTATATCATTATGCTCACCCTTCTTGTATATTGGAGACACCATCGCCAATTTCAAATTTTTACTGTAAAAACACCCTTTTCTGTAGACAAATCAAGAATATTCATGAGAAAATATTGACACTACTTAAAGAAAGACCATTAATCTAATAGTCCTAGTCTTCCGTTTCAACCTATACAATAGGCATTTTCGTCGACAAGTCTCCAACAGAAAACAACTACTGCCCCCTACGGCCGTTGAATTATATCTGTTAGATTCTTCGCAAAGTTTTCTACAAGAACTACTTTGCAATGATGTTAAAATACCATATAGCTTATTTTTCGATTCAATTGAGGGAACACCTCCGTACCGGTTTCATGGTTTTTGCCAATCATCAGCAAAGGCTAGTTCTCCCAATTGAACCGAAAATCGACTTCAGCATTAGCATTCTTATTAATAAGAAACACCAATGGTTTACAAACCTTTGTCACCACAAATTTTCCCACAAATCATCAATCATTGATAAACATTTTTATGACTTATAACTGCTGCATAAATCCTCCATAAGGCTCTGAAGCTGTTGTTAAGCATTTATTTCACTCAGGGCCAGTTTTTTGAGTTCCAGTTAAACTCCATGTTAATTAACTAATGGTTAGAATGTGATCCTTCAAACGTCATTTAATGAATGTCAATAACCATCTAAACTATTAGTTATCTGGAGCTTAACTGGAACTCAAAAATTGGCACTTAAGCTAATAATATTCACTGGGCGGGGATTAGCGCAGTGGTTAAGCGCCCGCCGGGCGACTGAGAGGTCCCTGGTTCGGTTCCCAGTCGGTGCGGGCTTTTTTCATTTTCAGATGTCAAAGTCTGGATGATTGAAGCTCGTGTCGGCTGGGAATAATCCTCCACGATTCACTGTTGCGTTAATAATTAACAGTGCTGCTCCTAAGGTGGCGTATAGAGTTAGTAACAAGGCCTACCCAGAACACAAGGCTAATGACCATAGCAGTCGATGCCAAAACACCAAGGAAAAAATATATTTACTGTTCCAATCAACTGGATATCTTTTACTTTAAAAATGAAAATAAAAAAGTATTTCATATGGATGATTAAAATGTTTTTATACAAGAAAACTGCAATTGGCAACAGAAATTGACACCTTGAACTAATTTAGGCATTACTGAGTCTCAAGTTCCTGATGCTGAAGAGGAATCGGACGAGAACAATTCCGATAGCGATCTTGATGTGGATTTGGCAATCAACGTTTCGAAAATGGAGCCAGCACAAGCTCATGAAATGAATAAACATGGACGAAACTATGGAATGAGTTCTAATGATTTTTATTCTTTTCTGACCAACGATTTGGAAGAAGCTGAAGCTGTGAAATTAGCTCGTGAAGAGGAACAAGAAAAGGCTTTATTTTCGGGAAGAAAATCTAGGAGAGAAAGAAGGTAACGTTGTCAATTTTGTTAATATATGGTTATAACAATTTTCCCTACCTACCTCAAAGTTTGACTTCTAGCAGCTGTCCATGAACGTGTGTTGTTTATTAGATAATGGAAGGAACAAAAGAACTTTTTTATTTCATTTTAAACAATTTTCATAATGGCACAGGCTAAGATTTGGTACAGCCATTCAGCAAAAGTAGCTGCTTTACTATTTTCTTGAAAAGGTACACATTTCCTGAAATTTTGATGTCCTCGGGAAGATTGTTGTATAGTCTGCATCCTTGATATTCAAAACATTTATGAAATAGTGCAGTGCTATGCTGACTGGGAAGGAGTAAGTGGGCATTGCGTGTGGAATAAGGATGTTGTGGTCTGTTGGCATCCAATTTGTTTTTGTTACGGTTTACATATGTGCATGCCTCAAGGATGTATATACCAGCAACTGTTAATATTTTCATATTCTGAAATGCTTCTCTACAAGAGTCCCTGAATCCCAACTTGGCAATGATCCTTATGGCATACTTTTGAATTATGAATACTCTGCTAACAGATGAGCTTGTACCCCAGTTCAAAATACCATACCTGAGTTGAGAATTGAAATTTGCATAATACACGGTTAACAGAATTTGTTGACTACAATGATTGGAGAGGTACCTGAGAGAATAGCAGACACTTCTCAGTTTTTTACATAGGTTGTCTACTTGTGGCATCCATTGTAATTTGTTATCGAAAATCACACCTAACATTTTGGTTGATGTTGTTGAACCCAATTCACAATCAGTGTTCTCAAACAGACTCACCTCACATTGTTGTCCTTTTACCATGAATTGTATCATATTGGTTTTTGTTTTGTTCATTTGCAAATTATTTTTCTCAGACCATAGGATAACTTTATTGAAAGTGATTTCAGCGGTATTTTTCAAGGTACACAAGTCATCTTCAATCAAATCAATCAATCAATCAAAATATGCTTTATTGTCGTAAGCAGGATATCACTTGTTGACAAAGCTTGTTAAATCTAGATAAACTTTAGGTAAAAATATATAGAAATCTATAAAAAGAGTAATATAAATATAACTATAAATTATTTACATGATAAACCATGTTAGTTAGAATATATCAGTATAACAATAAGATAGAAAAAAAGAGCACTACAAGTTATTAAAATATTTCGAGGTTCACTCAAAATTATAGTCCTTATGACCCAAGTATTTTGAGTTTACAAATACAAATACCAGATTTCCCACTGCTTATAAATTAGAATCTGTGTGAAAAATATTCATCCAAACTGTAAAGTGGTGTTTCTGCTAGTATTGTCTTAGCTTTTGCTCGGAACTTTTTATTACATTCAATTTGTTTAATGTCATCTGGCATATGATTATATATTTTTGTCCCGGTATAAATAATTGAGTCCTTGATCATAGCGGTGCGGGGTTTTATCAACTTAACTTGGCCAGTCTGCCTTGTGTTATATCGGGAAGATACAAGTAGTAGTGTATGTCTGTTTTTGTGAATCAAGCAAGCTGTTTCTAGGACGTATAAACAAATTATAGTGAGGATTCTACATTTCCTAAACAAGTCCTTGCAAGAGTCTCGTGGCTTCGCCCTACACATGTACCGCATGGCTCGTTTTTGCAGAATAAAACCTCTCTGGAATAGGTGATTACTGCATGCCCCCCAAAAAGCTATTCCATATCTGAGATGGGATTCAAGCAGGGCAAAATAAGCTGTTCTAGCGGATGCATACCCTAATTCAGTGGCAATGGTTCTGACAGCATAGCAGCCAGATGCTAATTTCTTACACATACTTATTACATGATCACTGAATGTCAGTTTGTTATCTATGTGTAATCCTAAGAATCTGGTTGTTGTTCTATTTAAAATTACTTCACTACCAACGTCTACATTGGGGATATTGCAATGAAAAGATATGATATTTGTTTTTTTAATATTGAGTGAAAGGAGATTTGATTCACACCAGTCTTTAATAACTTGGATATCCTTTTCTATGTTTAGCTGTAACTTGCTATTATTTTCTTCTTGCCATAGGAAGGTGGCATCATCTGCAAACAGTGTAATTGTTGCTTTTATATCAAGTGAAACCATATCATTCACGTAAAGTAAAAATAAAAGAGGTCCAAGGACTGATCCTTGTGGAACTCCATGTCTTATATGCAAGGTCTTTGACAAAGTATTAGTTTTGACCGCTTGTTCTCGACCAGTTAAATAGCTCTCAAACCATCGAAGGGTGTTGCCTGTGAAACCGTAGTGGATCAGCTTCTGCAGCAGTATTCCGTGGTTCACGCAGTCGAATGCTTTGGAGAAATCGCAAAACACCGCTGCTGCAGCTGACCCCCTATTTAGGCCCGAGTAGACCTTGTCCACGAAGGAGAAGAGAGCATCATTTGTATTCTTGTTTTTTTGGAACCCAAACTGTTGTTTCCCTAATATATTATTTGCTTTTAAATATTCATGAATTCGAACTTTTACCAGTTTCTCAATTAATTTTGCTAAAGTGGGTATAAGTGCAATAGGGCGGTAGTTTCCGGGGTCTGTAGAGTCCCCTCCTTTATATATAGGGATGATTAATGAAATTTTTAAGATCTCCGGGAATATTCCAGTTCTAAATGATTCATTTATTTCATATAATCAATATATTTGTGTCATCAGCATAACATATGCAATGAGTGGAGGAGTTCCCATTATTTAGATACACTAATAAATCATTAGCAAAAACTAGATATAAGAAAGTTCCCAAAACCGATCCTTGGGGTACACCATCAGTGATTTGTTTTTCAGAACTTATATTCTCACCAATTTTCACTACTTGCCTCCTATTTTCCAGATAGGAGGTCAATAAATTAAGCGGCAATCCTCTAACTCCATGTCTAGATAGTTTTTCTAGCAGAAGGGTATGATTCACACAATCAAACGCACGTGAGAAATCAATGAACAATCCTAATACAATTTTTTTTTGTCCAAGGCAGATACAATTTGACCATGAAAGTCGCAAAGTGCTGTATCAGTGCTTTCATTGGTCGTGAAACCATGTTGTGATGGTGATAATAATTTCATTGCCGTAAAATAAGCATTTAACTGTTCCTTTAAATTCAATTCATATAGTTTTGAAATGCTAGAGAGAATACTAATTGCTCTGTAATTATTCAAGTTATTCACATCGCCTTTTTTAAATATAGGAGATACACTGGCTAATTTTAAATTATTTGTAAAAATGCCATTTTCTGTTGACAAATTGATTAAGAACGTAAGCACCATACACAATTCAGAGGAGCAGCATTTTATCAACTTGCTCGAAATTTGGTCAGTTCCGCATGAGTTGGAGTTTTTGAGTTTATTGAATAGTTGTACTAATTCCCTCTCAGTGATGGGGGACATAAAAAAAGTAGATGAATTGAGTGAGATGTTACTTTCGAGAAAACTAGTATCAATTGAGAAGTTGTCAGATAAAGATTTTGTAAAATGAATTGAATTTTTCATCAAGTGCTTCTCCCTTATATTGAATACTGTTTCCAACTGAAATCAGTTCCTGTTTGTTGATATATTTTTTTTGTAAGTCATTAATAATTCTCCAGGTTGTATTAGACTTGTTATCAGAGTGAGTGATCAATTCATCATGAAATTTTCTATTCATAGATTAAAGTTCCTCTCTATATTCTTTGTTAACTTTTTTACACATTTCACTATAGTTGCCGTCGTTCTTTGCTAGTTCATTGAAGAGTGATACTCTATTTTGTAGGTATTCTAGCTCAGGGGACATCATAACTTTTGGGTTAGATTTTTTCCTTAGTGGCCTTGCAGATACTTTTCTTGATGGGAATGACAGTTCAAAATAATATGTAAGAAGCTGAGTAAAAAGCTCATATGCCAAGTTGGGACACTCCTGCGCCATCACTTCTTCCCAGTCCTCTTGCTGTAGATAGTTACGAAATCTTAATATATTCTCGTCACAGAGATCCCGACGATAGAAAAATGTATTTTCTCTTTCCTTACCGGCTTCAATTTGTGAGTTAACAGCAATTTTCAAGAACTGTGAGTAATGATCAGATAAATTTAGGTCTACTATTGCTACATTGTAGGTGTAATTTGACTTGATTAGAAAATTATCGATACATGTCATAGAGTTTGCCTTTACCCTTGTGGGCATCCTCAAGCTAATATCAATTTTGTAAGAAGAAAGCAGGTCTTCTAATAATGTTAAGTTTGTACTATGAACCAAGAAATTGATATTGAAATCTCCGCCAATAATTAGCGTTGTTGTTTCATTATTTATGTTAGATAGAATACCGCTAAATAGTAGCAGAAATTCATTAAAATCGCCGTTACAATACAAATTATGTTCCGAGTAGTCAATAATATCGTTGATAAACAAAATAAATAATATCGGCCCCAGAATGGAAACAATAGTGTCTAGACATGGGCCATATAAAACATCTCAGTAAATGAAATGACTAAGAATCAGAGTCTCCGTCAGCTTCAATCAATCAAAATATGCTTTAATATCGGAAGAAATACAATTCTCATTGACAAAGCTTAAGACTATAACCTTGATATCACTACAATAGGTAATTTTAAGTACATATATACAATACAAAAAAGAATAAAAATAAGTTGCCAAATCTAACAAAAATACTAGTTGAGGACTTAATTACAGCAAAGACTGTGTCAATTGAACATTACAAATAAATAAATAAGTTTATGTGGATATTCATAAGTTCCCAGTTATTCATTATGATAAGGGGTTAGATAAATATATATTATAACTGTAGATGTCGTTAGTAACCTTTTGTTATTTATACACACACATATATATCTACATTTCTAGTTTGCGATCAGGTAAATGGGTCCTGATATAATTCATCCAACGTATAATAGGCTTTCACAACCAAGAGATTTTTTACTTTTTTTCTGAAGTGAGTACCATTTTGTATTTCTTTTATGGTGCTAGGAAAATGATTGAATAATTTTCTGCTTCTGTAGATTAGTGAATTTTGTGTTAGGGAGGATATAGGCTTTGAAAGTGGGATATGCAGTGATAATCGTGTTTTATGTATTGAGTTAGATTTTACTTTGTCTTTATACTTTTTGTGTATGAGACATACTGTCTCTAGAATGAGAAGACTTGACAGTGTTAAAATTCTCTGTTCCAAAAATAATGCACGCGCGAATCACGATAATTGACTTTGCATAAATACCTTATAGCCCTTTTCTGCACAATAAAGACCCTATCAAAGAGATATTGGGAACACATTCCCCAAAAGCAAATACCATAACTCATATGGGCTTCAACCAATGAATAGTAAACCTTTCTAGCATTAGCAATACCTAGCTCGTTAGAGACAACTCGTACAGCATAGCAGCCTGAAGCCAGCCGTTTGCACAATTGATTTATATGGCTTTCAAAACTTACTTTTTCGTCAATATGCAACCCTAAAAACTTGTTCTCTGAAACATTTGTAATTGTACCATTCTCCAATGTGATTTCATTGATATCACATTTGAATGAGACAATGTTCGTTTTGCTTATATTGAACGAAAGGAGATTGGCATCACACCACTTCTTTACCTTGTTTAGGTACACACTGATGTGGTCATGCAGATCCGTAATGTTTTTGTTGTGCCAGAGGATTGTGGTGTCATCCGCAAAAATAGTGAATTTGCCCTGGATATCCACTTTGGCCAAATCATTGACATATAACAGAAATAGGACAGGTCCTAGAACTGAGCCTTGTGGCACACCACAGTTGATTTTACATTCTTTGGAATCCACCTTATTGAGTAAGACGCTTTGGCGACGTTCTGATAAATATGATTTGAATCTCTATTCTCTAGCAAATAAAAACTGATTGGAATTCGGCAGCGGCATGTCAAAGAACTTGGAAGCAGTTCGGTCTGTGACAAATTGGAATTTGACAGCGGCCAATCAAAGGCTTTCTTTCGGCATTTCACCAGCCCCTTTTATGTGACAGAATACATCATCTCCACATGGACTACCAATCAAGTTTTGACGAGGAGCGTTAGATAATAACGTGTTGTGTGCTGTCCTAATTGAGTTCGTAAAGACTAAACTTTGTACATAAAGTTGATCGCCTAAACTTGACTATCCCGGTAACCAGAAAGCAAGACGTCGAGACATGTCGTTTTCTGTGTTTAACCCTACTTTACTCCTTGAATTTATTCTGCCAATGTTGGATGTGTAATATATTTTTGTTACAATTTCAAAAGCAAATAATATACAATATTAAATAATGAGGGCACAGAGTGAACACTGGCAAATAATACTCAATATAAATCTCCCATGTACGAGACGTGTTTTTTAAGTAAGTACCGTTTTGCCACACCGCGGTCGGCGTTCTGCGCATGCGCACTGGGTACCTACATCTCTTGCCTACGCACTGACGCCTTACAGTCTGATTCTTCCTTGTAAGTTGTTTACTGAGTGTTTAAGATGCCTCCGATAATCGCGAGTCCCGCCAACTGTGAAGTACGGGCTGTTATAAGATTTTTAAGTGCCAAAGACCTAAAACCGATCAATATTCATCGTGAGATCTGTGCAGTTTACGGACAAAAAATTATGAGTGATGGAATGGTAAGAAAGTGGGTGAGAGCATTTAAAGAGGGACGCACAAATGTGCATGATGAACAACGGACTGGGCGTCACATTTGAATGAGACAATGTTCGTTTTGCTTACATTGAACGAAAGGAGATTGGCATCACACCACTTCTTTACCTTGTTTAGATCCACACTGATGTGGTCATGCAGATCCGTAATGTTTTTGTTGTGACAGAGGATTGTGGTGTCATCCGCAAAAATAGTGAATTTGCCCTGGATATCCACTTTGGCCAAATCATTGACATATAACAGAAATAGGACAGGTCCTAGAACTGAGCCTGTGGCACACCACAGTTGATTTACATTCTTTGGATTCCACCTTATTGAGTAAGACGCTTTGGCGACGTTCTGATAGATATGATTTGAACCAATTAAGTGCCGAACCTCTGAATCCATAGACTTCAAGCTTCTGTGGCAGTATTTCGTGACTCACACAATCAAAAGCCTTGGAGAGATCACAAAACACCGCCGCAGCTGCTTGTCTTTCATTTAGGTTGAGGTAAAGGTTTTCTAGGAATGCAAAGATGGCATCCTGGGTATTTTTTGAGTCCTGAAATCCAAACTGTTGTGAACTCAGTATATTAAACTTCTTAAGGAAGGAAGTTACTCTTTTTTTACTAGTTTTTCTATGATTTTTGAGAGGATCGGTAGCAAGAAAATTGGTCTGAAATTAGCAGGAGTGTTATGGTCTCCTCCTTTGTGTATTGGAATAATTGTGGCGAATTTTAAATATGATGGAAAGGATCCTCCAGCTAACGATGTATTAATAGCCTCTGCCAAGACATTCAAAGCAATATCCGGCAATTTTTCAAGGACTTTCAGAGAAATGTCATGCCAACCAGAGGAAGTTTTATTCCTTATTTCTCTGAATATGTCTTTTATTTCGTATATGTCAGTTAGTATGAAAAAAAAGGTTTCTTGAATGGAAGTCGCTTTCAGATATTCCATTGGATCCGTTCTGACCGTAATTTTTTCCGCAAGTTCAGCTGCTATC
The DNA here is from genome assembly GCA_944452925.2 of Chrysolina oricalcia. Taxonomy (NCBI): domain Eukaryota; kingdom Metazoa; phylum Arthropoda; class Insecta; order Coleoptera; family Chrysomelidae; genus Chrysolina; species Chrysolina oricalcia. Next base: position 48,413,563 of record OX101825.2, on the reverse strand, counting down.
GAGGAATAGAATGTGTTCAGTTCGTTCATTTTGAGATTTTTAGAAAGTAGAGAATGTTGAGAATACAGCATTTTAAGTGACGCATAACCTCTTCGAAGGCATTGACTAACATGGTTTTTGAAGCGTAGATCGGTATCCAACACAAGTCCGAGATTTTTTACACTATTTGTGCATGTCAGATTTTTATTACCAACTTTTATAAAGATATTTTGTTTAATATGTCTTCTTTCTTACCAAATATCATGATAGATGATTTTAATGGGTTGATTCGCAAATTTTGGCGCTATCAATCTGTCGAGATCTTCATTAATAATCTTCTCGGCATTGTTACAACTATCAGGATAAAAAGAAAAATATATTTGTGTATCATATGCATACAGATGTGAGTTGCATTATGTGAGACATGTTGTTATATTATTTATATAGATACCGAACAATAGTGGCCCCAAAATAGATTCCTATGGCACACCACAACATATATTTTCCTTAGAAGATTGTCTCGATGGACTGATATCTTTTATCCAAGTAACTAGCAATGAGAGCAATCGCCTGATTAGAAAACCCTACAAAGTCTAAGACACTGCATAACAGATCATGACTAATAGTGTCAAAAGCTTTCGAGTAATCCAGAAGAATAAGAGTTGTAGTTTTTCCGGAATCAGTTGCCTTGATTATATCATCTGTTATATGTTCAACAAAGCAGTGGTACAACTGAATCCGGGCCTGAAACCCGATTGGTTATTTGGCAGTATTGAATGTTTTTCCAAATGAAGGCGTATTTGTTTGTTCATAATTTTTTCCAAATTTTTTGATAGACTTGGCAAAATACTTATAGGGCGCAAGTCATTGAATCTGGTGATTTCATTTTTTTTCTGCAAGGGAGTCCCTCGTGCTACTTTCCAACTATCTGGAAAAATACTAGCTAACAGATAGGAATTCAGAATATTGATAAATAAGGCGCAATTGTTGGACAGCATAAGAGAATCATTTCTAAGTTGAGCAAGTCTGCAACTATTGCCAAAGATTTTATTTTTAATATATTTTTTTTCACCCCTTCAGTACCAACTGTAATTATTCAGAGAGTCGTGCTTTGTGATTTTGATTATAGTAGTGTAATAAATTTCCATCTATTGGTACTTCATTTGCTGAGAACTGTAAGAAGAACTTGTTAATTTCAGATGGTTTATTAAGAAAATCAGGCATGGTTTTGTTGTTTCCTCTGTTCAAAATATTTAATTGTTTCAACCTTTTCCAGATTAATTTAGTATTTCCATTAGCACAAAACTCGATGTATCTTTTTTTTTATTATTAATAGAAATATTTGTTTGGTTTCTAATTTGTTTATAATAGTTCCAATGGTCATCATTCTTAGTACTTTTAAACCTTTCGAATGCTTTTTCTTTCATCATTATCTTTATCGTATCAGTCAGCCACGGCGGCTTTTGGTCTTTGATCAAAATTGTTTTGAGTGGAGCCAATGTATCAAAAATATTCATCAGTAAACTATTTATGTAACTTTTTCGTTAATATCTTGTATATAAATCACAATCTGAAATGGGGTATTTAATAAAATGTCTTGTAGAATATTTTTATCTATATTGTTGTTTCCAATAAATTTGAGCAGCTGCTCTTTGACTACTGTTTCCAATAGTTATTCATATATAGGAAGGGTATTTATGGGTTGAAATTCACAACAGTTTGAAGTGTTCATCACTTTTTGTATTGGTATGACTGTTATGATAGTTTCCAGGCACCTGGAAAAGTACCAGTTCTTAAAGAAGTGTTTATAAAATACTAGAAGTAGTTTCAAATTTCCTGAAGAGTTATCTTAACTATGCGAAGATCAGTTCGATTACTATCAGGACTATTTTGCTTAAGTAACTCAAATCTATCATTTTGATCATTTCAAATGTAGCAAAAATATAGATTGTACTGGTTGAATATGATATATTATTAGAACCATTTTATATGTACCTGCTGGCGTGCAGCGTATATCACGTAGGATGACCCCTTTTGTGCAGTGAGTTCATTTCTAGTATATCTATCGATCCTGGAAATTTCATGGTTCTACGTCAAAAATTACGGAAGATACGGGGTCGTTTCCATGAGAAGTGAAACAAACTAGAATTTTTCAAGACTTAATATTTTTCAGGAGTCAAGTGTATTAAGTAGTAGTAATTTGGGGACCCTGAAAACGAATCCGAAGGGCTTTCGGGAAATTTTGCCCCCTAATATAACTTTCCGGAATAATTGATGGTTCCATCGCTTTTGGCTTGCAGTGTATATCACGTAGGATTATCTTTTTTGTGCAGTGAATTCATTCTAGTATATCTATCGTCGAAAATTACGGAACATACGGGGGCGTTTCCATGAGAAGTGAAACAAATTAGAATTTTTCAGGACTTAAAATTTTCAAGGAGTCAAGTGTATTAGTAATTTGGGGATCCTGAAAACGAATTCGAAGGAATTTCGGGCCAATTTTGCTCCCTAATATAACTTTCCGGAAAAACTGGTGGTTCCATCGCTTCTGGCGTGCAGTGTATATCACGTAAGATGGCTCTTTTTGTGCAATGAGTTCATATCTAGTGTATCTATCGATACTGAAAATTTCATAGATTTACGTCAAAAAATTACGGAAGATAAGATAAGAGGGTGTTTCCATAAGAAGTGAATAACACTATATCCGATGTTATAAAATTTTGATATTTATATAAATATCATGATATTTGACACCACTGATTATTACTACTACTTGTGAATAGGGTATAAACAATAGTATTCGTTTTGTTATTTACAATGTTTATGAGGGTGATTTTCATATGAATAGCAACTAGCAAGTCAGTGTAATGTCAGTTCATATGGACCGTGGTGGCCGTGCTGGTAGAGCGTTCGCCTCTCAAGCGCAGGGTCATCGATCTCGTGCATGGCATCACACGTTAAAATGTAAGGGCTGCGTCTTCCCTAGCTCACACAAGTCCTTCGAAGACTTCTGAGGGTTGCGCGTAATTTGGTTAAAAACAAGAAAACACCAGTTGAGAATTTAAGCATTAAAACTGGTACTACATTTTCACAAATTAAGATATATTTACCAGCTGAATCTTCCTGAGTAGCTTCATTTTTACGAGACGCCCAACTTTTTCCTCTACGAAAATTCTCAATAGTGGTAGCTAATAAAATGCGCAGGCGTCAAACATGTCGATTTGGTGAACCTCGAGATAATTCTATGAAGTACTCGAAATAACTTCTGTCCTACAAAATGGATGGTAGGACTGAAGAGTCCCCCACTCCCAACATGTACCAATGACGTGGTCATAAAAATTCATTAATAACCAGCGTTTTTTTTAAATGTTGCTTGGTTAATATTTGTATAATTGAATGGTCATATTGTCCTACAAATTGAATGGTAGGTGTTCCCAGTCCTACGCTCCGAAATTGTCAATTCCGTGGTAAACATTTTTTCATTAATAACTGTAGGACAATGATAACACATGAAAGGTTAGTGTATTCTTCACCTAAATAATATAGTGTCCTACAAAAAAGCGGGTATGTATTGCTAGTTCTACAAAATTTATTCAAAATAACGAATTATTTTGAAATTGTGGTTTAGCTAATTTAATATACTTTCATTCGTGAAGTAATGTTACTTTCAATGTATAATTGTTCGTTCGATTCAAAAATATCATAATTTACGTGAAAAGTTTATGAAATAAGTGGGAAATTTTGTTTAGCTTTCATAATTTTTATAAACATACTTATTGAAAACAACAATAACAAAGTAAAAACATTGAAATAATCAATCTGCCCTCCGGGGCGGCTTAAATGATGTCGCATGCGCTTCAACAGATGCAGAGAAACCCGGAAAAACCTGCAACACCACATCGTCGTCTGAAGAGCTGAAATGTATAATTGAAAACTTTCAAATAGGTCAGACGAATTGTGAAATTCTGCTCTACGGTAAAATAGGATGTATGGTATTCCAGAGGCCTCAAAAAGTCCAGTTCGAAAGAGATATTATATTTTACGGGGGTCAAATGGCCAAGTAGTAAAATACCGATCTTTTATCCACTCTGGTCGCCGGTCGTGGGTTCGAAGCCTAGCGACTGCTTATATTTCTATGATAGCCCGAGAAAGTGGAATAGCACGTAAAAAGTAAGAATTCGTTAATCCTTGGCTCTCACCAGTTTCGTCTTTTGAGGGCTGCCGTTCGTAAGGGGACGACATCTGGTTAAAGGAAAAAAACAATTTTAAATAATGAGGAAGGGAAGGGAAAGGAGTGGAAGAGCATTTTTCACCAGCTATTCAAGGAGGTATCAAACGGCTGGCTTCAGGCTGCTATGCTGTACGAGTTGTCTCTAACGAACTAGATATTGCTAATGCTAGAAAGGTTTACTATTCATTGGTTGAAGCCCATCTGAGATATGGTATTTGCTTTTGGGGAATGTGTTCACAATATCTCTTTGATAGGGTCTTTATTTTGCAGAAAAGGGCTATAAGGTATTTATGCAAAGTGTGATTCGTGCCGTGCATTATTTTTGGAACAGAAAATTTTAACACTTTCATGTCTTCTCATTCTAGAGACAGTATGTCTCATACACAAAAAGTATAAAGACAAGGTAAAATCCAACTCAATACATAAAACACGATTATCACTACATATCCCACTTCCAACGCCTATATCTTCCCTAACACAAAATTCATTAATCTACAGAAGCAGAAAATTATTCAATCATCTTCCTAGCACCATAAAAGAAATACAAAATGGTACCCACTTCAGAAAAAAAGTAAAAAATCTCTTGGTCGTGAAAGCCTATTATACGTTGGATGAATTCTATCAGGACCCATTTACCTGATCTCAAACTAGAAATGTATATATGTGTGTGTGTATAAATAACAAAAGGTTACTAATGACATCTACAGTTATAATATATATTTATCTAACCCCTTATCATAATGAATAACTGGGAACTCCTTAATAATTTAATTTTTTTGGTATATTTAGATATCATTATTATTCGTTGACGAATCGTTTTTATGAATATCCGCATAAGCTCATTTATTTATTTGTAATGTTCTATTGACTCAGCCTTTGCTGTAATTAAGTCCTCATCTAGTATTTTTGTTAGATTTGGCAACTTATTTTTATTCTTTTTTGTATTGTATATGTTCTTCAAATTACCTATTGTAGTGATATCAAGGTTATATTCTTAAGCTTTGTCAACGAGAATTGTATTTCTTCCGATATTAAAGCATATTTTGATTGATTGTATCACAAGAACAGATTTCTGAAAAATGTAATTAACAGATATGGACAATTCCTGATAATTATTTCATTTTGTTCTTGAGTTATAGCCTTTTAAACATTCAAATTGTCACTGTGTACATGGAAAACTGTTTAACTAGCAATCATAATATGAATCCTCATGTAATTAATAAAGACCCATTCTTTTTCAAAGAATTTGTAGAATAAAAATGATAATGGTATTAATATTCATCAATTTCTTTGAACAGTGTCTTGTCTTGCTATGTAATGCAACATCCTTTGTGAAATATAATTTCTTATTCGACTGGAGGGACTCACACGAGCTACAAATTAGATTCGAAGTGTTTATTTCTAAAAAAAATCGATATCGAATTAAAGCAAAAAAATCAAATCTATTCATAATTCGCAAAACAGCAGTAATGGAATTTTTGACACCCTGTAGCTCGAAAACTGGCCATAGGATCGATCTGTGAACTGAACAACGTAATGAGGATGGCATGTTCAAGAAAATATCATATCAAAAATGAGGATAAATGTGCCTAATTACAAAATATTTTGATCATTTTTTATGTCAGAAGGTATGATCGAAATATCTGTAGGATAGTTTAGCCCGAGGCTTATGGTCGAATAGATTGATTTTACTGCCTTGAAATGAAGTTAATTCAATTGGTTTGTTTCACCATGAGCCAAGAGCTTCAGATTTGGGTAAAACTCACAGTTAGCCATACAATTTTTGCGGTCACCAAATCAACATGACTTTCGCCTACGCAGTTCATTAGCTACTAATATCAAGAATTTTCGTGGAATTTCGGAGCGCAGGTCTGGGAACACCTACCATTCAATTTGTAGGACAATGTGACAATTCAATTATACAAATATTAACCAAGCAACGGTAAAAAAATCCGCTGGTTATTAATGAATTCTTATGACCACGTCATTGGTACATGTTGGGAGTGGGGGACTCTTCAGTCCTACCATCCATTTTGTAGGACAAATGTTTTTTCGAGTACTTCATCGAATTATCTCGAGGTTCAAATGGAATACTAACTGTTATTAATGAATTTTTTGCACTCACCAAATCGTCATGATTGACGCCTGCGCATTTTATTAAGCTACTCAGGAAGATTCAGCCTGTTATTAATGATTTTTTTTTACCATGGAAGTGACAATTTCAGAGCGTAGGACTGGGAACACCTACCATTCAATTTGTAGGACAATATGACCATTCAATTATACAAATATTTATCAAGCAATGGTAAAAAAATCCGCTGGTTACTAATGAATTTTCATGACCACGTCATTGGTACATGTTGGGAGTGGGGGACTCTTCAGTCCTACCATCTATTTTGTAGGACAGAAGTTATTTCGAGTACTTCATCGAATTATCTCGAGGTTCAACTGAAAAACTAACTGTTATTAATGCATTTTTTGCACTCACCAAATCGACATGTTTGACGCCTGCACATTCTATTAGCTACTATTAAAAACTTCCCAAGAAACAATCAGTAACCTAGAACAGGCTGAGGTCATATCCAAAGACTGGTGTTGCATAATCTCTATGACTCTCAATGAAAAAAAAACCCAAAACATAAGCTTTTCTACAACAACCAGGTATTACATCGAACCAGTTAAGCTCTTGGGTGTCTATTTAGACCCAAAGTTAGACTTTGAATTCCACACTCAAGATCTGTGCAAGCGCCTAGCTAAAGCGACATTTGGTATAAGACAATTAAGGTACCAGTTAGACAACCAACACCTAAGAATGGCCTATTTCTCTTTATTCCATAGCATATTAACTTACGGACTGATAATCTGGGGAAACTGCACTAACAAAGAAAAAGTATTTATTGCACAAAAGAAGGTGATACGTATTATGCGTTTCAGCGGCTCTAGAACGCATTGTAAACCTCTATTTAAAATCCTATCAATCTTGCCACTGCCTTGTTGCTACATATTGGAGTGCCTCTTATTCATTCATAAAAGATGTTTAACTGAAGGTATAACTAGACACAATGATATACACAAATACTCAACTAGAAACAGCGACAACATCTGCATACCTTTCTGCAGAATAAAGAAAACACAAGATACATATAAATATATAAGCGTTAAGCTCTATAATGCCTTACCTCACCGCTACAAAGATTTAACTTACAATACATTTAAGAAAAAAATCCATGACATATTAATTATACATTGTTTCTATACAATTGAGGAGTTCCTCTTACATATGCCCTCCTGTACATGCGAGTTGAATATTTAATTTGTTGAATATTTAATATTTAATTTTCTGAATCATATTTATACCTTAATATTTTTAATATTGTGTTGTATTCCTGTGACAATTGTAAAATTCTTGTGATTTTATATGAATAAACATGTATGTATGTATGTATGTATTATCGAGAATTTTCGTAGAAGAAAAAGTTGGGCGTCTCGGCAAAATGAAGCTACTCAGGAAGATTCAGCCTGTTATTAATCATTTTTGAAAATAGGCGTGGGATCCCCTCAGCCATAATGCTTTGTGTTGAATAACCCTTTATAAATGACTGTAATTTGTGGATAACCTTTTGGTAAATAAAAAAAAAGACCATAACGATAATTAAATTTTCCAATTATTCCTTCCTTATTCGAAAGTATTTCAAAAATAGTTGCATTACTATAAATTCAATCCAAATTGTTGATTCGCAGGTATCACAGAGAGAAAAGACTTGCAAATAGGGTTATCAGTCCTCCAAGTTATGCTGCTAAAGCATCGCCAACACTTCCTAACTTTCGCGACAGTAAGTCAAAATCACATTCCAGATCTCCATCTCCTGATAATTCTGGAAAAATTACCTATATCACTTCCTTCGGAGGTGAGATAACGTCTACTTCAGTCTCGAACATCTTATTCACTCTAATATTTCAGATGATGAAGATGTCCCTTCAAGCAGTAAGACAACTTATGCTGACAAAGTAAAATATGGTAAGCCAAAAATCAAAACTGGCCAGAGCAATGAAAAAATTATTTTGGAAAAAAAGAATGAATCAAGAAGCAGAGAAAGATCGTATGGCTCGAAAAGAAAGAGATCTAGATCTACGAGTAGAAGCAAATCGAAATCTTTTGGGAGTAGATCCATGACTAAAAGAAGTAGAAGTAGATCAAGAACTAGAATAAGTCCGAGCAAATTAAGGTCTAGAAAAAGTAGAAGTCGGTCGAGAACTCGTAGAAGTTTGTCAAGATCGAGAAGAAGCAGAAGCTGGTCCAGAAGTAGAAAAAGCAGGAGTAGGTCAAAGAACAGACGAAGCAGAAGTAGGTCGAAAAATAGGCGAAATAGAAGTAGAACTAGATCGAATAAAAGTCGTAGCAGATCCAGTTCAAGGAATAGATCCAGAAAGAGCAGAAGTAGATCTAGAGACAGGTAAATTAACTGTAACAAAAAAAATTTATAATATTTATTATCTAATTGTTTTAATAGAAGTAAGATAGTTAGTCAATGATTTTTGAATCGGCATTGGATCCAAACGCGAGTGTCATTATTAGTTACAAACATGAATAATTGACGTCATTGTAATGCAGGGTTCTTCAAAAAACCTTGATTTTAATGCTGTATTTTGACTCTAAAGAGGAATGACCCCATTTCTATTCGTTAGGATCAGAAGATCACATTCTGTGTCAAGAAACAGAGGAAGATCTTTCAGAAAACGTCGATCAACATCGTCCTCTTCCACAAGTTCGAGTAAAAGTAGACCGGAATCACATTTAGAGCTACAAAACAGAGAAGCTGTGTTATCGCCAGCAAAAGAATCTCCAGAGAAAATGTCGCCAAATGTAACCGAATCTGTGAAGGTTATTCCAAGATATTATGGTAGGAAGAAAAGCGATCAAAGTTCATCGGGACTTAGCGATTCTGATGATCAAGATGATGTTGAGATGAAACCGGCACATAATCCGTAAGTATGGCATCTCAGAATTTTTATAATATCTCAAAAGCAATCAGATGCTTGAATATTTCTTAATGTTCTTTATATTTCCTAAACTTTGTCTCATGATCTAGACCAGGAATTAGAATTGAAATCTTATGGAAAAAAGTATTTATTAGTTTGACTCGGATCTTACAATTTTCCACCGATAATTTGATTTTTTGATGGTTGGAAATAGCTGTGTGAAAATAGTTAAATAATTTCAATAACATGTAAGTTAAGTATTGTGATTTCCATTTCAAATCAAATTTTCAGTTTTCGGTTAAATAATAAAATAAAATCGACAGTCTTTTTCTCCAAATATTTCCACCAAGTGGAAAATATGAGGTAAGATGTCTAAAAACCCAGCGAAGGTGTTCCTTGGGCTGAACCAAGTGTCTTGAGTTTCTGTCCGTCTCTCTCTCGTTTGACAGAATGGTTGACGTCTCCGGCTTGGATTATTCTAAACACAGTAGCTCTGCTAATCTTGGTTAATTCGCATATTCTTTTCACAATTTTATTGTCTGAATAACCACTACTATTCTCATATTTCAAACGCGAATATATATTCAAAATAATCCTATGAGTTTGAATGTGTAAGACTTTATTAAATAATTCCATATGTTGCGTCTCTAGATCAGCTCCCACTTGGAGACGTTATGAATTAACTTCCACTTGAGCGGTTCTGATTTCACTTCCACTTGGAGCGGATTTGAATTAGCATCAAAATCTTCTGTTTCAACAACATCAACATCGAAAGGTCTCCAGGATGCCATACCGTACAGATAATCAATCTAATTAAAAAACTAAATAACGATATATGTAAACATGCGTCTGAACTCTGAGCCTAGCTGCACCGCACTGTCTAGTGAATAAATCCTCTAGCAAATAGAAATTGGTTGGAATTCGGAAGCGGTATGTCAAAGAACTTCAATGCAGTTCGGTCTCTGACCAATTAGAATTTGACAGCGGCCAATCAAAGGCTTTCTTTTGGCATTTCACCCACCCCTTTTATGTGACAGAATACATATCTCCATGTGGACTACCAATCGAGTTTTGAAGAGGAGCGTTAGGTAATCAGCGGCAATTTGTATATTGATATAACCTCGTATGATCGCTTGGTTGTGCTGTCTCAATAACAAACAAATAACAAAAAACAAACAAACAAATAACAAATTGAGTTTGTAAAGACTAAACTTTGTGCATAAAAAATGATCGCCTACACTCGACTATCTCGGTAACCAGAAAGCAAGACGTCGAGACATGTCGTTTTCTGTGTTTAACCCTCAATGTTGTATGTGAAATGTATTTCTGTTACAATTTCAAAAGCTAATTATGTAAAATATTAAATAATGAGGGTACAGAGTGAACACTGGCAAATAATACTCGATATAAATTTCCCATTTATATTCAAAATTCGTAGGTCTTGATTACAAATCTACAAAATATCACAAATAAATACTTTCAAGCAACTAACCTACAATTTGAATGTTTCGCTGTCATTGCGTTGCATTTCAATTTCTTTATTGTATTTTCTTCCTCCGTGTGTTGCGGCAATAAAAATAAACAAGAACTTGAAATGAAAATTTTAGAACTTTGTGCATGAAAGTTTGATATTAAGATTTCTTCCATTTTGATTGGACAAGATAATAAACAACACTGTTGTTTGGTTTCCCACGATTTATCTTCCTCACTCGAGTTCAAGAATACCGGTTTTAGTCGGCTGTAGAAGCAAATCAGGGAACGCTCCCCAGAGAGTGTTTTATTCTATCACCGTCAAGAATAGAGGCCCAGAATGGTTTCAGCCGAATGGTTTCAGCCCTCTCAGTTACGCACAAATCTTCAGCCAGCAGAACATGAATAATTTCTTCCTTGAAGCACCAGCTCTTCTCCGTTCACACTTAGGACGCCGTCTTTAAAATTCAGCTCGAACCCTCTGGAATTCAAGATTTCCATTCCAATGATTGCATTTTCCTCAATGTCCGCCACTACTAGTGTTTTAGTAAAAGCAGGACCAAGGATTATACTAGTCGCACCTGTATCTATCAGCATGATGCAAGGCTCGTTGACGACACCGTCTATGAAGACGCCTTTGTTCTGTCGTTGAAAGATAGCGACATTTGCTTTGTTTACCGGGGCTTACTGGTACAGGCCGACAATTATATGTATATTTATATTTCACAGAGTTCTTCTCTAAAACTCCTGTGTCATCTTTCACGTTCGGTGTTCGACTTTAGATGGCTCTCGAAAGTCTGAAACTTAGGGTCACTGAATCCTAGAAGGCTTTGGCCTTCTTACAGGTATGGCCAATGGGTGGAGTTCCAGTGTTCCAAAAACACCACGAAAATTAGGTCCGATGTTTGAACTATGTTTGAATTTTTATGTCATTTCAAATGTTTTCAAAAATAGTTTTAGCAGATTCACAGTAAAGAAAGCAGATTGTCCCAAGTCCCAAAATCTTCTGATGAGCCCTGCTGTCACTGATCCAACTTAGGAATATGTTGGTTACTTTTTTTTACTGATACAAATATTCCTTTCTTCTGAAAGTGAAGTAATAGGTACTTCACCATCAGTGTTTTTATAAAGGGTTTGTAACTCTGTGGATATATTTAATCAATAAGTGGCAACTTTTACTCATCATTCTGAAAACAACACTAGGTTCTGCCCTTCTAAAAAAAAACTCTTGTGTCTGCAGCAGAGATGGTCGACGGCTGAATCTCCATGTTCCATAATGGCTGGTGGTCGGGCCACAGAATATCGGGGCCGTGTCCGAAAGTCGACGCTTTTTTGTAATTCGAGTCAATTGTACACCTGACAATTTCAATCCATAAAAAAATTAGAATTGATATGTATCCATTGAGATTGAACAGGATATCCACAATTTACACATTTGACATTCTGACTTACAAAAGAAACCCAACTTTTTTTTCAAAATTATCGGTTCTCTCTCTCTCTTATAACCCTTGCTTCCTAATTGGCGCTTTTGTGGGTTGTTTGGAACATTGGAACTATTTAAGGAGATTGGAACTATTAGACTCCACCCATTGGCCATACCCGTAAGAAGGCCAAAGCCTTCTAGGATTCAGTGACCCTACTCAAACTGTTTGAGAAATGCCAACTGTCATACCAAAGCGATGACATCAGACACTCCGTTAACGTGTTGTCTCCACGATAGAGAATTTGCGATCACCACGGAGTGGGCGACGTCTACATTTTTTACGTAAAACTCCGGGAAAACAAACATACTCCCATAAGATCTAGTGTTAATAAATTGTTGATTATATCTTAGTTGTTGTGTATTTGGTTTGATTTTTCTGATTTAATGCAAAAAGCATAGCTTTGATATGATTGGTAAGTCAAAACAATTTTTTCAGTGCCGCAGTGCAAGAGTTATTCATCTGCAAATATGTCCATGTTCTCTTTTTGCAGAAACCAGAAATTAGTAAAAAAACATGGGGAATTAGACTGAAAATCGGGAAGCCAATTGGTAAATAAATGTGAACACTTAATTTTGGAATATTTCACAACTAGTAAGAGAATTTTTGTTTGTAATTGGTATATTACTCCACAATAATATACACAACAATAATATACACAACAAATTTTACATTATTTATAATTTACAATAGTAAATTGGTAACAAATAGTAAAACTATAACACTTTCCGTATATTCAAGAGAACCGCTCTCTTTGCTCGACTCACTAATACTGTCTGGGTTCATTCTCTTATATCCATTGAGTCATCTAGTGTTGTAAATAACAGGTTTCCACTATTTGCGTAAATCTAATTATCTTCTACGCTCAAGAGGCAAGACATTAAAATGATAAGTTAAAAGGGGTCATTCTATATCAAAAAATTCCAGAAACTAGTTCATTAAGGAAACCAAATGAATTTTGCAGACGAAGTCCAAAAACTCGTTGCTCACGAAATAAAACATGATAACTGCATCCCCGCTTAAATACTGAAATATCAGCCAAATAAATCTTCACCACAGGCATTTCTAAAAAAGCACTCGAAAGTTAGACGTAAAAATTCAATAATAGAATTCACGTCAACTCATAGATAAATGACGTTTGCTTTGTTTTCCCGGAGTTTTGGTGCGCCACCTGGTGCCAATGGTGACCGCGAACAGAGAGTGCTGCCATGAACGTGAAGTTTACACAAATTGACATCTACGCATGCGCATTCTACGCCCATGTCTGTAAACGTCAAAAATCGCACTGATAACATTCTTTGTAAATGACATATAACAATAACATGCACGTAATGAGATATATTATATATATATATTAATCCTTCATTTAGTCTAAGACTAATGTACATGTATAAATAAATAAAATAAAATATAAAATACAGCAAGAAACATATCAGTCAACAAATACAATAAAAGAACGATAAATAAATATCAAAGTCAAGGCTTGCACTCATTCAGCATGATGTTCTTTAATTTTACTTTAAATATAGGTAGCGACCGTGCGTTTTTCAGGTCATCCTGGAGGTCATTAAAATTACTCAATCCTTTGAAAAAAACTGAATTTTGTGATTTCATTGTTTTAACAAGCTCAATGAATATATTATTTCTCGATCGGGTGTTATAATCATGGTGTTCAGAAACAAAAGATATTTTTTCCCTCAGATAAGTTGGGGCATCACCTGTTCTTATTTTGAATATAAAAATCATGGTTTGATAGAATAACATGTTATCTACTGGTAGCCACTTCAATAAACTTAACATTTCATTAATAGGTGTTCGTTTAGAACAAGATAATATTGTTCTCATTGCCCGATTCTGTAGTTTTTGTAAGCGGCCTATTTCATTTTGTTGTAGCAAATATAGAATGGTGGAGCAGTAGTTGAAGTGAGGAAATATCAGTATGTTGTATATAATAGTTTTTGACCATTTCGAGAGAATACTGGAGCATCTGTATAAATAATTAATTTTGAATGAAATTGTTTTAATTATATAATTCGCATGATTTTTGAATTTTAATTCTCGATCAATAATGATTCCTAAATATTTAAAAGTATCCACTACTTCAATTGAAATATCATTTATTTTTATTTCACAATTATATTCTCGAAACTTATTATATTCTTTGTTATTACCTATCATCATGAATTTAGTTTTGCTTGTATTTATCTTTAGTTTGTTTGCGCAACACCATTTGTAAACATTTCCCAAAGTTTCATTCACGGTCTCTACCACTGCCAAGATATCTGAATTAGAGAAGTGAATCAGAGCGTCATCTGCAAATAAGTGCACCGAGCACCTTCCAACATAACATACACGTGCGTTTTGAGAAGAAAACTTAAACTTTTTGGTTTAATTAAATTAAAATAAAATTTTTATTTACGTAAGACTTTATTTGGTCTATTTACACAAATTTAGTCAATTAAAAAACATAAAAACTTTTAAAATAAAGCACAATCGATTAACAATAATAGTTCAATTGTTATTAGCAACTATTATAATGAAGTTTAAATGATTGCGACGTTTTTCATTTAATGGAAGAAAATGAATGGGCGTAGAAAAAGTATAGTACGTTACACGAGTTGTAAGCCCATTACGCACTCATGAAATTTATGCGGCTTCGTGCATAAACTTTTTCATTTCGTGCGTAATGGGTTACTTACAACTCTTGTTACGTAATATACTATTACAAGCATGTAAACTAACGGTTTCACACGAATACCTTCAAAATCAACGCACGTAAACCGAAGAATATACGAATCACAACGATGAGTTGCGAATGAGCGAATTTGGACTTAAAAACCATAACACCAAAAAGTGACAAAGCATTATTTACAATTTTACATCATTATTTCATGAATGTAGTTTTAATGTTCTATGTTTGGTATTTCGCTTTATTTAAAACAATGAACATTTCGAAAAGCCCATTCCGGAAGAATTTGATTTGCATTTGGTAAAGGAGGTATATGGTCAAAATCCCTATTAAGATACGCAAAGATGAACTCTAATCCAGTTGATCAGAGAAAACAACACAAAAGCAAAATACAGACAAATTAACAGGTTAGGGTTTACGGTTGACATACTCAATTTCATAACAACCCGTAAACGTTATATTTCGTACGTTAACGTCTACGTGAAGGTTCACGTACTGTAATTACTTTAACTCTCTAATAACTTGGCGGAAGTTCTTTCGCAAGCGATCAGGTCCGGCTTTGGTTCATTACAATTTAGACCACCAAAGCAGATTTTTTCATAATTTTCTAATAAAAATATAGAAAATTAAGTGGTAACATTGTCCGACAAAATTTTCGGTGCATTCTAGTTGTCAGACCGTCCCAAAAGTTTGCGAGGGTTCAAAAAACGCTCCCCTACCGAGAATTCTCTCGAATAGCATGTCAGATTCGGCACGAACAGATATACGAAGTATCAGCACTCAGGTAATTTTTTTTTCCTAGGTATTGGGCTTGTAACAAATATGGGTCCTTTAATAGTGAAAATGATACACACAAGATAGTTTTTATATAATTTGATACCAAACAATCTTAAAAGAATAACATAGCTCAATCTGATGTTCGTTAATTTAACAGTATTTATTTACCTAACACCAGGTCCAACTGAGCTACGCAGAAATGTTATTTACTCTGTATATCAATCACTCCCAAAAGGCTGTTAAATGTATCTGATACCAAAGAATATAAATTCTAGAAACAACAACAACTAATAATAAATAACGTCTGCCATAACAACGGATTTGAGATTTGTATAATACACAGTAGGTTTTAGAGTTCTGCTACATCTTTCCCCCCTCCATATTTTTCAGAATTTTATTTATAAAATTTTTTAAGATGACTAGCATGAAAAATCCCTCTTTCATCACCAGTCTCTGGATGTGTCAGCACAAATGTGTGAAAACTAATTTTTTTCTTAATAGAATAAGGACCTTCGAATAACAGCAGGAATTTTTTCGTTTCAGCTTTCAATATCAAAGAAACATTCGATACTCTCAGTAAAACCAAATCCCCAATTGCAAATTGATAGTTAGTTTTTGGTGGGTGCGAAACTTGACGTCGTTTAGATTTTCCTTCCAATGTTTCTTTAGCCAGAATGAGTTTTTTTTCATGTGGTTCTGTCCGTCTAGTCTGAGGACCCTGTAATTTTTTTGGTAACAGTCATTTCAGTTCTTCACCAAATTGTAACTCCTTTGGACTAAACCCCGTGGACTTGTGAACTAAAGAATTCAAATACTCTGCAAACGTTGGTAACCACTGTTTATGATGATCTGAACAATACGCCCTGTACAACCGACCTAACTCCCTCATAATTCGTTCAGCCGGATTAGCCTGAGAGTGCCTAACCGAAGAATGCATTACTCTTATGACTTTCTAACCCATTAATCCACTCCTTTGAGGTGAATTGAGTACCATGGTCACTGAGTATTTTCTCTGGAACTGCAACATTCTCTTTTGTAGTAGCTGTTTTCAATGCATATAAAACTACGTATTTTGTGAATACATCAAGTACTACCAAAATATAGGTAACCCCTCCTCTACCCCTAGGCAATGGGCCATATAAATCAAGTGCTATAAGTTCACTTTTCTTTTTATAAATTATTGAATGAATTTCCGGAGATGGAAGTGGCACATACTTGGTCTTTTGACATATGTCACAACTTTTAATAAAACGTTTTATATCTCTAGACATATTGTTCCACCAAACTTCATTTTTAAGAACCTTCTACGTTTTGAAACATCCAAAACGACCAAACGATTCATGATACTTAACAAACTCATCGACCAATGATCTTGGAAGACATAAATAATATCCTTCATCATTATTTTGTCTAATATACAATTTACCTTTATTAAGTAAAAATCGTTGTTGTAACTTTGAATCACTTTCCAGACACTCGATTATGTCATTCAATTTTCGGTCTTTCCTCTGTTCTACCCCAATTGGTTACATATCTGCTGAAATTCATTGGGCAATTTTATTAGAGATAACATCTTAAATACCCTATCATGTGGTGTAGGAGGTCGAACTGTTGCATGACGAGACAGTGCATCCGCAATAATATTTTTTGACCCAGGTATATAAATACTCTATACTGAAATCATATTCTTGTATGGCCATTGCATACCGAGCGATTCTGGATGATAGTAATCTACAAGATTTCAAATATGTAGTCGATGAATTATCAGTAAATCAGATGCATCTGTGGATAAACAGAAGGGCAACTCTTCCTTAGGATGATACAATAAAGTAGTCATACTTTTTTTTTCACTTTTTCGAATGCTACTCGTTCAGTTCCAGACCATTTCCAACAACGTCATTTTTTCCGAAACATCCTACTTAATGGTGCTATTACATCCGCTAACTGTGGACAAAATGACCTGTCGAGGTTAACCAAGTTAACCAACCCCATGAATCTTTGCAATTCTTTCAAATTTCTGGGTTCAGCATAATCAGAAATAGCTTGTACTCCATTTTCATTTGGTCTGATTCCCACCGAGTCTAAAATATGTCCCAAAAATGGCATTTTTCGGCAACCATCCGGGAAGTGTTCACTTCCCGGACACTTTTTCTCTGGGAAAGTAGCACTTCCCGGCCTAGTCTGGGAAGTACGTACTTCCCGGACTAGGCCGGGAAGTGCTCGAAATTTAATATAAATAAGAATTAGAATGTTTCTGTTGGTACCTATCTTCTGTTCGAATTTCAATATACAGGGTGTTTCTTAAGTACGTGTAGACAATTTAGGAGCGTGTTGCTGACATCAAAATAACAAGAAAAGTTCCTATACACATATGTCCGCAAGTTATTCGTTTCTGAGATACAGAGTGTCAAAGTTGAATTCATATTTTTATTTTTTGTGAAAAATTTCAAAATTATTTTGATTTTTGGGTAAAGTTTGGTATCTGAGAATATTTATTATTTAGTTTGTGTAAAAAATATATTCTTGGTAGAGGTTACTGCGAGCAACTGTTTTCAAGTTATTGAGATTTGAAATAATCGATGCAACTGATTTTGAATGACAAGATTTTTAAATTTAAAATAAATTCAATTAGAAATAATTTTTTCACAATTAACATAAAATTTGATTTTGTCATTGAAAAATCATCCCAGATACCAGAATTTCCTCGAATATCACAAATATTTTGGAATTTATTCACAAAAAACAAATATAAGAATTAAACTTTGACAGTCTGTATCTTAGAAACGAATGACTTGTGGACATGTATTTATGGGAACTTTTTGTCTTATATCGATGTCAGCAACATGCTCCTAAAGTTTCCACACGTACTTAAGAAACACCCTGTATAATACAAATCAGAACTAAAATGTTCGAAATATTCAAATTTGGAATCACAGGCAGGGTAGTTTACTCTTGATCATAATTCTATTTTTTGTTCCCCCCTGTACACCGTTGGGAAATTTAGAAGTTTGATAACTTGAATATAAGTATTTCGTAATGCACCAATTTTTATTAAGAATAAAATTTTCTGACAAATCGATAATAAAAAAGTTTCCATATGGTGCAAATTTTTGAAACTCACTGTATATACTCATGACCATCTTTTCATAGGCAACCAATTTTAGGCGTTTTCGTCTATTTATGTAACTGAAAAAAAAGTATGTGTCATCCGGTTAACAGATGGGTGAAGGTCGACCTCTCTTCGTCTCTTAGACTAAATGCGTCTCATTGATTTGTTATTCTACATGGTTGCCGAAAAAATAGTGTACACGTCGGAAAACAGTTTTTTTGGACTCGTAGACTTCCAGTACTCGCTAACGCTCGTCCTCTAGAATTTGGTCTACTCGTCCAAAAAAACAGTATTTTCTGGACTTGTTACGTAGATTACTATTCTGTACGAAAAAACGAACATTTTTTCAAACGTAATGTAAAATTAAGTGTTTTGATTCTCGTAAATAATTTATCCAAATGATCTAAATGTTCTTCAAAAGTCCACGAAGTGATCAGCATATCATCAACATAAAATGTAATGAATGAAGCCTTTGCAATCTTCTCTTATTAACAAATCTAAGCAACGACAGAAAGTACTGACCGAACGGAAGAACGCAAAACACATAAGTTTTGCCTTCAAACTTGAATCCAGTATATTTCTGTGACTCCTCTGATAGGGGAATTTGCCAATAACCATGAGTTAGATCACAACTACTCATAAAACGGAATCTTTTTAAAGTTCGGATAATTTCTTCAACTGGTCTAGGTGTTTCGTACTCTTTTACCATTACTTTATTCAAATATCTAGCATCTAAACATATTCGTACTGAATTGTATTTATTAAGAGTTGTCATAATTGGATTAATATATGGAGTAGCTAATCTACGAATCACCCCCCATTTCTACATTATATCAAGCTGTTTTTGAATTGCTGCCCTATGTGCAATTGGCATAGAATATTGTTTCAAACAAAATTCTCATTTATCCTTCAATACTATTGTATGAAAATACTCTGAAATACGCCCTGGCTTTTCTGAAAATATTTGAGCATGTTTTCAAATGAAATATTTCATCTTGTATAATTGGAACTGATGATTTATAATATTTGTTATCAAATTCACATTCATTCAACAAATCCTCTCTAGAATTATTTAAAAACAAATTCGTCCTATTGAAAATTGACCCCACTCCAGGACTTAAAAGTGAGGTCACCACTCGTTTTCCTTCTGAGGACACCCAATATCACCCTCATCTTCTAAAGTATTGAAGTAAGAATTGAATTTCTGTGATTCCGAAAAGCCATTAAAATTCGCATTCTTTTTATAATAATCATTTTGATAATAATTTTTTTGATGAAATTTTGACTGACTATTCCAACAATCTCCATTAAGACCAACCGAACGCATGAAATGCTGTACAAGTGACAAACCTTTGCTGGCATCAAACTTTTCTTTTTCCAATCTAGATAAAATGTCTAACTGTTTGAAATTTTGCCAAAAAAATTCCTGAAAGGCAGCTTTAAACTCTGAAAAAGTATTAAATTTATGAAGATGAGCCGGTGCCCACCAAAGTGCTTCACCTTGAAATTGTTTTATTATTATGTATCTGAAATACTGAATCGGTACTTTATCTAATTCAAAAACATATTCCAATTGTTCTAAGAAATCAATGGGATGAACTGAACTCTTGTTATCAAAAACTGGCAACCGTTCTTTCAAACAATTACGTTCTGCATTCCCTATCACAATTTTGGTATCAGATTCAGCTAGTTGTGTAGATGAAAGATTTTGAAATTTGTTTGGTGCATTTAGTTCTTTCAGCACTTGTGAAACTACTACTTGAATCAAATCAATTGGAACCTGGTGTACATTATGACTACCCCTTTCAAATTTGTCAGATTCTCTTCTGCTCCCCTGTTCTGCTGTTCCTCGCCTACCAATATCCAAGGAATGAATTGCTCCGTTGATATCTTTTTCTACTTCACCAACCCGTTGTTCGTTTCTACTACTACTTGGACAGTCTTTTACCTCAAATCCAAGAAATGGATTACTGCTTCCACTAAAATTGTCATCTACCAGTCGACTAATTTCCTGTTGACAACACCTGTCATCTTCTTTCATTGTATGATTTTCCATATTTTCAGCACTATTAAGACCGCGTTGGGCGCCAGATGTAACAAATATGGGTCCTTTAATAGTGAAAATGCTATACACAAGATAGTTTTTATATAATTTGATACCAAACAATCTAAAAAGAATAACATAGCTCAATCTAATGTTCGTTAATTTAACAGTATTTATTTACCTAACACCAGGTCCAACTGAGCTACGCAGAAATGTTATGTATTCTGTATATCGATCACTCCCAAAAGGCTGTTAAATGTATCTGATACCAAGGAATATAAATTCTAAAAACAACAACTAAATAACGTCTTCCATAACAACGGATTAGAGATTTGTATAATACACAGTAGGTTTTAGAGTTCTGCTACAGGCTCCAGGACTCTATTTTTATAATTGGTTTTGGCAATTTCATTTTATAGCAACTATTGATTAATGTATATTTTTTTTCAGGGTTGGCGGTGAATCAAAGAGTGGACATGGTAATAGTTCAGGCTCAGCAATCAAAGTCAGTAAGAACCAAATAATAATGTTTTCCGTGTTTATTTTTAATTTATCTTGACTATATGAATGGTATTCGAGGTAAAGGGTTGTATTTTTCAAATTATTCTATAATATTTTTAAATCGAGAACATTTTAAGATGATGATTTTCAGAAAAATTCAGCGAGTACGACGGTCATAGAACGCCTCAAAAGGAAACGACAAGCTTTGTTAAATAGACAGTGTAAGTTTTGAAGACCCACAATTAATTTTTCTTCTATTTCTCATTCACCTGTATTTTATAGTTGACGTTTTCTAATAATTATTAATTGTTGAATTTTTGTTAGTTAAAGCAGATAAAATTGCGGAACAGCTCAAAACGGAAAGAGAAAAACTGGAACAACAAACTAGAGAGGATGAACTTCGGGAAATGGCGATAAAATTGCGAAGAAGGTATTTAAATGACCAATATTTTGGTGCAATTTTCTATAATTGGTGTGATAAAAAATTTAGGTTAGCCTAAATAATAGGAATGGCCAATGGATAACAAGTTTTAGTCATTTTTGCTTCAAAATAAAATACAAAATACTTGTTAGGGAGCACGTAACATCCTCCGTCTGAGAAGGTAAACTTTTAAGACCGGTATTCTCTGAACTTTCGGTGGTTTTCGGGTTTGTTGGTCGTGGTCTCGAGGTAGTTCTACCCGACATTTCGTCTACATCTGCGGTAGACATTTTCAGAGGCGGTGTGGTAACTGACGAAGCGATCGAGTCGTTCGTTCAGCCGACTGATTCGGTGTGACTTGGTTTCTTCTTTTATTGAGCTTACTCTCATAGGAGTGACTTCATTTCGTTCCTGATTCCGCATGGTCACTGAATTCCAATACCGGTCTTTGTTTCTGATTATTATTGCTTGTACCTGTAAAGGGTTTTGTTTTGGTCTCTCGATAACCTGCCTCCACGTTTTATATTAGACTTAAAACTTAAGACTCAAAAATTTATGACATGGTCTGTTGTTTCGTTCCAGGAAAGAGCCATCCAACTTTTCAGTTTTGGATGAGCATTTCCTGAATTTATTAGCATGGTATTTCGAATACAGTAACTAATTAAATAAAATTGGCTTCTTCAAATATTCCAGGAACGGGGTACTATACAGAGTGTCCCACTTACCATGCTCACCATGGGTATCTTTTTGATGGTAAGAGATACGAAGTCGGTTAAATGACACCAAATGTGGAGTTTATCAAGGCCAACTATAATGTGAAAAAATATTTTGATAAAATCTATTCGTTTTTGTTTTATACGCAAATAACAGATTTTGATCATTTTCATGTCTCTTGCAAGTGAATTTTGACCCACTTCTGGCGGTCCTAATAACTTGAAATTTGGCGGATGTTCATAATTCCGGTGACAATGCACTATGAAGTAAAGAATGAAAAATGGCGGCTCCTCTAATATGGCGGACGAGATTTGTGATTATGGCCCAATTCAATTCAAAATTGGTATGTGGGGGTTTTTTCCGACGTCGGAGATCATGATTTTTTTTTAATTTACAAATTCAAGATGACGACTTCAAAATAGTTTTTGTATAAATAGCGATAACTCCGTTGTTATCAATAAAAAACTATTACTGTAACATATCATTTGTAAGAGAAAAATAAGTTATTCATAACTAAGTCATAGTGAGCTATGACCTATATTTGAAAAATAAAAGTTGGTGCTGATATCTCAAATTCTAGAAGAGTTGGTATAATTTTCATATTTTTTTCGCAATCTCATTGAAAAACTGCCGTGAGAATGTGAAATTCCTATTCGAATATTTTCATAAATAAAGAAGTTACGGAGGAGAAATGAAAATGATCAAAATCTGTTTTTTGCGTATAAAACAAAAACGAATAGATTTTATCAAAATATTTTTTCACATTATAGTTGGCCTTGATAAACTCCACATTTGTTGTCATTTAACCGACCTTGTATCTCTCACCATTGAAAAGATACCCATGGTGAGCATGGTAAGTGGGACACACTGAATAGTTGCGCAAAATGAGGTAGAAGCTTTTTTGTTTTATCTTGTAGAGAAGGTAAAGAAATCAAGTTTTCGACCCCAAACCCTTGGCAAATTTTCGTGGGGCCGAAGAAACCACGAAATTCTTGCATTTTTTCAGTTTTTGGCCTATAACTTGGAAATAACGCATCCTATCAAAGTATCGCCTATTATCAAAATGGAAGAGCATTAAATTACGCATCGAATGAGTATTGCAGCAGCAGTGGTAATTTCTTCTGACTCGGAAAACTCTTCGTCCTCGTCTTCTTCCAACTCCATCTCAGGAGCATTTTCGCATGAGAGGCCATAGCAATGTTTACATGCAGAAGAGCAGATTTTCGACACCCGCATGCTGAAGTGCAACGTTTTTTGCAAAAACAAGAATCCATTTGTAGTAGCATGTCGAGAGTAGAGTCTTTAGTCATTTGAATGGGTACGAAGCCGGATGAAAGTTTCCTCCAACCCCATTGGCATGGGCTTGTTGGACACCCCAGCCAAGCTTGCACCTGCTCGTATACTCGCATTGAGTGCCACCTTGCTGCATCTGATGCAGTCGTGCTAGGTTGAACGACTTTTTTGAGTCAGATTTGACGAAGAGCTCGTATCTCAGCACGTTGAGAGTCCCACTGTCAATTTTTCCATATACAGGGCAATTCAAATTCGACCCCCACCATTGGGATCTCCTAAACTACAGAAGATACGTCGAAGCTTAAATTGGGGCAAAGTTGCGTATTCTGGTGAAAATACTGTTTTGAAACTTGGAAAATTCCAAGTATTTCCGGAAATATCGGGAAAAAACTGAAAATCGGAATTTTCATTTTTATTTTTTTCTATCGTTATTTGACAACATAGCTACACGTTTTCGTGTTCAGATTTACTATCCGACGTTTCGTCTTCTGGCATTCATCATCAACTTTTGTTTCTGTTATGGGCGCCATATTTTTTTTTTATACAGAAAAATAGTGATTCTCATTCTGATTTCATTGATGTATAATTTGTTATGATTTACACTTCTGAAACCACAGATATTAAAAAAAAAAAACTTCATCTGAGATGGTCATGACTCCATCGAAAAACATAAAATAAATACCAAGTTGTGATACTTAATAGCTCTTCCTTTGTACACTCGTCTGGCTTACTTCCAGGTTAAAATCTTCACCAAATCAGTCGCTTAAAAGCGCGAAGCTACCAAGATTTGTTGCGACTGACATGTCGGTTATCATACATTCTATACCTGGGTTATATACGGCGTCAAAAGATTGCATAAATTGCCAACAAATATTTGTTTATTCAAAATAATGTCTGAAACGGGCTTCTGAAATTTCAATGACAAATTCGTCGTCGATGACTTTCAAATAGGACATTTTCGTGCCTACCTATGTCAAATTTTGTTAACGATTGGCAATATCCTCAATATTTATTTTATATTTTTGATAATAATTTCGAGGATACAACTGAAACCAATTGATCATTTTGAGGTGACGTCACGACAGGTCCGCCATATTGCCGGTAGGGCATACAAACCGTTCGCTTCATTGTAAACAATAGGAAAGATCGATTTTTAAAGTGTGAATAATTTAATATGCCAGTGTTTTGTTCTGTTGTGGGGTGTTCTAAAATGGCAGAAAGGGAAAAATTCATCATTTCATAATTCTGAAAGCCTTACAAAACCGAGGAGAAATGGTGTACGCCTTATCAAAAGAACGTCGAGAATGATGGGTTGGGGCTTTGAAACGGGGCAATTTGATAGATACATTCCTCAAACATGCACGAATTTGTGCAGATCATTTTGTATCAGGTAGGTAAATAATATTAATACATAAGAAAAACAAAGGTAATGATCCAAAATGTTTGAATTTTTAGTTAAATATGGTGTTGAACTAAACGTCTTTTTTCAACTTTGTAGTACCTAGAACCAGCCAAACTGGAAGATAGGGATAGCCCTGATTGGGTCCCTTCAAAGAACTTAACTTGCTGGTCAGTTCACTTGCACCGAGAGAATAGGGATCAACATTGTCTATAATTTGAAGTTTGGAGTCGTAACGCGATTTCACGTCTCCTTTGAGAGATAAGTAGTATTCACTGCTAGCCATATTGTAGTTAAAGTTGATAAAATATGCACTACACGCACTAAAAACTCGAAATAAACAGGACAAACTTGCAGATAACAATGAAAACTCAATGGCACAGAACTCATACTTTCTGTGCTCAATGGCAGACCCGTCCTTGTGTGCCCTACCGACAAAATGGCCGCTCTGTCAAAGTCACGTGACTCAAAATGATCAATACATAAAATAGGTTAGAGTGAAATGTCATTACTCAAAATAAGACGACGGCGTATGCTGGGACATACGTTACCTCTCGACTAGTTTTTCGACATGTGATGAGAATCACTCCTCTCTCTATGTCGAGAAGACTGTCGAAAGGTGGCAGCTAGTCGATACGTGTCGAATCGAAAGATGAGAATCCCTGTGCTGTTCTGTTTAGTGGGGATGTCAATACACTTCGATCTATGAGATCTATTGTGTCCCCCTCTGCTGCTCAGCCGTTCAGGATGTCGCAACGACTAGAGTCGTTCCTCCAGTCCTATGGCTTTCAAGATGTTTGGGATATCGGATGGCGTAAGTTTAGGTGGATCTCGCTCTTTTATTTGGTGTTCTCCGAGGTATTTTGTAGATTAATGCATTGAGATAATGTGGATAGAGGTTTTGTCGTCTACCTCACAAAATCTGCATTCTTCTTTGACTAATCCATTTTCTTGAGGTGTCCTCTGAACCGGCAGTGCCCTTTAGGATTTCATTTTTGCTCTTTCTGGTGCAGTCATTTGATCTCTTCTGGTTATAGTTTCCCAGTATTATCTTGGCCTGCCTCATTCCTTTTGATTCTATCCAGTATTAGGATATTTTGTTGTGTACTTTTTTCTAGTTCATAAAGTATTTGACTTATCCAGACACCAAGGTGTATTTGTGATCAATAAAAATTATTATAATTGTGCTGGTAATTATTCCGCAGAAGGGTTCAGGTCCCAGTTATGGTTTTTCGCCCCTGTTTTTGCCAGTTTGTCTGCTATTTCATTATCCTTCACTCCAGTGCATCCCGAAACCCATAGGAGGGTAACAGTGTTGGTCTTACCTAGTTCATTTAGTTTCTTTAGGCACTCCCACACCATCTTGGAGTTGATTATGTGGGAGTTCAGGGCATTAATGGCTGCTTGGATATCTGACATGATGGTAATCTTATGCCGGCGAAATTTTCTTTCTATGTTGAACTGGGCGCATTTTCCGATAGAGTAGATTTCCGCTAGGAAAATGCTAGAGGATTTGCCCAGCCTTTCGGAATATTTGGTTCTAGGCCCATATACTCCTATTCCATTTGAGTAATTGATGACTTGTTTATTTTGTGGAAATTCATGATCACTTTAATGAAACGAAAGAAACACAATTTTGTCTTATTTCTACTAGTTTTTTATATTTACGGCCGGTTTCGGGCTTTATCCCATTATCAAGTATAAAAACTAACTTACTTACTAACTTAAGTTAGTTTTTATACTTGATAATGGGATAAAGCCCGAAACCGGTCGTAAATATAAAAAACTAGTGGAAATAAAATAATAAAATTGTGTTTCTTTCGTTTCATTAAAGTACTCCTATTCCAGTTCCTTCTGTTCTGGATTCATCTTTGCCCCATTTAATAGCACTTCTCTTGAGTCTTGGGATGGTGTCTTCGTCCCATTCACTTTTGCTACTTAGTTTCTTTCAAAAAGATAATCTTTTCGTCTTCTCGTCTTGATTTGGTGATTCTCAGGGAGGAGTCAAAACTTGAGTTTGATGGTTTCCTCTCTGGTCATTATGTATGTTGTCCTTATTGGTACCGGTATCCACTACCATATGGAGGGTGTAAGGCTTGAGATTACTTCCATAGCGGCCGTTGGGCACTTTCTCATTGCACCTGTTATGCATACACGCTAAATTTGTCCTTGTAGCACATGTATTATAATATCCTAATTTAAGATTGGATTTGAAAATGCTGCTGCACTGCAGTGACCTACCTATATTTCTTTAAACACTTCAAATGCCTTTCAAATATTTTTTTTCTTTGTTGTGGCATCGACTGCTATGGTCATTAGCCACGTGTTCCGGATAGGCCTTGTTACTCCATACGCCACCTTAGGAGCAGCACTTAATTATTAACACAATAGTGAATCGTTGAGGATTATTCCCAGCTGACACGAGCTTCAATCATTCAGACTTTCACATCTAAAAATGAAAAAAGCCTGCACCGGCTGGGAACCGAACCTGGCGGGTTCTTAACCACTGCGCTAATCCACGCCCTATCTTTCAAATATTATGAAGAACTTTTTGTCCGCTTTATTGCTTGTGATTTTATTGTAGAGCATCAGTGAAATAATTCATAATAACCCTGACTATCTACGTTCAAAGAATCTAACCAGATAATTTTTGTTCTTTTCAAGGCAAAGGGAAATAAGACATGCCAATGATAGCAGAAGTTCCAGTTCAGATTCTGATTCGACCAGTCAAACTAGAGATTCTGATGAAGCAAAAACTAAGTCTCGGAGTACAAGTCGAGAAAAAGACGAACCAAGAAAACACGAATCTCTACGTGACAGCAAAGATAAAGATCACCAAGAAGGAAGAGACACTAGAAATAACAAAGATCACAGGAGCAAAGAAACTAGAGATACTGTTAAGGACAATCGAATCAGAGACAAAAGAGACTCTAGAGAAAATAGAGACTCCAGAGAAAATAGAGACACTAGAGAAAATAGAGATACCAGGGAAAATAGAGACACAAGGGAAAATAGAGACACCAGGGAAAATAGGGATACCAGGAGAGATAGAAGAGATCGCCGATCACCTTTGCCAAGGAGAGGTCCTAGGGAAAACTGGCGTGATGAGAGGGAAAGAGACGGGGATAGAGGTAGTAGGCTAGTTGATTATTGAAGTATTGAATGTAATAATTTTCCATAATTAAAAGATTTATTCATATTTGTTTTATTTTGAGTTTGACACAGGCAGTATTTTTTAACAATGATGATAGACAATGTAATTTTTTTTTTACCTCCAAAACACACGTATATTTGACACAAGACGTTTCTATAGTATAAATCTGTTCAATAAATTCCCTGAAAACTGTATAGACGAGTAATCAGATGTGATATGACAAAATGTTGAAAACTGCCATTTGGAGTTATACAGAAACTTGATATTTATGCAGTTTTTTAAATAGACACAAACGTCTGTGGCAAACCTAAAGTCTCTGGTGTAGGTGCTATCCAATTGAAAATCTCCTTTTCGGTTACGGAGTAACTAAAACTTTTTGAAATCCAGAAAAAAAATGTATTGGCGTCTACAAAACTCACTGAAAGTTTGGTAAACAGTCATGTTATTTTCACATCACATCTGCTATCCCAATCCGATACTAGACCTGCAGAAACATCTAATTGAAACATTGCAAGAAAGTCTGTTTAATAACAGAAATAAATCACTTGGCATTCACAATATCGACAAATTCTGGCTTGAGAGAAGCTCCACCAACCAAGAAACCATCTATATCAGGCTGTGTACCCAGTTCTTTGCAGTTTGCTCCAGTGACTGAACCGCCATATTGAATTCTGATGCTTTGTGCTACTTCAGGGCTGATATTTTTGCTGATGTATTCTCTCAGAGACTTGTGTACATCCTGTGCTTGTTGTGGAGTAGCAGTTTTTCCTGTTCCAATGGCCCACACAGGTTCGTATGCAATGACAACATTTGTCCTAGAAAAATAATGCAGATTTTTGTTGTAGCAGGGTGAAGATTTCAAGCACCAAAATATTTTATACAAAAATTTAGTCATTTCAAAATAAAATATCTCAAACAAGTGAAAAATACCCCTCCAATAATCTTATTGGGTAGGATGTGAGGCCAATATTCAAATTCAATTTATTCATATATCCATAAAATACAGGCACTTTTATAATAAGTGATGTGGAAAAACAAGATGACTATGTTGGATTCACCTAAGCTCGGGAGAGCTTGTGTTGTGTATCCAACATAATCAGTTACATTTAGATGCCTAAAAAATTAATTTATACTGTTATTATTTTTTTTATTTTCATCATTTTGTCTTTTGAATATTTTTTTTGTTTTTTTTTTGTTATACGTTTATACAGGGATGGTGGAGTTTGTTGAGTGAATGCAAGGAGGTTTAAAATATTGTTGAAAACATATTCATATTCGAAAGCATAAGGGTTTTGACTTCTCTTTTGAAGTGTTTCATATTAAGTATACATTTGAGTGAATTTGGAAGCATATTGAATAATTTAGGACCATAAAAAAATATTGTATTATGAGTGTGAGTTTTTCTAAAAATCGGTAGAGTCGCTGATTGATGTTTGGTGAATCTAGTGGTCTTTGTGTGATAATCGTTCCTATTCGCTTTTTCCCTAAAGGTCCACACCAAAGCATTGAAAACAAAGATATTTCTAATATTGAAGAGTTTAACGGTATTATAATATAAAGAGTTAGTGGAAAAACGTATATCTCTTTTAAATAAAATTTTTAGTATGGTGTTCTGTGTTGTTTGTACATTTCTTATAACCGAATTGTTTGTTCCCCCCATGCAACGATACAATATCTGATAACACTTTCAGCTAATGAAAAATATATGGTTTTGAGCAGTTTCTTGGTAAGTATATCCCTAATTTTGTAAAATGTATGAATTAATTGTCTCATTCTTTTGATGACGTGATTTGTATGATCTTCCCATCTCAAGTGCTGGTCCAATATAACACCAAGATATTTCAAGGTTCTTGTTTTTTCAATAATAGGACAATTGCAGTTCACATGGGGTTGGAAACAGTTTTCTTTGAGGATACGAAGATTGTGCATTTGTGGTTGATCAGGTGCCAATAGTGAAAAAGTTATGTATTAAGTTTTATTTATATTCAGACTGAGGAGATTGTAATTCAACAAAAAATGAATTTTACTCAGATCACTTTATTATAATAATTTAATATTAATAATTAATATTAGACATTAACCTTGGGATAAGGGGACATGCATTGAATTAATTTCAAACTTATATTTAAAATCTTACTTATTGACCAATATAAAAGAGTTCTGTTTTGGCACCAATTCTTTATTTGATTTATGTAAATATCAATGTAATTGGTATGCATTTTTATTTAGCAGATGATACTCTCTACACAGATCTAAAAATGTTAAAAACAAATTTGGAAAAATTAAACGATTGAAACATCGGGTGCCCACCAATTTTGAAAATTGAAATTCCCTGACTTTTCCAGGTATTCCATGTCTAACCTTCAAGTTTTCCATGACCAATAACGGATGTGTTTAAAATAAACCTTCACTTTCCAAACAGACACTAGATCCAATTGTGTGGATAATCATTTTCAGTGAATCAGATATATAGCCATTGAGTAAAGTGATCATAATTTCTTATTATTAAAAAAATTATTTCTGCTCTTAAAGGAAATTTTAATTTTTCAATGAGACTGTTTAGGAAGGGAATTGTAGGTTAATTATCGATGATGAAATCTTGGGGCTTTCAAATTTATTGAAATAAGTAAAACATTTCACATGTCAATATGAAGTATAACCACCATCAAAAATTAAAAGAATACATCTAAAGCCCTCAATTATTGAGCTGTAACTTGTCAATTTTAATTTTAAGTATTAATTTAATTTCCATAAATTTTTCAACATTATCTTTAATACAATGAAGCTTTGTCAATGAGTTTATCATTAACTTCTGACAATAAAGCATATTTTGACTTTGACAATTGTTTTCTGAATGTCCTCATTTTCTTTAGTTAGGGTACTATTTATTCTTTGTTTCTTCATTTTCAACATTTTTATTTCATTTTCAATTTTTCGTTTTTCACTTTTTGGATCATTTTTAAATGCTTCAGGTTTTTGGTTCAAGTGTTTCTTTATACTTTTTATTTGATTTACAGCAATACCTCAACATTTTATCATTAATAATAATATTTTCGGTCCCACCTACATACACAATGTTGTCATAAACAACTCTTTGTGCAACAAGCAATCTATCTTTCAAATTTTCAACAAGCAATTGCTTATTAACTGAGAAACCACTCTCTACAGAAGCGTTGCCATGAGATAATATCAAGATTAATTTTATCAACTTCCATAATTTAAAAAAACTGACCTTTATCTTTCAGTAATGTGTTATAATAAGAATCAAGATGTTCGTTTTTCTCTCTCTCTCTCTTTCGTTTATTGGCCGTGGATGTTCGTTTTTGTAACTTTGTAAAAAAAATTGAGTTAAGTTTATGAATTTTTTGATTTGTTGTTTGAGTACCTCTGCTTCTTCGGCAGACAATATTTTTTCTCTTTGAATTTTTCCAGAACAATATTCTTTCTTTTTAGTGACAGGTTGAGATCTACTACAATCAAAGTAGGATCAAGACATGATATTACTTATAGTTGCAACTAAAAACTCGCATTCTTTCAAGAAACGAATTTTTCTTTACATTTAGATTCAACATCCTTTTTGTTGCCTATATCCATATCTTTCACAGGCAAGAAGTTGTTAATATTCTTGCCAGTGTCTTTGAAATCAATTTTTTAAATCCTTCCAATTTTTTGGAATTCTTTCTTCAATCGTGAATTTTTCCGCTTTCGTGTTTTCAAACTACAGAAGTGCTGAAATTGAGTTGACATTGATGCCAAGATTTATATATTTCCCTAGATGGCCGGAAATAGAATTCCCTGACTTTGGGCGTTTTTTAACGTTTTTCCCTGACTTCCAGGACCCATAAATCAATTCCCCGACTTTTCCAGGTTTTCCAGGTTGGTGGGCACCCTGAACATGGTTGAATGAAATTAATTTAACTATTAATTCAGAAAAAACTGTCAATATGATTTTTAAACAAAAGAATGTGGAAAACAACAAATTAAACATCATAATTAAAAACAGAAAGAACCATTGCTGAAGTTGAGAAACACAAACAAGTATTTGGGTCTATTTTGAAACTCATGTTTCAGTTGGCGCCAACTTTTCCCAAAAATACATTTTTTTTTGGAGTTCTGTCTGGGTAGATTTGATATAGTTCTGGAGTTCCAGATACAAATTTTGAATAGTTCCAGCTAACTGTGGATTTTCATAGGAAAAACAAATTAGTGGCGCTAACTTCACGCGGCGCCATCTTTTTAGAAAAAATGAGTTCTGGTGGTATTTTTTGATAAAGATGGAAGAGTTCTGGAGTTCTTGTACATTTTTGAAAATAGTTCTGCCGAAATAAAAAAGTTTTGACTTTCGAAAACCCTCATTTTGAAAGAAAAAACAGATATTTCAGTTCTGATGAGAGTTCTGGGTAGCACTCAGCGAGTTCTACAAAACATATTTATCGAGTTTTATCCAAAAAGCAAAACTTTTCAATTTATTAGCTATAAAAGGGTGCGAAATCCAAAAAAAACAACACTCAGAATCTCAGAACAGTTCTGATGAAAGTTCTGAGTAGCACTCTGCGAGTTCCACAAAATATCTCAATCGAGTTTTATCGAAAAAGCAGAACATTTCAATTTATTAGCACTCGACGAGTGCTACTCAGAAATCTCGTCAGAACTGTTCTGAGATTCTTCATTCTGAATGTTGATTTTTTGGATTTCGCACCCTATGATAGCTAATAAATTGAAATTTTCTGCATTTTCAATATAACTTGATCGAGATATTTTGTGAAACTCGCAGAGTGCTAATCAGAACTCCCATCAGAACTGTTATGAGATTCCTTTCTGTCTTCATTCTGAATGTTGTTATTGTTTGGATTTTGCACCCTATTATAGCTAATATATTGAAAAGTTTTGCTATTTCGATAAAACTCGATAAACATATATTGTAGAACTCGCCGAGTGCTACTCAGATCTCTCATCAGAACCGTTCTGATATTCCTTTCTGTCCTCAGTCGCAATGTTGGTTTTTCGGATTTCGCACCTTGTGATAGCTAATAAATTGAATAGTTTTGCTTTTTCGATAAAACTCGATAAACATATTTTGTAGAACTCGCCGAGTGCTACTCAGAACTTCCATCAGAACTGTTATGAGATTCCTTTTGTCTTCTTTCGAAATGTTGGTGTTTCGATTTTCGCACCTTATGGAGGCTAATAAATTGAAAAGTTCTGCTTTTTCGGTAAAACTCGATAAAGATTTTGTAGAACTCGCTGAGTGCTACTCAGAACTCTCATCAGAACTAAAATATCTGTTATTTTTCTTTCAAACTGATGGTTTTCGAAAGTCAAAAATAGATTTTCTTCAATAACTTTTTTATTTCGGCAGAACTATTTTCAAAAATGGTCAAGAACTCCAGAACTCTTCCCTCTTTGTCGAAAAATACCATCAGAACTCATTTTTTCGAAAAAGATGGAGCCGCGTGAAGTTAGCTCCACTAATTTGTTTTCCTTATCAAAATCTACAGTTAGCTGGAACTATTCAAAATTTCTATCAGGAACTCCAGAACACAAAAACAAAATGTGTTTTTGCAAAAAGTTGGCGCCAACTTCACATGAGTTATTTTGACAGTCATATAGAAAAGTATCACAAATCTCGTCATTACTCAGAAGAATACAATTTTTCAGAAAAAATATTCAATTGTTAATATATAACACACATATTATCTCTCGAATCAGATAAATGTTCAGTGTGGTCATCATGCAGTCAAAAAGAAATTATTTATAGACTGATGGCAATAAAAGTAATATTTGGAAAACTTGGGATACACCATCTTCAGATTTGTACAAAGCACCAAAAATATGACATCAACCAACTTATTAAATTTGAAAAAGCTAAATTTGCATTCAAATTAAACAAGTATATTCAAAAGAGTAATAAACCAATTCAGAAAAATTCCAAATTACACATAGTCATATAATACTCTGATTTTGAACTACTTTTACTTGGACAATATTCATTCCAACAAAATAAAAGCAAATCCAATTTTCAGCTCCATCATAGAAATATTTAACAAATTACCTACCAGAACAAATAAAAAATTCAATTTTCCAAAAATTTTTGAAACATTTTGCTATTGAAATGATGTTCATAAGAATATTTCAAAACTCTATGAATTATTGAATTTGTTTACTGTATTTTTTTATCAATGATGTACAGTTGTGTGCATAAATAAGTCGTACAGCAGTCATAGAATATTGTGAGTCAGGCTCCTCAATCTTGATTATTAAGCTTCTTATCGACTTTGACAAGTAGCGTCTAAATTCAAACTATATTTGTCAGTAACGCGCTTTTAACATTTTTCAGTGCAGTCAGTGCAATGCCTCAATTAGTGTCGAACCGTGTACGCCTTATTTATGCACACAACTGTACATGAAAACTTCCTTATACCAGAACTTGTTCTGAATAGAAGTTATTTTAGACCAAGCAATAGAGGTTTTCCCCCACAAAATAAAAGACGCAAAGGACATAAAATACTAATTTTTATAAGATGGTTCGTTAATGAAAACCCCAGTTTTCACCCCAGCAAAATCGATTTATGGAATTTTTTAAACAAGCAATAGTGCAAAAAATTACAACTTTTTTGGTTTTTTGGAAATATCTCAAAGATTATTGAAGGAATCGTTTTACAGTCAATGGACCTTTGGTACAGATTTTTAAAACCTACAGAATGGATTTTCTGCACCGGATCGGTGCATTTTCCACTTAGAAAATCCGGGAAAACCTCGAAAAAACGACCATTTTTCGAAAATTTATAATTTTTATAAATCTGAAGCTGGATAAAGCTCCGAGCAATAAAAGACATAGAGATGCCATTTCTATATTCACAACACACATTTGTGGGAGAGGGGTAAAACTCCGAGTTCGGAGGGGGATATTTGTTATTGTTATGATATTCGAACGTAAGAGTACAACCAGTGGCGTGCTGATACATTTTCTCATGTTAAAAAGTGAATGCGCTACCAATAATTTCTAAGTCGCCCCTCAGCGCCACGGCAAATAATAGCTGCCATGTACCCTCACAGGATATGCCTTTGAGTACTCTCTGCGAGTGTTGTCAGTAGAGAGTAACATATTTTATTATGATGAATAGGAACAAAAATAAGTGACAATTATAAATGACGTGAGAACTGTCAAAACGCCACGTACTACCATGGCATACACTATTTTTTCTACGTTCTTTAATTTTTTTTTTCTTTTATTCGTCAATTGTGAATGCAGAAAGGTATCTATTATTGCTGTGTGGCAATAGAAACTGAATTGCTCCAAAGCAATGAACACTTACTTTTGAAAGGGGTTCAATCGATCAAAAATACTGTATTGTGCGAAGAATTAGATTATTGCTGATGAAGCATAGAATAAGGTCGTAAATACTGAAAAAATAAATGAAAGTGCTGAGTAAAAGAGTCAAAATATTCAAATCAAATCAAATGTTGAATCACATTAGTAAACTATACTATACACTATATATACGATATACATAAATTATAATACACATAAGAATTTACGCATAAACTATAATACACATAAGAGATTACATTTAAATTCATGATGAAAGTGTATCAATGAAATACGCATCCAAAGTGTAGTAAGCCGTAAGTTATTGATATCCTGAGGCAGATGATTGAAATTATTCTAGAGTTGTCAAAAAGTTATTTCTTAACTTGTGTAGAGTTAGGCTAGGGAGCGAACGAGATTACAAGTCTGTCTGGTAGGAAATCGAGAATTTCTTATGTAGTTATTATTTAACTTCCTGTATCTCCCTAAAGGATTGAAGAAATTCAATGGGGTATCTCCCGAAATTAGGAAGGAGTATGGGCTGCCTCAATAGATTAAAAATACTACTCAACCCATTGATTAGATTTTAAACCTGCGATGATTCACAGTGTTCCATTCACAGTAAAGAAGTTCATGTCCACGTCCGGTTTAACCATCCAGATCGATTTTTCATATTGATATACATATGTGATATTCCGTGTATATAAAATTTCATTCAAATGGGAAGATCGACAACTTCTGATGAACGGATTACCTACGTGATAATCCCTGTATCTCAACAAAACATTCTAATACCCATTATTTATCGCTAGTGGCTTATGATTTGAATTTGGTTAATGAAAAGTTGAGTTTGCTAACTCACCTACTTTTTAGCAAAAAAAAAAAATCCTAATTATTGATAGGTAATCGTTTAGTCGATTTACATAGTAACATAGTTTTTTACAGCTATTTGAGCAAAATGAGCAAATTCAATAAAAATCAACTTATTTAATACCAATGAAAAGATCGAATATGGTTTATGCATGATTACCTTGCTGCAACGCCCATGGTTTGATTTGACAAGTCGACAAATAAGACAGTCGTAAACAAACACGATCGTCAAGTTAAGAGTGAATATAATACGGAATTCAACATGATCACCGGGTGCAAACGGATATATCCGACAATGCCCTTTTAAACATGCTTCGGGCTGAGATGCTTGTAAAGAACGTCGGGTATGTTGCTTTCGAAAAAGAGACAGAATATCCTTTATTGCTCGGAGGGATAAACAATATTGCGGAAACTGATAGATAATAATATGTGGGTCAACTGTGCGCAAGATGTTTTCTGTCCCATGTGTAGTTTTTGCACAATTGCATTATAAACAATTTAAGGGTACATCTTGCAAGATGCGCCAATTTAAGGGAAATCGTCGTATTCAAATTCTGTAAACGGTATCTGGAAGTAGAGATCAATAGTTACAATTTGTATATTTTGGATTTTCACCTGAGAGGAGGAAAATGTGTTGAAAATTCTGGAAAGTTGATGAAAACGCTTCAAATTCACTGAAGTTAACTCGAACTGAGTTAGGGCGACTTTGGGTGCACTTTGAAGCATTTAGAGTAACTTCCAGAGACATTTAACACATTTCCCACCTCTCAGGTGAAAATCCAAAATATACAAATTGAAGATTTAGATATCTACTTTCAAATGCCGTTTAAAGAATTGGATTAGGATGATTTCCCTTAAATCGGCGCATTTAGAAATATTTGACCTTAAATTGTTTGTAATGCGATTATGCAAAAAGTATATCAGACAGAAACCATCTTGCGCACAGTTGAACCACATGTTATTATCTATCAGTTTCCGCAATATTGTTTGTCCAGTTTCAGATTTATAAAAATTATCAATTTTTGAAAAATTGTCTCTTTTTCGAGGTTTTCTCGGATTTTCTTAGTGAAAAATGCACCGATTCGTATAAAAAACTATTTTGTAGGTTTCATAATTCTGTACAAAAGTTCTATTGACTGTAAAACGATTCCTCCAATACTTTTCGAGATATTCGCAAAAAAACAAAAAAGTTGTAATTTTTTCACTATTTCTTGTTTAAAAAATTCCACAAAGCGATTTTGCTGGAGCAAAAAGTGGTGTCATTTACGAACTATCCTATAAAAAGTAGTTTAGGACTTTTGCGTCTTTTATTTTGTGTGAAAAGAGCCTCTTATTTTTATCTTCCTTGGCCTATTTCTACAATAAATGATTTCAAATATATGAAACATTAAATCTGATGGAGACAGAGTTTGGAGACTGCCAAGTACAATAAAGCATTATAGTGATAACAAGTGGAGGGATCCATTGCGCCGTTTAAAAAAGCGTAAAAAAAATATATTTTTTTCAATATAACAATAAAACATTACAAAACAATGATCGTTATTAACATAGAATTCAAAACTACTCAAAATATACTTTATCCGAATACAAACAGATAAACGGATGTTCGCATATATAAGTACAGTGTCATCCAAAAAGTTCACTTTTCATATTGGACTTTTTTTTATATTGATGAAATTTAACTTTGACATTAGTATGTGCTTGCAAAGGGTTGGAAAATTACTGATTCAGAAGTAGTCCCAAGACTTTCCTAAAATATAATAAATTCTTTCCTAAAAAATGCTTGGTGAGAAAAATTTTGAAAAATTATTTGAGAAAATGTTTATTTCAATTTTACACTTCGTGAATTATCAGCCGTCATTCCAAAATTATATTGAAATTGCCTAGCTGGATAAAAATCGGCCATATATTAATGTTTGAAGAAATAAAAAAAAATAATAATAAAAATTTTGTTATGCTGGATACAAAATTGACGTATTTACTAAATTTGAAAGTTAAATGAATCAGTCACATGTTTTGATAGAAAATAAGTAAATTATGGATAAATAAAATTCATCAAACTGTTGAGAATATCTAGTAAATTTGGATGTTTCATGGTATACCTAAATGCTCATAGACTTCAGAAATATTTATTCTGGTTTAAGATAAAATCTTAAACTTGTACTAGGTATCGATATGTCACCTTATTTTTTTTCTTTGGTGTCTTGGCATCGATTGCTGTGGTCATTAGCCACGTGTTCTGGATAGGCCTTGTTGCTAACTCCATGCGCCACCTTAGGAGCAGCAATGTTAATTGGAACGCAACAGTGAATCGTGCAGGACTCACCCCAGTCCAGCCACGAGATTTTAATAATTTAATCGGTCAAATTAAATTAAAAAATTCCAGCAGCAACTGGGGCTCGAACTCCGGACCTTTCGACCCAAAGTCAGACGCTCTAACCACTGCGCCTGCTGGAGTGTTCTCATCAACATTTCCTTTTATACACCACGCCCCGACATGTAATAATAATAATTTTTATTGTTGTCATTGGATCCAATTTGGACATTGACATGGTCAGTATCTATTAAAAACAATTTGAGTAAATTAAGTAAAAAACTTTCAATATCAAACAACAAACATAGCACAAACGTTATTTACATTAACATGTTAAAAGTTAGGTGTAACTAAGGTACTCTTCAACAGTGTAGAAGCAATGTTCAAGTAAATATTCCTTAATTTTATGTTTAAATAAATTTATACCCTTAATTGATTGGTTGTTGCCAGGTAAGGAATTGAAAATTTTTATTCCCCTATACTCTGCCCCCCTTTCGAATAGGGCTGTACTGTGTGCTAGAATTCTCAGACTGTCGGAATAACGTAGCACTCTATCACTATTAGTACGTCCATTTACATTTGTCATGAATATGTTTGGGTTACTTTTAACAAAAATAAGTAGCCTATATAATATGTAAAGAGAGGGAAGTGGTAGTACACCGAGTTTTTTGAAAAGTGGTCTGCACGGTTCTAAAAAGTGTGTTTTCGGTGTATACTTAAAACACACTTTTGTGCCAAGAAAACTCTATCAGCCAATTGGGATCCTCCCCAAAAAATCAAGCCATAGGTTAAATTGATTGAGCATGAGCAAAGTAGTAGGTTTTCAACACAGCAAAGTCCACGGAATCGTTTAGTTTATGTATGGCATAACACATTTTATTCAGGTTCTTCACAGTTTGGGAGATATGATTACCAAATGACAGGTTACAATCAATTTCCACGCCAAGGAACTTAGTCTCAGAATGTACAGGAACTGATTTATTATTGAGTTTTATTAAAACACTTCTGTTTGGTTTGAAGCGGTTACTAAACTGCACCGACACTGTTATTTTGTGTTTAGGTATAGCTTATTATTGTTACACCAGGTCAACATTTCATGTGTCACCTGTGTTGCCTTTTTTGCGAAGTTTTCGAGATTTTTGTCCATTAATAAACATGAGGTGTCATCGGCATATTGGAAGACAGCTGGAGTTGATAGGCAGTCAGGTAGGTCGTTCACATACATAATGAAATAGGGGTCTCAGGATGGATCCCTGAGGAACACCAGTGCTAATATTTCTAGTGGAGGAATTGAATGCCTCAATTCTGCCATTGACTTCAAACCTCAAACCAACATATTGAGTTCTTCCTGTCAAGAAGGATTTTAACAACTGCAAAGGTATACCTCTAATGCCAAAGCATCGAAGTTTTTCCAGAAGAATATCATGGTCGAGAGAATCAAAAGCCTTGGAGAGGTCAAAGTATATAACTGTTAATAGCTCTCCTTTATCAATATGATCAAATAAGTATTTCAGTGAATGATAAATGGCCTTTTCTGATGACTCTCCTGGTAAAAAAACAAATTGACACGAGCTGAGAATGTTGTGTTCTTTCAAGAAATCGAGCAGTCTTGCATAAATCAGTCTTTCCAAGACCTTTGAAAATGCTGGTAACATCGATATAGGTCTATAGTTTGAGAAGTCACTTTTTAGACCATTTTTTTAGACTGGCGTAATTTTAGCATTTTTCAGGTCATCTGGGAAGATACCTGTTGAGAAACATCTATTGGCCAATTTTGAAAGTGGTTCCGATATTTCACGTGCAACAGTTTTCATAACCATACTCGGTATTCCGTCGATGCCACTCGAGAATTTGGTTGCCAGGTTTTTTATAACACTTTCAACTTCTTGGCTGTCCGTTGGTCTTTTAGACTGTAGGGTAAATTGTTCCAGACAAATTTCTGTTATTTCCTGTGGGTCACAGACAACTTGCCTGTGACTGTCAATCATCTCGAGGGTCACCGAGGAACTCAGGGAGCCGATTTCCTGCTTAATTAATTTCCAAATTGTCTTTGTTTTATTGTTAGAATTCAGTATTAACCCATTATTGAAAGATCTTTTACTTTGATTGACAAATTTGTGTCACCTTATTATAGTTATTTTTGAAGTTACTCATATGAAATTGTTTTTATTTGTCTAGAAAGTTTTAGTATTTCTAAATTTTGGTGCCTATTATTTCCATAATAAGAAAATCCTGTAAAATACAAAGAACATTGTGAGAAGCAATGGAAAGGAAATAGGAACGAGTGTTATTTTTTTATTTATGATTGCTGTATGCAAGTCTCTATCAGAGGTTTTTCAATTGGTCAGGGAAGCAGTTTTTTTTCAGGGAGTACTTTCAGCTTGTTTGAGAAAAAGCATTTTTCAAACCTGACAAATTTTTTAGCTCAAAATTAAATTTGAACATAGAATTTTGATCAAAAAAAATCATCAGACCATAAAATCTTGCTGACTATTAATGAAGGTTATTTGTATTTCATGATATTTCTGAATACACAGAAGTGCATAATTTTCATAGTTTTGAAACATATCAAAGATATGAAATTATGGTTTGGACACCCCTTTGATGATAGTTGGACAATCAATTAAAAATTAATTGAATACTTCAAGGCTTCTTGAACTGGGAAACATTTTTAGATTCAGTAATTCTTACCAATCCTTTATTTTATCAG
Organism: Chrysolina oricalcia; assembly: GCA_944452925.2. Lineage (NCBI taxonomy): Eukaryota > Metazoa > Arthropoda > Insecta > Coleoptera > Chrysomelidae > Chrysolina > Chrysolina oricalcia. The sequence continues at coordinate 48,372,118 of OX101825.2, read as the reverse complement.
CTATGGCCTTGGTTTGTCTAAATACAACCTCTTCAGTTTTCCCAGCTTCCCGTTCTTCTAGAGTCTCTCCTACACATGCAATGACCTTCAATCCATTCTCTAGAGCAAAGGCTACCTTTTCTGCAATCAACTCGTCTGTTTCTTTGAAAATTTGTCTACGCTCAGAATGCCCCAGAATAACCCAGTTGACTTTGATGTCTTTTAGCATAGCTGGTGAAATTTCACCTGAAAAACAATTTTATGTTCATGAAAATTCCAAAATAAGAAGCAAATTTTGGTAAAAAACAATCCATCAACAATCCAAAATTCTGGATTAACTATACCTGTGAATGCACCCTTATCAGCCTTGTAGCAGTTTTGTGCAGCAACTTCAACATTTGCAGGAGCGTTGCTTTTCACATAGTCCAGATAAATAGCAGGTACTCCAACTATTACCTCTGTTTCACAGTTGAGTGGTCCAGCTTCGAGAAACTTCAAAATTTCAGATATTTGTTGCTTGTTTCCATTCATTTTCCAGTTTCCGCCAACAACAAATTTACGAGCCATTATGCTGCACTGAAAATATATAAAAAAGTGAAAAAATTATAATGTAAATAAGGGGAAACGAACTTTCTTAGAAAAGTTCCTTATTAGGAAGCGGTTGCTTATAATAAATAAATGAACTAAATTATTATTGAACATTATCTCTTGCGAATTACAAATTCTCGGAGAATTGGAAAAAAGTATTTGGGATACTAATTACCCTAGCAGTACAAATTACTTCTGTATCAGTCATTTTGACGTTAAAAATTGCTTCTTTTACTAATTTTTAACATGAAAGACGCCTACTTCCTCCAAAATTTATATTTCCTCACCGAAAATGTAAAAATAGATGAGTTGAAACAAACCTGTTGTAAATTTATATACCAAAAATTACTGGATTCAGTTACAAGTTCCTAGCTGTTTGAGAAAAATTCTGTTCTTGCGGATAACCTTCAGCGATAGAAAGGTCAAACAGGACAAATTATTTTAGGTTATATTATAACCTCACATCGGTCATATCTAATCAGTGTTGCCAACTCCACGGAAGCTAACTATCGTATGAGAGCTGCTTTCCAATGAGAGAGTTCTCTAATGGTTGCCAACTTCTATTTTTCACATTTTTGTGTGAAAACTAGGAATCTCTGATTGGATTCTTCATACTTTTATTAGTAAGCATTGGAATTGTATAAGCCAATATTCAGATAAAAATTTCCCTGGATAAGGAATAAATGAGATATTCCAATCTGAAAATATTACCATTAATATCTCATTTATTCCATATCCAGTAAAATTTTCATTGACTATCTGGCTCATACAATTCCATTGCTTACTGATAAAGGTATGAAGAATCCAATCACCGTTTCCTAGTTTCCGTACAAAAGTACTACATAAACTTTGTTTCTGTAATCTGTGAATGTAACACAGCCACAAACTGATAAAAATTCTGTTATGTAACCTCAAAGTTAAGTTATTGAATGAAAGGCCGGGAGCATTTTAATAGAGAGATATCGGACGCGCACTTTAGGAAGAGCAGTATTAAAGTCGCCCTTATTTTGACATCTGAGCATCCGCTCATGTACCGTACCTTAGATTTCCCTTATTAAGGATGCCTGACTTTATTTATGCCTGCTTTAAGTTGGTCTTATTTTTCCCTTATTTTAATTATTCCGTCTAAACGTGAAAACCCATCGCAGATTGTACATTTTCTGTTATTAAATATTATTTGAAACCTGATATTTCTGATTACCTCATTTTGTTATGTTGAATTTGTCCTGTAATTACCTGAAGGTATTAATACATTGGAGATAAGAAAGACCGTGCAAGGTTATATATAAAGTAAAATAAATTAAAGAAAAATGTCGATTCTTAAAGAAATAATTAAATATCTTTGGTTTACTTATAATGATGATGTGGTTTTATTGAGAGAAGTTGTCTATTGATAATTCTAATTGAAACCCAGAAAAACAACTACTTCCAGTATAGTCTCCATCATTACCAATTTGCTGTACAACATAGACTTGTTTTCAACTACCAACAAAGGTTAGAAATAAGGTAAGTAAATAAGGGAAAACCATATGATTACCGATAACACTAATTTTACAAAACAAGTAAGGTCATGCAGTATTTAAATAACGTCGTCTTTTATTACTGCATTGCAGTAAACGGAAGCTTCCGATAACTCTCTAATCAAAAAAGTAATAAGGTTTGTTTATCCGTGAAAGTTACCAAGCTCAATATTTTCTAGATCGAACTATTTAGCAACTAGCAAAAGTGAAATACGCAATATTTTTTAAATTCAGGAACACGATATATTTTGAAATTAGCGCCATTTTGAAAGAAAATCCCTAGTGTTTTGTATTTTATAGAAAATATCAATATTCCCGTGATTATGAACAATTTCAATAATATTACAGTAGTTTTAAAGCCAAAAGTTGTGTGGTGGCATGACTGCATCCTTATCCGAAGTACTCTAATAATAGGCTTGTTCGTTGAAGTCTGCTCTAGTTGATCGAAATCAAGGAGACTAAAATTTAACAAGTAGAGTTTAATCCCCATAAGCATTGTTTATAGAGAAAGAAGATCTCTATAAACAATGCCATAAGACAATGGGGACACTAGTAGAAAGAGATGAAAGAACATTTGTGACGAATGTGACGTTATTGGACGTGTCATGGCCGCCGTTCTCTATAGACAGTGACGGACTAGCTCTTGGGATATGAGAGTTACCGCTGACAGTTTTGTTGCTTAGTTCGAGTTCGACTCTGTACTCATATCCAAGTACGTCACTATGACGCGTTGATGCTACAAGATTCTGATTGGCTAGTGCATATTAAACCCTCCTTATCAGTTATTCGTTAGTGATTGGTTGGAATAAACGGACCAACTAATCATTGACGAATATTCTTCCTTATGACTTAAAACTTATGACTTCTGATTGCTGCTTAAATCCACCATTAGTCTCTTTGTATCGAGATCACTTTCACATATGTTCATCTCTCTTTAACACTTGTACTTCATAGTCTTTCTCTTTCGAAAATATCAACTTCAAGCGAGTAGAGCAAGCAGAGTACGTTAAACGAACGACCCTACTGCGTCATCTGCATCTGTCAGAATTAATTACATGTTTACATGGAATATTTAAAATTTTAACTGTTTTTATTATTGGTTGTAATTTTTTTATCATTCAATTATCAATATCCACTCAAAATTCATTGAACTGATTACCACTTCAAACTACCATGGCCTCAGTAAGTTTATATTGAGAATTCATTCTTATTTTGATCCATAATTGAATTTGCAGATGAAAGTACACGAATTCAAAGTAACGATGACTTGCGAGGGCTGTTCCGGAGCCGTTGAAAGGGTTTTGGGAAAACTTAAAGGTCAGTTCTCTTATCTATGCATGGATCTGTGATCTTTGCCTACTAAATACTTTAAAAACCTAACTCAGACAAATGGTACTGGTTTGAATTCATGAAAACACATGAATTGATAGTTTTGTTTAAAATTTCACTTATTTCGTTGTTGATGAGGTATATTCATAGATGACGAGAGCGATGAAAATTCGAAATACCAATACCATGTTCTGAAAGAGTTGGAATATGATGAAACATACAGATTCTGTTCTCACCCTATGAAAGTGTACAGTAGTCACATTATGTTTCCATAACTCATTACTTTAAAATTCCTGTTATAAAGTAACAATCCTTATTACATTTGTCTAGTGAAAGTGTTTTATGTCTTCACATCAAATAGTCTTCTCTCAGACGAACTTTTGGTAAAGATAAGCTTATCGGGCTCATTCTCAAAACAAAAAGAAAAGTGGTGTTACCTACGTAGTTTTATCTGCTAATCACGAATTCGAATGAATTTCGTGGGGGTCTCTTATACTTTTCGAATTATGACCTTTTAAATCTTGAAAATCGACCATTTTCAAACTCGATTTTCTCAGCAAAAAATCGCACATAGGTAATGCCTCCTTCTCTTTTGTTAACACTTTTTCAAGACCAAAACCAAACGTTTTACACAAAAATTCAACCTTCTTATAAAGTATACCTAACCCAACACCTCTAGAACGAACCCCAATGAAGAGTGAGGTTAAGTATATAGTAATAAGAGAAGGTTAATTTTTTACGTGAAACGTTTGGTTTTGTTATGTGTAATTATGAAAAGAGAATTAATTAGGGAATGGAAAAAGTGTCGATAAAAAGGAGGCATTTCCTGCGATCTTTTACCAAAAAAATTTTCAAGATTCAATAGGACATTACTTGAAAAGTATGAGAGACCCCCACTAAATTCTTTCGGATTCCTGTTCAGGAGATAAAACTAAGTATGTAACACCACTTTTCTTTTTGTTTCGAGAATGAGCCTGATAAGCTTACCTTTTTTACCGAACTTTTTCACCTCTTTGAAAAGTTAGAATGTAGTTTTTTAGTATTTGTCTGATTCAAGAACATAAAGAATATCCTAGTTGAAAGTAACAAACACGTTTGAAAATAGGCAGTTTTGAAGGATGTGGGTTATTGAATTTGAATTGGTTTTTTTTAATGTACCTATTGCTTATTTTCTTGGCTGTCAATCAATTGGCTCTGATATCACCTGCGATGGAATTTGGACAATTTGAGCAAAAGAAATTTTTTGTAAAAAGACAATAGGCGAGGACATGAAAAAATAGTATCACTCCAAATATGCTTTAAAATACACTACGCATATATAAATTAACACAGAAAATATTTTTGGAGTCAAATTTCAATTCCTATTTGTTTTTGAAAATCAGCAAATTTCAAAGCTGCTAATATTGGAGTTCTTTGTGACATACTCTTCTGAGCCCAATCAGCCAAACGGTGTATTCTAATCAGGTTGATTGTGACGTGAAACAGCAATGCTATTGGTTTCTCAGAATTCTCGGGCGCATGCGTCACTACAATTTGCAATGGCGCGAGAAAGAAGCCATTTTGTCGACTTTCAATATTTTTTTAAGATTAAAAATAGTTACAGAAAAAAACAACAGAGTTTTCACAAGCTGCAGAATCCATTGAAAATATTTTTTTTAAATTTCGTGTTCTTGCCTATGGAATCATTCGAAGGAATGGTCTGTGCCTAATTTATCAATGTTATGTTATGAAAAACTCTGATGTTGCTTTTGGCATAATATTGACCAGTTTTGATTATAAAGTACTTGAAAGAATTTATTGATACTGGTGTGAGTTAGCAGTTCATTTTCAGCAGTAACTTTCGATCCAGCAGTGAAACCACCAGTGGCGTCGGTAAAAATATAATTTTAACTAGTTTCGATAAAAATTGAATTACTGTGTAAAAACTCATTCAGAATGATAAATTTTCACAAAATGCACGTCCCGTATCAATTTCATCCACTTGCAAAGGGGATGGATGGTTGAAATCAACACTTCAAAATAATTAAAATTGGCCTTCAGAAAAAACCTACCAACTTGTAATTCACAGGACATGTTTGTATACATGGAGTAAATGTCCCGTATCGATTTCATCCGCTAGAACCTAGGTTCTTATAAATGCCTCCAATTCAGCCAGTTTATCGAAAAATATAGTCACCATATTCACCAATATTCAACTGAATTGAATCAGTTGAATATTTTATGATCTTATTGTTTTATTTTACCCGGCGCTACTGGTCGTTTGGCTGCCAGATAAAACGGATGCTGGAAAGTGGTCGCTAACTTTACAACAGTCTTTTACATCTCAAGTTTTATACTGCACCCACAGAAGTCATTGTCGGGCCGTCATAAGCGGTACAATTTTTTTTTATTAAATTTTTTACCGAAAACGTATTGGGCGATGGCACTCGAAATTATTGGGTGGATAACAATCATTTACATCCTTACTTTCACCCTTCACCCCCCAAGTCATTGTCGGGCCGTCAGAAGGAGTACACAATTTTTCGGAAATTCCAATTATTTACCGAAAACTAATTAGGCGATGGCACTCAAAATGAATAGACAGAAAATTATCATTTGCATCCATACTTTCATCCTTCACCACCAATAGTCATTGTCGGACCGTCAGAAGGGGTACAGAATTTTTTGAAAATTCCAATTATTTACCGAAAACTTATTATGGTGGATTTATGCAGCAATCATAAGTCTTAAGTCATAAGGAAGAATATTCGTCAATGATTGGTTGGAATATACGGACCAACCAATCATTGACGAATATTCTTCGTTATGACTTATGACTTATGATTGCTGCATAAATCCACCATTAGGCGATGGCACTCGAAATGAATAGGTAGAAAATAATCATTTACATCCTTATTTTCATCCTTCACCCCCAAAAGTCATTGTCGGCCCTTCAGAAGGGATACAGAATATTTCTTAAATTCCAAATTTTTTCCTAAAATGTATTACGCTATTCTAGGGGTGAAGGATGAAAGTTAGGATGCAAACGAATATTTTCTACCTATTAATTTCGAGTGCCATCGCCTGATAAGTTTTCGGTAAATAATTGGAATTTAAAAAAATGCTGTACCGACAATGACTTTTGGGGGTGAAGGATGAAAGTAAGGATGCAAATGGTTATATTCTACCTATTCATTTGGAGTGCCATCGCCTAATAAGTTGTCGGTAAATAATAGGAATTTCAAAAAAAATTCTCTACTCCTTCTGACGGCCCGACAATGAATGACTTTCGGATGAAGAAAAAAGGATGCAAATGATTATTATCTACCTATTTATTTCGAGTGCCATCGCCTAATAAGTTTTCGGTAAATAATTGGAATTTTCAAAAAAGTCTGTACTCCTTCTGACGGCCCGACAATGACTATTGGTGGTGAAAGATGAAAATAAGGATGCAAATCATTATTTTCTATCTATTCATTTCGAGTGCCATCGCCTAATAAGTTTTCGGTAAATAATTGGAATTTTCAAAAAATTATGTACCCCTTCTGACGGCCCGACAATGACTTTTAGAGCTGAAGGATGAAAGTAAGGATGCAAATGATTATTTTCTATCCATTCATTTCGAGTGTCACCGCCTACTAAGTATTCGGTAAATATTTGGAATTTTCAAGAAATTCTGTAACCCTTCTGACGGTCCGGCAATGACTATTGGCGGTGAAAGATGAAAGTAAGGATACAAATGATTATTTTCTATCTATTCATTTCGAGTGCCACAGCCTAATAAGTTTTCGGTAGATAATTGGAATTTTCGAAAAGTCCTGTACCCCTTCTGACGGCCCGACAATGACTTTTGGGGGTGAAGGGTGAAAGTAAGGATGTAAATAAATGTTATCTACCCAATAATTTGGAGTGCCATCGCCCAATACGTTTTCGGTAAAAAATTGGAATTTAAAAAAAATCTGTACCCCTTACGACGTCCCGACAATGACTTTTGGGAGTGTGGTATAAAACTTGAGATGTGATAGACTGTTTTTCACTTATTCACATGCATGCCATGAACCGATAATTTTTCAGGATGAGTTTTACATTCTACCTCATGGGTCAAACACCACTGCCTCATATTATCTTTTTTTTTCGTAATCATTACCTCCTAACAATATTCAGTTCGAGAATAACATATCTACCATTTGAATCGCTAATTTATTGGTTTCATAAAAGGCCAAGAGTCGTAACAGACGTGAACGCTATGCAACTGCGGAACTGCGCGGTGTTGCCAAATTGAAAATCGTGGATGGAAAACCCGTTTTCAAGCCAGTCTGTACTCTCACCCTTCTATGAAAACTTCTCAGAATATAACCCCTTCTTTTCCATATGCCCAGAATGAAAGTATAGGGATTATTGATATGAAATAAATTTATTCCTAAAAATAATGAGCACTCGGTTCACTAAATATAGTTAAATTTGACTGGCGTACAGGAAAGCAGTCGTATCAGCTCAGGGTAATGAATTTAATATAATATGTATACGGCCACTGACAACTGATTTTACGGAATCGTCTTACGGAGAGTTGGAGGTGAATTGGTTTCCCTGTATATAACGGTCGAGCTATGAAACCTTTGTATGACGTAGTATATCAATCTTAACGGTTAGTCCCGAATCACTGAGAACAGCTTTCAGGGAACTAGGATTTCGCAATATTATTTTTACTCACTCTTGGCTCACCGAATATTTAATTATTGCGATCTATGTCATAGTTGTAAACGGAATCTGTCCCTTCTGGTCGTAACTCCGTTCCTTTAGGGCTAGATATCGCTGTACGTCTTTGGTAGAGTTACAGGAGAGTGGATACGCGATACCGGATGGCTGAAGGATCAAAAATTTAATACGCCTCCTCCAACAAATATTCAGCTATTTCCGATAAGCAGCAAGGCCGTACTTTTCGGATACGTAGGAAATTCAACAAACGGTTTCTTGCGCCTGGTTTCAAACGAGACAATCTCCACTCATGTGAAAGCACATTTGTGGATAACTGCATGACGTGGCACAATATTGACTGGGATGGAGGGTGTCCAATGTGCTTGAAACTTTTTTTGACTGAAAGTACTTTATTTGGTTGACTCGACTCGGAATTCAATTTTCCACCTTACTAACTTGTTCGAATCCAGTACATAAACTAAATTCCTAAAGGTACCTAAATTAAAACGTAATTGCCCCTTCCGGCTGTATAACCCAACCTTCGGGGATATAACGTGGTACTTTGATTGTCACGGAGGTGGTTGTTGAATTGCGTTTTCTAAATAAATAAAATAATCGCGGTTCGGGAATTTCAAATCACCTATATTTCATATACAGTATAAATTCAGTATCTAAAACTTTCTATTTCAAATTATCTCGACCATTGTTTATATAGAACATAGTCAACCTTATGGGATTATAATTGGATCAAAATGGATGCGACATGTAGATGGCGATAGTGAGCTCGCATCCAAGTCATGTCGTAACTTCAGTGATCTGGCCTCCAAGTCATGTCGTAACTTGATTAAAACAATGAAAAAAACATTAAAATCAGGGTTTTTTGAAGAAACCTGCATTAAAATGACGTCAAATATTCATGTTTGTAACTAATCACGCTAGATGACACTCGCGTTTGCGTCCAACACCTTACTTCTATATAAACAATGGCTGTGTCAAGTCACCGGTCGGACAAGGCACGCGAGTTCAGTATGAAGTATGACGATGAGTCGGACCGATCAGATGATTGAAAATATTGGTCACATACAAACAGTTCTAATTAGGTCGTCAAGTCAACCAAATGACCGCGCTGGTCTAATCATATTGGTCAGACCGGAGACTTGAGACTTGAAAAACGGTGGCCGTCGTAGCAGAAGGCACAAAAACTATTTAATTTCAGCAAAATTGATTCCTGATCATAAAGAGTAAAATGAGACCAAAATGCGTAAGTAGATATTTTCGGCACAAGATCAAAACTAGCAAAAAGTGGTCGACATCAAAAATTAGGAAATATGGATGGAGTCATCTATTTTTTGAATTGAAAGATTGTCTTCCGTTTACAATAAATTTTCAAATTACAGTGAAACGGTATGAAAAGGCGCAGGACTCATTTCTGTGATACTGACTAGGGTTTAAAAAATGAGCCTCACAAATGCTTCGTTACAATTGTTACATGAAGAAATCATGGTCACAAAGCATTACAGAAAGGGTAAAAGCATAATTTTAAAATACTAAACTTGAAGGAGACATAAAATTAAACAGCGATAATGATCGTGAAGAAACCGTGGTCACTAAGCATTATATTTAATGTGTAATAGCACACTTTTCAATTTTTAAACATGTAAGAGTACTAAAATTAAACAGTGATATACCGGGTGACACAGCAGACATGTAGCAGCCTGGTAGGCTTAGAAATCCAAAGAGTATCAGTTAAAAGATATAATTTTAGTTTTTTCCATACCTGATCACTTCCTACAGATTGTCAATAATTTCTTTAATAAAAAGAAAAAACATCTGAAAATAACTGACGATATTGCGAAAACTGAGATAGGAACATGTTTTTTTTTTTCAATTTGGTTACTTGTGAAGGAACTATCTGTCTTTCTCTTTGGCCATGTAGCCATATCATGATCTTTCCATTTGGAAACATAAAATTAAAATTGTTCCCCTGATCCACCAATTCACAAGTCTATTAGTCTAGATATTTGCAATAATATTTTGCCTAGAAGGTGGTGTAACCAGGAAGTTTTGTGTTTGACAGGTAAACATCATTTGATTGTACTGATTATCTCCGTCAGTTTTATGCTGATTAAAATTGCATCGTTTAATTAGATACTAAATATGTATTCAAAGAATGAAAAGGTCGATATGTTGTTGATATTTGGAGAGTGCAAGAGAAATTGTAGACAGGCTGAACAATTGTATGTCGAAAGATTTCCGGAAAGACGCCATCCGCCTAATAATTATTTCGCTAGAGTAGAAGAGCAGTTCAGAGGAGAACCGGAAAATCATAACAATCACCAATACATTGTCGACGAGGAAATGTAAGTAAACGTTTTGGCCATAGTAAATGCAGATCCGACGATATCACTGAGACAAATTGAGGACGAAATCGGCGTGAATCGAGAGACCGCTAGAAGAGTTTTGAAAAGAACTGCTCTGAACTGCTCTTCTACTCTAGCGAAATAATTATCAGGTGGATGGCGTCTTTCCGGAAATCTTTCGACATACAATTGTTCAGCCTGTCTACAATTTCTCTTGCACTCTCCGAATATCAACAACATATCGACCTTTTCGTTCTTTGAATACATGTTTAGTATCTAATTAAACGATGCAATTTCAATCAGCATGAAACTGACGGAGATAATCATTGCAATCAAATGATGTTCACCTGTCAAACACAAAACATTTTGTGTACACCGCCTGCTAGGCAAAATATTATTGCAAATATCTAGACTAATAGACTTGTGAATTGGTGGATCAGGGGAACAATTTTAATTTTATATTTCCGAATGGAAAGATCATGATATGGCTACATGGCCAAAGAGAAAGACAGATATTTTCTTCACAAGTAGCCAAATTGAAAAAAATATGTTCCTATCTCAGTTTTCGCAATATCGTGAGTTATTTTCAGATGTTTTTTTCTTTTTAATAAAGAAATTATTGACAATCTGTAGGAAGTAATCAGGTATGGATAAAACTGAAATTATATCGTTTAACTGATACTCTTTGGATTTCCAAGCCTACCAAGCATCGAAAGATTATCGAATTCTGGTAACAGCCAACTTGATGTTTTTTAATAAAATGCAATTCATCTGCGAATTGAGAAACGAATGTCGCTTTGTGATACACGGTTGAATAGAGAATTTCAAGACAAATAAGATAGGCTAGATAAATAGACAGGGTGCCATTCAAAGAAAAGAAGTTGAAGTTACTGCCGATCAAACAGGTAGTTGAAAAAAGTTGTCGTTAGATTCAAATGAAGCGCTGTCATTGATTTCGTAACTTCTGCAAATTTAAAATTTGTATCTATTCAAATAAAAAAACTACATGCTGCTACATGTCTGCTGTGTCACCCGGTATTTAAAAGCTTAAAAATATCAATAAGCATAACAATATCACTGAATAAGCGAATCGATAAAAAACTCATTCAAACTATCCCTCAATAAATATTTGAACTCTTTTCTGAATTTAGCTAGTGGTGCTGTCTTTTATATTGTTTGTAAGAGGTTAAAAAATGTTGTAAATTAATGATTCTTTAATGAGATAGAGGTGGGTAGCGGAAGTTTTATATCTGTGTTTTGCCGAGTATTGTGATATGATGAGTATGAGCCAGACTTAGCTTTATGTTTTTTATGATTGACGCTGTTTCCAAGACATACTGGGCAATTACCGTTAATATTTAATGGGGTTTGAAAAACGCTTTGCATGAATCTGGAGGTTTGACTTTGCACATGTATCATAAGGTTCGCTTCTGGACGATGAATATACTGTTCAATAAATGTTGTTGCAAGTTGCAGCTTCCCCAAAATGCAATGCCATAGCGCAGATGTGACTCAATGAGAGAATGATTAACCATTTTTGCTGTCGAGAAATTTAATTCATCTGAAACAAGCTTCACTGCATAGCACAGTTTTTTCCTGAATATCATCACGTGATCTTCGAATTTTAATTTACCATCAATGTAAATACCTAGGTATTTTGTGCAACTTTTACTCTCAATGATTACAAAATTTAGAGCTAAATCTTCAAGCTCACATTCAAAAGTTGGCAAAGGACCCCGCAAACACCTTATGGGATTTGGGTCCCGGTGGATTTTTTTGAATTTTTGGTATGATGTAGTCCATGTTATTCTCAACCAATGTTACCATTGCGCCAACCCAAAAAAATGAACAGTTTTGCTGCTAGGGGGCGTTGAAATCACCCCTAGCGCAGATTAGACTATTTATTTTTGAATCCGGTAACAATATGTTCACTTGTTTCATTGTTGCTAACGTTGCACAATATTGTGCTGTTTTATAAAAAAAATCTTACCCCCCTCCTTCTTCCTCCCAACTCTTGTTACGTAACGAAAAAGAAACTATTTCTTGGGTGCTTTTAAATGTATCGTCGAACGTTTAAATATGCCTTAATAAGGGAAATAGCAGTTTTGTATGATTATCCCCCCTCCCCCCGAAAGATACAAAATGAAAAAATTTCGGTGGATTTTTCTGAATTTTTAATATGATGTAGTTCAAGTTATTTTGAATCGAAAGTAATTGGGTGACAAACCCCGAAAATGAATAGTTTTGTTGCTAGGGGGCGTTAAAATCTCATTTTGCTCAGAATAGACTATTTATTAATATAGGCTGAAACAATTTCTCTACGTATTGTAGTTTAGATTATGCTAAACAATTGTGTGATTTCTTATAAAAAAAAATCTGAAACCTCCCCCTTACCCCCAACCCCTATTTTAAAACACGATATTTATTGTAAATGCTTTATCAAAATAAATGTTTAAATCAGCTAAAATTAGGGAAACTGTACAGTGGTTAAATTTCACCTTTTCCTCCATTCAAAAAAATATTGGTGGATACAAAGGAAGAGGGGAGAGATTAAATTAAAAAACTGTACGATTTCCTTCATTTGAACTGATTAAAACATTTATTTTGATTAAACATTTATTTTGATAAAGCATTTACAAGTGGTCGAGAATAATTTTTTTTTGTGTTTTAAAATAGGGGTTGGGGGTAAGGGGGAGGTTTCAGATTTTTTTTTTATAAGAAATCACACAATTGTTCAGCATAATCTAAACTACAATACGTAGAGAAATTGTTTCAGCCTATATTAATAAATAGTCTATTCTGAGCAAAATGATATTTCTACGCCCCCTAGCATCAAAACTATTCATTTTCGGGGTTTGTCACCCAATTATTTTCGATTCAAAATAACTTGAACTACATCATATTAAAAATTCAGAAAAATCTACCGAAATTTTTTCATTTTGTGTCTTTCGGGGGAAGGGAGGATAATCATACAAAACTGCTATTTCCCTTATTAAGGCATATTTAAACGTTCGACGATACATTTAAAAGCACCCAAGAAATATTTTCTTTTTCATTACGTAATAGGAGTTGGGGGGAAGAAGCAGGGGGGTAAGATTTTTTTTATAAAACAGCACAATATTGTGCAACGTTAGCAACAATGAAACAAGTGAACATATTGATACCGGATTCAAAAATAAATAGTCTAATCTGCGCTAGGGGTGATTTCAACGCCCCCTAGCAGCAAAACTGTTCATTTTTTTGAGTTGGCGCAATGGTAACATTGGTTGAGAATAACATGGACTACATCATACCAAAAATTCAAAAAAATCCACCGGGACCCAAATCCCATAAGGTGTTTGCGGGGTCCTTTGTTTCATTGATGTTAAATGCTAGTTTGTTAGATTCTTACCAATTTGTTAGCTTGGTTATATCTTCATGAACAAATTTATTTAATTCATCAGTATTTTTTTACTGTGTCATGTGATGGAAGTATCATCCGCAAATAGTGTGAACCTACCTGAGTTATTGATGTTGGTTATATCATTAATATTATAGTAAAAAAAGAACTGGACCCAGGACTAAACCCTGAGGTACCCCACAGTTTATCTGTTTTATTGAAGAATGTACAGTAGTTTTATTTGTTCTCTACCTGATAAGTATTCGATTGTATCCATTTGTAAGACAAACCCCTGAAACCATGGTACCCCTTCTCTCTGCCATATCTGCATGAGTACTCTGGAAATAGCTCAAATATTATTCAATGAATCGTTTTACAGTCAATGGAACTTTTGTAGTAATTTATGAAACCTACATAATGGTTTTTTATACGTCCAAATCAGGGAAAACCTCGAAAAAGAGACCATTTTTGAAAAATTTATAATTTTTATAAATCTGAAGTTGGACAAACAATATTGCGGAAACTGATAGATAATAACATATGGTTCAGCTGTGCGCAAGATGGTTTCTGTCCGATGTGTAGTTTTTGCACAATCGCGTTACAACAATTTGAGGGCAAATCTTTCTAAATGCGCCGATTTAAGGGAAATCATCTTATTCAAATTCTGTAAACGGCATATGGAAGTAGAGATCAATATCTACAATTTGTATATTTTGGATTTCCACCTGACAGGTGGGAAATGTGTTGAAAATGTCACTGGAAATTACTCTAAATGCTTCAAAGTGCACCAGAAGTCGCTCGTATCAACGTCAGTTCGACTTCGGGTGACTTCGGAGCGTTTTGATCAAATTTCAGTGACATTTTCAACACATTTGCCTCCTCTCAGGTGAAAATCCTTGGCCCAACATAAGATTTTCATCAGTAAAAAGTACGCGTATGAAATCATAGAAAAAATACTCAAAAAATGTTGATTTTCAAAAAGATTAAAGCAAAAATTGGTATGTAACTAGGTATGCTTGATTCATGTTCTATAAGTTCGACTTTTAAAAACTCTCGTTATAAAACTCTTGTAATATGAGTGCATTCTTAATTTCAGATAAGGGGGTGGAAATTGTTGATATTAGCTTGGAACGTCAATCTGTGAAGGTTAAGACGACTTTACCAGCTGAAGACATACTAGCAGTTATCAAGAAAACTGGGAAAGAAACTACATATGTGTCATCTTCATAAATATTTTATTTTTACAGTTATATACATGATGCAGCTTTTTATTATAAAATTTATATTTTGTCTTGAAAACTTATACTTTATTTTAATAAATTGTTTATAATTTCTTCTTGATTTTCTCTAGATGTTATGAGTTTCACATAATTGAGTAACTTTTCTTTCTTTTTCCTCAGTCGCTCTTCATACAAATCTTCAAAATCACTGTTATCCTTTTCATTTTGACGACTCAATAAATTTGTTTTGATGAAACCAGCTTCTCCATGGTTCTCATCCTAAAAACAATATTTTTTAATAGGATGGAATATGATAATGGAGTATATTATTACATTTTTGAAATCTTCGTAATTATCTGAATCAAACGATACCTTATAGTTGATTTTTCATTTGTCAGAACACCCATTTTATTTTTCGATCGAGGTATCCATGAACTCCAAATAATCAAAATAATGCTACACTATCGCAATTTTGATTAAAATAGTATTGTGGTTCGAAATATGTGCCAAAAAAGTAAACCACAACGTTTTTCTACTCGAATCTTCATTTTCTCAAATGGGATCATAGTGGTACTCTGACGTCTTTCGAAAGTACCATCGATGGGCTATCCATCAATATTAACTCTTTCTGTGTACAACCAAAACGAACACAATAATGGAGTTGAGAAAAGTTTAAGTATCTTCTCGGTCTAATAACATTAAATTATCAACAGAAATAACATTTTGTCGTTTCGAATTTTACGGAGATCTAGTGAATATTTCATCCAACCAATAGAGCTCCTAAAGCTCAAGCCTAGATTCAAATGTCCACAATTTAATTATCGTAGGTGATAACACAAGTGTATCGGTGATTATCGAAATAGCAATTCCTTTGAATTTGAGAATCAAATTATGTTGCTTGGCAACCACACGAGCGCTTGCGCGAGTGTGGTTGCCTAAAGCAACATAATTTGATTCGAAACCGAGAAGGAATTAACGATAATCACCGATAACACGAGTTGTATTTGTTAAGATTATTTTATGAATAAAATCGAAACCATTTTTATTTATTTACTATTCAATTTAACTAGGAACATTAATCCCGCATTTAGTTCTGAAATTATGCAACTAACAAAACTTTTACTTGATATTTCAAACATCCCTCTATTTCAGTTACCAATGACAGAGCGCGTCATTCGTAGTTTCGTCATTGCATGTCTAGTCTACTGTTTCTCGCTCGAGGATATGTTTTGATAACATTTTGATTTAGTGATTTGATTATGATTAATCAACGAGTATGCAAAATTTGTCGAAAATTGTGAAGTTGATATGAATTAATAGTGAGTGCTTATTTAGTTTCGGTCAACGTTTGCTGTTGTGTCATTATAGATAGCAGCTTGCTAGTAGTAAGTTTGTGTTTTGATAATAACCAATCAGGAATCGAACTACAAAATCGAAAACACATCATATACATATCCAGTAGCCAATCAAGAGCCGAACTACAAAATCGAAAACTGATGTTTTCATTTATCAAAACAAAAATTTCAACCAATCATAACACGCTATTTTAGCATAAGTGAAATAATCAACGAAACGAAATTTTTAAAAAATCTTGTAAAAGCTACTCGAAATGTCCACCACAAACATCCAAACATTTTTGTGATTTACTAAGTAGATAGGTACCGATTCGTAAAATTTCAAATTTTTTCATTTATGAGTCATTTTATTGATAAAGAGCAATAAAAATACAAATAAAACATATAATAATACAAAGTATGATATGAAAGGAGCGATTAAGTTTTCTTTGGTACAATGTCATCTGACGATGAAATGTTAGATTTTACTCACTCAGTAGTATGCAATTTAGCAAACGAAACAACGAAGGAATTGCTGCCAGAAAAATTAAAACAGAAGTATGAAGTGGCGTACCATGATTTTATGGAATGGAAAGAAGAACTAACGCAAAAAGCTTCTCCGAGATAGTTTTATTGGCTTACATAGGAGAATTAAGAAATACGTACAAGCCAAGTACTGTTTGGTCAATTTATTCTATGTTACGAACATCCTTGATAGATAAAAATAACATAAACATTGGAAATTACCTGAAATTGAAAGCGGTGCTCAAAAGACGCTCAGTCGGATATAAACCAAAAAAATCAAACATTTTAAATCCTCAGCAAATCAAACAATGTATGGAGACTGCTCCGGATGAGAAATGTGTGTTAATCAAGGTATGTTTTGATTTGCATTTACAGTTGATTTATTTAGAATGAGGATTTTTTTAAAGAAGATTGAAATGTTACTAATTCACTACTCATATTTTGTATGAAGAAATCGTTGATTTTGACAAACAATACTGATGTCATTGAATAGCTCGTCACAAAACAGAATCTATGGAGTAGGTTCCTTCACGAAATAACTTTTTTTTAATTTGAATGTTTCATAATTAAAGAGCTAGTGATACTCATGTCACTTATAAACTCACTTTTATAGTAGATATATTAAACAAATTGTATGAATTATCTTTTTTTTAAAGATACAGTGTTCACTACTATAATAATAATGTTTATTCATCATCATATATCAAACATGTATACATTTTGAGCATATAAATAGTAAACAGTAATGTTCGATCAGTATTGACCAAAATTGATTTACATACATAGTTATGTTAGCAAACAACAAATCCACTGGCAAAGCCAGGGCGTGGATTGTTGACATATAAACAAACATGTACGGTTACATCATGGATAGGATAAATAGCGTCTCATATTCATAGAAATATAGATCAGTTTGATATTACAACAATAATGTGAAGGCAGTAAAATAAATAATAATAAGGGAAATAACAAATACTTATGTATTTTAATGATGCTAGGTTGCTTTAGCATTCACTAAGCGGAGCCCCAAGACGGGCTGAATTGGCCAATTTGAAAATGAACGATCTGAATGATGCAACAACTGCATTAATTGTAAAGGTTCCGGACACCAAAAATAAAGTACCACTAACTTTTACATTAACAGGAACATTTCATGGAATATATAAAAAGTACGCTGATCTACGTCCCAAAACCATGATGGATAAAAATAACAGATTCTTCATTAATTACCAGAAGGGCAAATGTACCTCTCAGTTTGTGGGAATTAACAAGTTTGGTGCAATGGCCAAAGAAATCGCTACATTTTTGAAATTACCAAACCCAGAAAACTACACTGGCCATTCATTTAGGCGTTTTTCAGCCACAATATTAGTGGATAGTGGCAGTGATTTATTGACTCTGAAAAGGCATGGCGGCTGGAAAAGCAGCACAGTTGCAGAGGGTTATATTAATGAATCAATCAGTAAAAAATGGAAAAATCCAATCAAATAACCCAATCTATTGAACATGCAACGACCTTCTCAACAGAATTATTCGGAACCAGCTCAGTATCACAATCAGTCCCTACTGCGAGACCATCAACCTTCACTACAGTTTTGGAAACTAATAATAATATGACAGGAATTAATAATCAAGCCATTTAAGGTTTGATAAAAGAAAATAATAGTATTCCGTTAGTACTGAACAATTGTTCAAATATTACCATCAATAACTATTTTTCTAATAGTTCATAAATACAGAATGTACCCAAATATTGTTGTTGAATGTTCAATAAAAAGTGTTCTCTTTGTGCGATACATCTTTCTTATATGCTTCTTCAGGCAATTGAATTGGTTTCCTGTAAAAATGATTTGAAAGTAGGTATAATACAGTCATGCGAAATTAAAATCCGACATACCAATGTTTTTGATGTAGGTCATCGGAAAAGTATAGACAACTCGTGCAGAAATTGACTCGTTTGACAAGATTATGAACCACTCGCCAACGGCTCGTGGTTCACAATCTTGTCAAACTCGTATGAAATATCCTATTTTCCGCACTAGTTGCACAATATACTATTAGAAACTCATTATTTGGCTATACATTATTGCGTAGTACCCAACTGCAATATTCCTTCCTTCTTATACTATCGTCTTCGTAAAAATGTTGATCTATTTGATATTTATAAGATCGATTCTAATACCTATTTTTTCAAAATTCTTCTGACACTTTCACGACTGGTATCCAACTCGGAAGCGATCTCCCAAGAGATACTGTTTTGTCAATATCTACTCTCATGACAACATTTATCTACATGTCTTCAGAAACAATATTATGTTCATTACCAACAGCTGTTGAGTACCTACAGCAGTTGAGCAACAACTGCAGTTTGCAGACATTTCCCATACATCAATAGCATATCTACTTTTTCATTTCTGTTATGAACTGGTGACATTCTTAACCCTTAACTGGTAACGTGGAATTTTGAAACACAACTGGTAACGTGCAGTCTGTGAGACTGGCACTTTTTGAAAGCAAAACAAAAAATTCTCAAATAATAATTTTTTTTAAATATATATTACGAACACTTAAGTACACATTCTTTTGAAATAATATTGCATAAAATAACGAAAAAACTTGATCTAAAATAATCTTTTTCAACATAAAGTAAATTGGTAGTGATTTTGGAAAGATCCATAAAAAAATTTAAAATCATTCAAAAAAAATGTGTCTAGTTATACCAACATAAAAGAGTGTCATCATATTCTTCATCCCCATAACGTACCTACCCGTTTTGACGGACCTGCCATTACTTTGAGTAGCGAGAAATGCTTACGTAAACCGAAACGTGCCGTCTCACGGACTGTGCTCAACTAAATACCAAATATTTCTCAGACGTCCTTTACCCAAATTTACTCCCAGTTGAATGATTGGTGGGGCACCAATAGCTTATAGATTAGGTGGCGTGATTCGCAGAAGAGCGAAACCGTTTCAGAAAAACCTCGAAAATAAAAATGGCTGCAGTCTCACAGACGGCACGTTACCAGTCAAGGGTTAACTTACTTATTTCTATTACTAATCCGATCAATTCATTAATGTATTCAAAGACTAACTGACAATTACAGATTATCGAAAGGTCAAAATGTTATTTGTGTTCCATAGCCACATTGACAAATTATTGTTATTGAACCGAGAATAAGATACTTAAAATTTTCCTACCTCCGTTATTGTGTTCGTATTGGTTATATCCAAAAAGAGTTAATACTGATGGATATCCCATCGATGGTAGGTACAGGTCGACAAGCCTAAGGATGCCCCCGAGAATTGGTTGCGCAGTAGACACAACCCTGGAATGGGGCAGGAGCTCAATCGCTCTGCATAATTCAAGCAGTTAACGTCGTGAGTGTACAGTCAGTGGAATAAAATTATTGTGGCGTTATTCTGATTGTGTGTTGAATTTGAAATCCTTGTGTTGTGGTTGTGTTGTATATAGTTTTGAAATATTATTAGATAGGTTATAGTGTAGTTTGTTGTGTTTGAAAATGCCTTGAAGTGAGAAATAAGATTCTGAGTGGACAAAGTAGGGAAATTGTCAGTAATGTCATCAAATTTATGCAGGCAGAAGCAATGATAGGTGAAACCAGTATTCCTCTTGTGAAGGTTCAAGAACGAGTTGCTGTCGCAACGAGAGTTTGCGTTAGAAGCATTAGAAAAATTAATTCAGAAATGAATAAAATTGAAAAAGGTGAAATGGAACAATTCTCAACTCCAAATAAAAAGAGAAACAAAAAATCAAAAGTTACTATGGACAATGCTGATTTGGCAGTGGTCAGAGGTCATGTGATATTGTTAGTCAATTTCTGTAAGTATGTTCCTCGTGTTCTTTATTATATTTATTTACCTATTTCCGATATTGTGTGGCGATGCATTCTTTCTCTAGGCGTACTATATTTACACTTATGGCTTCTGGAAAATCATGCAATTTTCATAAACGGTCCAGTGATCACAGACAATTATATATTATTCGAACAGTTCATTAGGAATCAATGAAAATTCAGATAAGAACCTACGTTCCTACGTGTTGCAGAAAAATTTCTCTCCCGATTGTACATTCCGATGATAACCAGCCGTAAACAGTAATCGATCTTTGTCGCACATCTACTCACGCTTTCTATCGTTTGCGCATCTCAGAGGCATCCTTACGCTTGTCGACCTGTACATATTTCAAATGATGTCAGAGTACCATTTGAGAAAATGGAGTTTCGAGTAAAAAAACGTGGTTTACTTTTTTAGCACGTATTTCCAACCACTACTATTTTAATCGAAATTGCGATAGTGTAGCATTATTTTGAATAATTTTAGAGAGTTTATGGCTCTCTAGATCGATAAATAAAATTGATATTCTGACTGATGATATATCAACTATAAGGTGTCATCGAGGGGAAAACATCTTTAAATCTCGTACAACTAGAAATTTTGAGTCATTTGAGTCAATTTTCAGTCATTAAATCTTCGCTTCAGTCATCGGTTCGAGTCTTTCAGTCATCGGTTCGAGTCTTTCAGTCATCGGCTTGAGTCTTTCAGTCATCATCGGTTTGAGTATTTCAGTCTTTTTAATATTTTAAATCTCGTACACACTTCAGCGAGATGTTTCCCCTTCGGGTATCATTGGATTCAGATAATTACGAAGATTTCAAAAATGTAATGATATACAGGATGTCCCATTTGAAAATGTAAAGTTGATGTAATTTCCGAAAGAAACGGGAGTTGATTTTTTTCCAAATATGTCTAAAAGTGCCGGCTATTGAGCATATTCAATGTTCCAAATTTCAGAAATATAACTAGAGAAACAAAGGAGAAAAGGAGGGTGGGTGCACCATGAGTCTGTGTCACACGGTATTATCAGAGATATCAATTATTATCGCTATTGATGTCATTCACATGTGATATGTGACTTTTTTTTTTACAATTTTCGATAATCTGATTATGGTGTGCCAAGATGATTTCCTCAGAATGGTTTGAAATGGATGATAGCATATCTCACAGCCAAACGATCGAATCCGCATCTGTATATCCAGGACCATATTCATCTTTCGAATCATATGAGTTATATGGTGAGCACTTTCAGTTTTTCCAGAATTTTTCCAATCTTGGTAATTTTTCCATTTTTTAAATGAGACGGTTCCAGCTATTTCAATAAATTCAAATGTGAGCAATAATTTCCCCTTGATTTGTGAGTTCGATTGTTTATTCAGTTACTGACATTTGTCAAAATGGATATGAGAAATAAATTGGAAAAAGCACACCAGCCAGCTTATAAACCGAGTAAGATTCCTTCAATCAATTATAAATTGATTAGCTAAATAATTTAATATTTTTAAAGGTGATTCTTCAAAATAGGGCAAATTAAACAACTGAACATATAAATAAAGGAAATTTTTTTATCACATTTCAATTCGAATACTTAGCGGCGTTTCGTTTCAAATGACCAATTCGCAAAAAAAATTAAATCGCCAAAAAGTTAGGTTATGTTTGCTTTGAAAAGAAGGTTAAAATTTGTGTGTACATCGTTTGGTGCTGGTTGTTGTGAAATATGAACTGATGATATCGACAAAAAGGGGGTATTTTGTGCGATCTTTTCCTGAAAAATTTGTGTTTGAAAATTATCTATTTTCAAGATAAAAAATGGCACAACTCGATAGTATTGGGGAGCGCCGCAAATTCCATTCGGATTCGTGTTCAGGAGATAAAACTACTTTTTTTCTTTGGTATGAGTCCACCAAAGTTTACCTTTACTGCTCATTATTAAATGGTATGAAAGACAGTTTACAATCGGGAATACGTGTCTCTTTACCACAATAAGTTTTTCCTAATTCAGAATGTGCAAAAATCATTATATTCCATTCCTTGTTATTTTTCAGTTTAATTGACACATGTTTCCATTGCTAGTAATTTGTTACATTTTATAAGCAGCTTAAAATATTTGAGAAGTTTACCTGATTATCAGTTTTACTGTCATCCATTTGAGTACCTATAACTTGCCTCAGTGGAATTTCTCCCATTTTTCTTCTTGTAAGTCTTGAAAATAATCCTTTATTTGATGTCCACAATTTTGAGCGCCCTAAAAATATACATACCAATATAAATCTTTTTAAGATTGTCATTATCCTTCTATCCAGGGTATTCCAAATTAAATCGACACCATTGCCAACTTATTGTTGTAAGTTATTATTGATGCTACGAATTCGGATAAATGGGCAAACTAGTGGCATTTTTAATGGCCTTCTCGATGCTGAAGAGAAAAAAATTACTGTCGCGTTTTCGAAATATTTCACGAAATGGTATTTTTTTAAATGGGACACCCTAAATTTCATCATGCATTACGATTCGTGACTACATCCTCAACATCAATGCTTATATGACCTTTCTTCCTAAAGTTGAAAATGACCGACTTATGTGGAAATATTTATTTCTTTCACTAGTACAGAAAATTTCATTGTTTTGGCTTAGAAAAACTCATGAGTGTCCATACACCCAATTTTGGAACTTATATGAATGACAATATTTTGTTACTAACAGCAAAATACAGTAAAAAAAACACTAGAACCTGGTGATACTAAGTTACCATTGGGGTTTTGTCGGTGGTTGATGAATAAATACAGACAAGATTCAAACTTTTTTAGAAATATTATTTATATGGAGCGATGAAGCTAATTTTTCAAATCGTGGGACGTATAATAGAAAAATTTCCGTTATTGGAGTAAACATAATCCACTTCTAGTCCATCCCCACAATCCGCAAAGACGATTTATTATCAATGTTTGGTATGGTCTATTCAGAGGCAAAATTATCGATCCATTTTTCTACCATGGTTCTTTGGACGGACCATGATTAATTTATTAACAAGAGTGTTAGAAGCATTTTTCGATGATCTTGATCTGTAGGCTAGTCAGATGATCTATTTTCAGCAGGATGGATCACCAGCACATAATTTCAGTGGCGTAAAAAGAATACTGCGACGCTGTTTTGAAAACAGGTGGATAACTACAAATGGTCCTGTTAAGTGGCCTCCTCGTTCACCAGACATGACACCCCGAGATTTCAATTTTTGCAGATGCGATTCAATAAGAGAATGGTACACAGGTTTGGAAGCTGAAAATCCCAATTCATTCGATACAATTCTCAATGCCACCAGAAGAGAGCATTTTACATAGAATTTCGGTGTGCTGCTCAGATTTTAATGAACTATCACCATAAAGACCTAGGTACTTCAAACTTAATTTATTTTCAACAATGTTATATTGTCCAACAGTATATCTTCAAGATGACATCTGAAGGAAATCATGTTAGTTTTCTTTATATTAAATAACTGTAAATTAGAATCACACCAATCTTTTACTGTTTTCAGATCAAATCGAATAATTTCATCAAGATCTCTTTCGTCCTTGTGATGCCAAATTATAGTGCTGTCATCAGCAAAAACAGTGAATGAACCTGAAATTTGGATAGTCAGTAGGTCATTAATATACAATTTTAAAAAATAGGTCCATGAATGGAACCTTGAGGAACTCTACAGTTTAGATATTAGTATTTTAGTTTGCGTAAAGCTCATCAAATTGGTGATATTTGATCTCTTAGATATGAAGCCGTGTTGCTCAAGTTATATTTTTTTTACGCTGGTAAATACTCTATTATGGATTGAGATTTCATAGAGGTTTGCAAAGTATGATAAAGGTAATTTGACGGTAGTTTCTTCTTTGATTTATAGCTACAGATTGAATATTATTTAGAAAGGCTTTGCAAAGAGAGGTATATGTTTGGATTTAAGTTTTTTCAGCAGTTTGAACTTCGTCTTCACTTAATTTCTCAAGTGATATAGTTGTTGTATTTAAGGGTAGTGTATCGTCGTTCATTGTGTTATTAGATGGGGTAGCATAAACACTGAGTCTGCAAATGCATTCAGAATACTTGAGGGATTTTTACTTTCTATGTCATCAACATAAAGTATTCCAGAAATCCTAGAAGTCCTTTTATTACTTTGAATAAATGACCAGAATTCATGCAGAGGGATAGGATTTGATTGATATCTTGGATTTTTCTATTATATTGTTTAATTGTATATTACGTAACAAGAGTTGTAAGTAACCCGTTACGCACGAAATGAAAATAATTTTATGAGTGCGTAATGGGCTTACAACTCGTGTAACGTGTAACGTACTATACTTTTTCTACGCCCATTCATTTTAACGTTATGCTTGTGTCGCCAATCCATAAATTTTTTATAGGTAATTTCGTACCTTTCTTTGGATTTTAGTGGTAACAAATTATGTGTGGCAGCTTGAGCTTTTACTAAAATCTTCGGTGGAGTGCTCATAATTTCATCACTTTCACTACCATCAGACATATTCGTAGATAAAGTTGAGAAAATGTTCGGATACAATTATATTTTGTTCAAGAAATTGACAATATAAAAGACATGACATTTATTTTCATAGCATGCTACTTAAGAAAACGTGTCCTATTTTTAAAGAAATTGCATAACGTGCTGTCTACATTTAGGGGCATCACTCTTTCAAACCTAAATATATCTCGCTAATGCTAAAAGTTTTTATGTTTTTTAATTGACTAAATTTGTGTAAATAGACCAAATAAAGTCTTACGTAAATAAAAATTTGATTGTAATTTAATGAAACCAATAAGTTTAAGTTTTCTTCTCAAAACGCACGTGTATGTTATGAGATCTCATTACGTGCATGTTATTGTTATATGTCATTTACAAGGAATGTTGACAGTGCGATTTTTGACGTTTACAGACATGGGCGTGGAAAAAATAAATTACAGTCCATTAATCTCTTGAGTTTGTGAGTTTCCTATGAAATTTGCACGCAAACTAAACAACCACTGGTATGGCGGAAAATTGAAAAAAACATAAAGTGGCCAAAAGTGGGAATATGGCAACATATCGAAAATAGTTATTTGAAAAAGTTGCTTAAAAGTTGCAAAATTTCAAGCATCAAATCGGGAAAATTGCAAATATCAATTTTTTTTGGAATATTTTCTGAACTCGTTACAAATATCAAAGTTGTCTTCTAAATAGCTTTTCAATTTCTCCATAACATATATGGCATTAAATTGAAAAAATTGGTTTTTGTCAGGACCCTCACTAGCTGTTACATTGTTTCGTATCTAACAGTTATTATATCAGAATTACAAGACTATTGTGATTATATTGCAGTTTAAAAAACATCGTGATGTCCAGATTATAATCAAGTTTCGATGCGAGCATTTCACTTCGGAATGTGCGATTATACACACCTGATGATTACCAGGAAAATTTCCATATCATCACAATAGTCATGGAATTCTGATATAATACCTGTAAGATAGGAACCAATGTAACAGCAATAAGGGTCCTAGCAAAAATCATTTTTTCACTTCAGTGCCATCTGGTGTGAAGAAAATGAGGAAATTGTCATCACCATCAAAATAAAGATGTACCACCAATGAAGATATTCAGAAGAAGAAACTTTCTATTTGTAAAGAGATCAGAAAATATTCCAAAAAAATATAATATTATATATTTTCATTTTTATCGATTTAAAGATTGAAACTGCTGCATATAGGTAAAAAATTAAATTCTAAGCTTAATAATAACTTTGTTCGGTATCTTGCTATCGTAACCCCACTTTTGAAATCTTCATAGTAATTTTTCTCAATTTGCCGCCATTCCAGTGATCACGTTATTGTGAACTGAGCTTAACGTACTTGACACATGTCATCTGTCATAGCTGTATCCGTATCCGGCAGCTAAGACCGGCAGCGGTCGTCTGTCATATTATAGTCTAAGATGTAGTTCAATGTACTTTGTGTGTTCGTACAATAAATTGAATAAATACCAGTTATGTGAAACGAGTACTTTATTGAAACTGATAAGTCAGATACATAACACACGTGACATTGTTTCCAATACTCGAACAATAAACTTTTTTTCCCACATGTTACGTAATTTATGGCACTATATACAAAAATCATTTCGTAGAATTCGGACTCACCCTTCATTGACATGAGAATATGTTTCCAGAAAGTCCCAATTCATATTGAGAAGATGAGATTATAGGAGAAGCGGAGGACATTAGTAAACGAGGGGATGATATGCGTTTTCTCTCGAGTTGAAGAACACAGTTTTTTCTACCTTGTCTAGTTTGCTTCTTCTTCAGAGTTGTGGACACAGAAGTCTCATGAGTTAGGGGGAAAGTACAAACACTCCTAGGGGGGCAATGAAATTCTTCAGAGTTGTTGCCACTGGAGTCCCGCGGGGGAAAATAGACAAAACCCATAGGGAGGAAAAGTGACATTTTCAAAACATCATTTGAAGGGAGAAATAGCTTTTTCCCTAGACAACGTAGAATAATAAATATTTTTGATATAAGGATCATAAGATCATTATGGTACTAGCTGTGAAGACTATCAGACGAGGCATCAGCCGAGTCTGATAATAGAGCTAGTACCATAATGATTGTTTATGATACGAATTTCATACAAAATTTTATATTCCGACGATTTCTTTAAAAATGGATTTCTTGTTGCATTACAGTAAGTGATGTGGACGTAGCTTAGTTTCGGTAATGTGCGTAGAAACGTAAGATAACAATGGAATTGTTTGTTTGTATTCTCATGTCATTGTCAAAGTTACATTTATTGAAAAGTTCATCAAGCATTTTTTTTTAATTCATAATTAAATAATAAAATATCGAATCGGAAACATGGTCCTTCGAGCCGGATGTTTCCGATTCGATATTTTACTAGACTGTAAAAAGGGTTTGTCGAGACTGTGGTTTCCTTACCTTGGTTATTTTACTTCCTCCAGAGACTCGAGTCGGGTAAGAGATCATCTAAAATCATTGAGTACAGGTACACCGTATTCGGAGTGACGAACGAGAGAGAGCTCGCATTTTTCTGCCAGCGTTTTCACTACCGAGGCCCGGGTGCGCGTGCAAAACATAGTCCAGTAAAAGTGGGAAAACACAGTCATATTCGCGATATATTCGAAGGGGGCAAAATAGACAAATAATCAAATAAACAACAAATAATTATATATATATTTACAACGTGAGGTGAAGACGGAACATAACCGCCCACCAAAATGCAATAGTATTTTAAGTTACGATGGGGTCGCTGAGGGGTAAAGGACAGACCTTCACCACTGAGCGTTTTAAGACACCTTGAGGAGTTTTCAAAGTAACAACTCTCACAACACCGTCGGCTCCAGGATGTAGTTCAATTATTCGGCCAAGCTGCCAACATGAGGGAGGTAGATTGTCATTTTTTACGAGAACTAGGGTGCCGATGTTAAGATTTGCATTGGGTTCAGTCCATTTATGCCGCTGAAATAGCGTGTGTAGGTACTCTCGATTCCGACGAGACCATAAATCCTGAACCAGACGCTGAACCATCTGCCACCGGCTCAGTCTGTTCGAGTTTAACGAGATTAAATTTTCATCAGGGGGAGAATTTAGCGGCTCTAGAGTCAAAAAATGACCAGGAGTCAGGGTGGATAAATCATTTGGATCTGAGCTGATAGGACAGATTGGTCTGGAATTCAAAACGGCTTCGATCTGGACGAGGAACGTATTAAACTCTTCGTAGGTTAATATCTGGTCACCGACCACTCTGGACAAATGAGACTTGACGGATTTTACGCCTGCCTCCCACAATCCTCCGAAATGGGGACTGGAGGGAGGAATAAACTCCCACTTGATAAGCTCCTGATGAGCCGAATCCTGCGTGAGTTTAAGAACCCGAGAAGCTCCTACAAAATCGGTAGCATTGTCACTCATTATTTTTGTGACTCGGCCACGTCTAGAAATTAAGCGCCTCAGCGCTGCTAGGAAGGTGTCCGTAGACAAATCGGTGGCGAGCTCCAAGTGCAGAGCTTTGGACGAGAAACAGACAAAGAGACAAATATACGATTTGTGTGTTTTAGACCCGCGATATCGGCCAAGCGAAATCGTATAAGGTCCTGCGAAGTCGACACCAACGACGGAGAAAGCCTTTATCTGAGAAATCCTTAGAGAGGGGAGGTTACCCATAGGAGGCTGGGCAGTAACTGGATTTTGTTTCCAGCAAATTAAACATTTGGAGATAATTTTTCGAATGACTCGCTTAGCGGAAAGTATCCAGTACTGTTGAAGGAGGAGAAAATGGAGGGTTTGGAACCCCGGGTGGAAATACCGCCGATGAGTATTCTCTACGATCAATTCCGTAAGACGGTGATGGCTGGGCAATAAACAGGGATGGCGCTGATCATATGATAGTTGAGCGTGAACCAAACGGCCACCCACCCTCAAAATACCCGTTCCATCAAAAAAAGGATTCAATTTACGTAGGGATTTACTCAGAAGCTTCCCTGAGGTAAGACAAGAAATTTCAGAATGGAATTCTGAACCCTGAACGTGTTTTACTACTGAGAGAGAAGCTTGGTGGAGTTCCTGATAAGTGAGATAAGACAAATTCCGTTGAGTACGAAGAAGGCGACAATTATCAATGAAACGACTCACATACGCTCTTATTCGTTGGATCTTCGCAAATGATGAGAACCGGTCCAAGAGCGCATCCACAAAATGAATATCGGCTTGGGTTAAGAGTACAATCTTTTTTTCTCAGCATGACAGTCAGGGTCTACTTGTAATGAGTGAGAGGAGGAGGGCCAATTTGACGGTGGCTGGAGAAGCCATGAGGGACCCGCCCACCATTGGGAATAGTCGAGGAGCTGAGAGGGATAAACACCTCGAGATGCGCAATCGGCAGGATTTAGATCTGACGGCACGTAGCGCCAAGTATCTGGAGACAATTTTTCATGAATGTGAGTGACGCGATTGCTCACGAAAGTTTTCCATTTATGTGGAGAGGAGCGAATCTAACAGAGAGCAGTTGAGGAGTCAGACCAAGCCAAATATTCCTCAACGATGAGGTTTTTACGAAAAACATGGAGTATATATGAAAACAAATCAGAGAGAAGTGTTGCTGCGCATAATTCGAGCCGAGGTATAGAGATCGTTTTCAAGGGGGATACTTTCGCCTTTGCACAAACCAGTCGGACACGGGGGCCATCCACCGCGATATATCGACAATATATAACCGCTGCATAACCCTGCTCACTGGCATCTGCAAACCCATGAAGAGTACATGATGCAGAAGAGGAGAGTTGAAAGACATGTCGAGATATGCTTATATTCGAGAGAGACAACAGTTCGGATTGGAATTTATTCCAATTAACTACAACATCAGAGGGAGGAGTGTCATCCCAACCTATTCCAAGCGTCCATAGGAGTTGAATAAGCCTTTTTGCGAACAACGTTAGAGGGCTAAGGAACCCGAGGGGGTCAAAAATTCGAGCAAGTTCAGCGAGGATATTGCGCTTGGTACAAGGCACGATATACTAAATGAGAAAACATCAAGAGAAGAATTCCACTGTAAACCCAACACTTTAACAGGGCAACAGTTATCAAAATCGAGACATGTAGAAGTTGTTAAACTCTCGGGAGAAAGCAAGGCGGGATGATTGCTATTCCATTTGTGCAGTTCGAATCCTCCCTCGTGAAGAAGCGAAGTTAATTGGGATTTCAGGGATTGAGCGTCGTCTAAGGACTTACAACTTACTACGACATCGTCCACAAAAGACCAGTTACGTATGGCCGCGGCAGCAAGAGGAAAAGCTTGGCCTTCTTCATCGGCAAGCTGAAGAAGGGTTCTTATGGCAAGAAAGGGGGAAGAACTAAGACCATAAGTAACAGTATTCAGAATAAATTCTTGGACAGGTTGATCGGGAGAAAATCGCCACAGAATTTTTTGATATTTTTTGTGAGGTTCTGATACAAGAATCTGCCGGTACATTTGACGAATATCGACGATCAGAGCTATAGGATGCATTCTGAAATTGAGGAGGAGTGTCGCTAAATCACTCTGTAATTTGGGGCCAGTCAACAAAGTGTCATTAAGGGACGTGCCATCAGAGGCCTTCGCGGAGGCATCAAATACCACTCTGAGTTTGGTACTCGCACTTTCTGGGCGAAGTATACAGTGATGTGGAATAAAGTAGCCATCAGTTGTGTCGTCGGATTCGTCAATGAGAGACATGTGTCGTTGATCAAGATAATCTTGCAGGAATTCACAATATTGTTGAGTCAAATGGGGTTCCTTCCGTAGCCTGCGCTCGAGGGCGAAAAAACGCCGAAGAGCAATTTCGCGGGAATTGGGAAACACTGGTTCAGATGCACGAAACGGAAGTGTTACAATGAACCTACCTGAAGAGGTTCGAGAGAGAGTGGATGTGAAGATGCTTTCGCAAAGGTCATCTTCTGGAGTGGAATTGCATATTCTGGGAACCTCTTCGATTTCCCAGAAACGCTTAATAGTAGTTTCAAGAGGGGGGTCGCATGAACAGTAGAATGAGTTCACGGAGTGGGACCTAGCCTGAACAGACACAGTACCCATGAGAATCCACCCGAAAATCGTAGGAAATGCGCTGGGTTCATTGGTATTGCCAGAGAGTCGGCCCCCTTCGAAAATGAGAGGAAACATATCGGCACCGAGTAAGAGGTCAACACGGCTAGGGGTATGAAAGAGAGGGTCTGTCAGTTTCAGATTCGAGAGATGAGACCAATTTTTGGCATCAATATTATAATTGGGCATGGAATCACAAACTGTAGACATCACTATGGCACTGCATTGGAGGACAGGCTCAGGGCTAGTACAGGGTCGGAGTTGAAGTGGAACTGCTTTAGAAGCAGATGAATTCATATCACTTATCCCTTGAATACTCAAAGAAATATTTTTTTCCGAAAATTTAATCCAAGTCGATTGCACCATTTTTGACTGATGATACTTATTTGAGAACCGGTATCTATCAATGCCCGAACTTTTTGATAGGATCCGCTGGCATCCAGAACTTCAATAAGTGCGGTGGACAACAAGACGGTCATATTGGGAGTGGCAGCAACTCTGGATAAATGAGAAGTTTGCTCCCTTCGATCCGTATGAGAGGACGTTTGAACGTTCAGAAGAGCATTTGCGGTCGGGAAACGATTAAAAGAGGATCCCTCTGAGGGGGGCGTTGGTGGTTGAAGATTTCGGTCAGAGGAGGCAGGGACGTCATGGAAATGTAAGAGAGTATGGTAACACTGTCCACATGTCAGACAATGTGACTTAGAAGAACAATCTTTGATTACATGTCGAGACCCAAGACAATTCACACACCATTTTTGCGTTTTTACCATATTATATCGGTCTCTAGCATTCATTGACAAAAATTGAGGGCATCTGTAAATAAGATGATCAGCATGACAGACGGAACAGGCAAATGATTTCACTTGAGTATGAAAAGATCGCCGCGGAGAAAAATTTGAAGGAGGAGGAGGAGGTCGTGTGTTATCGCTAACCTTTGAGAACCTTTTCTGTGTACAATCAGTAGCTCTGTCCAAAGCACAGCATTGTTGCATGACAAAATCTTGAAGAGCATCAAACGTGGGAATATCATTGGAGCCCTGATGAATTTCAAATCGAGATACTGTATTGGAATCTAAACGTCGAAGGAGCATGTTGAAAAGCAAAAAACTCCATTGATCAGTGGGAAACTGCAAATATTTCAACGCTGCAATGTTTTCGGTGAATGTATCTAATAACTTTCGCAGATTTTGAGAGGTGACATGATTATCAGGAATACTTGGAGCATTTTCCAATTCGAGATAATGAGTAGTGGCTAGAAGGCGTTTATTGTCAAACCGTTTTACGAGAGACTCGTAAGCAACAATATAATTTGCGTCCGTGACTGGATTACATTTGACCAGAGATAAGGGGGGACCAGATAGAGAAGAAAGGAGATAATTGAACCTCTCGATATTTGTCAACGACTGATTATTATGTACCAAACTTTTGAACATATCAATGAATGTTTTCCAGTGCTTCAAGTCACCATCAAATTTTGTGAGTTTCACGTGACTAGAAACCGGAACACTGGAAGTATTCAAATCAATGCGTGACTCGAACAATAGAGAATAAGTTGCTATGGCACTATAATAATCCTGATAAAAGTCTCGAGACACTGCTTTGAATTCATCATTATTATACAGGGTGTCAATTTGAAAACTTCCCACCCTTAATATCTTCCTTCCAGTAAACAATATGAGTAATCGAAAAAACAGGTCAATTTTATTGTCAAGGGGGACACTTTCACGGACTATTTGTAGCCCTCGTGGTTCAACCCCCTAGGAGGGGTAGATGTTACCCTTAGAATTTTAAATGGGAAGGGGGGTCAAGTGGCACATCATTTTGATGGGCGTTCAATTCTTGTTCCAATGGTACCCTGACTTATTATTTTGTGATGAGCATTTTCCGAAAAATTGCGTTCTAAACTAACAGAAGTAATTATTAGAACGCCTATACTGAGATGCATTATTGTATTGACTCCCTTTAATAAAAATGGTTAGAAGAGTAGGTGGCACCGCTCCAACCCTTGAATGACAGAAATAAATTTATTACGCATGGGATTTTTTATTTGGTGGTTATTTTCCTTCTACACAATAAAATTTAATTTGCGAGAAAGACATTTCCAACATAAAATCTACTTACGCTTATCTTATTAGCTGTTCGAAATGTTGTCCATTTTGCTCTAAACAGTAATACAGTCTGTTTTCGAACTCCCCTCTAACATTACGGAAAACTTCACTAGGAATTGACCGGCATGCTGCTGTAATTCGTCTTTTAAGTTCGTCAATATCAGAAGGTTGTGTTTTATAAACAACGGATTTAAGATGCCCCCAAAGAAAGAAATCTAAGGGTGTTAAATCCGGTGATCTCGGAGGCCATTCAACTGCTCCCCTTCTGCCAATCCATCTACCCGGAAATCTCTCGTTTAACCACTGTCGGACGGGAAGAAAATAATAGGTGGAGCACCGTCCTGCTGGAAATGTAACAGATCCTCCTGCAAAAGTTCATTACCTTCTGCATCAATTTGAGTTTCTAGCTCGTGAGTTATAAGAGGATCGATAGTCTCTTCAAGCATATCAAGGTACAGATTGCCAGTCAAGTTTTCTTCCAGAAATAATGGACCAAGAATGGCATTTCCAAGAATACCAGCCCAAACATTAACTTTTTGTGGGTGTTGTGTATGCCCTTCCCGAAAAATATGTGGGTTTTCGTCACTCCAATAGCGACAATTTTGTCTATTAACATTGCCATTCAGAAAAAATGAACACTCATCGCTGAAACAGATGTTTAACAGAAGATTAGGGATGGTATTGACTCGATGAGACAAGATTTCACAAAACTCTATTCTTCTATCATAATCATCCTCGTGGAGCTCTTGAAGAATCTGCATTTTATATGGATGAAATTTATGCATTTTCAATGCTTTTCTTATAGTCTCGCGTGACATTCCCGTCTGTTCTGATACTGATCGTAAGGAGCTCGTGGGCTCTGCAGCAAATGTTCCCAAAACTTCAATTTGAGCTGCTTCATTTAGTACTCTGGGGTTATTTCTTTTTTTATTTGTCACTGAACCAGTTTCGTAAAACTTATTCACCAAATCAAGCACATACCGGTGACTTACATTACAATTTGGATGTCTTTCGTTAAAAAGACATGCCGCCCTTCGTGCGCACTTTCCAACTTCGCCATAAATTACAATCATTTCAATTCTGTCTTGAAGAATGTAAACCATTTTTACACTTTTATACACTTATTAAAGTAATTCCTAAACAGCCCAACAGGTACAACAATATTCACAATACTACCACAGTTCAAATTTGCTAACCAATTTTTTGCCGGAAAACAGAAACTTTTTACAGCAGAAGTAGCAAAAAAGGAAGGCTATCTGTACAATTTCTGCGATGACACTTAAAAATTCAGCATTTAATAAACACAACTTTACTACCATCTACGTTTTACTATTAGACTACTTTTTTATGTAAAGTGTTTGGAGCTAATGGCTAATGTTACCCCTAATGAAGGGTTGGAACGGTACCACCTAATATTCTAACCAGTTCTGGCCAAACCATGCATCTCAGTATAGGCGTTCTAATAATTACTTCTGTTAGTTTAGAACGCAATTTTTCGGAAAATGCTCATCAAAAAATAATAAGTCAGGGTACCATTGGAACAAGAATTGAACGCCCATCAAAATGATGTGCCACTTGACCCCCCTTCCCATTTAAAATTCTAAGGGTAACATCTACCCCTCCTAGGGGGTTGAACCACGAGGGCTACAAATAGTCCTTGAAAGTGTCCCCCTTGACAATAAAATTGACCTGTTTTTTCGATTACTCATATTGTTTACTGGAAGGAAGATATTAAGGGTGGGAAGTTTTCAAATTGACACCCTGTATGTATCAGCTGCTATGAGTAACGAAACGAGGGTAGAGTTTTGACTTTCGAATTCTTGATAAATATCTTCTAAATGAGTAAAACGAGCTTTGAAGAGTGAATGAAGGTCAGGAGCAGTTTTTGCAGCAGCGGCCATTGCTGCCAAATCACTCATCCGATCAATGCTTATTTGTTGCATTGCTTTGCACTGTTTTATCTTATTCGCCGCCGCCATGCCGGAGAAAGTTTCAAAATAAATAATGTAGTTGCATCTTATAATGGCCTCGTATATAAAGAGTATTTCAACTTTAACTTTCTAATGAGCATAAACAACCTTATTGAGCACTCAGAACCCCATTTTTTGTGACTCACAATCAACAAAAAAGTAAGTGTGCCCAACAATTATGTTGTTCTGATGAATTATCTGAACAGTTCAAGACTTCTATTTTTCTATTGAGAACATAATGTGAAGAACTAGAATCACACGAAGCCAAATTGGCGATTATCCCAAAAAAATAAATTTTTAACAAATAAATTCAATATTATTTCTATGCAGATCGACGCTGAATTCGACCAACCTGCCCGATCCGCTGATAAGAGTTTCCGTTTTTTGTGGAGCAACAAAAAATCGATTGTGGACACTGAGCACAAGTGAGCTTCTATGCAATTGCCATGGAAACATTGATTAGGTTGCTAAGGGTTGTTTATTTAATAAAATGACGCTGCATTTTTGTAAGAATTGACAAGCTTGTTAGTGGAAGAAACTAAAAACGGTTGTGTTCATAATAATTATGGAGATCCCACAGAATGTGACGCTCAAAGCTGAAAAAGCGTTAGGAAATCTACTGCCTGTGAAATCCAAACACTTATGCGAGAAAGAGTATGGCCATTTTTTGAAATGGAAAGATGAGAACAGAGTGAATACTGTAAATGAAACTGTCTTAATGGCATACTTCCTGGAACTGGTGAGTTTGTCTCATGAAAAATATTAATATTTTTTATTTATTTTACATTTTTTCAGTCTGAAAAATATAGTGCAAATAGTCTATGGACCAAATACTCACAGCTGAAATCAACATGGATTGTTAAAGAAAACATTAATATATCAGCATTCGGTCAACTGATGGCCTTTCTGAAAGTTAAATCAAAAGGATACACTCCTAAAAAATAAAAGGTGTTGGAAGGTGGACAAGCATTACTCTTCATAAGAAAAGCTCCAGATGATACTTTTCTGCTACATAAAGTTATTCTGGTAATGGGCGTATTTAGAGGCTTAAGACGTAATGAAATCATGGACCTATAATATCGTATAAATACAGATGGACTCAGCATTGCCATACCTACAACACGGATGGTTTTGAAGTCGCTCTTATTATTGGCGCGCGGGTTGCGGGGAAGAGAATAGGTAGCGATAGACTATGATCTTCCCACAACCGACAGGAGCGCACTTATTTAATAAAAATAGGGTTCAGTCACAAGATAAATATGCTGTATTTGAAATTATGATGAAAATATCAACGAAAGTGATAGAGTATACAATCCGGTGGGACTTCGTGAGACAGAAAAACTCGTATGACATACCTGATGTCATGCAATACTTCATTGACAGATAGTATCGATCCTCAGAAAATTAAGTTAACAAAGTTTGCAATATGAAAAATAATAGACTTTTAAGACTATCGTTTTCAATGAATGGAAAGCTGAAGACAGTCGACTGAAGAAAAAATTAAAAAGTATTGAGTAAAAAATGGTAATTTATATATTCAATAAATACATGGGCTGAGCTTAGGTTTACTTGAAATCTGATAAGGAAAAAACAATTTAATGAAACGATTGTGGACCCTCATCCAATTGTAATGATACTATTTTTATTTTGCGGAAATGCCCTGTTGCCAAGTTGACCTCTTCGGATTACTGGAAATCTGATATGAAAAAATCAGTTAAACGTCCCGATTATAGACCCTCAACCTATATTAATGGTACTATTTTTGATTTGCGGAAATGCGCCGTTGCCAAGTTTTGAACACTTGGAATTACTGGAAATCTGATATGGAAAAAACGATTGAACTTCTCGATTATGGACCCTCAACCTATTCTAACTATACCTTTTTTGTTTTGCGGAAATACACCGTTGCCAAGTTTTTGTCTCTTTAGATAACTGGAAATCCGTTATGAGGATAGTTCTGAGTGGATGCCATACTACTCAATAAGATGGATTGCGCTATGAAATTTGAACTTTGCAGAAATGCGACAATGTTGCCAAGTCATGGGCGCTGGAAATCATTAAAAAAAGATTTAAGGAAATTTTGCTCAAAGAAATTCATTATAAATTTTCATCCCTATTATGAAAAAATTTTCAGATATCAGATGAGGCATGGTCCAAAAAACCATTTTTATTCATTTAGGTTATCTCACTTTAAGTTCATATAATATACGTTGGAATTTCTTGAAATAACTAAATGATGCGAAACAACGTTGAAATTATCAAGTTCTGGATTCTCATTCACAAATTATCATACTACTTACAGCTCACGGGCTATAAATGTTCAGTAGTATGACGTCAACTTCATTCATGGCAACAAAAAGTTACAGCGTGTCTCTTTCTGCTGGTAGTTTATAAAATGCGAGCGCAGCGAGCATCTGCTGTGATTTCAACTTTTCATACTAATCAGTGATCGAATTACCAGCAACTTTGATAGCTAGGTTAGCTGGGTAAGGTTAGGTTGTGTCCCTTTTTTAAAAATTGGGTCCATGGCCAACAACGTGGGCAGTCAGAAGAAAGAGACACGCCGAAGGCATGTCTCTTTCTTCTAGTAATTTATAACAGCACATTTCATCAAAATAAAAATGGCGTCATTAGAATCGGCTGAATATCTATTTTAATACTCTACATTGAAAATTTCTATAAAGCTTCTCTTACTGATTTCCCGCTTCTATAACTTGGCAACAGCGCATTTCCGCAAAGTCAAAATTTCATAGAAGGAACCATACTTGATTGAATAGAATACTGTCCGCTTCGATTCGTCCTCATATCAGATTTTCAGTAATCCGAAGTGACCAACTTGGCAACAGATCATTTCCGCAAAACAAAAATGGTACTATTAGATCCGCCAGATGGCACAAAATGGTGACGTTCAATTATTTTTTCATATCAGTTTTTCAGTAATCCCAATTGACCAAAACTTGGCAACCGCGCATTTCCGCAAAACAAAAATAGTACCATTAGAATAGGTTGTGGGTCTATAATCGAGACGTTCAACTGTTTTTTCGTATCAGATTTCCAGTAATCCGAAGAGGTCAACTTGGCAACAGAGCATTTCTGCAAAACAAAAAGGGTACCATTACAATTGGCTGAGAGCCCATAAACGCGACGTTCAATTATTTTTTTTTCACAACATATTCCCAGTAAACCAATTTTTTACTGACTTTGGAACACATTCAGTTGAACATTTCATCCCCAACTTTTTCAGCTGGAAATCTAAAAATAAATCCAAATTTTGATATACATTTCTTGAACTTTTTGGCAAATATTTTTTTTTTTAATGTCCAAAGACCTAATGAAGTAGTAAATGTTTCGTGAAGTGTCTATTTCATTATCTCCACATATATAGGTTTGAATACAGGTATTAATTTAATTTTGTTCGACGAAAACAGATTGATACCCACTGTAACGCCTATGGTACTTACGAATGGAATCTGATATTCGGGTTCGAACACATGGATTGTTTGTTAACCCAACAAGATTGCACTAAGTATATGAGTCTCTGTCTATTATAATGCCACTATATAACACAAATGAGTTTGAAAAACACTATTTCAACAATAATCTCACAAAAAAGCAATGACAGAATATGTCAGAACAGTCAGAAGTTTACCTTGTGGAAAACATAAACATTGATTTTCAACAGCGTTGACAAACGATCAGATACAACATACTCTACAAAACCATTTGAAGAGGCAAGTAATGATTTTTTTCGATAGTATAGATTTTGAAACTTATTGTAAGTAATACAGGTTTAAGTTGCATGATAATGTCACCTTCACCTTCCTTCATTCTTCGATTGTTATCGAATTGAATACGTATAGTGATACAATTTTGACTATAATAAAGACTTAGGACTTATGAGATGTTACAACGCCCAACTCAATATCACGACTACAGATTGTCACCATTCACGACTTCAGACCAGGATGTAAACAGCTGGGTTCAGTACAATACTTTATAGTTTCATGGATGAAATGGTCAAGATGACAATTGATGACATTGAAGACAGAGGAGCCGTTTTACTGATCAAGGTACCAGAAACTAAGACCTGCACCTCAAAAAGTTTCACCATTGTTGAAGAAAGCGAAATAGGAGCCTTGAACTTAGTTAAAAAGTACATTGCACTACGACCAAAAGGATATAAACAACGTAGGTTTTTTTAACCTACAGAAATAATATATGCATTGGGTTACCTGTAGGTAAAAATACTATAGAAAGTGTTTTAAAGAGAAACATTCTCAATTGAAAATTGAATCAATACATGACTCCTCTGGAAATGGAAAAACCCTACGATAAAATTGAAGTTATTTTTTGTAATATCTAACAGAAAACAACTACTTCCCCGGCAAAAGCCACGCTGGACGTTGAACTACATCTGATAGATATTGAGAAAGACCCTATATAACTTGAGAGAAAAAATCTGAGAGTGAAAATTTGCATTTTCATTCAGATAGTTGATTATTTATTAAATGTCCAGTTTCCACTGGAGATTCTTATCTATGAATGAGATAAGGGAGAATGTTATTCAGAAGTATCACTCACAGAAAATCGCTCATTCCATTGATGCGTGAATAATTGCATCTCTTTCGCTAGGTCTCCAATACATTTTGGTCAACAAAAATCTATTTCACTCTTCTAAGATCATCAGGGAGGTCGGAAGAATTGGAAAACATACTCTTCAGAAGCAATTTCACACTGTAATGAGGAATTGTTGGACTATTTCTTGAGTAAATTCCAACTTTCAGTCGCAGATGATTCCACAACTGACTTTATGAACATCCTGTTCATATTTTCAATGAAATCAACACTATAGAAAGTGTTCCTTCTATCATAGCGAAATACCTTAATTTGGAAAATCGAAAAGGTTACACCGGACATTGTCTACACCGAACGTCGTCAACGCTTCTTGTTCAAGGTGGTGCTTCCTTTGAAGCACTAAAATTACATGGAAAATGAAATAAATTTTTCTACGACAGTGCGTAATACTTTTTCGCACAAGTGCGTAAAAAATCACCTGTGCGTAAAGTAATTTTTTACACACTGTTCATCCATTTATGCATTTTTGAAAAATACAGTATTTTGCGTCAAAAATAACTCGGAAGTCTTTAATTGATAATACGACGACAATTCATATCATTAAACATTCAAATTAATGATATAATTTCAAAAGAAAATATTCAATGACACTACTTGGCAGAAGCCCATTAAACTAATGATAAAAATGGATTAAGCAATCCAGACTTCTGCCTTAACCTATACAATAGTCAGCAAGTCTCCAACTGAAAACAACTACTGCCCTCTACGACTATTGAATTATATCTGTTAGATTCTTGGCAAAGTAGGTATTCTACAAGAATTACTTTGCAATGTTCTCATGTGTATTGTTGATGACTATTGTATAGGTTAAGGCAGAAGTCTGTATTGCTTAATCCATTTTTATTATCAATGATATAATTGCTACAATTTGGCAATATAATAACTGTCGAAGAAAAAACTTTGTATGAAACACTTTCGTAAAGGGCTTTTTTTGTACTCGCGTGTTTGTTGAACTCGGCTGCGCCTCATTCAACAAACTTCACGCTCATACAAAAAAGAACTACTTTACGAAATTGTATCATAAATAGCTATTTTCTATATTACCGCTTACCAAAGAAGCCTTTGACGCTTTCAGATCTCAACGCAAAATTGGCGTTTTCCGAGAAATGTCATTTTGTGACAGCTTTTACGCTCTAGACCGAGAATATTGAAAAAACGCTCGATCTCCCTAGCTTTTGTTGAAAACGAACCTATTCTTGCTTGATGGAAAGTGAACACAAGAAATTCAAAGCACTCTAACGAACTGCAGTGGTGTTAAGGTTAGATATATGCTTCCTACTAAACTGGGTTTCCGATATTGGCGTGCGTTTGATCTCAGGATTCTATTTTTTTTTTCTCTCTTTTGTTAGAGACGTAAATTGTTGGATATTTGGAGAGCTTATACATTTGAGATTACTATTGAATGTAAATTGTGTAAGTGTCTATCGTTTTTATGTCTAAGAGCGACGTTTGTAGAAAAAATCAGGTGTGGATTTCGAGCACAAAGTGTCATTGCCTCTCTCCAAAGATTACCGCGCTTCGCTTCGCGTCGCGCGGTAACTCTCTTTGTCGAACGGCAATCAATCACTTTGCGCTCTAAATACACAAATAGTTATTCTCATACTACTGATAGGTACACTAACGCTTCTTCTATTTTGACATCTGATATCAACAATAGTTAGTTGCTAGCTTTTAAAATGTGTCTGAAAATGTGGGCAACTTCTCTTGATAAACCCATCAGTTTCAAATGGCCATGCCAATTTAGTTTGAAATTGTTTTTTATAAATGCTTGCGTCTCTAAGGAATATTAAAAAAAAATCTAACATTTTCTCCATTATTAAACTTACCCCTGTCTTGTTTACCATCAGGCTGAAAAATAAACGTTTGCTACAGATTTAAAGCTGAATTATTGAACTACATATTTTCATTGTTTACCTGGGACTCGTACTCTGGAAGAATCAGATCCTGGTCAATGTTTTTAACTTCAATGTTTCTTGTCGATGATTGTGGAAATTCTCCAATATAATTTTGCGCCGCTACCGTGAAGGGTAGACAAATCGGTGCAATTTGATCCCAATAGAAATCTTTTTCTAGTTTCGGGTGTTCTTGATGAATTCGGTCTACCAGTAAATAACAAACCTGGAATAATATTAGCTTCATATCCCGGGCTTTTTTTTGATAAACAGTGACGAAACAAACAACACAACTTCAACACAAAAATTTTCTTTTGAATAT
The DNA here is from genome assembly GCA_944452925.2 of Chrysolina oricalcia. Classification (NCBI taxonomy): domain Eukaryota; kingdom Metazoa; phylum Arthropoda; class Insecta; order Coleoptera; family Chrysomelidae; genus Chrysolina; species Chrysolina oricalcia. Next base: position 48,329,799 of record OX101825.2, on the reverse strand, counting down.
GTTATACTCTTAGAAAAATTGTTATTAACCTTAGTTAGAAATCGAATCACTCCAGCAAGAAACTCTATAGCATAAGGGACAAGAGAGTTATCACCTGTAGTTATAAAGTCGACTTTGCTCTTGCTGGTTACTACTTACTTGGGATCAGTGAAAATTATCGAATAACTTATATTCTCGAACTTTGCTACTGCTAGGGAGTGCATCGTGCATCTACCCATGCCTATTAGACACCTACCTATGACTATAAGGAATTATAGCAGTAGAAGATAACTGACTTTGCTACCGCTAGCTCTTGTGCATCCACCTATGACCATAAGGCATTGTTCCAGTTGTTGGTATGCAACTTTGCTAACGCTAGCGAGAGAATATTGGCAGTTGCACTGTCAAAGGTAGAACATGTTTCTAATGTAGGTGTGAAACACATCAATGGTGCCAAATTTTGGATCATTCGGACGATTGGAAGTGTGTGAAAATTGAATTTAAAAATTCACCTCATTATTATTATTACATTATCATTATAAAATTCTTGTACTGTCGACTGTCGTCGGTCCTTGATATGTGTGCCAAATTTAAAATTATTCGGACGACTAGAATAGGGTTAAAATTGACTAAAATTACTTTTCATATAAATAAAAAAAATCACATTGATAATCCTAGAACAGTGTACCAATTTTCAGTTTTCTCCTTTAGAAGTTTTGAAGAGTTTATCGGTCTCATTCTGACAACCTGTATAAGTTATGAATGTTCTCTTTTGAACTTCACAAAGCTGATTCAAGTGGTTTCTCGATTCGCGAGATTCTTGCATACTCAATCATTATAACGTTAAGTAGCTTTCACGAAGCTATAAAAGACGAAAGATACTGATATTCACTGTATATGCGGGTTCGTTCTTGGAATCAAGTTCAACTATTGAAAACATTACTTATTTTTGACATTTTTGATAAATATATATGATTTAATATTATCATATAAGTATGGAGTGAAAATACACTATTGAGATACAATATCTGGTGAAAATAACACAATAAAAATTTCATTATTGTTCTGAAACTGAAGGAAAACGTCACTCAAATGGCATTCCCAAATTTCTCAACAAAGATAGATCTAATATTACACAAATGTGATTTGTATAGAATAACTGAAATTTGCAGTAGGAGTTGATAGTTTGACTTTACCTGTACATTCCTATCTATCATCCACATGACCTCAAAATCATCGTCATCCTCTCCAAATGGATTAATGAGTGTTTCTGCTACCTTCAGCCAACCCATGTAGAAAAAGAATTCAAGAATTGGCATAAAAGGAAAACTGAAAATGAATACATCCCGTCCTTTCTCTATTAATAAAAATTGGTTCCCAATTACAGTCAGCAAGAAATAACTATATACGGCAAGTGTTACTACCTGAAAATACAAATGTGATTATTTCCTCATAGAATAGGCGGTGCCAAAACGAATTTTAAACGCTTAAAATAAGAAAAAAAGTAACAGGACCAAGTGGAGAATGTTGTTGAGGTTCCAACTTTAAGAAGAAAAAAATTAAACACCAAAATACTCAAAATGGTGATGCAGTTCAGAGGTTGAAAACGGCCTAGAGTCTGAAGGATTTAATTTACATGAAATGTCTTTTTTGGTGTCGAATAGGGATGATTTTTTCGCAAACCTGAAGATGACTATACTTATTCTCCGTTCTGCAGACGCACCATGTGTGCTGGAGAAAATGTGATTTTCGTTATAAATTTTAAAGTGTTTTCATTAATGAATGATTATTTTTTAATGGATGTGTTCATGTCTAAGTGGAGAATGATTTTGATGTTTCATGTTGTGCACGTTGACTTTTACTTTTAACCTCAAGTTTATCTGTCCCGATGAAGGAATAAAAATTTTTCCGAAAGCTTGACAATGTAACAAAGAGTTTTCTTTGACTAAACCCAGTGATTTGACTGCATCCTCAAGAATTTTTGTTTGTTTTTGTTTTATGTACATTTTTCGAAAAAAATACCCTTATTTTCCACGAAAAATTGTCTTGGTGTTTTTTGTATTTCGCCGGCCTAGTCCGGGAAGTACGTACTTCCCGGACTAGGCCGGGAAGTGCTCGAATTTCAATACAAATATTAATATAAATAAGAATTAGAATGTTTCTGTTGGTACCTATCTTCTGTTCGAATTTCAATATATAATACAAATAAGAACTGAAATTTTCGAAATATTCAAATTTGGAATCGTTTCATCCGGTTAACAGATGGGTGAAAGTCGACCTCTCGTCGTCTCTTAGACTAAATGCGTCTCATTGATTTGTTATTCTACATGGTTGCCGAAAAAATAGTGTACGCAACACGTCCGAAATAGTTATTTTTGTATCTAGTGCGCGAAATGCTACTTTGGTGATCGAGAACTGATTTTTTTTAACGAGGCGCAGCCGAGTAAAAAAAAATAGTCGAGATTACCAAAGTATTTCGCGCATGAGATGCAAACAAAATTTTTTCTACAATCGTCAAAAATATTGTTCTAAAGTAATAACTATGAAAAATAGTATTGAACTGGCTTAAATAATTTTTCCAAATCAAGTAATTACTGTAACTATGGAAATAAAATGGCATTTGTTGACAATTATTTCAAAGTGACAGTTCTTGACAATTATTTTGGAGTGACTGTTTATTCGCGTCAATTTCGTGCGTGATATTTATTATTGTAAAAGAATGGAAATTTCGAGCGACGATGAACTAAGCAGTACCCCACCTAACTTGATAGATGCGGCCAATTCCGTAATTTCCAACCTTTTACTGGAGAAATCGAGGCGGCAGTATGAAAATGCATATCAGCAATTTAAAGAGTGGTGGCAGTTGCTTGCAAGTCAAAAATGGACAGTCTTCCAACCCCCGAAACTACGATATCACGAGCTGAATCTGAGTTTAGGAATAAATATTGGTTCGTGCACTGGCTGCACCATTAATGTTAACATTGTAAATAATAAATAAAATTAGGTAGTGTAAAATTTTCTCACAATTTGAAAGCCTTAATTATTGTTCTACATTAATAAATAAACGATTTCTTGTTTTTTGCTTGATTGAGGAGTTGAGGACCATATAGGTTAGAATATGAAAATCCCATATAGTTTACATGCAGTGTGCGAAATATATTTCGCACATTACTTCGCGCACGGTGTCATGGTAACGAATGAAAATGAAAAAAGTGCCACTTCGCATACTGTTGTCAATGCGCGAACCTTGTCATTTTTTGACGTTTGTAGAAAAACAGTTTTTTTGGACTCGCAGACTTCCTAAATATCCTCATTTTCAACAATAATAAAATCGTGCGGAAAAGTAACTTTTCAGCACTAGTGCGGAAAAGTAACTTTTCCCCATTATTTTATCTTTCCGCGAGATTTATAATATGAGATCGAATCTAGTCTATTAATGACTGTTAGTAGGAGATTTGAGCCGGTTCTGGGCCTCCCCCCTCCACTATGACGTCATCGTTGACCTTGTGGTGACCTTCAGGGATGACCTTGGTGCATAGGTACCTTTGTGTAGGTCTATGACCTTGGCATGCCCTAGAGATGCCTTTGAAATTTTGTGTTTGACCTTGATTTATATTGTTGGGAGAGGTGTTCAGGGTTTGTGTTTGACCTTGAGATGACTTGGAATTTTTTTCATACACGGACAAGTACTTTTTGTAAGTACACATATTTTTTTTTACCTCCATGTCTTGCATGACTACCGACTCAGCTACTGTGTATAATTCTTGTGGAGTGCACATGAAAATCTATACCAAAGTATGGAGAAGGTACACGTCTGCACACCACGGAGATCCAGCCAGATATGTGAGCTCTGATTCCTCTCCCGTGATGTATACCTTGCGATGGTGGTGGGAGGAGAGGTCGCGTGACGTCAGCGCTAAGCGCACGACGATCCACTGATGTGTCAGGCCCTCGCTCCCGACACGGTGGATCCGCTGACGTCACACACCCATACGCTGTGGCGATATAGCGACTACTATTCACTCTCCGTCCTCTATCGATGCGATGCAAACTCGCGCATGGTGGGGTCTTTGCAACACACACGCGGTGCATAAGTCTGTGGTGGGGGTGCTTCACTATCTATTATAAAAGAAGTGGGTATGGTGATATGAAATCAGAAGTTGTATACCTAGCAGTTGAGTAGTCAGCAAGAGTAGTGAAGTTATTCAGTGCCTACACACAGAGAGAGAGAGATCAGTGAGTGTGTTTTTCTATTGAAAATTATTTATATTTTCCTTATATATTTTCATCATGTCAGTTCCAAAGGTGGATTTACAAAAGCTCAATTCTATAATTAAAGAAGAGATGGAAGTGTTAGAGCAAAGAGTAATATCATCTTTGCCACTGAATGAAGCTTTCACAATTAAGAATATATCATTTTGTTCTACTCGGTTTGGTAAATCAATCTTATTAACATTGGTGGATGTGAGCAATGATACGTTATTTAAAACATGGCTACCAAAACGTGTTTCAGCACAATTAACGGATGCTGATGTTACTTATATCAATTCTTCTGGTGGTAAATATACGATAGCATATTTGGGTCAAAGTCAACAGACTATTGTTGGCATGAAAACGAGATCATTGGTCAAATTTGATCTCACTGAATAATAGTAATATATAATTTCCACTTGTCATAGGCTAATTCTGATTCTTTATATTATAGGTGATAATTGTAAGGAAAATATAAAACTTTTCATACATTGTTAAACACACTCTTCGGTAGAGACATAATCAAAAGTCTAATGTGAGTAATACTAATTATTTTTGTAGCATAGTTATTTCAATAATTTCTCTTGATTATAGCTTCATTCTTGAAAGATGTGGATGCAATATGCCAGCCAATATTGGACCAAAGCCACAGATATCTCTTCAGCCGTTGAAAGGTTGTCATCAGAACTGGATGCTTTGGGCGAGGACGCTCACCATACCACCAATTACGACTTGGGCGTATGTTATGATGAAGAGCAAATTGAATACTGCTTGCGAGACTACGAGAACTACAAGAAGGGTGCGGATCTTTGCGAACAATATTCAGACGGTTCTTTGGATTTGGATCAACTCTGCAATAGTATGATTGTGTGTGAGCTGAGAAGATTTCTTTATCGCCTCTTACCATATCTACCTGAAGGGATCATCCAAAAGTACCAATTGGATGATCATACCGATGAAGAAATCGAAGACGGCCAAGAAGATAGTGATGAAGAAGGAGAAATAATTTTAGATTGTTTGCATGTACCCAAAACTAATTGAATTGTTAGCTAGTGATATTTGAATAAAAAACGTAATATTATTTAGTCATGTTTTATTTACCTACTCCTCTTTTACATAAATAAATGAAAAAGAAATTAATACAAATGAGAATAATTAAAAATACATAATATGTGTGAGTGTTTCTTCAATATCTGCTGAGAACTGAACCATCCAATGCATTGTATGTCAAAAATGTATCATGCAGAATGAGTGCATATACTTTGGTGTTGGCCGGGAAGTTGGCTTTCCTGGTTTCAAACTCGAGCTTAATATCAATCGTTGATGATTTTGTGGCAATCGGCTGATGTGAACAATCGATGATGAATAGTGGATTTTGTCGAAATTGCCCAATATCCATGAGAGGTTCACTCATATCTTTATCATAATAACTTCGTTGAAAATTCTCATAGGCATAATAAGCTGAAGTATCGAGTTTTTTATCGAAATCCAAATTCCAACGTTCATATGGGTATACTTCAGAGTTCAAGTACACTCGAATGTTATTGATATCAGCAGTTGTAAATTTAGTGATATCCTTTGTCCTGTCTTCAGAAGTGGTGGTGCCTTGGAATCCAATGATGATATAACGAGGTGTTTCAAGGGCATTGGTTGTCTTGATAGCCCATATGTCTGAAGATGTGCCACGGAGTGATGGAAGTTCATAGAGATCCCACATGCGATAAGCTAACTTGATTTTAGCATTCAGACCACTTTTGTTGATTCTATTCAAAAGTTTGAGCTTGTGCTTATCTTCTGGCACTATATGTCTTATTTTCCACTCAATTTTATTGATTTCCAAATCAGCATCAACCGCACCAATATATGAGTTCTTGAAGGATCGAGCGATTATTAAAATCATTTCTTGTTTGGCATTCAAGATACTTTTGTTATAATCTTCTGCGAAACCCATCAAATATTTCAGTGGTAATTTACCACTAAATACATGACTGGTTGTGTCCAAGATATCCTGTTTCGTTTCTGAAAGTCCCCATCCAGTTGTTAATAATGTGTTGGCATGTGATTGTCCAAATGAAATCATATTCTTCATAGTAGATGTGATCCCCGGCTTCCTGACCACAGCGACTTGTTCACCACCCATTTCGTAGCGAATTTCATCAAAAAGGAAAGCGATTGCATTGTTCGAGAGATAACATGATTGCGTTTCATCTGTAGGTGTGAATTTACCCTCTATATAAATGAAACTCTCAGCAATGTCGAGTATAACGTCTTGATTATTGATTGCGATTCGAATTTCATCTGAATTCCTAAACAATGGTGATCCATATGGTTTGTATGTGTGCTCATGTAAACTCGTGAGGGAATGATCGAGCATCGGCTCATCGAATATATTCAATTTTTCACTATTTGTTTCGAGCACCATTTTCCCTTACTTTCAGTCCAATAGATTTCAAAAATTCGAGATCTCTCACTGACAGAGCGTGGTGTGCTAACTGTTTAGCGTACACTTTTGGAATGAGCCTTTTTCTAGTCGAACCTTCCTTTTTAGCGGTTTGTGGAATGATTTGAAATCCTCCACGATTCTGTCTATTATAACAAAAACCCATAATAGTTATTAGATTTTCTTCAATTCCAAAATTATAACAATCTCTTCTGTACTTCCAAAATCAATAAGATTGTTTTTGTGATCCAAAATACGCACTGTGATGTTGTGAATCAACTGGCGACCTTCTGGACTGACTGGCATATATATAATCTTGTGTGGTTCTTTCGTGAGATTGAATCCAGGCTCCACGTCGATATCGAATGAAAAAAGAATATGTGATTCTTCATTATTTATGTATGAACCAGATATAATGTTGCAATCTAAGCGGATTAGTCTCACAGTTGTTACGTTTATTGGTAGTGAGGATTCATGTATCTGATTCGGTTGAAATCTATCAAAATTGAAACCCATCATCTTTGCTATGGAATTCGGATGAGTAAGATCAATTTCAAATTTTGATCGCATCTCACATTTGAAAGTATTATTATTGGCATGTAGGTAGAATATATCATCTGCATTGGTATCGTTTTGATTTTTACCAGAAAATAATCTAAACATGATATGTTTCTGAATAACTGCATTGATCTCATCTATTTCATAGGCACCACATGGAATTTCAATTGTGTATTTCTGAAGTATTGGTGAATTATCAGCACTGATTCTAAAACTGATCACATTGTTTTTTTCAGTTATATTATTGATTGTGTTGCATCCATAGAATCCAGAAAGTCCCAATCCATAACGACTGTTTCTATCCAATTCAATGGGTGGGAAAAAGTCTGCACTCAAGACACTCGTCCCGACAGCTTGTAGTTCGAACTTCCGTGACATGACTGATACATTTTATGAATATCACTTCAATTTATTGTTGTCTACAACACCCTTGAGACAACCTACGCTTTTTCGGAGATGGTTCTTCAATATCCAGTTCATTTTTATTAGCACCAATATTCATATCGTTTATATTGCAATAACAGCAGAATATTTTTCGAGGTGTAGGACCATCATTCACATCAGAATCTGGAATGCTGTCACCGTCAAGATTGTGGTGTTCATTGCAATATCTATATTTCATTATGTCGACATCATCTTGTAGACTTTTGGGTAACTTTTCCCAAACATGAGCAATCTCATGTGCAGCACATGCAAGCATCACTTCCTTCGGCATAGTTGCAAGCATCACTCGATCCATTTTTGTCAAAGTGCGATATTTTGAATACATCTTGAGTGAAAATCCCATCCCCTTAATAGCCTCTCGAGTCATTGCTGGAGTTGTATTCATTTTATAATAATTCAGAGAGAAACTTCAGGCACAAGTGACCGCAGAAAACTGTGTTGAACTTCTGCTGGCGATCATAGTTATATATAATTTTCACTTTCGGACATTTCTGAAAGTATTGAATCAACTCTATTGGTGGGGGTAGATCTCCAAAACTATCAAAGTATGCAATGTCTTTCCCACATTTGCCGTATGCCACCCAATGTGTTCCCGATCCTCTTATTCCATCTAAATTGACAATGGCGGTCTCGTAGTGTCGTGGACCTCTAGTGGGTAATGTATCACGCATGAAAATACCGCGAAAGTATGGAATTTTCATTTTCTCGGCATAATAATTGAGATCGATGTCGGTGAGAGGACTTCGAGGTAGGGAATCAACTAGTTTTTTGGATTGTATGGTTTTAAGTATAGTCCGAGTCCTTTACGGTATGGTTTAAGGTATATACCACTACCACTTTTACCCAATGCCACACTTTCCATCTTCTTATTATGACGATTCGCTTCGATCAGGGCTGTTCTGCTTGCTTTTGCTGCATTCACAGCTCTGGTGATGCCTGCAACAGCACCCGCTAAACTTCCGAGCGCGGACAATCCAGCAAAAATCGGTATCAATGGCAGAATCCCTCCTACCTTAGGAATTGGAATTATGCGGGGTGTGCGGATTGTTTTCTTCCCACCGGCAGCTTTGAGGTATTTACGTGCCGCATGCAATGCCACTACGGTAGCTTTTTTCACATTATTCGTCACAAATTGCTCACCCCCAGCTTTTTTCAATACATTCCGCACTTTATGAACCACCCCAGAACCGAAGGCGATTTTTCTGAGATTATTTTTCTTTTTCTTCGGTTGCCTCTTCTTCTTTTCCTTCATAGTAGTACTACAACCCATACCAAAACGTCTCTTTGCTTTCATAATGTTGGTAACGAGTAGGGCAGCTGCTCTTTCCTTAATACCAGCGTCTTTCGATTTAACCCTATTCCAAGCTGCGTATTCGAGTTCTTTGTCTGCTGAATGTCTCGCTGTGAGATCAGTAAGATGATTCAAATATTGAATATCGTGTTGTTTGCATGCAATATCCAATTTATTGATTCCTGGATCTTTGCGGGCTAAACGTTTTTCCAATTTTGTACCGGGTCCACAGTACTGATATCCTCCAGGTAAATGTAATTCGAACGGAAGTTTGTTTATCAAATTATTAACGAATCCACGACCGTTTTTTCTGCATCTACCACGAACACATCCGTTTCGTTTGATGGTACTCATTTAAATGAAACATTCACAACATATCGACGCTTACATAGTCTCCAACCACGGTACGATGCGCATTGTGAAGCAGAAAGAAAAGTTTGCTGTAGATAATTTAGATGAAAAATTCGGTTGTGGATTGAATGGACAGAAAGTGTTGCGGCATGGTCCGCTACTTCCATCATCTGTTCGAGGACTCATTATCGGACCGTCGAATTGTGGAAAGACGAATGCCATGATCTCTCTCTTAACACATCCACAAGGACTGCGATTCACAAACGTTTATCTCTATTCGAAATCACTCAATCAACCCAAATATCAATTCCTACGGAATGTATTGGAACCTATAAAGGGGTTGGGATTTTTTACGTTCAGTAATAATGCAGAAATAGTGGAACCTTCCGATGCCAAACCAAATTCTGTTTTCATTTTCGATGATGTAATATGTGAAAAGCAGGACATTATAAGATCATATTTCTGTATGGGACGCCATAAAGATGTTGACTGTTTTTATCTTGCTCAAACATATTCACGTGTGCCCAAACAGTTAGTGCGAGATAATACCAACTTTATCGTAATGTTCAAGCAAGATGAAACGAATCTACACCATATTTATTCCGATCACGTGTCACCTGATGTAACATTCAAACAATTCCAACTGATGTGTGTTAAATGTTGGGAGGATCAATATGGATTTATGGTCATTGATAAAGATAGAAAAATGCATGAAGGTAGATATCGCATGGGATTTGATAGTTTTATATATCCATGACACTGCAATCCACATTCAATCGATCGTTGGATTGCACACAGGTTACTTCAGTGGTGTAATCTCTCTTGTAGAACAAAATTAAGAACGATTCAGTAGTTGATGATAAAAACAATGAATTGAATTTGAAACGTCAACTAGTTGAGACAACAGAAGCTGTACGCCAGAAATTTAACTCTATCAAGAGTGGACTTATTGAAAATCGAATAGCACTTGAAAAATTCTACGATCCCCTAATGAAACCATTGAACGTTCTATCTTCAGCTGCTGCAACGAAACAACTACCACCACCACTTCGACAATCAATGACGAAGCAAGTGAACTCACACTCTACTCTAGTTAGGAGTACTCCTATGGGAAAGAATCAATTTGGTAGAGACACCACGTCTGCTGACAGTGAGACCATCAAAGAATTCGGTGAAACGTCTATATTCGAAACACCATCATCATCTCGAATAAGTAACTCGGACTATTCCTCCCTTTCTGAAGGCAATATTGAAGATATTTTGAAGATGCATTTGGAAAATGTCAAAACAAACAATGGTGACTATGACACAATATTTGGCATCCGTTCAGATCCTGCTACGGGAAAACTTAAAATGGGAAGTCTCAATGTAAATTTCAGTGGTGGAAATATTTTATTTTGGAATGCCAATAAAACAAAAAAACATGAATTCCCAAGTAGTCCGGAGTTATATAATATGATTTTTTTGAAAAACCCACCTGAAGTCAGTGATGATGGAATTCTTCATACATATGCTAAAATATTGAGACTCACGAATGCACCATACAAACAACATCAACTGAGAAATGGTTTCAAACATACGAAATCTAAAAAATTCCGTGAAGTTATTAAACCAGTACTTAACTTATCACATTATCTAACAACGAGAAGTAGAACAAAAAAAGGTGCAGGGATCAATCGGATACAAAAAAGGTATGATCCCAAACCTGCGAATTATGTGTACTGGAATTCACCAAAAGAGTTAGTCGCTCGTTTACGACTATTGATATCCTCGAAATCAGCTGGACATACTGGACACGACAACGAAATAATTTCAATAATTGAAGAATTACGTGAGGAAAGTATAATATATTGAAACATTCAAGAAATTGATCATTTTGTACACGGAAACAAAGTGAAGCAGTCATTGTGAGAGGATGGATAGTGGAATAAGTGATCTCAAACGACAAGTTGTCAATGAATTACATACACCGGCAAGACGTAATTTCACCCGAAGAACCACCTTTGTCAAAGGTTTTGCAGATCTATGGCAAATAGATCTTGCCGAATTACAACCCTATGCTAAACATAATAAAGGGTATAGATATGTTCTTGTAGTAATTGATTGCTACTCAAAATATCTATGGACAAAACCGATCAAAAATAAAACAGGTAGTGCTGTAACTGAAGCAATGGAAGATGTGCTGAAAGAAGCCGACTATTCTCCGAAACATCTACAAAGCGATCAGGGACTAGAGTTTTTCAACAGTACTTTCTCATCTCTAATGGGTAAATATAAAATCAATCATTATTCAACATTCAGCACAATGAAGGCGGCCATAGCAGAAAGAGTAATTCGAACAATAAAGACGTGGCTTTATAGGGAATTTTCAGCGATGGGACACAACAAGTGGTTAGACATTCTTCCTATTATAACAAGAAAATATAACCATAAAGTGCATCGTACAACTGGTATAGAACCAATTAATGTTACACCAACAACAAAACTGAAATTTAAAGTTGCCAAAGTCATCCGAGGAAAACAAAAAATTCCCAAATTCCGAATGAATGACATTGTACGTATAAGCAAGTACAAAAATATTTTCGAAAAAGGATATACTGCAAATTTCACAACTGAACTATTCAAAATCATTAAAATCAATAGGACATATCCCACAACGTATATCATTGAAGATATGGATGGTCAACCGATTAGAGGATGTTTTTATGAAGAAGAGTTATTGAAAACGGAAAATCCTGACATTTATCTCGTCGAGAAGGTGCTGAAGAGTAAAAAAGATAAACTATATGTGAAGTGGTTAGGTCTTCCCATTGAACACAATTCATGGATTGATAAACGTGACATGGTTTAAATATGTATTAACTTTAATGTTTTGTGGAATAAAGTGGTGAAATTGATGTTGAGTTGTCATTTCAAGTAGACTAAATTGAAAAAATATTGTAGCGGTAAACGTTGCCCCAGCCAATCGCAACGTTCTGTGTATGCCAAACCCATTTAAATGCATACCCCATTCCCGCTTATATATTTTCAACTCACAACATTGATGACATTTCATAATCCTCAGAGCTAATCAGTATCAGATTGAAGAGCATGATCAAACTCTTTTCGCCACTTATCACGTACAGATGCTGCCGTATCAAAAAGTTTAGTGGACTCCTGAAGCTCCATCTCAGCTTGCACTTTTAAACAATGGGTGGACTGATTTTCCTGTGTGATTTTGGAACGGAGTTTATCTGCATCTTTACACATTTTGATCAGTTCAACCTTTGTTGATGCAATCTTTGCATCGAGCTCCTGAAGAGCCACCTCGTCTATGCTGCTACTTTGAATATCGTCATCGCATTTGACGATGGTGACCTTCGCTTTTACGATGCGGCATTTAGCTTTCTTCAACATGTCCCCACAGCACTGCAGTGGACCGAAAGAATGAAGCGATACATTTTCCCAAATCACCCATCACTTTCTTTAAGGTGTCATTTACCTTTTTCTTACGGGGTTTCCGTACACCCTTAGTTATTTTTTTGGGTTTAGAAACAGTAGATGTGCCCTTTCTCTTAGATGGTTTCGGTTTATGATCCACACTAAGAGAAGAGAGGAGTGGAGGGCATTCGGGTAGTGACAGCTGTGAAAGGGTTGGATCAGCACTTTCTGAAGATTCCGGTTTATCTGTCATCTTTAGATAAGCTTCGAAGTTGAAGTCATCGGTGGAATCTTGGGATGACAAGTGATATACCGGAATATTTTCAAAACCAAACTCACGATTTGTTGGAGTACATGACATTGCACCTTCTTCAACAGATAAATTTGGTAGTGAGTTCATGATTATTTAGCTCGGAGGAATGTGTGATATATCAATGGAATGTGGATAGAAATGGTGCTGATGTTGATGCGACTTCACGTTTTATACCAACAAACCGACTGGTACATGCGCACAAGAACATGACAAAAAACCACCGTAGAAGGAGAGGGAGTAAATATCCCTCCCAGGAGTTAACTCTACAAATTTCATAGGAATAAGAAGTGTTGAGAACATACAGTGTTCTTCCAACCGATGTCTTCTCCAGATGTGTATATAGTTCTATGTCACCTACATAAACTTTGCCCAATTAACTATAAATATGGAAATCATTTCGTAACATAATGCGAAGGTGTGATTTAGAACAAAATGATCCATGTGAGTAATAGTTCTGATTCACACCTACGTATTGCATATATTCATAGTGACAAAAATCTCCAGTCGGCATAGTGGTGAGGGAGGGCCTAGAAGCGGTTCAAATTTACTACTAACTGAATTTTGAAAAAATCATATCTCACTCATGAATGATAATAAAGAAAAAGTTTTTTGGTGAAAAACATTCAAACTGATCATATCTTTCAAGAAAACATATAAACAATTTGGGTTATGAACCAAAAAAATTTCACGTCTGAATATTAATTTCAATGTTTTTGAAAAATCATATCTCACTCATGAATGATAACAAAGAAAAAGTTTTTTGGTGAAAAACATTCAAACTGATCATATCTTTCAAGAAAACATATAAAAAATTTGGGTTATGCACCAAAAAATTTTCACGTCTAAATATTAATTTAATTAAAAAAAAATCATATCTCACTCATGAATGATAATAAAGAAAAAGTTTGTGGGTGAAAAACATTCAAATTGATCATATCTTTCGAGGGAACATATAAAAAATTTGGGTTATGCACCAAAAAATTTTCACGCCTAAATATTAATTTAAATTTTTTGGAAAAATCATATCTCACTCATGAATGATAATAAAGAAAAAGTTTGTTGGTGAAAAACATTCAAACTGATCATATCTTGCAAAGAAACATATAAAAAATTTGGGTTATGCACCAAAAAATTTTCACGTCTAAATATTAATTTAAATTTAAAAAAAAATCATATCTCACTCATGAATGATAATAAAGAAAAAGTTTGTTGGTGAAAAACATTCAAACTGATCATATCTTTCGAGGGAACATATAAAAAATTTGGGTTATGCACCAAAAAATTTTCACGCCTAAATATTAATTTAAATTTTTTGGAAAAATCATATCTCACTCATGAATGATAATAAAGAAAAAGTTTGTTGGTGAAAAACATTCAAACTGATCATATCTTGCAAAGAAACATATAAAAAATTTGGGTTATGCACCAAAAAATTTTCACGTCTGAATATTAATTTAAATGTTTTTGAAAAATCATATCTCACTCATGAATGATAATAAAGAAAAAGTTTGTCGGTGAAAAACATTCAAACTGATAATATCTCTCAATGAAAAATATAAAAATTCTGGGTTATACATCAAAAAAAATTATTGTTAGTTGTATAAATTCAGGGGCTCTATACCCGACACGCATATAGAACATTTTTGACTAATATATTTGGTAATCCAAATAGCTCAGTTGGATGAGTGTGTGATCACCCCCAGAAATAAATTTCTGTTTATCACCCCAGGTGGGGGAGGCGGGATTGATAATAGAGGTTTATTTCTCGTTTTTTTTTCGTTTGGTGACCTTTGATATCTTACCATAAAATTATACTTTTTTTTGTTGGTTTGCCATATTTTTTAATATTTTCGAATGAATTCTACATCTGACAAAGCTAACAATTTATCGTTTATTTGCTTGACACCTGCTTCTGATTCTTACGAAAAGGCAGCCAATCTCTTACCCAACGTAATAAAGTCCACCTCTCCGTCTGTAGATGATTGTGTACTCGACACCTTTGAAAATGCAGGTTTTTTCCATCCGTTAATACTATATGGACTTGCCTTTTCACCTATGAATTTAAATTTATCTAATTTCAAGGACTTCTTTCGTTTCCTGACAGTGTAACGAAGTAACTATTTTCTAGTTATAAGCAAGGCAGAAGCAACAAGTATTCATGTATATCTCCGTTATTAATGGGCCTAAAAATACCATTCTTTTTTAAATATATTCCATGACTTATCCCTGTGTATTTAAGATCCTCAGTATACACGCGTCCCGATTGAGTAAGCGTTATTCCTGGACCCCACCATGCCCAGAGTTCAGTCAGACAGCAACTCCCTCTCCGCGAGAGTGAAATTCCGACTCGATCAGCCTTCAAGGCGACAGAATCAAAACGAAAGTTCAGTTCTTCGCTAGCCCAGCGGAAAGGCAGTTGACATCGAGGACCAGTCAGAGAGTAAGATCGTGACTGATGGCCACCGCCAGAGACTAGAACGTTACGCAGCCGAATCTGACGTCACCAGAGTAAGTGTGCACTTTACAAATATTTGTTAGGTACCGAAAACGAGTCGCGCAGCGCTGACTGAACTTTGGTGGGGGAATAGCCAGGTGAGCTCCCGACTAGAGTCTAGTCGGAAGAGCAGTTGAGTACGAGCCGCAGATAGACCAGTCACGGGGAACCGACCAGTCTAGCCGAGAAAATGAGTTGTGTTCGAGCCACAGGTAGAAGCCGACGTGCACCCGACCCAGCCTACCAAAGCCGTGGTGAAACGTGAGTTAGAACATTATTGAGGTGTAGGGTGAGTGGTCCTCACTCTGACTTGAGATATCAAAAAATTGTATAGGAACACTTTCAGTCCTCTAGATCAGATGTACAAAATGTTCCAATAAAGTTTTTTCATATTATGAAAAATAGCATGAAATATGGTATCCCACAAGGATCAATTTTCGCACAAAGTCAAAAACTTGAGGTATCAGAAAAATGTATAGAAACACTTTCATTCCTCTAGATCAAATGTACAAATTGTTTCAATGAAGTTTTTTCATATTATGAAAAATAGCATGAAATATGGTATCCCACAAGGATCAATTTTCGCACAAAGTCAAAAACTTGAGGTATCAGAAAAATGTATAGGAACACTTTCATTCCTCTAGATCAAATGTACAAATTGTTTCAATAAAGTTTTTTCATATTATGAAAAATAGCGCGAGGAAGCAGCAGTAGTTGACGATGAAGAAGATGCTGCTGGTAACTTAAACGACGTGGGGGATCATCTTGGTGATGACCTCTTCGAGGATGATGGTGAAAAACCTCCAGTGTGGTTATGATGGAGTTGGTTTATGACGTCAGAGGTCGGAGAAGAGAGGGAGTGGGAGGTGAGCTGAATGTTTAAAACGAGAGCTCCCTCCGAATATTCTTCAGTCGACTCAGTCTTCCTAAGAGTCACCATCCACCAGCAGCACCCAGTACCATCGAGAAGTCAGCCAGGAAGAGTATCCGAAGGTAAGTTAACAATCACATATTCATGAACTCGTTTAATTCATTTTCTTATTGTTTAGCAATGGAATCTACATCATTCGCCACAGCCTTTGGAGTAGCCACCATCCTCAGTAATATCCGGTTGGATACTGATGGACGGCGTCAGCGGAGCCCATCATCACCACTTGCCAACCTCATCGGCGGCCAAGGACCAGCACTAGACGTGTCGACGCAATTTGATGACCTGCTGGAAATCATAAAGCAGGATGTGGAAGTCCCTCAGGTGCTGTCGCCGATGATACCATCACAAGGTGAGCGATTGGAAGAACTTCAACGACCATGTGGTTCCGTTAACGGAGATGCTCTTAAACGATCCCGTAAAGAGAGAGCAAACTCGTCAACAAGTAGTGTGACGGTAATAGATCTGATGGCCAGCGATGATGATTTCGTGGTTAAAAAACCAAAGAAATCTTCATCGAAGACGTCATCTGGTCACAACAGTAGGCGTAAGGCTGGTCCTATCAGCAAGTATCGCAATAATTGCAATAGTACCAATCCTTATACCGGAGGATGGCCATCATCTACTGTTGTGACGCCTGTTGTAACACCAGTTGCAACTATAGTGGCACCAGTTGAAGTTGCATCAACGGTTGCACCTTTAGTTGTACCGGTAGAGCCAACAGTTGCCGACATACCACTCCCACCAGTTGTTGAAGTTGTTCCAACAGCTGAAGAAGCCACCCAACCGGCTCCTATGGTGGAGGAAGTTGCCATCGCGAATCCCATCTCCTTGGAATCTATCGCACCCACTCTGGAAACGGATATAGACCAGCTAATGGGTGAGATAGATGATGCCCAACGTGACTACCAGCTGAGTCAATTAGCGCGGGCAGAAATTGCCCGCCAACTGGCAGAGCTGACGGTCCGAGATCGACAGGAAGGCATCCTGGAGGTCGAAAGGTTCGCCAGGTTGGAGTCCGTCAGAGCGCGAGTGGCGGCTACCAAGGAGAGGATAATGGCAACTCTCCAAAGGTTAGGATAATTTTTATTATATAGGTTTAATTGTTTGTAAGTGATGTAAGTGATGTATATATTAAATTGAATTTTATATTGATTAGGTTATTTGTATTGTAGATAAATAAAAAAAAATAAATAAAAAAAAGGATTAAGTGAAAAAAGGAGTGTACATTGAATTTGTTGGTTGGTACACACTGGGCAATGCGTGTTGGGGCATTGCTCATCACTTTATCTTAATTATATTTTCTGATACTTTATATCAAATTCTATAATATTTATTAGCTAAAAGGTCAGTGTATGTGAATGTATGAGCATCATTATGGTATTGAAATAAAAATAACTTTAGTATGACAAAATTTATTCTATAGATTTTTATGATAATACAGATTCATTCTTTCAAACAGCTGGGTCTGGATCACTGCCTGGAGCCCAAAGTGTTGGTCTATGTGTCAGCCAAATATCAGGATGTTTCCTCTCCAAATCGGCTAACCTCTGATATTTCTTCTCTAATACGGCTAACCTCTTTTCCAAGTCATCATATTTTTGCATCATTGCAGATGTAACTTCAAAATCCTCTTTCATTAGATTACATTTATGATCGAGGTCACTAGTCAACTCTGTTATTTTTCGTGTAATTGTAGCTGTGGTATCCCATACTTTGATATCCACATCACTTTTTAGATTACTATATTTGCGATCTAGATCATCAGTTACCTCCTCTATTTTTTCATTGAATGCTAGACGGGCATCAGGTACAATCTTAGCCGTTGTGGCAAGTATGGCAGCCTGCAAGGCTTTGAGGACACGTGCCTTCGTCTCCTTGATTTGTTCATTGAGATACAATTGACTTACACAATCACTCTCATCTATCGGTTCACCAACATTTTTCAGTCTTTTACCTTGCACATCATATTGGTCATCAGGTGAAAGCTTGAATCCTATACCTTGGGGACCTTGAGAACCTTGAAGAACTCGAACTTTAACAGCACCCCATTTTCGTGTACGACCGAATTTATCGATAGCTTTGGACATCTTTCTCTCACCTTGATATCTTTCATACTGATGATTTTTAAACAATCATTCGTATATATCTCTGTGTAGGTATGTTGAAAACTCAAATGAAACAATAGGAATTCAGAATAACATGTTTATTTAAAAAAATATATTTGGTAACAGGACATAAACTAAAATTTACTAGTATAATTTGACTTTTATACAATAAGAGTACTATATAATATATTTGGTAACAGGACAAGACATCAACTAAAATTAACTAGTACAATTTGATTTTTATATAATAAGCGTAAACACATATGAAATACAAATGTATAGTGATG
Organism: Chrysolina oricalcia; assembly: GCA_944452925.2. Classification (NCBI taxonomy): domain Eukaryota; kingdom Metazoa; phylum Arthropoda; class Insecta; order Coleoptera; family Chrysomelidae; genus Chrysolina; species Chrysolina oricalcia. The sequence continues at coordinate 48,310,935 of OX101825.2, read as the reverse complement.
GTGAATTTTCCATTTTGAATGATATTTCATTTGTTCAATTCAGCTGTTAATAAATGAAGTAATTGATCTAAAGGGCTCTCTTGGGAAAAAGATTGAATAATATTGGAAACCCAACGAATATTCTCTTCTGGGTCATTCTGGTAGAATTCTATATCGCTATGACCCCAAGGAAGAGTTTGTGTCGTATTGGGAATGATGAACCGTTTGTCATCATGGTACGACAATGCAACTTTGTTTTTCAATTCAGTATACATGTCGTGCAATATGCTTCTAAACGAGTTCATCTTCCTAAATATTAAACCACCCTGTTCGACAATTTTCTTATAATCTTCACATGTCAATTCATTCTTTATTACGGATCTTTTGACACCTTTTGCTTTCTTGAATTCACTACCTACAGACTGAACATAATATGCTTTAGCACCGGTACCATAAAAGCTAATTATGGGATCATTCGGAAATTCATCTTTGAAATTACCCAGAATTGACTTTGTAATGGGAATATTGAATTGGTTTCCTAATTTGTAATTGGAAGTATCAAACTCACCTATATTGCTGGTAATGAATTCATAAAAATTATCAGTTTTTACTTTCAAAATTAAAGAATCCGTGTCAGTGTAGAGTAAGGTGGCATTTTCTGCAAAATGACGTTTAATACATCCGTAGAAGAAGTTGTACATAACTGTTTTGGATAATTCTAGAATACAGAATCCCAAATATAGTGGTTTATCGTACAATACATTAACTTTGCCCAATTGAATGGCAACAAAATTTTCGGAAAATATTGAACAGCTTTTGAAATTAGGACGTGATATTAGGGTGCTAGCACCCATTTTCCTCTTGATACTTTCCCAATGCGTCACCAGTCTAACATCTATTCTGTTATCAACGTTTTCCATCGTTTTCCCATAAACTGCATTATTCATGAGTTTATAGAAATCTTTTTCAGCTTTGTTGTTAGATCGATTGCGCATTTCAGTGTTCAAATCAATATAAGGTTTCATCCAACATGACTGCTTGAATTTCAGTACTCTATGTGTATTCATGACAATAAGGCCATTGGCCACAGCCTGCTGTAAGTTTTTGTAATGTACAATATATTTTCTTTTGTCATTTAAATTTGGAATTAATTTAGGAATTTTTGATTTGGAATGTGGAGGTATCAAACTTTCAACGAGAAAAGGGAGATCAGCATGTTTGTCATGTAATTCTTGGGGATAATGAATATCCACTTCGAGAACATAACCGTATGGACTATCAGACGCAACATCCATTACGTCCAAATTGATAATTTCATTGGGTGTTAGCCAAGCAAAATCATTGATGGGTAATGGTTGTGACATACTGTGACCATATAGGTTGGTAGCATCTAGATATGATATGAATGATGGAGGTTCATCGGGGTTATAATCAGGTAAAAATTTATTATTAGCAATATGCTTCCTTCCACTACACTGACTTATTCCACCACGTATTCCTTTCTTGAAAAAATGTATCATGTCAATGTCTGTCAATAATTCCAATTCAATATTTGTATACTTTAGCATTGCATCCCATGATAATCCGGGTGCTGTATAATACTGTGCCGGATCTAATTTATATTTCTCTAAACATATGTCTCTAAAATTCTCAAATATGTCACATAATAGGAGCACATCGGACTTCAAATATAAATCCGAGTATTCTCCTAAACTCTTACACTCGAATAAATGCCAAACAAGTTTCGCCCTCATATAATCCTTATCTGATATATGCTCTCCGTTAAGATTGTCATAAAACTGATTTTTTGTGGGGAGAGTTGGATGATTCAACTTGTCAATGTGGTCAACAAAGTTATATGGAAAAACACCTTTCTGTCTCATCAAATTGAATTTGTCAATTTGTGGAAAATGTTTATGCATCTCAATACACTGATCGGATGTTAAGTTAGCACCTAAGTTCTGCAAAGAATTCGACATGAATTTGAAACTGTCTATAAATCTCATTTTCAAATAATTCTTTTTCACTTTTCCATCTTTGTCAGTGTATGAGTGAGTAAATAGATGCTTGGTGAAAGATATGTATTTTTCCTTAGTTTGTGGGATAACATCCACTTTGTCTTTGTTTCTATACAGTTCTTTTATGAACAAATGACAATCATACCCACTCAGGTTATGGAAAATTATCGGAACAAAATTGGGTAGTTTCAAATTCAAGTTACATACGGAATGTGCAGCAGGTGATCTTTTTTTTCCAGTGAGGTGGCAATGGTCTCTCACTTTCACATCGCCACCCGAGAATGGTTTATCACATATACCACAAAATTGAGCAGAAGAAAACTCTTTTTCTTCCGCGGAGGTTTGTGCAGCCATAGGAATTGGATACCTCAAATAATTGTGATAAATATTCCTTAAATCATTTTCAAGTTTTGTAACAAATTTCTCGGCTGCATCCTCACCCCTATATGTGACAAATTTAGTTAATTTATCATTGTATGAACATTTTATCGAATAAGCAAATGAATAAGGTTCATGTTTGTATGTTTTATTCGAGTATGAGTGTTTAGGGTTGGGATGACTAGTTTGAATGGGTTTGAGAACTGATTCAAAGTCGGCATAAACTAAAAATGGCACCTTCATCTGTTTCTCAAAATTTTCAAACATAAGTGTATTCCCCGGTAACATTTTACCATATTTGTTAATTCTGAAATTGACTGATGGTGTTGTAGTGCTCAAGTGATTACAGTCATGCAACTGATGACGTAACAATAATCGCTCATGAGAGAAATACAATAAACATCCATCACAAAAATATTTTTTATGCTCATGCGCAGATAGTTGACTTGAAACTAACCTAGAAAGGTCTTTAATCCAACAATAATGACTATTGCCAGAATCATCTGTTATAAGTAACAAATTGACATGTCTTCTAAGTCTTCTCTGTGAGTAACGCAACGGACCAACCACTTCATATTTCATTTTACCCTTATCAAGTTTCGACTCTAACCCATAAACATTTATTGAAATATCATTCATGTCTTCAAACTTTTTTATAGCTTGGAGTTTAACTGGAAAATCCATACCTGTTACATTCAAGACATTGGAATAGTGGGGGTATGAGGAAACTTCTGACACTCTACCATTCACAGGAAACAATGCAGATGTGATGGCCCATGCAAAACAATGTTGGTCTTCATTACGAATATTTACAACACCTTTCCTTGTCTCGATGAACTCGGGCAGCTTCACATACGAACATCCGCTGAGTGGACTATACTTGTTGATGTTCACTTCGAGGAACTTAACTTTTTCACAGCTCCATCCTGAAACATAACAATAATTTATCATTCATATAAATAGAAATGAAACTTTAAACATACCCGAATCACGTTCTTCAAATTCGGTAGTCTGAGCAATGATGACATCACGGAATCCATCGAATAATACACCTAAATCCGTAGATAGATCCACAATTTTATTTTGTGAGTTGAATGACTTGGTATCACTCAAATCCCGTGTTTCGACAATATAGCTGCCAAATACTTCCATATTTACTTTAAAGATCTTGTAAACCTTTATTGCCTCTTCAAGTAATCCAATAACTTTTTCTCTGATCTCACTGAAGAATGGCATATATTCAGTGTAAACATTTGGACTTTCCACGCGATAGCTCACAATTCTACACTTGAAAGCATTCCTTATAATTTGTATGCCATCACTTACTTGAACACATGCATTGTTCTTGTGCTGGAGAGTTCTTTTGTGAGAACTAACTTGGGAAGCAGGAATTGACACATTACAACAATTGCATGTGTACATTGGTGTCGATGCTACCGCATCTAACTTAATTAGGATATCAGTTTTTAAGTATTTTTAATTATTCTTCTAAGTGTCTTTTATTCTTATTTATCCATCTTGAGACTTTACCCTCTCATTATGTTCATATTGTACTTGTAACGCTTTGTCAATAAGAATCATTTTCTTCAGACAATAAAGTATACTTTGATTGATTGATTGATTGAATCCTTTTCACAGAAGGGCCACCTTGGCAACTTTGGAGTTGATGCCGACGGAGATTATCACTACGAGTGAACGATTTACCACATTCACAGGAATACATTTTCTCGATGTCTATTCAGCACAAAACTCAACGAAATACTGATTTCACAATCATTCTCACCACCATTAAATATTATTTCGATGAGTGGAAGAGAGGGTGAACAAATTCTATCTGCTTCGACTACTCATGCAACGTCACAGAGCCCTCCCCACCAGTTAACGCATCCAACACCGTATCAACACAGAGAGGACAGAGAGTTAATAGTAGTCGTTAGATCGCCACAGCGTATGGGTGTGTGACGTCAGCGGATCCACCGTGTCGGGAGCGAGGGCCTGACACACATCAGTGGATCGTCGTGCGCTTAGCGCTGACGTCACGCGACCTCTCCTCCCACCACCATCGCAAGGTATACATCACGGGAGAGGAATCAGAGCTCACATATCTGGCTGGATCTCCGTGGTGTGCAGACGTGTACCTTCTCCATACTTTGGTATAGATTTTCATGTGCACTCCACAAGAATCATACACAGTAGCTGAGTCGGTAGTCATGCAGGTCATGCAAGACATGGAGGTAAAAAAAATATGTGTACTTACAAAAAGTACTTGTCCGTGTATGAAAAAAATTCCAAGTCATCTCAAGGTCAAACACAAACCCTGAACACCTCTCCCAACAATATACATCAAGTTCAAACACAAAATTTCAAAGGCATCTCTAGGGCATGCCAAGGTCATAGACCTACACAAAGGTACCTATGCACCAAGGTCATCCCTGAAGGTCCCACAAGGTCAACGATGACGTCATATTGGAGGGGGGAGGCCCAGAACCGGCTCAAATCTCCTACTACTGTTTGATAATAATTTTCCGATAATTCGTAATTTTCATAAAATTAATTTCAAAATATAAAGTAATTAAGACATTATCAAAATAAATAGTGATATTTAAAATTTGACAGGTTTTGATATGGTATAATAGCAATTAAATTAATATCTGAAATAGCTCAGTTGGCAAAGTACCTCGACACTCGGGACAACTCATTGTGGCGCATGACCAGGCGTATCCAACGGAAACGACTGGAAATGCCAACAATAGAGAATGGTCCGAGTAGAGCCGTCACAGACAGTGAGAAAGCGAAGTTGTTTGGCGAATACTTCCGTGACGTCTCAAAACCACAACCTGATGCTACTATGGAACAGAAACGCGTCACTACGAGGAAGTGCAAAAGTTCATTAAAAAGATCCCCACGCACAAAGCATCAGGATTGGACGGGTTGGATGCGGTTCTACTGCGGAACTTGCCAAGAAACTCCGTCGTTGAAGAAGGCCCTGATTATACCAATACCAAAGCCTGGAAAACCCTTGAACTGTCTTGATGGCTACCGGCCGATTTCGCTGCTGAGCGCGATGGCCAAGCTAGTTGACAAAATCATTCTCAATCGTTTGCTACGCCTCGAGAAGAGGCTAAAGGTCATCCCGGATGAGCAGTTCGGATTCAGAGCGGGACATTCCACCACCTCCCAGGTAGTCCGAATTGTTCAAGGGGTGAAGGGAGCCTTTAATCCTGACGAGGGCACAGTCATGGCTCTGCTAGACATGCGTAAGGCATTCGACACGGTTTGGATAGACGGTTTGGTCGACAAATTGTGCACGATGCGCACACCCTTCTTTCTTCTTAAATTAATAGACTCTTACCTGGTGGGTCGAACTCTAAGAGTAAGAATCAATAACACTATATCGGAAGAATACCCAATCGGAGCGGGAGTACCTCAGGGATCAAGCCTCTCACCTCACCTGTATTCTCTATTCACGTACGATTTCCCGAAATTTGCAACGGTGCATACTGCGATATATGCGGACGATACCGCGATATACGCGCATGTGCCCGCAAGCGGCGAAGCAGCCGAGAAGCTGCGTATGCACATAAATCGAGAGAACGTACCGTATCTGGAGAACAACAAGATTGCACTTAACCCAGCCAAAACTGAGCTGATTAATTTCACGAAGAAGCGTTGCGATCGTAAGGTAAAACTCTTCAGGAAATTCAAGGTGAAAGACAATGAGGTTGAGGAGTCTAATTCGGTGAAGTACCTCGGCGTACTGCTGGACAGGCGTATGAACTTCAACAAACACGTCAGCTTGGCTATCCAGAGGGCAGGGGCTGCTGTTAAGCGGACATACCCCTTCATTACACGGGGATCCAAGCTGTCGCTTGATAACAAAATATTAATTTATAAACAGATTATTCGCCCAGCAATGGTATACGCCTGCCCAGTGTTCTGCGGATTGCCCATCACGCAACTTACGAGGTTGGAAATAATGCAGAACAAAGTACTGCGTATCATCACCAACAGCGATAGATACATCCGACTGGACGAGCTGCGTGACCTAGCTAAAGTCACCACTATCCAAGACCACATAATGAATCTTTCATATAAATTTTACAAATACCACATTCCCAAGAGTTCACTCACCAGGGAAATAACAAGAGTAAGGGCACACAACAATGAGCCCCGCAAACACGGCGGGCTCATTTACCAAAAACTGGACTTGTTCCATACACGCCAAGACTAGGCACCAGTCACCTCTACAGAGGATTAAGACCAGAACCCGGTTTTTTGCCGAAAACTTTTTCCGGGAATCCACATAACACCCCTCACAAATCACACTTCTACAATCTGATCAGTCTGACAATCAGCCCCTGTATTAGCATAGCGGGAGACAGGGTATACTAATACCATGATGTAGGAAGGTAAAATCTGAGTTACAACCGTTAACACCAGCGGGGGTGCCTCACCTGTTCCTCTTGAGGAGCCGAGGAGACACTACATTCGGGATAACGCCCGCAGAGTTGTGTTGTACACCGGAATGCAATGTAAATAGCTAAATATCTTAATATACATATTTTTGAGTTGAATGAATAAGGGTCTTCAGGAGTCCGACGATCCAAAGATCTCGATTTGACGACAACAATTTTGGTGATAACCAGCTGTCGGACAAAAGTGGCAATTGAGAAAAAAATTTAATACTTGTCGGAAGTATTGATTGACCGACAAATATATTGGACTGTTTAGCCTGTCCGACAAAAAATGTTGAAATTCTGTAATTTCAATATTTCTCGCGATAAAAGTAAAAATTTAAAACTATATGAAAAAACAATGTTGGTTTACGGTTCATTTCTTAATTTGAAAGACATATTTTTTACTCATTCAGTTGTGAATAATTATTGAGTTGATAATAGATTTTGAGAGAATAGTTGGGAGATTTTTTAACTTAACTGAAACTAATAAACAGGATGGATTATCTTAGTGTAGCTTGTTTAAACGTACGATCTTTATTACCACCACTTCGTGATGTGAAAAATATACTACAGCAAAATGATTACGACGTTTTTTTAATATGTGAGACATGGCTTTTTGATCATATTACTGATGAAGTTTTGAATATTGCTGATTATATATTATACAGGGGTGACAGAAATGTTCGAGGTAGAGGTTTATGTGTTTATGTTAAAAATAAATATTCTAGTGAATTAATTGTAAAAAATGATAAAAACAATTGGGAACAATTGTGGATTAAACTTTCAATACATAAACAAACATTTGGTATAGGTGTGATCTATAAACCACATGACCAAACCGCCAATGAGTTTCTTGATGAATTTGAAGATTCTTTGGGATACTTGTTTCCAACTGTGGATGAGCTGGTATGTTTAGGTGATTTCAACATAAATTTTTTCGAGAAAAATGCTGTGTTCAATAAACTTAATAATATTTTGGAGGTATTTGATCTGACACAAATAATTGACGAACCAACAAGAAAAACTGCTAACTCTGAATCTCTTCTCGACTATATCGTAGTTAAAGAGGAAAACTTGATTGAAAAACGTGTTATTCCGAATAAGATATCAGATCATTCCATAGTAAACTGCAAGCTTAATGTAAAAAAGCTAAATACTTTCAAGATTTATACATACAGGTGTTTCAAAAATTTTAATGAAGAATTATTTTTTCATGATTTGAGGAATGTATCATTTCACCGCATCTTCGATCAAGAAAGTGTGGATGAAAAGGTCTCCTACTTGGTAAATTGTTTAATTAACATATTTGATCGGCATGCTCCTATTATAACTTCTAAAATTACGGAAAAAAAAGCTCCTTGGCTGACATTTGCAGTGAAACAAATGATGAAAGAAAGAAATAAAGCGCTGAATAAATATAAACGTACAAAATCGGTGGCTCATTTTCAATTATATAAGGATCTCAGAAATTATGCAAACCAAGCAATAAAAAGGGAAAAAAGAGCATACTTTTTATATCAGTTTGAAAATTCCGATTCAAAAAAGGTGTGGCAAACATTAAGAATAAATAATTTTTTGAAAAGTAGAAACCGTGAAATTCCTGAATGTTTAAAGAAGCCTAGTGAAATCAATGATTTTTTAATAAACTCCATTCCAAATGTTGCACCACCTGAATATCTTATGAATTTTTACAGTACCAACAATATTATTCCTCCCACTTTTAAATTCAAAGCAGTTGATGATATTTTTGTATATAACAGTATTTGTAAAATTAACTCCAATGCAATGGGATGTGATGGGCTAAATGTTGAACTTATTAAACTTTGTTGTCCTCTTATCGTGCCATTTATCACACACATAATAAATTTCTGTCTTTCAAGTGGTGTTTTCCCTACTGTTTGGAAAAGGGCTATAGTCCAAGTTCTCCCTAAAAAACAAAATCCTTCAGAATACAAGGATCTTAGAGGTATAAGTATTCTACCTATGCTTTCCAAGATTCTAGAAAGATCCATTGAAGTACAGATGGGGCAACATTTAGCAGATCACTCACTATTGCCTGTTGTTCAATCTGGGTTCCGTAAAGGTTATAGTTGTACCACTGCTTTACTTAATATAGTCGACGACATCATTGCTTCAATTGATAAGGGCCAGTGTGCAATTTTGGTACTACTAGATTTCAGCAGAGCGTTTGACACCATTAATTTTAAATTACTGCTTAATATCTTACACTATATAGGTTTTTCGGAAACGGCTGTTGGCCTTATACAAAATTACCTTGACAATCGTAAACAGTGTGTAAAAATTGATTCAAACCAGTCCGAGTATATGACACTAAACTCGGGGGTACCTCAAGGTTCAATCTTGGGACCCTTACTATTTTCTATATATACCATTAATTTAATAAAATCCTTAGAACAATGCAAGATTCATGTCTATGCAGATGATACCCAGATTTATCACACTTTTCCTCCGCAGTTTGCAAATAATGCATGTGAAATAATTAATAGGGAACTAGCCACGTTTATTAAAGTAGCTTCTGACCATTGTTTACTGATCAATTGTGCAAAATCTAAAGTAATTTTATTTGATTCTATATATAATCGGACTAGATTTCAGTTTCCTATTAATATAGAAGTAAATAACGAAGTGATCACTGTAGTTAAAGACACTAAAAACCTGGGTATCATCATAGACAGGGACTTGAGATTCGAAAAATATGTCAATCAATTGATCCATCGTGCATACAGTTCACTGAAATTGATTTATGGTAACAGGCATTTCTTTTCTCGAAAAATTAAAATAAAACTGTGTGAAGCATTAGTTTTATCGTATTTCAATTTCGGTGACTCCGTCTATGGTCCGAACTTAACAACTGCATACAAAAGTAAAATTCAAAAAGTGCAGAATTCCTGTCTAAGACTCATTTACGGTGTGAGAAGAGGTCAGAGAATATCACATAAATTAATCGAGACTGGATGGTTAAATATGGAAAATCGCAGAATTCATCATGCTGTCACTTTGTTTCACAAAATTATTTCATCTAAAATTCCTCCATATTTGTTCAACAAAATATCTTTCAGAACAGATATACATAACTTAAATCTACGATTCAAAGGATTATTATCCCCACCTAAATTCAAAACCGAAATGTTCAGACGATCTTACACGTACCAGATTTATCACTTGTATAACTCCGTTCCTGAAAGTTTAAAGAACTACGGCATTACTCGCTTTAGGTCTGAATATAAAAACAAACTATTCAAAACTCAAGTATAGATACTCCTTCCCCGCTGCCCAAATAAGTATTTATTATCGTCCCTATTCTCTCATTATCTATTTTTCAATCAGGTTACATACTAAAATGATTTTTCATTGACACACTTTATAAGGGTTAAGTGGAAGAACATTTTCGTAGAGAGGTGTTCATTGTTTCTCTGCACAAAATGAACTTCGCCCTTTATTTTCAGAAATATGTATTTTTATTTACATACAAAAAAAAATTCATGTATGATAATTGAAAATAATAAAGACCTTTATTATTATTATTATTATTATATAAACATAAATAATTATAAAAAAGAAAAAGAATCATTCATCATCTTCTTCTTCAGTAGATTCTCCGCTCGCACTGAAAGTATCACTTTCATCGCTTGTCTCGGATTCTCTGCACTGCCATAGTGAACGTCATCTAAATCTACATTAAGATCGAAATATTTATTAAGTCAGCACCATATGAAAAAAAAATTATTATTAATTTTAGGAAAAAAAGTTCTGTATGGTCTTAGATCTAAAATGCAACCAATCAAATATCAATTTTTTTCAGTCGAATAAGAGGTTTCTTAAAAAATATGAATTACTTCTATCTACAATGAAAAATTTAAATTAGTTAGTTTTTACATTTTTCTTTTTTTTTGTTAGTTTTCGGAAAAAAACTTAGGTTTTAGGTTTTCGATCTTTTTCAGAACAAAAAGTTTTTCTCCTAATACTAACAAAAAAAATGCAAAATGTAAAAATAACAAAATTTTGTTTTGTTGGTAGATACAAATGATTGTTTATCAGATCGTACTTTTTAATTCTAAACAACTTTTTTCCATAACAATTTTTAATATTGTCAAAAATAAATGTACTTTACTCTTGATCAAAATTCACATTTTTCGACAAACCTCGTATACGACTGCAAAAATTGATATATTATAATTTCATTTTGGGTTTTAAGCCATGCAAAACTTTTTATCAAGAATGACTTTTTTTCGTTAAACGAATAATAAAAAAGTTTTCCATATAGTGCCGACTTAATTGGACACACTATATATACCGTGATTTTGTAAAAACATACGTACCAGAAGACAATTCCCCGAATGAAGGGATTTCATGGCCGTCATACTAATAATGGGCATACTAATTGTCGATAATGGTCCAACCACAGTTTTCCTGCTCTAATTCAGTTGGTCATCTTAAATGAGCATTGCACCAGATTCTGCTTATGTATATGGTTTTCTTAATTTGCTAATTTGCTGAAGAAGCGTCTGTTTAGTTGGTGGTAGAGACGAAGCATCGTAACCCTTAAGATTTTTTTCATAAAACTGTTCATTTGTATTTTTAGTTTTATATATATTTTTTAAATTTCTAATCGCCCTTTTTTAACGTCATCTTTCGTTTTTTGTTTTTAAGGAATACCTGCGACAAAAAAATTCTTCAATGTCTTTGAATTGAAAACTATTTATTATCTAATGCGTAGGCGAAGTAGTAATAAATTGAATAAATGCCTCTTGAAATTTCTAGTTTTTTTTTAATCATGAATAGCCCTTTCTTTCCCTTTTTAAAAAATGACGAGTTATAGTTATTTCCAGTGAATATATGACATACAGCAAGTGCCCTACATAAAGCATCACCTACATTTTTATAGATTTCAATAATATTCAGTAACACTTGCTTTTGACAGCGGCCGGCATACCATTTCTCTCTTATGTATATATACATTGCGATTACAAAACAAATTATCCAGATATTTTTTTATCTTTCTATTTGTTTTTCAGGTGTAAACAGTCTGTATATGTTTATCTTTCTATTTGTTTTTCAGGTGTAAACAGTCTGTATATGTTTATCTTTCTATTTGTTTTTCAGGAGTAAACAGCCTGTGTATGTTTACATGCCTAAATGTGTGTGTTTCTGTATAGCTTGGTGGTTTTGGTTAGTGTTAAAACACAAACAGTAAAATTTTGATTTTTTTTGTCAGTTTTTCAACAAATTTACCAACTTTATTGTCGGACAAGTATATCATTGTCGTATATATTCTATTTCTTTGAAAAAAAAGTCAAGACAACATTGCTAGTTATCACCTACATTGTTGTCGTCAAATCGACACCTTTGGAGCGTCGGACTGCTGAAGATTTTTATTAATTATGTCGGACAATGGTGCCATTGAAAATCTCATTTAATTATTATATGCTCCTAGAAAACTCAGATTGTTGCCTGTCGCCAACTCACAAGTCGTGAAATAGACACGTTTAGAGTGGGGGACAAACTAGAAGTAGCGAAACTTTTTGTCAGACAATTTTTTTTAGATTACAATATCTTTCACTTTAACTTACAAACTAAATGCTGGTCATTACCTTATTATTACATGTAAGTGCGAAATTGACATGTTTTTTAGAAAGCCAAAGGAAAACTTACCACTGTCAAGATTTCCTCTCTGCGAAATCTTGTCGGACTCGGCATACTTAAACAGTATACAAAGTTACAACTTGATGCTGGTTGTCACTTAAGATTTTGTACGAGGGCTTGCGGACTATGTTAGTTAGTTACTTTTGTAAATGTTTAATTCGTGAATTCCTGAATAATGATATACCCACCTGTGTGTATACTAACGGAACACTTATCCAATCATAATCAAGCAAAGATCCTAATTTACTTCTAAAATTATTAATTTCTTCCAAAATAATGCTCATGGCTAAATCATCTTTGATAACACCCTCATGCCTTGCTCTTGTAGTTACACTTGATGCCCAAGCCACAGGTAACCTATAATTGCAGCGAAAATTATATTGGTAATTGGAAAGAATTAAAGCAGAGGTTGAATATTTATTTCAATTCGCGGTAAAAATACTATAAAATTTTATTTATTTTTCGGGCAGCTGAACCTGACAGAATTTTCCCGTCAATGAAACAGATGGGCCTGGAATATTTCGCCTCAATCTTGGGGTGGATATACCGGGACCAATGACATATTACGGCTAGACTCCGTTATTAACATTTCGACTGCGGTCACATTCTAAGCACAATTTTTATTGCCGCTTGTTTCGCGGAAAATAGTTGCTAGTCAACCCAAAAGTCGGCAAAGCTGAGTTTTTACTGAATTATCTGCTTATATACAATGTATACAAGCAGATAATTGCCGCGAAATGAAAGCGACAGTAAAAATTTGCTTAGAATGTGACTGTCTTGACCGCAGCTTGATATGTAAATAAAGGAGCCCGGTAATGTGTTATTGACCGGCGTATTGGCATTGTCTCTATGGCACGACGCAACCCTATAAAAGTGTATGCTGAATCACGATTGGCCAGTTATTACGCTGGACATATACTCTCCTGCGTTAGGACAACACGTGCTGAATATTCGGGCCTCTGAATGCAGAATATGAAGTCACGAGAAATTTTCAAATTATGAAGGGCAATATCTACTGTAAATTAGACCCTTCAATATGCTTGTTAATTTCAATCATTACTCATTTATCTATATTAGTTTATTGCCGGTTCAAAACTATTCGAATGCAAGTATATGTTTCTTTAGTTTATTTTTTAATTGTAACAAAAAATCAAATTTAATGACATTTTGCGAGCCAAGTTTAGTACGATTTTTATTTTTGCTGAATGTGTGGTATGTTGACGAACACTTTTCTTTCTGAATTTTTTCAGATGTTTCACTTTCTGATAAGTGTATTGGACAATCCAATTAGTGAAACATGGATCGCCATAAACTTTTATCGAGTCATCATAAAACTGAGATGCGAGTTTTTCTTTTTCATCAAGATGATAACGAAATTTACATGTGTAATCGAAGTCGCTATTGTATGCAAAATGTAGTAGTGTTGCACTATTGTTATTGCAAAATTGCGTTCCTCTTACCAGAATAGAATAGTGTAGTGTATATGAATCATGTGAGATGTTGGATAACAATAAAGAATGCGGGTGACTGATCATGACACACGACCAAAGACGAGTCAGTCGAAGGGTACGTGCTGGCGGGTAAGGAGCTCCGTGAATAAAGTGAAGTTATTGTGTTTCATTAGAAGTGTTGAGTGAGAGAGGATTAAGGGTAAACGTTACAATTGGCGACGAGGATAAATACAGAGGAAAAAAAGCGAGTAAGTACATATCAACAATTAAGAAACGCGAAAATAGTAAATTAATCCACTGAACGGGAGTAAACAGTAGTTCCGAAAAGAAATAAACGAGGAAGTATAACTTGCCGGTCTTCCAAGATGGAACAGGGCACGAGTAAATTAAATTTGCCGGTCTTCCAAGATGGAAAAGGGCGTGAAAAAATTTAATTTGCCGGTCTTCCAAGATGGAAAAGGGCGTAAGAAAATAAAATTGCCGGACTTCCAAGATGGAAAAGGGCATGAGGAAATAAGTTTTGCCGGTCTTCCAAGATGGAAAGGGCGTAAGAAGATAAGATTGCCGGTCTTCCAAAATGGAAAAGGGCATGAGTGAATAAAATTTGCCGGTCTTCCAAGATGGAAAAGGGCGTGAGGAAATAAGTTTTGCTGATCTTCCAAGATGGAAAAGGGCGTAAGAAGATAAAATTGCCAGTCTTTCAAGATGGAAAAGGGCACGAAAAAAAAAATTGCTGTCTTCCATGTTGGAAAAGAGCGCAGGAACGATGAATAAGCAACTTGCAAGTTTCAAGGTTGATAATTGAAAACCTGAACCTGAGTATATTTCGACTTTACAACTACATGCTTTCTGCCGCCGGGGTGTTTACAAATATATGTACACATGTCTGTATATAGGTGATGAAAAGTAATTTGTTTCACATACATGTATATTCTTTCAGGAGAATTGTCGAATATTAACATCCTATCGCTGGAATATTTCGATTACGACGGAGATGCCAGCTCAGTAGGACTGCGCTGGCAGAAATGGAAAATTGCTCTACAAATTTATCTAGAGGCAGCTAGTACTGAAAATTCAGTTAAGAAAAGGGCAGTATTGTTGCATTTTGGAGGCATTGAACTACAAGCGGTATTTTACGATTTACCGGGAGCGAACGTTATCGATGGAGACAATGGGTATGAGATTGCTCTACAAAAACTGGACCAGTACTTTGCACCCAAACAAAGCAAGGTATATGAGAGACACCTATTCAGACTCCTCAAGCAAGAACAAGTGGAAAAATTTGAGAAGTTTCTAGTGAGGCTTCGCCATCAGGCTGCAAAATGCCAGTTCCCTAATTTGGATGAACAGCTCATCGATCAGATCACGGAGAAGGGTTTGTCGATCGATTTGAGAAAAAAGATATCGGCTATGGGAGATGCGGTTAACCTTAACGTCATCAATGCCGAAGCCAATTCACTGGAAACGATCGAAAGACAGATGTCGGAATTCAACGAAAAGCCATCGACATCCTCCAGTGGCATTAATACCGTTGAGACGGGGAATAGTACAAAAAACCTGAGTACAAAAAATGCTTTCGCTGCGGACGGAATTACGACAATAATCAACACAACTGCCAAGCAAAGCATGTCACCTGTCATATTTGTCATCGAGTTGGACATTACGCAAGATGCTGCTCCAAAACAACGTAGTTTCAACTCCACAGGAAGAAACCAACGGTTAGCACCCAGCAAAAAGTTTAGGCCTTCAAAAATAACTACAAGAGCTAATGTCAACTGTGTTGATGTGGAAGAGGAAAATATATTCCATCTGGACAACGACGATGACAAAATTGATTGTAAGGTAGGAGGTTTAAGTATAACCATGTTAATAGATTCTGGTGGTAAATGTAACATTATATGTGAAAAACATGGGAATTTTTTAAAAAATCAAAAGTTCGTGTTTTTAATCAGGTGAAAAATCCTAAAAAGAACCTTTTTGCTTACGGATCCAAAGATCCTTTACGAATCTTAGGCTGTTTTGATAGCAAGATAAAGATAGCCAATAATCGAGAATCAGTTACTTTTCACGTCATAAAAAACGGCAAAAATAATCTATTGGGAAAAGATACCGCCATAGCGTTGAATGTTCTTAGGATAGGGTTAGATTTAAATAATGTGAATGTATCAGTATTGCCCAAAATGAAAAATGTTATTGTCAACATTCCCATAGACAAAACAGTTACACCTGTAAGTCAGCCCTATAGGAGAGTACCCGTTTCCTTGGAATCAAAAATCAATGAAAAACTAGAGTAACTACTTAGCCTAGACATCATTGAGGAAGTTAAAGGCCCATCGGAATGGGTATCACCCATGGTACCAGTACTAAAAGAAAATGGGGATGTAAGAATCTGCCTTGACATGAGAAGAGCAAATACAGCCATCTTGAGAGAAAATCACCCACTCTCAACAATGAACTCACTTCTACCACATCTACGTAAAGCTAAACATTTTTCTATGCTGGACATAAAAAATGCTTTCTATCAAATAGAAATTTCTCCAGAGTCTCGCTATATTACAACATTCATCAGTAGTAAGGGACTCTTTAGATACAAGAGACTTTTATTTGGAATTAACGCAGCTCCAGAAAATTTCCAAAAAAACAATGGAAAAATTATTACTTTTATGTGATGGAACATTGAACTTCATTGATGATATTCTTATAGGGAGAACCGAGGGAGAACACGATAAAAGGGTCCAGACAACGCTGAACACGTTGAAGGAGAATAATGTATTGCACAACAAAGAAAAATGTATTTTTAAAGTTAGAAAAATCAAATTCTTAGGACATACACTAACAGAGAATGGTATCAAACCGTTAGAATCATATATAAACAGTATAAAGACGTTTAGAAGACCATCAAACATAGACGAGCTTCATAGTTTCCTGTGACTCGTAAATTTTATTGGTAATTGAACAACCTTGACAGAACCTTCAAGAGAATTACTCAGATTAAAGTTGACAAAACAGGCCAGTATAGGGAAATATTGGGGGAAAACACAAAACGAATACTTTGGTAAATTGAAAGAAGCCCTATCAGCAATAGGTAAATTGGGATACTATGACCCAGAAGATAAGACTCAGATCATTCAAACCGATAGAGAGGGACCAAGAATAATTGCATTCGGAAATAAAAGCTTGATGGATACAGAAAAACGATATTGCCAGACTGAAAAGGAAGCACTTGCATTAGTTTGGGCTGTAGAGCATTATAAGATTTACTTCTATGGGAAAGAGATTGAACTGATTACGGACCACAAACCCCTAGAAACTATATTTGGGCAAAGATCACGTCCATGTGCCCGTATAGAGAGATGGGTTCTGAGGTTACAATCGTTCAGATTCAAGATAACTTATCAGCCGGGAAAGTCCAATATAGCATATCCGTTGTCACTATTGTGCCAATCAAGTTCACATCCAATACTTATTGATCATGATTAAGTCCACCAAATAGAATATGCCTGGCCAATAACAGTGACCTTACAGGAAATTCAACAAGCCTCAGAAAATGATGAAGAAATCTCAAAAATAAAAAAGGCATGGACACCAACGAATGGCAAGATCCAATTAAATACTGCCAAGTGTTCCCAGAAGAATTTTGGCTCAGCAATGGGATTTTATTGAGAGGAGAGGAGTGTTACCAATAAGGTTGAGACAGCGCATACTAGATGCTGCACATGAAGGACACCCTGGCATAGTGAAATGTAGACTTCACACAAAAGTGTGGTGGCCGAAGATCGATGAAAACGCAGAAAAGGTAATAAAATCATGTAACGGCTGCACCTTGGTATCCTACCCATTGGCGCTGCATCCTATGAAAAGGAGAGAAATGCCAACAGGGCCATGGATAGATGTAGCTGTTGACTTTATGAGACCATTACCCAGTGGTGAATACATTTTTGTGATCATTGATTATTTCAGTAGGTATAGGGAAATTAAACTTATGAAAAATATAGATTCAACAATCACAATAGGTGTTATGAAAAGGATATTCTCCAGGTTTGGATTTCCGGTTTCTATTACAGCAGATAATGGGAGGCAATCTATTAGCGAGGAAATGAAAACCTTCTGCAGTGAGAATGGGATTAAAATTTTCCACACTATACCATATTGGTCGCAAATGAATGGTGAAGTTGAACGCCAGAACAGAGCTATACTGAAAAGACTCAAGACCAGCCAAGCACTGGAAAATAACTGGCAGCTGGATTTACGCGACTACCAAATGATGTATAATAGCACTCCACATTCTGTGACCGGAAAGACTCCGTGTGAACTCTTCTTCAGGAGACAGTTCAGAGATGAGCTTCCATGTGCCGTAGATCAAGAAATAAGAGAAAGGGACCAAATTGGGAAGGAAAAGGGGAAAGAATATGGGGATCGCAGAAGAAAAGCAAATGAGGATATTGACATCAAAGATAATTGCATCAAGGAGATCATCAAGAGAGTTCACGGGATGATCCAGTGAGTATACGTCTTACTTGAGTATATTCCATATTTTGAAATAATATTCCATATTTTGAAATAATATACTATTTTGGTTTGTAGGACTAAGACTTCTGATATCTTCTGGATCCAGGGACCTCCTACTTAGTAGTTATAGTCTTATTTCAATCACGTGATTATTTATTCATAGGTCAGTTATATTCATAGTTTAATATCTGTTCGAACAACTTAGAATAATAAGTACTGCTAGAATTAAGTATTATTATAATGTTCAATTTTGGGTTGATCAATATTGGAAAAAAATAATAATAAGGAAGAGATGTAGTGTATATGAATCATGTGAGATGTTGGATAACAATAAAGAATGCGGGTGACTGATCATGACACACGACCAAAGACGAGTCAGTCGAAGGGTACGTGCTGGCGGGTTAGGAGCTCCGTGAATAAACTGAAGTTATTGTGTTTCATTAGAAGTGTTGAGTGAGAGAGGATAAAGGGTAAACGTTACAAATAGAATAGAATACGTTTTTATTTCCTAAAGACAGTACATGCTGTATGGAAAAAGTCAAATACAGATTTAAACAAAAAAACAGAGAATAAAATATGCTAGGTCAACTATGACAAACGAATATCAAAGACAAACATATAAATAACAGATAAATTGAAATATATAATGAATATATATATATATATATATATATATATATATATATATATATATATATAAAAGAAAAAAGAATAAAATATATATTCCCTCAGAAATTATGGTCATAAAACTCTTCTAAGGAATAAAAGCAACTTTGCACTAAAAACTCTTTCAGTTTTCGCTTGAAAACATACATCGAGCTACTATTTTTTATATATTCAGGAATTGAATTGAACATTTTTGGTGCCATAGAATTTGGGGCATTTTGAGTGATTCGAAGTTTTGTAAAAGGCACAATGAAATTATTCTTATTTCGAGTATTGTAATTGTGATTGGTATCATTTTGGGGGAATATATCTTTTCTCCTGTACAGGTATATACATAATTCTAGAACATAAAGAGATGGTAAGGTTAATATTTTCAGGTCTTTGAATGATTTTCGACAGGAGGTTTGATAGCTCAGTCCCAACATTGAGCGGATAATACGCTTTTGCGTTATAAAAACACTAGACGATGAAGTTGATGTGCACCATATCTACTTTCGACTTGTGCGTAATAGAACTGCAACAACTGATCGAGATTCAATATTTCCTCAATATTTCTTTTACCATACTTTTCTCTTTCCTCCATTTGGTTAATAAGAGGGTTATCGAAAAAAGTTCGAATGAAAGTTGGGTATTTCACTCTGCACCTTTCGATGAATTCAATTATTTTTTAGATGTGCCATTATTGGTGAAGAAGTGACGTCATCGGCATTTTTTTAAATGTCATTTTTGGTATCGCTAGATAGCTTGTTTTTGTCTCATTTTCGTAGTACCAATATTATTCGAATTCTCCCGATAGGTACAGTGTGCTTCATCTTTTTGTGTCGACGTATGTAATTCACTTACCCATAGCTTTATTTCTCCAGAAATTTTCTCAATCGGGGAATGTAGCCAGTTGGATATTCTAAGCAATATGGCAATTTGATTCAGCCACGTATGTATAAGTTTCTCAGATGCTTATTTACCGAGGAATATTTCTAGTTATTTTTCTATCGGAAAATATCGATAGAAAATTTTGTTCCAGAATAATTGAAGTGCCCTAATCCTGAATTTTTCCTAAATAGAAGATAAGAGAAAGAAACAGAAATAGTTATTTTTTTCAATAGTTCAAAATATTACTACTTTTTTAATGAAAAGAAGGACAACATATGTAGAGCGGATATTTCATTTACTTATTAATTAGTCCTGAAAACTAATTTTTTATTTGAACCCGTGATCTGAGATAAAAAATGTAATGTCTCGTATGGTTGAGCCATTGAGGTAAATTTTGAAAATATTCTATAACCATTACTCATTTTATAGGCGAATGTTAATTGCAAACATCGTAAGTGGAATTTTTTAATGAAACAACTGTCGATGTAGCACATAAAAAATATTTTTTTATAAAAACTTAAGTACGCCACTGTCTGATTGAAATTGCCATATCGCTCAAAATATCTACCTGACTACATTCCCTGATTGAGAAAAGTTTTGAATAAATGAAAAAATAGGTAAGTGTCCACTAAACATGTAATGTTACACAATATTGCTACAATATTATGTATGGCTTGCCATCGTAAAATGAAAATATAATATTGCATAAAGCTCAATGCTATATTTAAGTTTTTAACATAACAGAATAAACTACAGACAAGTTGTTTGTAAGTTATAAAGCAAGCTATTGATTGAGTTTCAAGTGCAATGTTACATGATCCATGAAAGTTCATTGTAAATGCAACAATACAGAAACTATCTACGAACAATGTGAGTGCAAGTTACATTTGGAACTATCGAACAAGTTCAAATCGCAATGTTGCACTGAGTTCGAAATTCCATGATATTTACAACCATACATAAGCTAACTATAAACAATATTGACAGTATTTAGAAAACACAATACACTTTCAATTTTCGATTGCATCATCGCAGAAATATATAAATAGGAAAATTTTAAATGGTAAGTATAAAGAAACTTGAAATAATATTTCATTTATCAGGAATCCAACTAGTTTTGAATTTCCCGGTCTTGATGAGATGCCACCTAACGGGGCGACCCAGTAACCCAGATCCCGAGATCACAGAGAAGCACGCGCCTCGCGCCATTTTGATATTGTAAATTATATTGTTGTTGTGTGTCATGCCTTTGCGTGCGTTAGTTTCTTTTGTTTTTTGATTAAGAGTTCACTGAGTGTTGAAGCAGCATAATGGATAATGCTAATAAATCTAAGGCATCTTCATGTAAGGTAAGGCGATACATCAAATATTATTTTAGGTTAGGATGGTCTGGTATGCTCATTCTGCGTTTATTAGGGGAATGTTTTTTTCTCCTTATATTGGTAGTAGTGTCAATTTGAAAGGTACTTTTACATTTGTAAATGATGTGGAATACTTTTACATCTCGATTTTAGTTGCAGGTTTTTCAATATATTGGTGGCTTGAATGAAAAGTTTTGTGTTGGAACAAATCTTGAACGTTTTTTCACAAATCATTGTGCCATGTTTTGCAATTAGATCAACAAAAAAAGACAATTTCAGAATCAAAGAATTGAAATCTATACAAATTTTAAAATTCGAGTAAGTTCAATTTGAATATAAAGCAAATATGTAAGCACAATAGTGTCATAATCAAGGACAAGTTCAATTGTACATTCTATATTGAAATAAGACCATAATTGTTGAGTTGACTAATTATATATTTATTTGTAATATTTTTGTTCCAGATGTAGTGAGAAATTCATCTCCAAGCATCAGAGATGATGCATTTCAAATAAATGTGATGGCTTGGCTACAATTCGCAAAAACACGTTACTTGTAGGGTTAGGTAGTAGATCGAGATGTCGATATTTAAGCTACACATTCAATTCAATGATTATTTTGTTTCAGGTACCTGATAAGGCCAAATAGATTTTTATTTTAAATATGACATTTCAATATGAGTACTTATTTGTTTTTTTGTGATATTTTAATTAAAGGTTTCAATATAAAATTTTTGTCTTTTTGATCTCCAAGATTTAAATGGACATTCAAATTAATAGGTATCATTTCAGAAGATTTTTTGGGTTGTCACTGCTTGTTTCTAAAAACTAGAAAATGATGAATCTGATTTCCATAGAGGACACATCAATACTGAATGATCTGTCTCCCATGAAGATTGTATTCATTTTCTATCAATATTAGTAGCAAGTAGTGAAAATCCAAAAATTCTTCAGTAGCGAACAAACCTACTGGAACGTAATTTATGAAATCTTACTGTTATGTTATGGAAAGGAATAGACAAGATTGGTGGTAAGTTGCTGCTATATAAAAATATTGAATATGTTCAATGTTGCGGTAACCTTGCTGCAATTACTAATTATGAAAGATTACATCCATCAATCCATTTCAGTAGTTGCTGCAACATTGTCATAAGACGTCATTTTCAATATCACATTTGCAATTTTCCTGTATATTATATGCAATGTTGCAGAAACCTTGCTGGAATAATTGATAATGGCATATACCATTTGTAATATTGCTGAACATCCGTTTCAGTAGTTGCTGAACCTTTGCAGTAAGGTAGCAGAAAACTCTGATGTAACATTACACATTACCATGAAAGGTTACTGAAATATTGAATAAATGTTACTTTGCTTAGTGGGTGAATTACAGAGGTGGACACAAAAATACGAAACACACTGTACTTATCGAGATAGTTGAAATAATATCAGTACCACTGAAATGAGAAAAAAACAAGCTTTATAACGACACTAAACATGACATATGGTTCCATTTATAAAAAATGCCGATGACGTCACTACCCACCAATGGCACATCTGAAAAATATTTGAATTCCTAGAAAAGTGCATAGTGAAATACCCTTCAACTTTTACCCGAACTTTTTTTCGATAACCCTCATATTACTGAGAAAAATAGGCGGGTCCATACATTTGACTAACTCTGTATATGCACTAAACTGCAAGGAGTGTTTTCTAGACAAACTAACCACGTGACACGATGACCAAACGGAAACAAACAACATTGATACGCGTACCATTGTTTAAATGTATTCGCCAAACAGCAGTAGACATTCTTCATCCTAATGCGAATTGTCTTGGAACATAATATACTGCATTCAGACGCTTGATTATTCATCAGGTTTGTCCTAAACACAGGAGAAAATGTCCAGCCTAATAATATTATATATAAGCGAAAGGCAATATTAAAGAAACATGGAAAATAATAAAAAACTGTACAGGGGGGAGTAATTTGGCAAAAGAAAAAATTTCCATTAAAACTGCTAACGGATATTTGGATAACGGAATAATTGCTGATAAGTTCAATGATTTTTTTTGTGAAGTTGGAGAAAAACTCGCAAATAACATAATAAATGACCCATTTATTGAAGAAGAAGTAACGCCCATTCCTTTCAATGATGAAACATTGTTTCTCAGACCAATAACAAACAACGAATTAATTAACAATATATCTGAAATGAAAACTAATTCCTCCCCTGGGAATAATAATATTACAGTAAAAATATTAAAGTATATAAAAAAGGAGATAACTGTTCCACTACTCCATATATATAACACCTGCATGGAAAAGGGAATATATCCAAAGGCACTAAAAGTGGCGATGATTATTCCAGTATTCAAGGGAGGTGACAAAACGGATATGAACAACTATCGACCTATATCCCTCACCTCTGTATTCTCTAAATTATTTGAGAAATGCTTAGCCTCCCGTCTCCATGATTTCTTGAATAAACACAAAATAATAAATAAATCACAATTCGGATTCATGAAAGGTATAGGCACGAACGATGCAGTGGCTCAACTTATGGAAAATGTTTATAGAAATATCGATAGCTCCAAAAAAGTTTTGACGATCATGCTTGACTTAAAAAAAGCTTTTGACACTGTGTGCCATCAAAAATTACTCAACAAGTTATACAATTATGGAATCATCTCAGCTCTTAAAAAATTATCTTTCTAGTAGAAACCAATGTACTAGGGTAAACGATGAGATAAGCAGTTTCAATATTGCCAGCTATGGAGTTCCACAAGGTACGGTTCTGGGTCCCATTTTATTCGTCATTTACCTGAACGACCTCCTATCGCTGAATGTTCAGGGAGCCTTCACTGCATATGCTGATGACACTGCGATTACATTCGAGGGAAACTCATGGCAAGAAGCTATAAGCCTCGCAAACCGTAATCTCTTGTCTGTCAGTAAATGGTTGAATAATAATTTACTTACCTTAAATATTGAAAAAACAGTAGCAATTCCTTTCAAATGCGATAATATCGATAATATTCAGGCAATATATATCAACTGTCAAAAAATCAGCTGTGTTGATAACTCTAAGTACCTGGGAATAATCATTGACCATAAACTAACATGGAAATTGCACATATTAAACCTGGTATCGAAGCTGAGAAAAACAATTTTCAAATTTTATACCCTTAGAAGTATCCTAAGCTCCGAAACCCTCAAAACCGTGTACTATGCTATCACGCAGAGTTTATTACAATACTGCATTTTAGCATGGGGATCTGTCTATAAAACAACTATGGAACCTTTGGTAACAACGCAGAAATATATAATCAAAATCTGTCTCCACAAACCAAGGAGATATCCCACGAATATTATATTCAAGGAATTTAAAGTCTTGACAGTCACCGAATTATATTTCAAAAACCTACTTATTCATACCCATAAAAATCTTAGTCCTTCAGATGCATTGTCCTATGTAGGAGCTTCAACTCGAGCAGTTTCAAACAGAAATGTTTCAGTTCCATCCTTTAACTTTAAGTTGACGCGATACAACTTTACTTACCTAGGTAGGAAAATGTACAATTTGGTCGATATATCAATCAGGGATATAAAATATATTAAGTCCTTTAAGTCAAAAATAACCCTCTGGATTGTTGAGAATCTCAACCAGTTAACGCAAATATTATATAATCAGATCTAATAAATAAACAATGTTATTATATAATAATTTACTTAATTTAAAAAACACTAACTTATTTATGCGTTCTTCCTTAATTATGTTTAGTACTTGTACCTCAATTGTATTTCGGGAGACAAATAATATTTTTATGTTGAATTGTTCAATTTGGCGATAGGTAAACTACAGAATCACTGTTTGCTACACACGAGCTTGCTCTGTAGCTATCCAGTTTTATTGCTCAGTTTTCTTCTGTGTTCGATTTTCGATTAAAGCATAAACCATTGTTAGGAAGTATTTTTATGTTGTGTTTCCTAAATTATATCATGTATATTTATATATATATATATATATATATATATATATATATATATATATATATATACATATAAAATTGTCCTGTTTCTTGTTTGTGTTTATATCTTGTATATGTAATTTTGTAACTATTACTGAACTGAACAATAAAATTCTATTCTATTCTATAATGCGCTAATAGTGGGACATTGTCTCCGTGATTTGGCATGCATTTTTCTAGGGATGCGTCGTGCCATGGGAGACAATAGCAAAACGCCGCCGAGGTACGTTCCAAAGGTCTGGAAGTCAGCGAGAGCAGTGTTTATCCACAAGGCGGAGAAAAGAGACTGCGCAGTCCTTTAAACCCATCAGCCAATCTCCTTTAAAACACTGGAAAATGTGGTGGATATATTTCTGTTGGGGAGGCCCCATAAATCAACATGCATATAGAAGCTAGAGGAAGGTCGACGGAATCGGCCCTCCACACTGTAGTGCGAAGGATTGAAAGAACATTAAGGTTCAAAGAGGTAACTTTAGCAGTGTTCTTCGATGTGGAAGGAGCTTTTGACTAGGCGAAGACAATAACCATACAGGCTGCACTAATGGCCAGAGGAACTCCTCACTCGATGGTCTATTGGGTTGTATTGTCGCAAACTTGACAAATATGTAAATTTCAATATGAACACTTCATTCACGAAATGTCGCACCCGTTGTGTAACTACTCACCAGTATTTTGTATAGTTTGGATATTCGTTATCGATATCTTCTATCAGTCTCTTTTCATCTTCAGAAATGAGGCCAGTGTCTACAAAATGTTTCAACGTCGGAAAACGTTTCTTAGCTTTAGGAGATATTAACGTTAATGTCATGGTGAATGCTACACAAACGTATCTGACAATTGTTCTTCTGAATATCCTGGATCTTTCATCCTGCAATGTAGATTGTGTTATATTATGTTTTTAAAGATTTGAAATTATTATTTATATTATTTTAGTTCTGGTTCTAGTTCATTGAAAGAGAGTTTAAACAAAAAATGAAATATTTACGCACTTTTCCCTTGATATTCGCTCCAACTAAAATCGCTATATTATCTGGAAATGGTATAGATGTGTACTGAGTCCACCATCTTGTGTAAACAATATTTACATAAAATCCCAAGACAAAACTTAGAGGTATCAAACTCCCATTCTTTGCACAATATTCTACCACTGATTTGAAATGGCTGAAAGAGAGAGAATATATTGTAACTTTAATAATTATTATGCACTTTCATTCAGGACCTGTCCATCAACGTGATTTCGGAGATAGCCAACATGGCCGCTTGTATGGTTTCTACTTAGAAATGGGAGCTACTAAGTTCTTCTTTCGTAGCAATCTCTAATACTGTAATATTTCTGAGGCCGGACCTGTCGCCTTTACTCATGAACAAGCTAGTTATTCGAAGGAATGTTCGAGAATTTTCGACTCATGGCATCCCGAAAGTGCGACATCTAGATGCGAATAGATAAGGCGGCTCGAGAACTTTCGAGTATACAGGGTGGCCCAGGAAGTTTAGGACAGGGAATATTTCGGAACTCGAAAGTAGTGGAGAATTGTAATTTTGGGGTTCTGAATAAAAGCAATTGGTGCAGCTTTTTTTGATATAATGTTACCCAATGAGCTTTTTGTTTTCGGTCACGTGACATCAGATTCAAAGTTATTAATGGAACACCCTCTACATTTTGGCATTTTTATGTTCCTCCCGATGAAACAATTTCAACAAACTATCACACTTGTGGTCTAAAACGATCAATTAAAAAAATAGAGGTACTTCAATATCCTCTGTCCCACGACGTCTAAAACGAGCAATTGCCAAATTATCTAGGTTTAGGGTCACCCTGTGTATTTGGGCAGTCCTAAATTTTATGTGATGATTAAAACAAGGCAAAATTAAATTAATCATCCATATTTTATTAAAAATCGTCGTGGGACACAGTATATTGAAGTACCTGTATTTCTTGAATTAATCGTTTTAGACCACAAGTGTGATAGTTCGTTGAAATTGTTTCATCGGGAGGAACATAAAAATGCAAAAATATACAGGGTGTCCCATTAAAGATTTTGAATCAGATGTCACGTGACCGAAAACAAAAGGCGCAATGGGTAACATAGTATCAAAAAAATCTGCAACAATTGCTTCAATTCGGAACCCCAAAATTACAATTCTACACTACTTTCGAGATATTCCCTGTCCAAAACTTCGTGGGACACCCTGTATATGCAGAAAGAAGCATATAGACAGAGCGCAGCAGTTGAAATAAATTTGTGCTTAGAAGTGAGACTTATGTTTAAAAATAAATTGTTCAAAACCGTCTAGACTTTAAATATTCTACAATACAAATACATCATTTTCCTTTGTCTTGATTAATTATTTCAGAGCAGTTGAGATATGCCCTTTCTGGATCAATCTATAGACGAGGAAAGTGTGTCGTCACAAATGTCATAATTGTCAAAAACTGATTCCAAACAAAGAATTCTAGATCAAGAAGACTAAAAACAAGGAGGGTTTATAAGCTCTAGCCAATCAGAAACTTGTATCATCAACGCGTCATAGTGACGTACTTGGATATGAGTACAGAGTCGAACTCGAATCAAGCAACAAAACTGTCAGCAGTAACTCTCATATACCAAGAGCTAGTCCGTCACTGTCTATAGAGAACGGCGGCCATGACATGTATTACTACGTCACATTTCGTCACAAATGTTCTTTCATCTCTTTCTACTAGTGTCCCCATTGTCTTATGGGAATCAAACACTCCTTGTTTTTAGTCTTCTTGATTCTAGATGACATTCTCTGTTGATGATTTCCTGCTTTGCTTATTAGTTTGTGTTTGGTTGTTTGGATCTTGTTTTCTCAGATAAAAGAAGTTAGAAACAATATCGGACAAGCTGATTTAAATTCGACGGAGGTTTGTTTGGAATCAGTTTTTGACAAGAATGACATTTGTGACGTCATCACTTTCCTCGTCTATTCCGTGACCAAAGAAATCAAACAATATCTACAATATTGTAGATATTCTTTGCCGTGACCTCCCAACTTTACATTTTTATATTTTGCGATTTGGGTTTCTTGGACTTTGAATTTTCGTGGTTCAAAAATAAAATATTTCTTTAATAGTCATAAACGTCAACGGCTTCATCAGTATTTTATTTGATTAAAAGTTAACATAGTTTGAGCTGAAAATAATGATAGTTCTAATAATGTTCATTGTTTTGTTAGTAGGTTTTCAAATTGTTAGGTTAACCTTTTAGGTTACGTACCTTGGTAATCAACTTCTATTTGTTGAAAACCAAGAAGACTAAACGTTATTTAACAAGGAGAGTTTATTCTCCATAAGACAATGGGGACACTAGTAGAAAGAGATGAAAGAACATTTGTGACGAAATGTGACGTAGTAGGACGTGTCATGGCCGCCGTTCTCTATAGACAGTGGCGGACTAGCTCTTGGTATATGAGAGATTCTGCTGACAGTTTTGTTGCTTGGTTCGAGTTCGACTCTGTACCATGGACCTATAAAGTATTATACTGGACCAAGCTGTTTACATCCTGGTTTGAAGTCATGTTTTCCACAATCTGTATTCGTGATATTGAGTTGGGCGTTGTCACATCGCGTAGGTAATAAGTCTTTATCATAGACAAAATTGTGTCACTATACGTATTCCATTCGATTACAATCGAAGAATGAAGAATGGCGATGGTGACATTATCACGCAACTCAAACCTGTATTACTTACAAGTTTAAAAATCCAAACTATCGAAAAAAAAGCATTACTTGCGTCTTCAAATCGTTGTGAAGAAATTATTGTATCTGGACGTTTGTCAACGCTGTCGAATATCAATGTTTATGTTTTCCATAATAGTTCTGCCATTGATTTTTTGTGGGATTATTGCTGAAATAGTGGTTTTTGAATTCATTCGTGATATATAGTGGCAGTACAATAGTAAGAGAATCATAATGGTGCAATCTTGTTGGGTTTGCAAACAATGTGTTCGAACCCGAATATCAGATTCCATTCGTAAGTACCTTAGGCGTTACAGTGGGTATCAATCTGTTTTCGCCGAATAAAATGAAATTAATACGTGAATTCAAACCTTAACATGTAAATAGATACCTCACGAAATATTTAACTTCATTAGTTTTTTGGATGATGCATTAAAACAAAAAGGTTGCCAAAAAGTCCAAGAAATGTCTATTAAAATTTTGATTTATCTTTAGGTTTCCAGCTGATGTCACAGTAAAAGCGGCCTGGTTGAAAGAGTTGGGGATGAAATGTTCAACTGAATGTGTTCCAAACTCTGTTAGGATTTGTTCCATTTATTTCAAAGACGCAGCATTCGAGATTAACCCAAGTGGAAGAATATTTTTAAAGAAAAGGGTTCTTCCTTTATTATAATATATGATGAATATGGTATATCCCAAGAAATTCAGCTGCTTCAACTTCAGGGTAATTATTATCAGCCGTCAGAATTGTTATTTTCTATGAGTTATTTCAAATAATAACAGAGATTTGTATAAAAAAAAACAATATATTACATATTTTCAGATTGAACCGCCAGGTACAGATTCTGAAGAAATTGTTGATAACTCGAGTCCCCCACTGAAGAGGTGAGGACAAATTGAGCATAGTAAAAATTGTTAACTCAAATTTCGCAACTCAGTTTTCATCCACTTCTGTTCATTGGCTTTGACGATCTGACAGATAATATTATTTAGGTCAATTTCATATTTTCTGGTTTGAAAAAACAGGACAGAATCCCGTGATTTTTCTAAAGAAAAAGTGAGTAGTATTAGTTGGTAGCAGTATCAAATCTATCTAATCTATGTATATAATATCTTTAAAAGCAATTCTTGTATATTGATATATTTATTTTAACTATCTCGGAAACAGCTTTAAAGATTTGGATCAAAATTTTTATTCTGATAAGGTTTTAGTTTTTAAGTTCCTCCATACAGACGATTTCCTTGAAGAAACTCGATTCCACTAATAACACGTGGCTAATGACCATAGCAGTCGATGCCAGAACACCAAAGAAAAAAATAATAATGATGTGAATTTTTAAATTCTATTTCCATAATATCAATGTGATAATAATAATAATGATGAGAATTTTCAAATGCTGCTTTACATCAGTACACGCACTTTAACACAATATGTCTGAAATGGTCGCAGTGTAAAGGCTTTTAGCGCGGAAGCCAAAAATGAATCTAATCTAATCTAGTCTAGTAATCTAAGATATCTTCAAGCAAAGTTTAAGGGAACACAACTTGATGCCATGCAGGGCAGCAACAAGGCCTTCATTGACTGCAGAACAGAACAGCTTGATTTTTCTCGTGTACACCCTCATTGGCGGAAAGCTGAATGATGTCGAGTGCTCTTCACTGATGAGTCAATATTCTGTTCCATGACCAATAACATACGAATGCGGATGTACAGACGTTTAGGAGAACGCTACAATCAATGTAACACTTTGTAAATCATTGCTTTTGGCGGAAGATCGGTAATGATTTGGAGTTGTATGAATTTGGAGGCACGTGTGAAACTGGTAGTCATTTATGAAGCGAATTTGACAACAGTATGTATCCGAAATTCCTGAACCCCATGTTGTCTGTTCTTTTGTTCCATTCATTGGTGAAGAATTCATATGATTGCGCGACCATACGAGACCACACGACCCGCCAGTATTTCCAGGCGATCTTGCCCGCGAGAAGTCCTGGTACGCACCCCATCGAACATATATATGATATTCTTGGCAGATGAATTAGAGCCCTGCAGCAGCCCAAAGTTACTTTGAATGAGCTGAGGGACAGTTTAGTGAATTGGGATACATAATTGAAGGACTCTGATATTGAGTATAACAGGCGGTTATCATTGCTCGAGGAGGGAACTCAAGAAATTAGCAAATAATTTTAGAATAGAAAACAAATTCTTCATTTTTATTTTATTGTTGTTTTGTGAAACTGTACGCACTTGATTTTTGATATCCTCTAGAAAAAAATGTTAGTTTGATTATCTGTATTGTGAATTTTGTTTGCATATTGTCGTGAATACATTAAAATTTCGTATTTCTGAATTTGAATAATATGCGCTGAAAATTTCTTTGGAATATTTATTCTTCACAATATTCATTCATTTTAATATGTATAAGAACATGGATTTATTGAATATATAAATTACCATATTTTAGTAAATGCATTTTTATTCTTTTTTTTTCAGTCGACTGTCTCCAGCTTTCCATTAATTGAAAACGAAAATCTAAAAAGTCTTTTTTTTTTGAAAAATTTGTGAACCTAATTTTCTAAGGATCGATACTATCCGAGTAAATGAAGTTTTTTATGACATCAGGTATGTCAAATGAGTTTTTCTATCTCACGAATTCCCATCGGATGTATGTTCTAACACTTTCCTTGATATTTTCATCATTATTTCAAATTCAGCATTTTTTTCTTGTGAACCCTATTTTCAGCAAATGCGTGCGCTCCTGTCTGTTGTGGGAAGGTCACAGTCTATCGCTACCTTCTCTCTTCCCCGCAGCCCGCGCGCCTAAAACCAGAGCGACTTCAAATCACTCCGTGTCGTAGGTATGGCAATGCTGAGTCCATCTGTATTTAAACGATATTATACGTCCATGCTATGTACTTATATATCCAAGTACGTCACTATGACGCGTTGATGCTACAAGATTCTGATTGGCTAGAGCTTATTAAACACTCCTTGTTAGTTTAGTCTCTTTGGTTGAAAACAACCTCTTTGTTTCTTATTTTGACTTTGGTCATGTTTCACTTTATTTGGAGTTGGTACACCACAGAACTCATACTTGTATTAAGTATGAGTTCTGTGTGGTACACTTGTTTCTCGAGTTGAATGTGTTAGGGTGATTGGTGTAGAAATATTTTTATGTTTGGAGTAGTTTTCTGTTTTGTAATTTTATGAAAGTTTAAATAATAGGATGATAAATTTGACTGAGGTTATTAACAAAGAGTAGGGGTCATAGACCCTACTCTTTGTTATTAATATCTGTCCTATTGTTAATTGAATTTTTGTCTTTCTTAATGTAGATCATTTCTTTAATGGTTCTTTTTTCAGTGTTATTTTCGTAGTTATGATTTTTGTGTTTTCAAAGTTTGGATTGTGATTTTCTGTGATTATATGTTTGTTTAGAACTGTGCTTGACTTTTTCATTCAGTCTGTTTTCTAGCAGTTGAGAAGTCATACCTACATACACTTTGTCGCAGTCGAGACAGGGGATGCTGTAAATTAGATTGGATTTTTTTAAATCAGGATCTTTGCTTTTTAAAACATGTGTTTGTTTTTTTATTAAGAATGTTTTTAATGTTTTCTGTTAGTTCTGGAATGCAAGGTGTAGATATAAATGTTTGTGGTTGAGACTGTTTTTTTTAAATTTTTTTTACAATATTTATGGGTTCAATGTTTTATTATTTTATTAATTAAGTTAATTGGGTAGTTATTATTTTTTAAGGCATTTCTTACTTTTTCTAAGGCGTTCTTTCTAGTTATAGGGCTACTCAGAATTATTGTTTTATCAGTTACGCCGATAATTACACTTTTTATTGGGATAAAGAATGTTGAGAATTGTAGTTTAGATGCAGATCGACAAGCGTAGGGATGCCTCCGAGAATTGGTTGCGCAGTAGACAAAACCCTGGAGTGGGGCAGGAGCTCAATCGCTCTGCCTTATTAAACAGTAGTCGATCTTTGTCGCACATCTCCTCATGCTTTCTATCGTTTGCGCATCTCAGAGGCATCCTTACGCTTGTCGATCTGTACCTACCTGACCATGTTGACTTTGTGTACCATTCGGTTGTTATTTTTTCATTCTGTCTGGTAAATGTTAGATCAAAAAATTGATTTTATTGTTTCCTTCTTTTTCGATTGTAAATTGTAATTTTTTGTGAAAATTGTTGAATGTCTTGAGGAGTTCATTGATTTTATCTATTGGAACTGCTGTTATGCAGTCGTCTACATAGCGTTCCATTGTTAATTGGACAATATACTTGATATAGGGGATCCCATTGAAAGTATAGTTTGAGAATGATGTGTCATTAATGGCTTGGGTGAATTCTTTTTTGTTTAGGGGAGTGTGATTTTCTGTGAGATTCCATTTTTCATAGATTATTTTTTTTATTATTTCGGTTGGGATGTTTCAGTTTAATAATACAACGTCTAAAGAAACAAGTATGTGGTTATCTGGGTTTATTACATTGTCTATGAATTTTTTAAATCAAAAAAGTATTTTATATAGTAATAATTTTTTCCTGTGATCTGAGAGATGCTATTGGAATTTATTCTGCTAAGATGAAGAAATGAACATACTCCCAATTTATAAAGAGAATCCAAATTTAATAAATTTTTTGGTCTAAATACATTTGATCGATTTGTTCTGCAGTTTTTTAAGTAAGAAAGTAAATACTGCAATCTGGAATATATAAAACTGAAATAAATGTTCATCAATAAACAGAGCAATTTTTCTCATAAAAGTTCAACATAAATTGCTCTGCCGATTTCTTTTTTGCAATTCGGTCGTCACGGAGGGTTCAATAATTAGCAATAAAGATATCACCCCCTGGGGGGGTGCAACCTCCCCAAAATCTTAAAAACTTTTTCCTGGAAGGTATTTTCTTGACATTTCAGCTCTGGGCAATAAATATGAGTGAAAATTGGATTAATAATGGGGGCGAATTATTTTCAACAATTAAACCCCCTACCGGGGCATCAACCCCTTCCCGAAATCGTGTTTTTTTTGGGGGTATTTTCTATGAATATGTAAAATTGTCAGTCCTGAGTAATGAAACTGAGCGAAAATTTGTAGAAATAATAGGTATAAATTATTATAAACGATTTTCCCGCCCCTGCATTCGGGGCATATCCCCCGCAAAGCGGAAACATTGGGGTGAGAGGGAAGGGGGAGAATATTTGAAAAAACTCTCAAACTACTACTCTTAGATATAAATGTGGGTAAATAATCATTGAGAACTGTCGTTATTGAGATTTAGAAGTATTGTAATTGGAATTTTGATAATTGAAGATGGTGATTGTATGCATGAAACTATGGGTCTTTTAGGGGGTGATTGTTTTTATGTAATTGGGGTAATCCATAAATGTATGGGGGAGTAGCGTTATGTACTGTTAATTGTTTTTTTAGTTCAATTGAGATTAGATTCTTATCATGCCATTTTTTAAATAATGTGATTGTTTTTCTCTAGATATTTTTTGGTCGGATTTGTTTTTAATGTTTTGTATGTTTTGGAATCTTAGAGGCAGGAGATCATTAATTTTCTCTTCATCATATCTGTCTTATTCACAATAACTGTTTTGTTAGTTTTGTCTGGTTTGATTACTATAATTTGAGGGTTGTTTTTGAGGAATGTTTTCGTTCTTTAAATTTTTTTCAATAATGTTTTTTTGGCTTTTATTGGTACTAGCTTGTAATTGTTAATTTTGTTTTGGTGGTTATTAATTGCTTTCACAACTTTTGTCCTGATTTCATTGCAGTCATTAGTTGTTAGTTTTGTTATGCCAGTTTTAATGCTAGCAATGTAATCTATTATGGGAATGTCTTTATTGTATGCTAGAATTGTCTCTATTTCTTTTGGAATCTCTACCGAAACGTGATACCAGCATACGGTCACAAACTGACTTGTTTTCCTCTCCTTGACCTTGACATGGAGAAATTCTAAAACTATATCCAGGCGACTTAGCGTGCTTTGCGGTATTTATGCAAAGCAAAGTATATATAGGGATTCATGCCGACCTCTCTTTCTTAAACATAAAATTCTAACAGTTATTGCAATTTTTATACTTGAAACTGTTTGTTTGATACACAAACACAAAACAAAGTTCTCTATTGGGAACAGTTCTTCTGATCGTAGTACCAGACAGAGTAATCATTTAAAACTTCCAATTCCAAAAAGTAAACTTATCAAATACTCGATATTTTATAATGGATGTAAGATGTTTAATCGCCTTTCAATATATATTAAAATTATCACATCACTTTTTCGTTTCAGAAAAGATGTGAAAAGTTTGTTATCAGAGAGAGTATATTATAGTCTGCAAGAGTTTTATGATGATAGTTTTTAAAAGTCATCATTTTGGATCATGAATCGAGCTTAGTTAGAGTTTTAACATTTTTATAACATTCACACTTCGTTTAATTTTTTTTCTTCTGATTTCATGTACATACTTCTCATCTGATGAAGAAATGGTGATCGGGCTGCAATGGCAGAGGTGGAGAAGTTGAAATAGCAAATGCACCTCTCCTCAGGAATGATGTGCCGATGGTACGGGGTATTACCATTATACTTTTTTTAAGTATTAATTTAATTTCCATAAATTTTTCAACATTATATTTAATAAAATGAAGCTTTGTCAATAAGTTTATCATTAACTTCCGACAATAAAGCATATTTTGACTTTGACTTTATTATATATGCCTGCAGACGGTTTCTTTACCTGTTAGTAAATCTTATAGGCAGCTCTCTATCTATTAGATATATTAGATTTTGAATATGTGACGTCACGAAATTTAGGACCATTCCTGTCACACTTCTTTGACCCTGTCCCCACCTCTTAACGAGTGACGTAATTTTTGAATGTCCTCTTATATACCC
This sequence comes from Chrysolina oricalcia, assembly GCA_944452925.2. NCBI lineage: Eukaryota > Metazoa > Arthropoda > Insecta > Coleoptera > Chrysomelidae > Chrysolina > Chrysolina oricalcia. The sequence continues at coordinate 48,274,943 of OX101825.2, read as the reverse complement.
GGAAGGTACTGAGAATCATTTGATCATTTCCAATCATAACGGCAAATAATTTAAAAAAAAAGTCCTCTATCCGACTTAGAAATTTCGACTTTAATGTAGTTACATTTTTTTGAAATTCAGTCTTCTCGAAATGTTTACATTAAAGTCGAAATGATTAGTCAATAAAACGAATGCAGGAAACCGCATCTGGTAGACTGCCTTACCTTTTAAAGTAGTCATTCATCAAAAATACATGGGATACGTTCAACATATAATAAATTGCCATGAACAGAAGTAAATCTGCCCATACTAATTTGTATATACTACCCTTCCACCTGAAAAAAAAACAGTTCTATATAATTTTCATCAATGCTAGTTCTAGATATATAGATGCACGGTTTTTACAGATTTTTGTGTCTTTAGGATAACAGAAACTGTTTTCCGATTTGTGCATATCCATTCCATTATGAAGCTGTAAAAGATTCTCCATAAAAATAATATCATTCGAGAAACCATCAGACGATAAAACCTGTTCATTATTTGTAATTATAAACAGCGTTCGATTTTTACGTCGGACTGGTCAGATTAGTCTGGATCGTTCGTTTATTGCAAGCGATTGTAGGGGAGGTAAATCTTTATCGTTCGGTTATTCAAATCCGATCAGTCTTAGATTGATCTGTTTGCTCGGAGAATTTTGGCAGACGAGTAAGATTAATTTGAAAGTGTGAGGTTATGTTCATCATCATTAAAATTAATGACTTGATTTTCCCAAACAAAAACCAGCAATATTTTTTGTATATTTGTTACTGCAATATTCAAAACGTTCAAATTTAAAACTTTAAGATTCTTTACGAAAAAACGATGCAAATTTGGATGCGGTTATTGGTGAATAGCATGTCAAACTCAAGCCAACGTCCATTTCGTTCGTTTATTACCGATTGATCCGATTAATTTGTGGCCACGTGCAGTGGCAGATACAGGGAGGGGGGGCGAGGAGGGCGATCGCCCCCCCCCCAATCCATAGGGTTGAAAAAAATTCAATGTGCTTTCGGTGACGCGACCCTTAAGTTTGCTTCTACAAGCCCCATCACTTGATTTGGATCAAGCTGCCAATGCAGTAAAAAATACTTCGAATGTTTTGCAAAATTATTATCGAAGAAATGCCAACACTCATTTTTCTGAACTGTTTACAAAAATTCCAAATATAGCCGAACAATTAGAAGCAATTTTCGTTCCATTATTAGATCACATTCTACTAGATCTGCAAGAAAGATTGCCGTAAGAAACATTAGAACTATTTAATTTGAATTTGTTACTCCCGTCTAAAATTGTAAAAAATGACACTTGTGAAAAAACATAACGCTCTGAAGCTGGTAAAATTGCTCGGAGAATGATACAAATTGTTTTTGGATGGAAATTTTGTAAATTTAAAAGGAGAGTTTGAAGTGTGGACAGAACGTTGGACTAAGTCTGAAAGCAATAAATTGATCCCACAATCCGCAGTAGAAGTTCTTAATAATTGCGACGAACATACTTTTCCAAACATCAGAATGCTCATCAGAATTTTGGCCACACTTCCAGTGAGTAACGCTACTGACGAAAGAAGTTTTTCAACTCTTCGCCGGTTGAAAACATGGTTACGTACTACCATGGGCGAAGAAAGGTTGACTGGTCTCGCTCTACTACATAAGTATGCATTCCGAAATAAAAATCGATGTCGAAAAAATAATAGAAATATTCGCAAAAAAAATCACAAACTTGAATTCGTAAAGTGAATCCGAATCAAATGAATTTATACAAGTTCTCTAATAATATTATCGAGAATCTATTAATTTCAGTCTTTAGAAGTAGTATGTGCATATACTGTAGTGAACATATTGTATACTCGTAAATATATCGTTCTAATAACAATTATGTTTTATATTACCTACTTCGTCAGTAAACATTTCTGTTCCGCCCCCCCCCCCAAAAAAAATTCTGTATCCGCCCCTGGCCACGTGACTAAAATCTGCTACGCTCTGAGATCATTATACCGAACTCGATTATAATAGTATCCATCAATTTCAGAATACTGTCAATAATCTGTACGTAGCAGATGACAGTATGAAGTGAAATCACTTAAACAGTTGGCATTCCTTAGTCGATGAATTAGATGACAATTTTCCTCATTTATATAAACCAACCAAATGCCATCATTTTCTGAATTCAAACCAATGAGAAAAGAACTTTTCGAAAACAATGTCGCCAGCCCGTGGTATTTTCAAATCGGTGTTTCGCTTCTTCCTTATTTATGCGTTTCCATAGTTACAACAATTTCTGTAAATAGAGGAACGTCAGTTTGACAGTTCAACTCTTCAACTAACAGTAATGACACATGATGAACCGTTTCTGCAATACGCATTTAGTCCATAATAATGTAATGTCTTCGTGAAATTGTCTGATCGAATATTCCTTCAAAATGCAGAATTTTCAAAAGTATTTTTTGAAAATTCAGCATTATGTCGGGATATTACTACTGATTATATTTAGGTACTGTAACGGTTCAATTTTCCACCCTGTAAATATTTGTTCAAAGTACGAGCACGTTAAAATAATCACCTATCTATCAGGAACGAAACAGCTCCGGTCAGTTTAAAAAACCAGTAAGTTCGTTATCTGAATACCTCAATCAATGAGAGTATTGTGGGGGACTGTCTGATATTTCAGCGGTTTGGCAGAGAGCACTGAATTGTGTAGCAGGAAGACATATTTGTCGTAAAGAACAATGTGCTATTGCAGAAAAAGAAACCTAATAACAACTAAGGTCAGTAATTTCAAGTCTCTTGAAATTAGTATCGACTAACAAAATTTTCTTTAGGTTTTTTGTATGGCCTAATGAGTTTTGTGTATTTGCTCCGCGAAACGACAAAATCACGGTGAATACCGAAAATTTAACTGTACGAATCGGTATCGGAGTATACGTACTCGAAACCAGCGATCTCTGGAAGTAATCCTGTTTTTTTGGTCGACTATTATATCCAGACACCCACCTGATTGATTTCCCCGGCTTTTCCCCAGACAAGGAATAGAAAAGCGTTAGGCAAGTGTGGCCTGAGCGTCTACAACGTTATGCAAGCAGAGCGTTGTCTGCATCAAGATAAGCATTTTTTTTTTGAAAACTTATTCCCGCAACCCGTTCCAGAATACTGTGACCTGCTGTCACGCACAGGGAGTAAGATAAGTACTTTCGGAGCTCCTGTGAGTAGTTATAAATTATTTTGAATTCTTAATAAAATAAAAACCCCAGATAAGGGTTGATGTCCATTTTAGTTATATGTATTGATTTTTTTTGGTTCTGAAATTGCAATTTTGTTGTAATCTCCAAACAGCTGTTTGTGGAACTACCTAGCTAAGTTCTCACTATATTTTCAAATAAGTAACGTCCCCTTTTTGTCAGAGTCAAGTATTATCCAACCCCCTATATTTTTCTTTTGAAATCATTATAATGATTATCATTGTGTATTCATTGTGTCAAAGTGAAACTTAATAATACTTGTTTACTTATATAATTTTCTATATACAAATTTTGCCTCTGAGGTAAAATATTTCCTGAATATACATTTTTATTATATTTTTTTAAACACGAGTTGTTTTCAATTCCAAGCTGTTCTGATATCTGTTTTTCCCCTCCTCGTCGAAATCTTTATTTTGGCTGGCGCCCAGGTGTAGCTTGCGCCCCCGACACCTGGCAGATTTATATAAGAAGGATTAAACCACGACCCAGCTCTCCCAAAGGTAAGGGTTACCAGGCAGACGTTTTTTTTGCTTTGGAACAATTTAGATCTAAACAGACGTCACAGTACTTCCGAACATTAGGTACAGTAATAATAGTACAGTATAATTTCTCGCAGCAACATTTTCAAATAATTGTATTTATTTATGCATTGTGACCCTTTTATCAAACTTTAATTTCTCAACCGATTGGAATGATTTTTTTCAATAGATAGACATTCAAAAAGTCCATTAGGACACCAAATTTAATGAGTAATGGTGGATTTATGCAGCAGTCATAAGTCATAAAAGTCATGATTGGTTGAACCATTTATTCCAACCAATCATTGACGAATATTCTTCCTTATGACTTAAAACTTATGACTGCTGCATAAATCCACTATTTTTGGAATACACCAGGAAGTCTCGAAATATCACTGGTCAGAATTTCATCAATATCTATTTATAAATAAGAAAATTACAGGATAACAAAATTTGAAAAATATGTTGATGTGGATTGATGGATTTTTTTATTATTATTTATATTTTGAGACTCCCTGAATATTCCGAATTTTGGAGAAGAGTAGAAATTGAAATGGTGGTTTGATTAAACGGCATATTTTTTAAATTTAATTCTCCCATAACTTTTTTATTGATGACGAATTTCAACAAAATTTCAAAATGAACCATTTGAAAATGACAAAAATCCTCGAAAAAAAAAATTGGTGTTCTAGTGGACTTTTTGATTATCTACCTAATGAAAAACCAAGGCATTCCAATCGGTTGAAAAAAGTATGTTTTATAAGGGTCCTTCCATTTTGAATGGGCCACACTGTAAAACACATCGATATCATGTTTCCGACCTATAGCTTTTTTTTCTGGTCTTGAAATACTATTTTCTTCATACATGCTAATTCCCATCAACGAGAAAATGATAAAAAATTCCACAAACTTTCCTACAAATTTACAACTTATTTTATTTTATTATGATGTTTATCCATTATCAAAATCATATGGTTCAAATGCCATAAACGAGAAAGTTTGCCGGAAAACGAAAAAAATTTCACAAAATTTTCCGTCCGGAAATTATACATCAACAGCTGACCTATGGGAAATTTTTTTCGGGTTCCTAACGATATTAAATTTCATTCTGTCGATTGCCATAAGCGAGAAAATGAATCAGCAACCAACTATTTTTTTTACAAGATTGCGCCCTTATTTCAACCCTTTAAGTACGTGCAAACCTTATGGCTTTGGTTTTTCTCTATTAGATTGTTATACCCATTCATGTGTTATGCCATAAACGAGAAAATAAATAAAAAAAAAAACAATTTTTTTCTGCAAAAGGAAAATGAATTTTCTATATGCCTAGCACACGTCCGATCGCTAAATTTTTATTTTTTGAGCTCAACACTGACATAATTTTCAGTGGTTAAAATCCCAGAAAAGAGAAAATGAGTCAGCAAAATCTGTCGTTATCTGACGGTCTATAAACAGGAATTCGAAATCTGAATGTCAAAACGCGAAAATATTTTTAGAAAGAGGGCTCTGAAAAGTAAAAATATAGACAGATCAAATTAGTCATGAAAATTGACTTATTTTTTCAAATTATATCAATAGTTACCTTCTCAGGAGTTTTAGAAAACAGCCCAGACCCGATGAACTGCTACTGACCTCGGCGGTATAAGAAACTGTCATATTAACTACTGAAACCAGTAAACCATTGCACGAAAACTATACTATCAAATATATTGTGAAATGATATCTATAGTTTATCTTCATATACGGAAAAATCGACAGTCAGATTAGAACAATCCTTAATCTTATCTATTTAAAATATAAAATACTTGCAATAGTTTCAAGAGTAGGTATTGATCCTTTGAATGAAATGAAATTTATCTACTTATATCTCTAATTTGTTCAGCTTGAAGCCGATATAATGAGTAAAATCAATATGTATTTTTATAAAGAAAAATGGCTGGCAGCGATTCAGAGATGAAGATGAAAAATAAAATACTGAATTGCCACGAACAGTATTTTTTAGATTGATTTACAGTCACTGAACTCCCCTACTTTTTTATCTTACAGTTCCCAACTGTACTGTTCAGAGAACATGGCGAGAATCAAGCGGAAGTAGATAGGAGCAAGAATTTTGGCCCTTCCCGGAAAGTATATGCTTGGGGCATCTCCTACATGCCAAAAAAAAAACAGTTTTGAAATGTTAAAGTTACCTTAGATTATTTTGCTCAAGACGTGAGTAGTTGATGAATACTGGTTTATATTAAAAAAACAATTTAATACTCAGTAAAAAATATTACAACAAAAGCATCCGATCATTTGGAGATGACCACCTGCAGACATATTTCGAGGTTCTTGCCTCTCATCAGTGCTAGGGTAGGTCGGACAACATTAGGGTAGTCCTGTCTCAGACCAACGAGTAGTCTATCTCGCGAATGCCACAGTTTGAATTATACAGAGGTTTGTCGATTGCTGGAATAATCAATAATTCCTTTGTAACGGAGAATAATATTGTTTCCTAGACAAACTTCGAAACATTTCAATGACAAATTATCTGGAATGAGATATCATGAATATACAAAGGTTGCAACTCGTTAAAAAAAATGTTTTCCAAAATTAAGTATGCGTTTACTATTCATATTATATATATTCAGAAATTCTATTAGGACCAGGACCACCTCGTTTCGATATTTTAGAAAAATACAGGATGAAAACAATAACTTATTTTCGCAAAAGAACGTATGCTGTTAACTAAGTGTCTTCTGGAGAGGACCACGGCATCATTATGCGTATTAGTGTAAAAGATATTTCTGTTTTGCACCATCGAATGTTTCCACATTTCGTTTTAATAATGACAGATGAAGAATTATAGAGGAGAATGATATGCTTTTGTTTATTTTCAGGCCTCCATAACTGCCATTGTCTTCAATAAATTGTGACCGCAACTGACAGATATATGAATTAAATTAAGTAAATAACATAAATTCAGCACGATTCCAAACATATAGTCTGATTCAGAGGAAACAGAAATAATGGTAAGTACCACAACAGCTACTGAACTGAATCAATTCAGCAAGTACATTTTTTCCATGAAGACAGCCTTTCGGGTGATTCAAATTTTGTTTTCTGAAACGAGTTATACCGGTTTCGGGGTTTTGCCCCTCATCAGTGCAGGGTAGGTCTTATATAGATAGACTGTATGAAACATGAATCGTATTCGTATGCTCATGCATATGCCCAAAAATATATTTTCAGATACAGAATGAGACTGAGTTGCAACCTCTGTATATTCATGAATTCTCATTTCAGATATTTTGTACTTGAAATGTTTCGAAGTTTGTCTAGGAAACAATATTATTTTCCGTTACGAAGGAATTATTGATTATTCGAGAAATCGATGAACTACTATACTTCAAACCCCTGTATAATTCAAACCGTGGCATTCGCGAGGTGGGCACTGTGGGACTTTTTGATCAAGAATGATTCATCTACATTATGTCAGAGAATAAAAAAATTTCACGGATGATTTTAGAAATCATTTCAAAATTATTCCCTTCTCCATATTTTTTGGATCATCGCCGCAACTTTATGTAGATTCAGTTTAATGAGCACAGACGTTGACACATTTGTAGATATATTAGCTACATAGTTTAAAAAAATTAGCTGAATATGTTCGTGGAAGCTGACTATACAAAGGGATACATTTTTCCGAAATTGAAAATATATTTTTGATCGCCCCGTATCTTCCAAATACTTAAAGTTGGATGGTTGGTTCAATTGCAAAATATGATCGCCCTCTCATGTACTGTAAGTAACATCAATTGCATATGGATCTGAAGGACAAAGAATATTTTCTCGAAAAAAGTTCAATAAAAATTACCAAATACAAAGTTTAACCCTCTGTATACCCGCCAGTTTTGATTCTAGAAACTTTTGTCAGTTGAACTTTTTGATGCACATATTGTGGACTATTCCATTATAAAAATTCAGATCGATACGATGAAAATTAAATTCCGGATTTTTTGAAAAGTCGTTAAAATATCAAACTTTTACCCCCTGTAGAATCCAAACGCCGGCATTCAGAGAGTTGGTGCAATGGTAACTTTTGTTTAGGATGGCAAGGGCTACATCATATTGAATTTTCAGCGATTTTCACCGAAACCGGTTTTCCATAAGATTAGTGCGGGATCCTTTATGTTGAAAGTGTATAATTGAAATACGCATTCAAAGTGTAATAAACCTTAGTAGCTCTTCTTCTGATGTTTTTTCTGAATTTAAATTATTGATATCCTGAGGCAAATGATTAAACATTTTTTGGAGTTGTCAAAAAGTAATTTCTTATTTCGTGTAGAGTTAGGCTTAGGGAGCGATCGATATTACAAGTCTGTCTGGTAGGAAAGCAAGAAATTCTTAGTAGCCCGTCAGCCCGTTGCCAAAATGTGTAATGATTTGATAACGTATGCCCTTTAGGGTTTTGGTAGTTATAAATATAATGATCAATGTACAAACAAACTCAGCGCTTGCACGTGGAACATAACAATAATAATAATTATTATACTTTATTTCCTCAAAGACATGCATAAACACGTATAGATTCAACAATGCCACATTTCTTTGGTATGCTTGGCATACGCTATCATTAAAATACGTGATTTATTATACAATGACAACATTCCAGATCGATTATTCATATTGATATATGTGATATTTCATGTTTACAGAATTTTATTCAAATGGGAACATCGAAAACTCCTGATGAACGGATTACCTACGCGATAATCCCTGTGTATGAACAAAACATTTCATTATCCATTAGATGAGTTGTTTTATGTAAATTATTGTGCCCTGTATAAGACGGTCCTATATTCGTGTTAGAATATCTTATTAAATTTCTAAGTTTGTTCAAGATATTATTTCTTCAGGTTCAAGATTATCGTAAAAATTCATAAAGGGGTGTGATACGGCGCGTTAGACTAAACAATGGCAGGCAATCTGGAAAGCTTGAAGTAGGTGGCGCTAGTTAGTAATTATCATTTGTCAATGTGAGCTTATTTAAATATTCAAATATTGATGTTTCTCATTGTCACAGTGTCACATACATGTGTGTTGATGCAGGCCAAGGAGACTAAACGTTATTTAACAAGGAGAGTTTAATCCCCATAAGACAATGGGGACACTAGTAGAAAGAGATGAAAGAACATTGTGACGTAGTTGGACGTGTCATGGCTGCCGTTCTCTATAGACAGTGACGGACTAGCTCTTGGTATATGAGAGTTACTGCTGACAGTTTTGTTGCTTGGTTCGAGTTCGACTCTGTACTCATATCCAAATACGTCACTATGATTCTGATTGTCTAGAGCTTATTAAACCCTCCTTGTTAGTTTAGTCTCTTTTGGATGTAGGCACAGTCCATGGTCCATGTCAGACATCTTAACTAATACTGAATGAATCATTAGGTGGCCATAATATCTGCGAGACAGCAGTCTCATCACATTTTTCAACTATTATAAGCTGGTTTCAAAATTACCGTTTTTGTCATACACATAAGATGCCAATCTGGAATCAAACAAGTCAAATTGTTAATTTTTCCAATCTGAAAATGACAATCTATCATTGTTTCAGTGGGAACAAGAATAAGTTGAGGTTATGACTGATTACCTTCCTGTTCTCGTTCACACCCTTGTAAATTTTCGTAATTTTTTGCGGTGAATGATGAATCAGTAATGCAGTACCTAATAACTAACCCCAATTACTGAAAAATTACATGTATACTACTACTTCAGCGACGCTATGCGGGAGCAATTTTGTACATCCCTACCATTTGAAGTGGGTCTTTGTCTGAAAATAAGCCACGATCTACAAATAGCACAGAGGGTGGGTTACGAAGAACGCTCTCAGTTTTCGGAAGAACGGGTGTTTGGAGCTAGACAGTCGGGGTCGAAAAGTGCTAGTGACAAGAGTTCGATTTCGAACGCCCAGTGAGGGTGGCTAATTGCCACGGGGCCGATGTGGGTGTCAATTTTCAGGGATAGGTACTCAGTTATTCAGATCGGAGAGATTATCACCATTATAGTCTATATAGAACTATTTTCCCAAAAACATATTTTTATGCACTAGCGGGCGGTAAAGTACACTTTACCGCCCGGTTCGCCGGGCGTAAAGTGGCACTTTACCGCCCGTGGGCGCATTATGGCCCGGCGGGCCGTAAAGTAGACAAAATTCTCAAATTGTCTATACTCACACATGATTTCATGCAATTCCTAACACGAATTAGAATCATTTCAGTTCAATAGAGCAATACTCTTTCTAACATTTGTTCATAATCGTTGGCAATTTTTTCGGTGATGATCTATTTATTTGAAATAGATTCTCCAATATAGCACTCAGCTACTATAGTTTCACATTCCTCATATTATGTTACCCTTAATTATTGTATGCATAACGTATGAAACGTGTAGACCATTGCAATTCAAGTCAGTATTTGTGATTCGCGCTATAAAACCGCTAGTGCATAAAATTTTGTATTTATCACGTGCGTAAAATGCGTTTAAGGCCTTCGGCGTGTGATGGCCCTCGGCTAACGCCATCGGGCCATCATCCACGCCGCAGGCCATAAACGCCTACTTTACGCCCTTGATACATAGATAACTATTACCACCTAAATATTCCTAATGAAAAACTCAAAGATTAGATCTAAAAGAAAAATATTTTTAAAAAACTAAAAAAGGGGTAATTTTAACCCTATTTTTAGTAGTAGTAGTAGTACTTTATTGTTATCCCAAGAAACAATTTTGTTTATAATAGGGATATTAAAAATTAATTACAAAATAAATATCCAAACTTATTTGACACATACATAAAATTAATACAAGTATAATTCATAGCAAATAAAAATATAATGAATGCTACCCAACCCTTAGATCTCTATTCAGAATAGTTAGATTGAGAGTCAAGAGACATTAATGAATAAAAAAAAGGTAATGTTGAAATTGATATAATGAAATTCTTTTATTATGAGGATCAATGAATCCAATTAAGATTCAAGAAAGAAAATATTTTTTGATTTTACTCTTGAAAATCGTCACTTTTTTATATTTTTTATTTCAGATGGAAGTGAATTATAAATTACTATACCATCATGGTATATTGATTTTTTTCCAAAGTTAGTTCTGTAATTTCCCAGGCTTAGGCAGTTTGCTCGTCTTGTTTCATGATGGTGTATACTATTTACTTCCGTAAAATTTAAATTAGATACTTTCTGTTTGATTCGAATGAAGTGAATGAATGAACAAATTTTCACTTTATATAGAGATTTCAAATCCAGTAAACTCTTTGGCTTATACAAGTTGGCGGTTGGTTCTAAAAATGGTAGGTTATAGATACATTTTAATGATTTATTTTGGAGTTTTGCAAGAGGTCTCAATACTGAAGTATTAGCAGTTCCCCAAATGGAAATCAAATACTTTAGGTTTGAGTAAATAAGACAGTAGTAAATATTCTTCAGGTATTTGAAAGGAACGAATTTCCTAATTTTGAACAGAACACCAATAACTGGATTAATTTTCTTCCTCAATTTTTCAATATGTTTATTCCAAAAATTCAAATTTTAGCCCCATTTTCACCCCAAATATCTTGATTTTTAATATCTATAAAATAGACATGATTTAATTATATATCATTGAATTTTTCAATTAAAACCATATTTTAAATTAAAATAAAAAAAATTATTTTAATAAAAATTAAAATGTCCAAAATTTATATTCACTTTTCTTATAACAGTAAATTTGATAAATAAATTAAATTATTTAGTCTAAAAATTAAAATAATTTATCCATTAAAATAGATAAACTAATTAAAAAAAAGGAATTTTTTTTTTGTTAATTTCAATTCACATTTTTTTATACTTGAAAGCTTTGTCAATAAGTTGAAAAACTTCTGACATTAAAGTATATTTTGACTGACTCAAATTCAACGTAAATAAGTAGTTGAATGTATGTTTGGGGCATTCTATTTGTTTAATAATAATAAAAACAATAATAAAGAAAATTGCGTTCTAATTTTGGGGCGTGAAAGGGATGATACTTAAATAGGGATAAGTGGGTGTTCAGTTATTCAACATAAATGTTTGAGGCATTGTTCTATCTTCAATAATAATAATAATTATAATAGTGTCGTTGTATCCGATGGACAAAAACAACTAAAGTTTCATGTTGGTGAGTGTTGCCGGCTTATAGAACAATAGGGCAAACTTTTATATTTATATAGTTTTTTGTTTATTCTTTAGGATTGGTTTATTTGAAGCGTTTGATTATTTTACACTTTCTATCTGTATTTGAGACAATTTTTATTATTTATCGTTCATTATTTCCTACCATTTTGCTTAGTAAATGTTTCGTGGAACTTTGCTGACTATTATTTACCTTTTCAACCCCTTATGTAAAGTCCACGCATTTGTGAAGCCGTGGCCGTACCTGCAAATTAACAACTGTCCTCTAAGTTGATGGTGAAACACGAAAACCAGTAGCGCTGAAAAAGTTTAGCATCATGCAGTATTATCATAATTTTTTTTAAAGCTATCCGCAGTCTAAAATCCGTATGGTCTTAGCGGATTGAAAACTCAATTCGGACCTGGTGGCAGCATGCTACCATTTTATAAAAACATTTCCTAGTGTGGGCGACTTACGAATGGTTGGTTGCTTTGGTGAAGTTTGAAACCGAACCAAAGAAATCGTCGCCTACCATACTAGCGATTTATTACAGAGTCTAGAACAGCAAGTGGCTTATAATTTGAATTTGGTTATGAAGAGTTGAGTTTGAATTACTTACCTGCACTGCAACAAGTTTTTTCCTAATTATTGATAGGTAATTGTTGTTAAGGTGGGAGTCGCAATGAACAATTTTCACCGTAATCAGCGACTCGCCTTGTCATAGACAGTGAGCGAATGATTAGAGTAAATGAATTGAAATTTGCTACAGAGGTGGATGAATGATCAATATACAGAATTTGACCCATGGCAACTCCCAAAAGTGGATGAGTATTCTGAAAAAAAATCTCAAAAGTGATTAAGTTTGAGATTATCACAAATCATATTCTTGATTTTATTTCAGGATTATGAATCAGTTAATGCCATCATTCAGATTATAAAGAATACATCAAACCAAAAAAGTTGGGAAAAAACGACCTTATTTTCAAGATGTTCATTACAAATTGAAACTGTGTGTAGGTACGCCATTTACTGCGTTTTCGCCCATTTTTATGATCTCATAGTTCAGCTATTGACTAACAGAGGGAGATTTTACTACAATCGAAATGATAATGAAAATTGAATGCATAGTAGTAAGAAAACTTCGTTGCGGAAAAGGAATTCGTGACGTTGCCAAATCTTTCAACTCGTTATTGGATTCAATGAAATTTCTCCAAAATAGTTTTTTGATTTGGTAATTTTGTTCAAATTCTTCTAGTTCTCTGATTACATTGAAATTTAGTAGGTGAAAATGTATTATAGAATTTTTGTTAAAAATAAAAAATAAAGAAGTCGAACGAGATTTCGGATTTTGGTCCGTTTCTATTCAAAATTGGTATGTGGCCATGTGGGGGTTTTTGAGGTTGAATATTACGATTTTTAAAAGCTTTCATTCAACTTGCTGTGTGTGTGTGTGTGTGTTCGTTAGATGGGTACAAATCCTGCAAGCTGAATTAGAACCACTTCCTCTTGTCCTATGGAATTGAAATTTCACACGTTGGTTCAGTTCCGATGACAATACATCAATATCGAAGACATTGTCCCCCCTGCCCCCGAAAGAAGGGGCAAGTTTTCTTGGTGGATTTGGACGTCAAGAATTACAGCGAGAAAAAAAATTAGGTAATTTTTGACGTCCAAATCCATCAAGAAAACTTCCGAAACCCTACGCGTTCTCTATCTAGCTTTCGGGGGGCACTGAGGGACAATTTCTTTTTTCAACCATAATATTCGACGGTCAGATATTTTTCACTATTTTTACGGATTTTTCAGATTTCACATTCGCGAGTTTTACAACTTTTTTCGAGAAAAGAGGGAGGTGGCCGAGCCCCCTTTTACCTTTTTTTAGTGTAATTTTTGACGTCCAAATCCATCAAGAAAACTTCCGAAACCCTACGAGTTCTCTATCTAGCTTTCGGGAGGCACTGAATTCAACCATAATATTCGACGGTCAGATATTTTTCACTATTTTTACGGATTTTTCAGATTTCAAATTCGCGAGTTTTACAACTTTTTTCGAGAAAAGAGGGGGGTGGCCGAGCCCCCTTTTACCTTTTTTAGTGTCATTTTGACGTCCAAATCCGCTAAGAAAACTTCCGAAACCCTACGAGTTCTCTATCTAGCTTTCGGGAGGCACTGAATTCAACCATAATATTCGACGGTCAGATATTTTTCACTATTTTTACGGATTTTTCAGATTTCAAATTCGCGAGTTTTACAACTTTTTTCGAGAAAAGAGGGGGGTGGCCGAGCCCCCTTTTACCTTTTTTAGTGTAATTTTGACGTCTAAATCCGCTAAGAAAACTTCCGAAACCCTACGCGTTCTCTATCTAGCTTTCGGGTAGCACCGAGGGACAATTTCGTTCTTCAACCATAATATTCGACGGTCAGATATTTTTCACTATTTTTACGGATTTTTCAGATTTCAAATTCGCGAGTTTTACAACTTTTTTCGAGAAAAGAGGGGGGTGGCCGAGCCGCCTTCTACCTTTTTTTGTGTAATTTTTGACGTCCAATCCGTCAAGAAAACTTCCGAAACCCTACGCGTTCTCTATCTAACTTTCGGGGGACAGGGAAGGAAAATTTCTTTTTTCAACCATAATATTCGACGGTCAGATATTTTTCACTATTTTAATAAATTTTTCCGATTACAAATTCGCGAGTTTTCCAACTTTTTTCGAGATACGAGGGGGGTGGCCGAGCCCCCTTCTACCTTTTTTTATTGTAATTTTTGAAGTCCAAATCCATCAAGAAAACTTCCGAAACCCTACGCGTTCTCTATCTAGCTTTCGGGGGGCACTGAGGGACAATTTCTTTTTTCAACCATAATATTCGACGGTCAGTTATTTTTCACTATTTTTACGAATTTTTCACATTTCAAATTCGCGAGTTTTCCTACTTTTTTCGAGAAAAGAGGGGGGTGGCCGAGCCGCCTTCTACCTTTTTTTGTGTAATTTTTGACGTCCAAATCCGTCAAGAAAACTACCTAAACCCTACGCGTTCTCTATCTAGCTTTCGGGGGCAGGGGGGGCAATACATTCGACATTAATGTATTGTCATCGGAACTGAACCAACGTGTAAAATTTCAATTCCATAGGATGAGAGGAAGTGGTTGTAATTCAGTTTGCAAGATTTGCACTCATCTGACACACACAAACACAGAGCAAGTTAAATTAAAGCTTTTAATAATAAAATGACACTCCTGTGAGTTTCGAGAACGAAAAGAGAACGTCGCATGTTGTTATACCTACCAAGTACAGACAAATCTAAAATATTTCAACTCACCGAAACTGAATGAATAGAGACGCGACAAAGAGTAATGTTTGTTGCATACAATTTTGTTTCCGTGGGGAAGTGAATTGCAGCTATAGCATTGCCATCTAGCGTTTTTAGGTTCTTAAGGATGTGGAAACTCTCATCTTAAAGTCAACTTACATAGTAAAAATGTTTTTTACAGCTATTTCACCAAATAGTATATTTTTGTCTCAAAATCGGAATAAAAATTAGCAAATTCAATAAAAATCAACTTATTTAATACCACTTAAAAAGGTCGGTAGGGAATGCCAAGATTACCATACTGCTACGCCCACGGTTTGATCTGACAAAACGATAAATAACTCTTAAACGGACGTAAACAAACATGCCCTGAGTCAAGTCTCCGGTCTGACCAATATGATTAGACCAGCGCGGTCATTTGGTTGACTTGACGACCTAATTAGAACTGCTTGTATGTGACCAATATTTTCAATCATCTGATCGGTCCGACTCATCGTCATACTTCATACTGAACGCGCGTGCCTTGTCCGACCGGTGACATGACACAGCCATGATCGCCAAGTTGAGAGTGAATATAATTGGCGAAAGAAAATAAGACCGCAGTGCCACCTATAGCAAGACTTTGAACTACGAATCACGGACAAAGGTTTTTGACTTTACACGTGTTTATCTGTTTATCACAGACCACCCACCCCATCTGTTTATATGGCGTTTTGACGATCTGTACTCCTATTTTCAAACAATTTGTGAAAATTTGTGATTTCTATAACTAAAAAGTGATTGTGTTTCTATTGAAAGACTCTAAAGAACGTTTCAGTAAGGTGATTCAAAGGTATTTCATCTCCGATTAGTTTTGAATGCTTCTGCAATTCAAGGTTGTATGGCGTTTTGATGATCTGTTCTACTAATTTCAAACAATTTGTGAAAATTTGTGATTTCTTTAACTGAAAAGTTATTGTGTTTCTATTAAAAGACTTGAACGATAGTTTCAGTGTAGTTTACAAATATTTTACTTGCTTTTGGAGGTCATGATTTGCGATCAATTATTGATCTGATTCATTCATCAGTCTGTTTGTCAAACAAGCATATACTTCGATATTATTTAGCTTGCCAATTTTCAGTTTCAAAATCCATGCTTTCCTTTGGTCAATTTCTTCAATCTGGTCGAACCAATTGGTGATTTTTTAACCTTGCTTTTATTTTTGGGGGAAATTTGTGATATCCCACATTTTCCTTCTTGCCATATGTCCTGCACCCTGGGACTGAACAACTAGGATTGTATTTTCCCATATTTGGCAGTCTATCAACAGTATAAACCAAAAAAATACGAACAGAAACAGAAAACGAGTATGGAAATATTTTTAATCCACAGAATGAATCAGATCAATAACTCACAAATCATGACTTCAAAAAACACGGAAAATATTTGTAAACTACACTGAAACTATCGTTCAAGTCTTTTAATAGAAACACAATAACTTTTCAGTTATAGAAATCACAAATTTTCACAAATTGTTTGAAAATAGAAGAACAGATCATCAAAACGCCATACAACCTTGAATTGCAGAAGCATTCAAAACTAATCGGAGATGAAATTCCATTAAATCACCTGACTGAAACGTTCTTTAGAGTCTTTCAATAGAAACACAATCACTTTTTAGTTAGAGAAATCACAAATTTTCTCAAATTGTTTGAAAATAGGAGAACAGATCATCAAAACGCCATGCAAACCTTGAATTGCAGAAGCATTCAAAACTAATCGGAGATGAAATTCCTTTAAATCACCTGACTGAAACGTTCTTTAGAGTATTTCAATAGAAACACAATCACTTTTTAGTTATAGAAATCACAAATTTTCACAAATTGTTTGAAAATAGGAGTACAGATCGTCAAAACGCCATATAAACACGTGTAAAGTCAAAAACCTTTGTCCGTGATTCGTAGTTCAAAGTCTTGCTATAGGTGGCGCTGCGATCTTATTTTCTTTCGCCAATTCCAACCTGATTACCGAGTGCAAACGGATATATCCAACAATGCCCTTTTTTATCGTGATTCGGACTGTGATGTTTGTAAACAACGTCGGGTATGTTGCTTTCAAGAAAGAGACAGAAAAGCCCTCTCTATATCTTTTATTGCTCGGAGCTCAGAACATCCCAGGAGGGAAGAACGTTGGGACACTGAACGCTATTTGTAGCCCGTTCCCTATGTTGTAATGTAGTCTCTCATTTGACGTCACCTCGATGCCTTCCGTATGGTTTTTTATATCTATATATAAATTAAAACAGAATATTTTTCGGTCGATTCCGAGAGTTCCAACCATTGACAGATGTTTCGTGGTCACCCACTCATCAGAAAGGATTTATGGATCTCTCGAAATCAAAACGAATCCACTCAAAGTTAGTACCGTGAAGGCAAGACAAAATATTACAGACTGTAGTGCCTGTAGATGTCATAAGTAACTTTCTATATGCAGCGCGGCTTTTTTTAGTCCCTCCCCTGTTAACTTTTGAACGGTTCGACGTACAAACATGAAAAAAAAACCGTTTGGAGGGTTTCACTAATACTACTTTTTGAAACAAAAAATATGGTTATTGCTCCACAGGGGGCGCGGGGGGACACATCAACTCAAAAATTTTAAATGGCATGGGGGGTCGAGTGTCACATCGTTGAAAAGAGAATTCAATTCTCTTTACAACCATCTAAATATTTTTGAATTTAGTTGAGGAATTTTTTCCCAATTTCGATTTTTATGGCTATCGAAATTTTCTAGTTGATGTGCCCCCAGCGCCATCTGTAGTGTAGTTGCAATATTTCTTCTCTCAAAAAGAAGTATCGATAATACCCTTCGCAATGTTTTTGGTTTCATTATTCCACAACAAACCGTTCAAATTTATCAAGCTATGACTAGTTTTCAGATCCGCATTTATATTTGATATTTCGAATTTGAATTGCAAAAAAAAAATATTAACGAAATTCAAAAATAATTAGATGGTTGTAAAGAGAATTGAATTCTCTTTTCAACGATGTGACACTCGACCAACCATGCCATTTAAAAAATTTGAATTGATGTGCCCCCCCGCGCCCCCTGTCGAGCAATCACCATATTTTTTGTTTCAAAAAGTAGTATCGGTGAAACCCTCCAAACGGTTTTTTATTCATGTTTGTAGGTCAAACCGTTCAAAAGTTAATAGGGACTAAAAAAAGCCGCACTGTATAAATATATAAGGCTTGTTCATTGAACACTGCTCTAGTTGATCGAGATCACTTTCACATTGTTCATCTCTCGCTGACACGTGTACTTCATTTGTCTTTCTCTTTTGAAAGATCAACAAAATCAAACAAAGTAAAAAAATTATCGTCACTTGTAGAAACTCATTTAATCACATAATTTTATCTGTTTAACATTAAAATGAGTTGGCAACGTAGGAATCATTGAAATAATCTCTAACACACTGACAATCTCGTAACTTCAGCAATTCCAAGTAAAATAAATAATCATATTCTTATATAAACATCCCTATTTGTACAGCTCTGGTACTCATTCACTTTGGCATGAAAAATCCTATACTTTCAATGTGTTAGAGAGATCCTTCAAAGTTGTTTCCTTTCTAAAATTTGTTATGGAGAATTTCTCATTCCAAAGCCTACAAGGACCATACCTGAAAAAGAAATCACCCAAAACTGGTTTTATTAACCCCTGAGCGAGTACTGGGAGCCGCGGAGGCTGCAATCACAGTCAGTTTGTAGAGGAGATACTCCCTTCTCTAGGAGGACACCTTTTTCCATTTCGTTCATTTCTAAATTATTCGAAGACGTACTGGCAGCAGAATTTCTTTGTCGGCAAATGTAGGGCGTGTTGCTAGGGGATGGTGTGTCTCGACCCTGTTGGCAAAAAAATCAAATCACAGATTCGCAAGTTAACATTTTACAATCACAAATAAATTTTAAGTTGTCACCTTTGACATTATTTACTTTTCCAGTCACCGACTGACTGGCCCATATTTTTGAAGAATGAGAAAACAGAAGATCGGCTAAATTGCATATATCTATTAACTACAAATATTGATAACACTCCATAAGACGCAATGCAATCAAATTGAAGCCAAAAATATACATCTTACATTTTCTCAAACTGACGCTGAGAAACTATTGCGCATTCCGAATTCTGAATCACGAGAAATGTCATATATTTTTAAGGTTATGCTTCTGTTGACATTTTCAACCGTCCCATATTGAAAATGGGCTAACATTTTTCTATAATGTGGATAAATGAAGAATGAGAATTATACGATTCATTGATCCATTTGTAACTCTACTAATAAAATATCTGTTTGTTACCTGCACCAGAGTTTCATCAATCAATTTTCTGCCAAAAACGGATGAAAACTTATTAAACTTGAAGAAATATGGATTGGGTATGTGACGGACAATTGTTTGAAAAGGTAAATCTCGTTCCACATCGGCCTCATAACCGCCGAGAAAAATAGTTTGCTAATAAACAATGCTAGTAGTGATGTATTTTTTGCCTCCTGAACACGAACTCGAAGTAAGACGCGGCGATCTTAAATTCTGTCAGGTAATATTCTCAGTAATAAAACCCATATAGTGCCGCCCTCTTATAATTAGCACAATCTACACTTGCTCTCTGTAAACTTATCCGTATTATGAGGTTATGTTGGAATTTGCCGAATCAGCACCACAAGATATGCTTCTCATATTTTCGATAATTTTTGCTGCCGAACCATGCACGCTAGAAAGAGATGAAAAAGCAAAATAGTGTCTTTGAATAGGAATGTCTGGCGCAAGCGCATTAATTCAGCAGCGTCCAATTCGAAGTCGATGCTAATTTTTTTTGGCATCACATAGGCTTTCTTTATTATCCATATTCGTAGTTAATAGATATATGCTAAATTGATGTCACAAATAGACTTCTACGTCATTATTATCCATGCTATTGACAATTGCTTGAACCAACATTTATTCTTCTGAATAGTCAATTGTGTTTTCCTCCTATTGGAATAATGTATACAAGAATGAAATAAAAATAAATTGTCTGTGAATCAGTTATCTACATGGATGTGGAAATGACACCAGTGTTTCTACACAGTGACCTTAATCATTGATGATAATGGTGCCAAATGCCCCCTTCTATAACTAGGTCTGGCAGAAGATAATAAAGAGCTAGTCAGAATTTATATTGGAAAAAGAAAACTGTTCAATGTTCGTCGTGGCATTAGCCAGGAAAGTAGTTGTTTTCTGATGGATTTTCGACCCAACTTTTCCTATTGTATAGGATATTAGCAATGAGCAGTCCTCCGGACATCTTATGCCTAAAGAATTTATATTATAAAAAAAATACTGAAATGAGTAGGGGTTGGGATCAGTGCTAACAAAATATTTTATTTTTGTCAGAATTATGTAACAATTCCTTCCCAGTGATATTTTTCATTTCTTATTGATAAAGAACACAAAAGAACATGAATGTAGTAACTGCTATAGGTTTTTCCATTTATATAAATGTGTGTAATGACTGCAGATTTACCACAATTCCATTGAAATGCTTGCAATTCCATATCAACGTTTTTAATGATTTCAAAATTTTTGTTATTCGTTTGAATTTCTGTATTTGAAAGAATAATAAAAATTCAAATTGAAAACTATTGGAAAAACATGACATATCAAATTCACAGTTTGGTTTTACAGTAAACAATCGACACAATATGCTATCTTGCAAAAACATTTGATACAGTCAGTCATGAAATACTATTTCATAAATAGGAGAAAATGGGGTTTTGCGGAGTAACTTACAAAGTATTAGAAAGCTATCTCTCTAACAGAATTCAATATGTACAAATTTATGAAACATTTAGCAATGCAGGAATATTTGAATATGGTGTACCTCAGGGTAAAGTCTTAGATCCACTTTCATTCAATATTTATCTAAATGACCTAAATCTATTAAGAATAAATTTTGAAAAAGTAAATACTTTCCATTAACTTCATACAGAAATACATTACCAAAGGCCCAGGCAGCCGGCTTATGGAGAAATGGGCTTCGGTGAAATTTCTTGAATTGTTAGTATATTGTAATTGACGACTTTCTGAACAATAGTGTCCATGGGCCCAACTCAATCCTATGACTAGTTTCAGAGATACAGAGTGTTGAAGTTGGAAAATAGCCATTTTTTAAAAGCATGTATTTCTCATTTTCTTCAATATCAGTTGAGAGAAAGTTTCATTTGCTACAGGGATACTCATAAATTAAAAAAACGGAACGTTGACTTGAAATATAATTCAATTTTTAGGAATTTCAATATCTGGCTGGATTTACTTCTGGTTGGTTTATAATAATAAGATATGCAAACATTTTTCACAGGGCGAGTCAGAAAGTTGATCGCCCCTGTATTTTATATTTAATAAAATTTCATTAACTTTGTTCTGCATGTTAGTAGGTGACATTAAGTTATTTTAAAATATCTATAATTTATATATGATATACAGGGCTATTCAAAAGATATGTAATTGAATATTTCCTCTGTCAATTTCTGTGATACTCTCATATTACCTTTACTTTGAGTTTGTTAGTCGGATGTAGAAGTTTTGTCAACTTGCTATGATCAGTTTTTTATCCCCGACAATATGATGACAAGCCTATCATTATTTTCTCCATATACGGGTGTCCCTTAAAGACCACGTCAAACTGAGGGAGAATGTAGATCGGAGTGTGCCCTACCTGCTATCTAAAAATACCCCGTATGAAAGTCTCACCGTTTTCGGGAAATTTAATTTTTATAAAAATTATAAATTTTTGTCCATCTTAGCAGTTTTTTGTGCTGTTGGTACTATTTTACACTTTTCTAATTCATTTTCACAGAAAATTGTAACTGTATTACTAAAGTACATTATTAGAATTGAAGTTATTATTACTTGCCACGCTTCTCTATAAACTTACGAGAAACAAGATTTGTAATTACTTAAAAGACTTACCCAAATTATTTGTTTTTCTGAGTTAAAATCCTTAAAATATGTTTAAAATGAACAGACATAGTAGATAACAACATAATTCAATTGAGACTGTATTAATGAGAAATAAAGAATGTCAAGAGTTTTTATGTCTATGAATGTTTCGCAATTTCCTCAATAAGAATTCTATTTGTTTGTCCCAATTAAGATGTCTGTCAAGCATAATCCCTAAGTATTTTATCCTATCTGTTTCTTCTATTATAGTAATCTAGTATTATTATCAATTATTAGTGGCCCTACGTCTGGGAGAGAATTATTATAAAATGTGAATGGCATATATTTCGTTTTTTCAAAGTTTATTGTGAGTAGGTTATAATCAAACCAATTTTCAATCTTTTCAAAATCTAATGTGGTCTTAGTCTGTAATTCAATCCAGTTTTTTCCTCCATATAATATAACTGTATCATCTGCAAAACTATGAATTTCGCCTATAGTATTAATATAAAAAAGGTCATTGAGATAGATAGAAAAAATAGCAGTGGTCCCAAAACTGTCCACTGTGGCACACCAAATTGAAAGATTTTTTGTTCACTCCTATTACAGACACGATTTACCATCTTCAAAAAATATATGTTGCTGTCATCTGCGGAGGTGGTGAAGTTTCGGCGAGATTTAAGGCAGAGAGAAACGTTTTTTGCATTTAATGATAATAATAGTAAGTATACTTTATTGTCATTAAAAATAAATCTTGTGGACAAAACTTGTGAAAATAAATATAAATGTAAATATAGAAATGTAAATGTAAATGTGAACGTAAATGTAAATATAAATATAAAATGTAAAAATAAAATACCTACAAACAAGAAAAATTAGAACAACCATCCTTTTAGATTTTCTTCAGCCGAGTTATCAACAAAAGTATAAATAAACAATGTATTTACTCTGATGCCAAACTTGGAAATGGTCGCCAAAGGACCCGCACTTTTTATACGTAAAATGGTTCTCGGTGAAATTGTCTGAATTTTTAGTATATTGTAGTATTCGATGTACTGATTGATCGTGCAGAAACGCAAAGTTCGTTGATGGATAGATTTTGAAATACAGGGCGTTTAATTTAAAAATCAGTCGTTTTTATTTAATTATTTTCTCGGGATTTGAAAGTGCGAACTGCATTTTTTTTCGCTCTTATCATCAACGTACCTTCATATTACTAAATATTATTCAGATTGTGCAGATTATATCATTATGTACAGAGTAAAAATAAAAACATTTTAGTAATGTCTGAAAATTCGATGTAATAATGAAATATTGTTAAAATTATTTTGGCATGCAATATACTATTCTTATTCCATCATTAATCACAATTCATATATTTTGTACAGGGCGATTTGAAAAATTGGTGAAATATATGGCCGGTTCTTTCGTATATAAAAGTGAATCATCATTCTTTGAAGATAGCTGATACCGTATAAACATGATTTCGTTGGGATATATAGGGTTATTATGAAAATTTTCGATGATAAAAATGACAAAATATCAACGTTTCAGAAATCACCCTGTAATTCACGATTAACTTGGTGAAATTTCTTCATTATTATTTAATATATTCATCATTCTCTCCTCAACACTGTCCCAAAAATTCAGTTTCCTACTATGACAAGTTTCATAGTTATTAATTGAGAAACTTATTACCATTTGCATGACGAGTTCACGCGTACATTCTACTAGTGGCCAAGATTTTTCACAAATAATGAAACGTGAGAATGTGGAGATCAAAATAAATGTAAAAGAGGGTGAAGATTAGAGATATATGAATTTAATAATGGAAGCTACAGATAGTTAAGTGAATTTTGTTGGTTTAATCTTTGTCGGAATAAAAAACAAGCCATCTGGTAAAAGTGAAAATGATTGATATAACGCTTTTATTTCTAATAGGTAGGAGAATTTGAATCTGGGTAGTCACGGTTTTTTGCCCGAGTTGTAAGTTGTAACTGATGGACCGCCGTTATTGGTCATCACCCTGCATATAATGTTATATTTTATTTTGATCTCCAGATTCTCTCGTTTCACTATTTCTGAAAAATCTTGGCCACTAGTAGAAGGTACGCGTGAACAAATTCCCTCAACGCGTCATGCAAATGGTAATAAGTTTCTCAATAACTATGAAACTAGTAATAGTAGGAAACTGAATTTGTGGGACAGTGTTGAGAGGAATAAGGGAATTTCACCGAGTTAATCGTGAATTACAGGGTGATTTCTGAAACGTTGATATTTTGTCATTTTTATCATCAAAAATTTTCATGATCAGCCTATATAACCCAACGAAATTATGTTTATACGGTATCAACTACCTTCGGATGATGATAATTCACTTGAATATACAAGATGTGTACGAAAGAACCGGCCATATATTTCACCAATTTTTCAAATCACCCTGTACGAAATGTATGAATTGTGATTAATGATGGAATAAGAATAGTACATTGCATGCCAAAATAATTTTATCAATATTTCATTATTACATCGAATGTTCAGACATTACTAAAATGTTTTTATTTTTCACTCTGTACCTAATGATATAATCTGCACCAACTGAATGATATTTAGTAATATGAAGGTACATTGATGATAAGAGCGAAAAAAAAATGCAGTTGGCACTTTCAAATCCCGAGAAAATAATTAAATAAAAATTACTGATTTTTTACTTGAACTTTTTTCAAAATAAGGTAATAAGGCCCACTTAACTTTTGCAAATTTCTGTATCCTTTATATTTCATTCAAAAAATCCGAAACTTGAGATGATTGTTTGTGATGTTTGCCACTATGTTAACATCAATATTCGTCTCCTTCAATACCTTAGTAACCAAAATGAGACAAGTTTCAAAAACTTGCTGTTGGGCCTTATTACCCGCCTATTAGGGTAATAAAGCCCATAGTAAATTATGCAGAATATATTTATTTATTGTAAATATAAATATATACAGATCATTTATATCAATCAGAAATGGTAGAAACTCTAATAGAAAAAACAAAAATAAACATTATTTTCTACAAAAAGTGATAAACTTAACGAAACTCAAACAAGGAAATTAAATTATTTAAAAAAAAAAACTGACTAAATTTTAAGAACATTCCCTACATTAAAAATCCTCAACATCTTCAGTCGTCAGTCCTATGCAAGTTTCGTGTAACCAAGTTCCACATTCTAGACACTTTCGCATATTACCCGCGGGCCTTATTACATGACCGTTGGTAGGGCCTTATTACCGGGCGAGCACTTTTTCTCAAACATGCAATTTCCAAAAAAATGAACAATTCTTTTAATTTTTCTCTCAGTGCGAAAGATAGTACCAATGTTATAGTAACTGATGGAGAACTATTGTTTCTTCAGGTAAAATAGGTTTAATTAAAAAAGACGTCTCACCTATTTGCGAACTTATAATCTGTGCAGCCTAAAACTGCACAATCACCTAGTGTTGTTAATGGCGAATTGAAGTCAACGATCTTTTAATAAAGCTTTACCACTCGGATGATGAAACTAACCATGTTGACAGATTTGAAAAAATTTGCCAGTCTTCAAGGAAAAAGACAGTGGGCCTTATTTACGGCCGGGCCTTATTCCCCAACACTACCTTATATCCAACAGCGAAATTTGCGATTCTGCAGGTTCAGTCAGTACATCGAATACTACAATATACTAAAGATTCAGACAATTTCACCGAGAACCATTTCACATATAAAAAGTGCGGGGTCCTTTGGGAACGATAAGGATGACATTTTCTTCATTTTCCTCATTATGTGACTCTTTTGCATGTTTTCTTTACAAAAAAACCAGAATAGTTTATAATAATTTTTTTTTAACAATGTTGCCGACCATTTACAAGGGCGCAAATTTTTAATGTTTCATTTGGCACTAAAATACAACTTTTGTGAAAGTTTGCACTGTTTTGCTATTTTTCCCCATTGTTACTAAAGCGATTGGCCTATACTTAAAAAAAAATCAAGTTCATAAAACATTAGGTCAACAAAATTTTACTTACATCATTTCTTATTTGTATGACTCATAGCTAAATGAAACAAAGAGCATCAAATCACTTCTTTCGTTGAAAAATAAAACGAAAGAATGGATAATAAATAAAAAAGACAATTTTTCCACAATTTTTGTTAACAAAATAGGAATCACAAAAGTTTATTTAGACTTTGACTTTCCGATTTGTTATTTCAATTTATCATGAATCTGAACTTTAAATATTATTGCAAATGAACTTATTATTACTATTATTATTCATGATTATTATTCTATATCCATAGGATTTTTCATCGACAATCGTCAATGGTTCTCAACAAATGGTGGAGCTACAGCCGACGGAGATCATATTATTGGATTTCACTTGTTCTTATTCATTACACGGGGGTTAGACAATAGTTAATTATCCTTACTTTTCTCTCCTATGTTCCGTTCATCGTGAGAATATCATGAGTACATACACTAAATCCAAAATATTTACTATTTCAATTACCTGCTTAGAAGGCCCACAGCAAGTGTTTCTCACGCAGTTGTCATTAGTGTTGTTTGTTTTAGGACAGTCTAAAACACAATCCTCTGTCGTTTCCTCTGGTGCTCTAGAGGTAGTCGGGATATCCGTATAGTCTATGAATTCCGGTTGGATTGTGGTCGAATGGATACCTTCATTGTGGAAGAATTCTTTCACTTTTTCTGCTATTTTCATGTATTCGGATAAGTTACGACACCTAGAAATATTAAATCTAGTTCACCAACAAAAAAAATCACTGCAGCTTGTATTTTTTTATTTTTTTACAATCTCAGACCTCAATGGAGTAAAGTAAGATGCCTAAAAACCTTGGTGTGTCGAGTGATTCAATTTTGTTTAGATTTTTCAGAAGACAAATAAACAAATGAAATAGTGGTATGCTTCTTTAGTCGGTTCCAGAGATGGCGCCCTTATAGAATTTTAGTCCTGTCAATATTCCGGGGATATGGTGATTGATGACTGTGGTGGAATTTCAACAAACTTTAAATACTATTAAAATGAATAGTTATGACGGTATCTAAATTTCATAGTGCAATTTCCTTGTTCCTATTATTAATGTGTCTCTACATTTTGCTGTATATTTTCTCAGAAATTCATCATTCATTCAATAATAATTTAATTTGTCTGATTGACTCGACCGTTACTTGATGAATATCCATGGTAATAGTATAAAATACACAGAAAACGATTCGATCTCCACAAACTTTATTCAATCAGACAGTGAAGAAGCTACTGTGCTGGCGAAACATGTCTGATTGAATAAAATTTGTGAATATCTAATCGTTTTCTGTGTAGTTTGTACAATAATAATTTGATCATGTGCCGTTTTTGTATTATTTGTGGGCAATCCAGAAAGACGAACAAAATAATTCATCTATATCCAGTACCGAAAGTGTGTACCAAGATTACGAAGATTATCATCATCTTTCATTTTAATTAAAATAATGGCACGAATATATCACACACGGAATCTCGCCATTCCTGCTTATATTAGCACAAGATTGACAGGTTCTAATGGTGAATTTTCATGAAGCTTAATTTCAATACTTCCAAATGAAATGCGTGGTTATTATTGTAGTTAATTGCATTTCAGTAAAAAATTATATAAATAAGTCGAAAATGTAACAAAGAAAATTGATTGGTGATAGTGATTCAGTAAATTCCAATAATTAGGTTTCTTTATTCAGTTCAGTCGTCGGCAATACTTGAAAACTTCTGTCCTTGTAAATTTACCCTAACAGGAAAACCGACTGTGGCGGTACACACAAATGCGGAATATTTGAGAAACAGGTCACGATTTCATTTGTTTTCTCTTAATCAAGCTGGGGAATTGTCTCCCGTTTTATCCCACAGTTTTCCAGGTATGAGTCGACATACCAGGGTTTTTAGACATCTTAGAGTAAATTTACGGGACAATGCCTAAGTGTCCACACACATAGATATGAAAAAGTCCTGACTGGTGATCAGTGCCATTGAACAACAACAACAACAAAATAGTCAAAAATATCTTCTTTGATACATCTTTAACACAGTGACCAAATTGATGATTGCTGATGTTGAAGTTATTCCTCAAGGAAGCTGAATGCGTCATCAATTAACTCCGTAAAAGTTTGAGTGTTGCACCATGAATCCTATTACTATATAGTTTGTCAAGAAGTATGGTATGAGTAACCATGTCGAAAGCTTAAGCAAGATCTAGAAAAACAGCCATACATTTTTTTTATTCATCCAATGAAGTTAGAATGCGTTTTCAGTAAAAGAGTGTCTTTTAAATCCATACTGTCTATCAGTTATTACCTTATGTTTATCAAAAAATTTCAGCATTCTGCTTTTGATGCATTTTTCGATAATCTTTGCAAAGTTACTAATCACAGATATTGGTCTATGATTGTTGGTATTTTTACTATTTCTTCCTGTGTGTACAGGTGTAAATAATGCTTTTTTTCATTGTACAGACACTATTCCGCATGTGAACGTTAAGTTGAGAATATGTAATAATGGTGTTGTTATATATAAATGCGAATATTTGATTAATTTTGTTAAAATGCCCTCTGGACCTGGAGAACATGCATTTTTGAGGTCTGCTATCGTGGTTATCAATAATAAAAAATTCCATGGAATATAAAAATAAGATGACTTACCTAATGTGAGCAGAGGCAATTATTCGATCCCCTGCCAACTGCCAAACATGAAACTCGTGAACGGCAAGAACTCCATCGACTTTGGCCAGCAGTCTGTTTTGGATGGCGTCCACTTTTATATGAGTCGGCACAGTTTGCAATAAAATTAAAGCAGAATCTCTGAGTAGAGGCCACACAGAGTTTAAAATTAGTAAAACCAATAGGATACTAAGAGCTGGATCAATGTAGTATTTATACTCCCAATCGGTCAACCAAAACACCTAGAAAAACTGAGGTTAGAAACAATTTTTTGTGATATTGGTCTTCATAATTTTTGAATATATTGCAACAAAATCGCTTTCTTCATACAATACATCCAATAAATACTATCATTTGTTATTGTCAAATAAATCGCAACCACCAATTGAGTGGTCTGGGTTAGAAGTACGGAATTCAGAGTTTGAAATTTTGCCCGCTTTTCTTCTTTTTTCGGACGATATTCGTTTCCGCAGCAGTAAACTCATCGCATTGTTCAGTGTCGATCACGAGACCTACTTCATCAGCCGCACGGGCTGTTGCCTTCAAAAGAAATGCTCTTATCCCTCTTTTTAATGCAGAGAAAGGGATCTAAATTCATAATGACTTTACAGGTTTCAGCCAGTACCATTCTTATACTCCAAACTCAAAAGTCCACGGAATTTCTGGTTGTCTGGGAAAGTATTAGCGTGGAATGGAAGATTCAGGGTGCAAGCTCCTATAGAACGGGAGATGACAACGTATTTTTTGTGCTTCATTTGTTCACACTCAGCAGAATAAGAACCCCCCAAATTCCACCTTCCACTACACGGATATGAAGCGACCATTACTCTACCGCAGGCATGTGCCAAGAGAAGCAGCAGCATGCTGGAGGGCATAATAGCTCACAACAGTCTGGGAATGTCATCAGACATCATGCCTAAAACTATCAAACTTCACATGTCCTACACTGTGGTCTTTCCTGAAAGAGAAGATTGGGTCCAGATTGAAACCAACCTATGTACCGATGGTTCCAAAACTTTGGAAAGCGTCGGAGTCGGAATATATGGGATGAACCCAGTAGTGAAACGCTCATTCAGTATGGGTAAACTAGCCACAATATTTCAGGCAGAGGTATATGCCATTGAAATGTGTGCAAGGGTGCTGGAAAATCGACACCACACATGAAAAAACAAAAAAATATTTTCAGATAGTCAAGCAGCACTGAAAGCGCTTGAATCCAACTGCTTCAAATCTAGAGCAGTATGGAACTGCAGATACACCTTAAACCGACTAGCGCAACGCAACAACGTTACCCTAGTCTGGATACCAGGTCACACAGGCGTAGAAGGAAACGAACTAGCGGACGCCCTAGCAAATGGTGGGGCCGAAACAACGTTCATTGGACCAGAACCGGTAATCGGTTTAGCATATAGCACTGCCAAGAATGTCATAACAGCTGTGGAAGACAATAAAAGTCTCGAGTACTGGCGTAGTCTACCGTGCCTAGCCCATTCCAAAGCATTAGAGCTTGTAAAAGGAAAAAACAGGACTCTGACAAACTGCTAGAACTCAGTACAGCGCATCTCAGAGTTATAGTACGTTTGCTTACTGGCCACATACAAAAAATCGGACTTGCACAAGATGCAGGAGGATGATGAAACGGCTAAACACATCCTGCAGCGGCCAGAACCAGATTTTCAATATTTGGAAAAACAACAGTAAGGCCAGAAAACCTGGTAAATTGTTCTCC
The DNA here is from genome assembly GCA_944452925.2 of Chrysolina oricalcia. NCBI lineage: Eukaryota > Metazoa > Arthropoda > Insecta > Coleoptera > Chrysomelidae > Chrysolina > Chrysolina oricalcia. The sequence goes on along the minus strand of OX101825.2, from coordinate 48,244,276 downwards.
CAATACCATAGGGTGAGCCACAATAGGCCATTGGCCGCAGTGGAGGGCCTGATGCGGGCCCACTCACGTTCAAACCTAACCTAACCGAATAAAAGTCGTGGACCAAAGGGTAGGAACCGCATGGGTGAAGTATTAAAAAACCCGGGGTATTGAATCATTACTTACCGTTCGGCGTATGTCGCAAGTTACTGTAATTGAAAAAAGAGTTTGGGGGACGGCATTGCCGAACGTGTAGGGTAGATACGACGCGCAGTGGCGATGTTTATTGTTGTAAAAAATGTTGATAAAAAATTATCATTTGTTAATGTTCAGCATTTTGATAATTAAACCAATTATTCACTAAAACTCAAGGTAATATGATTGCCGAACATTTTGGTTGGATCAGGGGCCATACACCACCGTCTCAAGAGTGCAGAGTATGCGTGTAGCATAAATTAACCTTTGAAATTTTTATAGCAACTCAATGCAATACAAAATATCAAGAAATAACAATTGCCGAACAATTTTAATTCAACTGCAGGATGTAAAAAAAAGTTGTCGGCCAAATGCTCATATATTATAATTACTACGTATCGTTCGGCTTGTAGTGCATTTTGAAGATATTCATTATAGTAAGCAATTTGTCAATTTTTACGACAAAATAATAGATACAAAGGAAGTTATGCCAAAATAAATTACATACAGTACCCGCCATAAGGTATGTAACATATGGAAAAAACCCAAACTTCTAACCTCTCAATTTTTGAAAAAGTACTGTGACAAACCTATCAATCCGAAGTTGTTTAAAAAATAACTGAACATACTTTAAACATTGTAGATATGCAAAAAAAATTACGAAATAAAATGGCTACTTGTAAAAAAAATCATAAACAGATGACGCAAAAAAAATCACTTTCATAACTCTGGGTAACGAATCATTTCGTTCGGCAATAACATGTCTAACAAAATAGTTCAGACGAATGGCGATTCTTCAAAATATTTTGGGAAGGATGCAACTTTTTTTTTTCATTTTGTAAGATGTAAAAAAAAGTGTGAAATTTAGTTTCTGGGGCGTTAAGGGTTGTGGAACGGTCGCCATCTTGAAATTAAGAGTGTAATTAGCTTTTCTGATTTATCTCCGTAATCGTGAGCATTGAAAAATCTACTACAATCGAACAACAGCGGAGGGATTTTTTTGTTCGGTACACCATAATTAAGGATAGTGGATGGTAAAGAAAAAGAGACAACTAAACTAAAACTATTTGCGCTTTGTTTTATTCCTACCGTATCTGCCTCACAAATTACTATCAGTCGTGATAATGTTAAATATCAAAATACGTTTTACATTCACTCCAAGCGAATACGTCGATATGCTTTTAGATTTTGATGAATACAAAAAAAAACGTGCCGCAGAGAGAATGTATCAGCACGCTTTTCTGATCGTCGACAACCAGGTCGCAATACTTTTTCTAATGTAGAAAATACAAAACGACCGGAATCACTTCCAGCAAGCACATCCTACTTCTGTGAGAACTGAGGAAAATTGTATGAATGTTTTGACCTATGCCGAAGCACATTCTCATATTTCGGTTCGTGCAGTAGCGGTGGAGATTGGGATCAAAGAATTTTCAAACAGTACAGGTATCATCCTTTCAGAATACATTTACACCAAGGACTCAGACCTACAGATTTCGAAAGACGAATGGCATTCATTGGTCACATTCAAATTTTAAACCATGAGAATCCTAACTTCTTCAATCAAATCATGTGGAATGACGAATCCCGCGTCAATAATAATGGCACTGTTAGCCGATATAACATGCACTGTAGGTCACAGGACAACCCTAACTGGATAAGAGAAGCCAATAGACGAGGAAAGTGTGTCGTCACAAATGTCATACTTGTCAAAAACTGAATCCAAACAAAGAATTTTAGGTGACATTCTCTGTTGATGATTTGCTGCTTTGCTTATACGTTCTTGTTTGGTTGTTTGGATTTTGTTTTTTCGGGCAAAAGAAGTTGAAAAACCTTAACGGAAACAACGGACAAGCTGATTTAAATTCGACGGAGGTTTGTTTGGAATCAGTTTTTGACAAGAAAGACATTTGTGACGTCATCACTTACCTCGCCTATTTCCAAACAATGTAGGGTGTGAAGTTGTGGTGTGGTTTACATAATGGACGTCTCATCTGCCCTCATTTTTTCCAAGACACTTTCACGGGCCATCGATATCTGCAGTTTTATGAAAAATTGTATTCCTGCATAATTGATTGTCTGTCTGTCTATCTGTCCTGCCGTTTTTTCTAACTCATAACATAACCAAATCGGTCGTTACTTTCGTTGTATTGAAAGTTTTTTAAGGATTTTTTCTTCGCTTATTACATAAAACAGTTCCACTCGTTTTGTTCGCGGGTTAAATAATGACGGTAATAATGACGAAAACAAATGATACTGTTAACGAAAATTGGATTTTAGGACTACGATGGTCAATATCCAATTAATTTGTTTAGCATGTATTTTTATACTCCCAGTTTATTTAATGAATGATGTAAAATCAGTGCCAAAAATTAATGTATGATACACGCATACTCTACACCCTTAAGTCAAAAGTACGCGGGTGTGGTTGGCCCCCGATCCAACCAAAATGTTCGACGATCATATTATCTCGAGTTTTAGTGAATAATAATTAGTTGAGTTAACATTACTGTTGAGTCAATAAACAGCGCCACTACGCGTCGTATCCACCCTACACGTTCGGCAATGCTGTCCCCAAACTTCTTTTTCAATTACAGTAACTTGCGACATACGCCGAACGGTAAGTAACGATTCGAGACCCCGTGTTTTATAATACAACTTCACCCACGTGGCCCCCACTATTTGGTCCACGATTTATAGTCGGCGAGCTCATATCCGTGTAGTGGAAGGTGCAATTTGGGGGGTTGTGATCTCACGGTCTACTCTGAAAATGCATCAAATTGCTCATTAATCGTCTGGATATGGCAGTTTTCGAGTTGGTTTCAATACTCTGAAGAAATAAAAATCGCAAAAGCAATCATATTTGTTGTAGCAACTCTGTTCTTCCCTGGAAGTTCTGATAATCAGATCTGTCAGACTTGTAAATAGTTTTTCACGGAAACATTCCTAGATTAAGTACTTACCAGTGCCGATATTATAACTATAACAGATCCTAGAGCATCCGACATCACATGGAGAAACACCCCGCGCATATTCATCTGACCCGCAGAATGGGAATGTCCAAGCTCTTTCTCTTTCATGGGTTGGAGCGCAGGAATAGGATAGGTTTCATCGTTTTCGTTATCGTCGGTAATGGCGAGTTGAGTTAACCTATTGCGACTGTGAGAAAGGCGCCCATGGGAGTGGCCATGGGAACTACCATGTTCTGAAAAATTTTAATAAATTTGATAATCTTATAAAATTAAAGACGCAAATGGCCTATACTAATTTTTATAGATAGTTCGTTACCCCAGTTTTCACCCCAGCAAAGTCGCTTTGTAGAATTTTTTAAACAAGCAATAGTGAAAAAAATTACAACTTTTTTGGTTTTACAGTTTTACATTCAATGAAACTTTTGTAAAGATTTATAAAACCTACAAAATAGATTTTTATACGAGCGGATCGGTGCATTTTCCACTGAGAAAATCCAGGAAAACCTCGAAGAAGAAACCCTTTTTCAAAAATTTATAATTTTTATAAATCTGAAGTTGGACAAACTATATTGCGGAAAATGATATGTGGTTCAACTGAGCGCAAGATGTTTTCTGTCCGATGTGTAGTTTTTGCACAATCGTGTTTTAAACAATTTAAGGGCACTTCTTTCTAAATGCACCGATTTAAGGGAAATCATCTTATTCAAATTCTGTAAACGGCATTTGGAAGAAGAAATCAATATCTACAATTTGTATATTTTGGATTTTCACCTGAGAGGTGGAAATGTGTTGAAAATGTCACTGGAAGTTGCTCTAATAGCAAATAGCTGTATGCTTCAAAATGCAGCTGAAGTCCAAATGAAGAATACGAGGATTTACTCAAAATTACTCAAAAAGAAGGGAAATCGTCGTATTCAAATTCTGTAAATGGCATCTGGAAGTAGAGATCAAGATCTACAATTTGTATATTTTGAATTTTCACTTGAGGTGGGAAATGTGTTGAAAATAGTAGTAGTAGTAGTTGTGTAGTAGTAGTAGTAGTAGTAGTAGTAGTAGTACTTTATTGTTATCCCAAGAAACAATTTTGTTTATAATAGGGATATTAAAAATTAATTACAAAATAAATATCCAAACTTATTTGACAGTAATACATAAAATTAATACAAGTATAATTCATAGCAATTGAAAATATAATTAATGCTACCTAACCTTTAGATTTTTTATCCAGAATAGTTAGATTGAGAGTTAAGAGACATTAATTAATAAAAAAAAGGTAATGTTGAAATTGATATAATGAAATTATTTGATTATGAGGATCAATGAATCCAATTAGGATTCAAGAAAGAAAATATTTTTTCATTTTAATCTAGAAAATCGTCACTTTTTTTATTACTATACCATCATGGTATATTGATTTTTTTCCGAAGTTGGTCCTGAAATTTCCCAGGCTTAAACAGTTTGCTTGTCTTGTTTCATGATCGTGTACACTATTGACATCCGTAAAATTGAAATTAGATACTTTCTGTTTGATTCGAATGAAGTGAATGATTGAACAAATTTTCACTTAATGCATAAGATGTCCGGAGGACTGCTCATTGCTAATATCCTATACAATAGGAAAAGTTGGATCGAAAATCCATCAGAAAACAACTACTTTCCTGGCTAATGCCACGACGAACATTGAATTACATCTGATGAAATTTCCGTGCAGAGTTCCTACAAGGTTATCTCTGCAATTGCTTGGTTGCATGGGAATGATCATAGAAACATTCGGACCACCTATATATCGATTTCGGAGTGTTGCTCCTCATCAGTATAGGGTAGGTCTAGCAGTCAATAACTAATGACTGCAACGAATGAATCGACGACCATTCCCATTTAAAGACCGAAACTGAGATCGCGCCCGCACAGTGGATTAACTCCAAACTGCGAGCGCCATCCCAGCGCCGGAAGTCCAACCAAACAGTATCCGTGCTCCACGATCGTCAAGACCGTATATGAAACGGAAAAGAAATCTGTAGTTCACAATGAGCTTATGACAAAATGCATAAGATGTCTGGAGGACTGCTCATTGCTAATATCCTATACAATAGGAAAAGTTGGATCGAAAATCCATCAGAAAACAACTACTTTCCTGGCTAATGCCACGACGAACATTGAATTACATCTGATGAAATTTCCGTGCAGAGTTCCTACAAGGTTATCTCTGCAATTGCTTGGTTGCATGGGAATGATCATAGAAACATTCGGACCACCTATATATCGATTTCGGAGTGTTGCTCCTCATCAGTATAGGGTAGGTCTAGCAGTCAATAACTAATGACTGCAACGAATGAATCGACGACCATTCCCACTTTTCACTTTATATAGAGATTTCAAATCCAGTAATCTCTTTGGCTTATACAAGTTGGCGGTTGATTCTAAAAATGGTAAGTTATAAATACATTTTAATGATTTATTTTGGAGTTTTTCAAGAGGTCTCAAGACTGAAATATTAGCAGTTCTCCAAATGGAAATCAAATACTGTAGGTTGGAGTAAATAAAACAGTAGTAAATACTCTTCAGGTATTTGAAAGGAACGAATTTCCTAATTTTGAGAACACCAATGACTGGATTAATTTTCTTCCTTAACTTTTCAGTATGTTTATTCCATATTAGTTTTTCGTCTATATAAATACCTAGGAATTTAGTAACTTTTGTATACTTAATAGATTCAGTTTCAAATAATATTGGATCAATGGTACTGTTCATGTTTTTTTTTTCGAAATATATATAAAAGTGGTTTTACTAAAATTTAAAGTGAGTTTCACAACTTGCAACCAAATTTAAATCTTTATATTCATATTTTCACATATCTCGTTGAGATCGTTTGCAAAATATATTAACGTAGTGTCATCCGTAAAAAAATTAATTTATCCTTTCAGTTCCAAATTTGTGATAGAGTTGATATAAATCAAAAATAAAACGGGTCCCAAAATCGATCCTTGTGGTACTCCACACTTTATGTCCATTAGTGAACTGCTAATACCATCAACTAATACATATTGCCTTCTATTCATAAGGTAATTTTGAAACCATTCATGTTTTCTCTAATTCCAATGGAGTAAAATTTTGCCATCAAAATTTCGTTGTTGACGGTATCAAATGCTTTGCACAAATCAAGAGACAAAAGACCGCATTTCTGGTTGTTGTCAATTTGAATCTGAATATCTGAAACAACATCCAAGATTGCTGTCTCTGTGTCTCGTGACCTGCGAAAACCATATTGATTCTGAATCAGTAAACTATTTTTCTCAAGAAAATTAAAAAGCCTGACGTTCATTATTTTTTCTAAAATTTTGGAAAACACTGGTAAAACTGAAATCGGGCGGTAATTATTAACGTAATCAGTTTTCAATGACTTCAATATTAAATCAAGTAAAATAGGAGAGAGTTCATTCTTAACAATTTTCACAATTTGAGCACTAATTTCGTCAAATCCAGAAGATTTATGAATATCCAAATTATCAATAATTTTTTTAATTTCATCAATATCTACTGTTGTCAAAAACATAGAACACTCGATTTATCCCTAATTAAATTATTTTGTTTATTAATCGCTGAAGATAGTTTTGGTCCAATAGTTACAAAATGATTATTGAATTCCTCACATATACGAAGAGGATCACTGAGTTTTATTTTATTCATAGTTATTATTTAATAATGAATTTATGCCTTTCCAAATCTTTTTTGGGTTGGCATTGGAAAATATATTTTCATAGAATTTGTGTTTTGTTTCTCTATTTGTTTTTTTTTTCAATAATCTATTATAATGATCATACTCTTTTCGGTATAAATCAGAATGAGGGTTCTGTTTTCTTTTATAAAAGAATTTATCGCAAACTTTAATGAGGTGTGCAATAAGCTCATTGAACCAAGGTTAAGAGTCATGTTTCTTTTTTATATTTCTGGTGAAGGAATGGTTTTCAAAAATTTTGAGTAATCCACGTATTCTTCATTTGGACTTCGGCTGCATTTTGAAGCATACAGCTATTTGCTATTAGAGTAACTTCCAGTGACATTTTCAACACATTTCCACCTCTCAGGTGAAAATCCAAAATATACAAATTGTAGATATTGATTTCTACTTCCAAATGCCGTTTACAGAATTTCAATAAGATGATTTTCCTTAAATCGGTGCATTTAGAAAGATTTGCCCTTAAATTGTTTATAACGCGATGACGCAAAAACTACACATCGGACAGAAACCATCTTGTGCACAGTTGAACAGCATATTATTATCTATTGTTTCCGCAATACTGTATGTCCAGCTTCAGATTTATTAAAATTATGAATTTTTGAAAAATGGTCTGTTTTTCGAAGTTTTTCCGGATTTTCTCAGTGAAAAATGTACCGATCTGTTCGTATAAAAACTCATTTTGTAGGTTTTATAATTCTCAACAAAAGTTCCGTTGACTGTGAAACGATTCCTTCAATACTTTTTCATATATTCGCAAAAAAACGAAAAAGTAAATTTTTTTCACTATTTCTTGTTTAAAAAATTCCACAAAGCGATTTTGCTGGGGCGAAAACCGGGGTTATTATTCACGAACTATCTTGTAAAAAGTAGTATGTATACGCCGTCTGCGTCTTTTATTTTGTGTGAAAAGTAAAATTTTGATTTGATTGATGAGCCGACCGGAGAGCATTATTTTTGTTCTTATATAATTTTAGTTCCATTTTGAAACGAAGTTTACTCACCGTGAAATAGGAACAATCCTATTACGTTGACTAGAAGTCCAATTACTCCTACAATAACGAGCAATTGGGGATCATGTATGGTTTCCATCTCGATGAACCTCTTACATGCTTCAACGGTTATCGAAAAGCATAAAGCTACGAGGAATACCGCATTCACTAGAGCACCTAATACTTCGGCCCTGGCCCAGCCGAATGTATTTTTCGCCCATTTCTTTGGTGACATCTATAAACAAATAATTTCATTGATTAATGGTGGTACGTACATGTATGGTATCTTGAAAACAGCGGTAGATTAAGAATCATAATGTGAGTGAATGGGTGGAAAAAAATTGGTTGTCTCAATAATGAAAAGTCAGTATTAATTACTTTTACCATAGAATGAAGGCTTTCACGGCCGGAAGTATAATCAAGAGGTATGGTTTTCAGGCTTTGAGGCCATGGTCGGTTCACCTCCGTGGAAGCGGTTACTTTGGACGTTTCGCTCACAACTGTGGTGAGCATCTTCAGCGTTCTTCTCGAAGAGCGAAGTAACACTGATACCTTGATTGAAAGATCCTCGCAATTAACAGATGGACAACTGCCTTTCCTGGATGTATTGGTCATCAGAAAACCAGATGAGACTTTGAGACACAAAGTCTACTGAAAACCAACACATACGGACAAATATGAACACAAAGACTGAAACCACCACACAGGGCAAAAAGTGGAGTTCTAAAAGCTCTAAACACCAGAGCGCATTTGAAGTCGGAGCTACGGTATCCTAATCACACATTGCAAGCCAATGGATACACCCGGCAAGAAATTGCTACGGCTAACAAACCAAGGTTGCAACGAAATGCCGGCAACAGCCCGGAAATACCACAAAACAGGGCTTTTCTACCTTATATCAAGAAAGCCACCGACAGGACTGGAAGAAAGAGTACTGGCAAAACACGACGTCAAAGCCATTTATAAACCGACCGGGCAGGTAGGTATTTTGTTCCGTTCTTCTATCCGTTCTGTATACATCGGCACCACCCTCCGCAGCATAAAAACCTAACCATGATATCCACTTTCATAATACGGAAGTTCTCTCGACCACGACACACTATCATTCTTGCCTTTATAGAGGAGCAATATACAAACACAGAGATAATTTTAATAGCCCGCCATACACACAGAGGTTTGTCTTACACACAGAGGTTTGTCTGAGGACTTTATCCCGCACGGTTGAAGTTTGCGGTCTTTCGTAGATTCGGCATGTGACAGACAAATCTTTGTCACTCCACTAACTTAAAGAGAGGTCCGTCGACAACTCTGTTGCAGACAAAACTGTTTGTTAGTGGCAAAATCTTTCAACTTATCTGCCGACTTTACCAAAACTTTGGAATTCAGTCTTGGCAAAAGTTTTGAGTGATGTCTTTACCGTTTCTGGTGACAATTGCACAGTTATTGGTACCATAGTTTAGGTTCATATATGTCGTCTCTCCCTGACTCTATAGATTTTGATCTCACACATTTTTCTAGTTCTTTCCTAAAGCACCACCGTAAATTTGAATTTTTTTATAGACAAAATTCCTGTCCGCTTACTAGCATACACCTTTTTGCAATATTGAACCGAAGCTTCATGATAATATAATATATTTCTTCAATTTAAAAGTAAATATACATATAATACAAACAGTACACATAGCACAATAATATAAAAAAAGTCATAGACAAGTGTGGAAAATTACATAACAGATTAAACGTACTTTGAAATTCATAAAATTGAGATTAACTATTCAGAACTATTAAAATATTCCTCCAAAGTGTAACAGTTTCTCGTTTGTAGAAGCGCTTTCACTCGTTGTTTAAAAATAAAGAGATTCGGATATGTCTGTACATCTTCACTCAGTGAGTTGAACACTTTACAGCCCATGAATTGTAGATTTCTTTGATAAAAAGAAGACCTGTGTACGTCTGGTAGCAATAGATGCTTGGATCTAGTTTCTTGTTCGTGAGTATTTTGATTGGAAACAAATAATGATCTATGTTTGAACACATACGTATACATATTTCATATATATATATATATATATATATATATATATATATATATATTTCCGTTAAGATAAGTATTTTCAGATTTGTGAATGTTAATCTACATGAACTGCATACTTTCGTAGTATAAAAACTCTCCCTATGTTGCTTGAACATCCCCAGTTAAGAATACCATAGCGAAGGTGACAATGAAAAGTGGCATAATAAATAGTAAGAAGTATTTGCTTACTGCACTGTTTTGCCATAAAATTAAGTGAATAGCAGCCACTACGAAGCTTACTATATAAAGTTTCTATGTGTTGTATCCATTATTCCCATATAACCCTTATTCTTTAAATTTTTGTTGACATTTTCATTTGATTTTATTTTCCATAAAGCTGGATGACTTTGATACATTTCTAAAAACTCACTTAAAAACGCATTGCCGTAAAACGAGTATCGACGCTTTCAGCCATTTGTTATTATTATAAAATAGAAATGATTTAAACCCGCTGATTTGACCCGGCACAGATAAAACTGTTAATTTGTAGTACCAAGAAACATCCTTGTGGATTTTAATTTTCAGAAAAGACCCTACGTGTTAGGACCACGCTTTGCCTGGCCGGGGTCACCCACTAACATTGAATAACACCACCGCCATACAACCACATTCACATACCACAATGGAGCAGATAAGACGGGGCAGTCACGACACAGTAATCAGGCAGGGCAGGTAGAAAATAGTAACATCTCATCTGGTCAGGCAACCCAATCAAAACGAACTAATCAAAACGAAGTAATTAGCCAGGCTGCGTCTATTATTTGCGAGGATCTTTCAATCAAGGTATCAGTGTTACGTCGCTCTTCGAGAAGACAACATCCACGCAGAAGATTCTCACCGTAGTTGTGAGCGAAACGTCCAAGGAAACTGCCTCCACGGAGGTGAACCGACCACAGCCTCAAGGCCCGGAAACCATACCTCTTGATAATTACTCTTAAAACTGGTCATTCTCAGGTTGAAACTCCCAATGCTTTTGCTCTGAACAATACTGAGGTTATATGTTCTGATACCACAAAGCTTTTAGGCCTTACTCCCCACTGGAATTTGAAATGGGACACATATCAATAACTTGTCCTCGAAACTTACTAAAACCTGCTATCATCTGAGTGTATCATCTGAGCAATGTGGCAAGATATTGTTGAACATTTATATTTTGGCTGTTTTCAATCAAACTTGAATTAAAGTTTAATTCACTGAGGAAACTAAACAGATGCACATAGAATATATTCTAATTTTTTTATTATGTCAGTCTTATTGCAATACATTTCTCGTAAAAAAAACAACGTTTCTTATTTACATATTCCAAAACCAACCTTAAAAAACAGAAGACAAACAGAAAATGTATTCACTATGGCTCAAATTATAAATTTAAAATTATGCCTTAATTTTGGTGCGCAGTGTATAATGGAATTTTTTATAAGCCACTAAGGTATATTCACGTGCTATATCTTTTTGTTCGCTACAATGTTAAAAACTAACATCATGTACCTATGCATATACGATTATTGTCGATAAGACAAAATCTGTAGTCACTTATGATTATCAAGATTACTTCTGTTATTCAGCTTAATTACATTTACTACATGTCACAGAATATGTGGCAGAAAATGGGGCATGTCTCAAGTAAATTAGCTATACGTGAGTGTCATAATATCTCCAATGTACAGATCAGTAGTCTGGTGGAGCAGTCCTACAAAAAATGGCCCAGGCTAAAGGATTACAGAGCCGAGCTCCTGGCGATAACATGAGCCATTCGCACCACGACAACAGCGGAAGCCCTTCTGGGATTACTTCCTATACATTTAGTATTAGAGAAAGAGACAAAGTCAACAACACACAGACTTCATCAAGTGACCATTGGTCTACCGCAGGCATGTGTCATGAGAAGCACTAGCTTTTCGAGGGGTTAAGCTTAAAACATTCTGGGATTGTCCTCGAGAATCATGCCAAAAACGACCATCATACATTCTACTCTATGTTCTTCTCTGAAAGAGAAGACTATTGGTTTACCGATGGTTCCAAAAACTTGAAAGGCGTCGGGACCGAAGTCTATGGGGTGAATCCACTGGAAGCGCACATTCAGCTTAGACAATTTAGTTACAATATTCCAAGCAGAGGTATTTGCTATTGAAATGTGTGCAAGGATGCTGGAATACATAAAAATGTTGTCAAGACGAGCTGCGACAACTCCACATTAAAACTCGCAAAATGATGCATCTTAATAGAAGCTTGCATCCTGAATCGTCCGTTCAACAGTTATATTTCCCCAAATAACAGGGATGCAGAGGACATTTGAGTTTGGAGTGTCTTCATAACAGCATGTAAAGTATTCTGGAGTTTAGATCCCCTTCTCTGCATGGTCCGTGATCATGAAAAAGCAGGGATTGGAGCATTTATCTTCAAAGCAGCAGCTCGTACAGCTGTTTCGCTTTCGACACTGTACGGGATAACCCAAACACTGTAACCGAGTTAGAACCCATTCAGCAAAAAGATCATATCAAAGCTGCGGATACTTAGGTCCTCATAAAACAATATAAGGATAAGCCAATGCATGGGGTCTTCTTCAACAACATCGTAGAACTTGACTCATCCAAAAATTTGACCTTTGCCTTCCTCAGCTCAAGTTAGCGAAAGTTGAAGATCGAGGGATTCATAATGATGGCCTGGCAAGATGGTGTCTTCAACACCCTCATCTACCGTAGTCGCGTGATGGGGATAGAGGTCCTTGACATCAGATGCAAAACGTGTCGTGAGGCACCTGAGACCATAATGCATTTGCTGTCAGCTTGCCCAGCTTATATCCACATATTGTACTACCATCTACGACACTCGTAAGATACAGACGAGACACCGGTGTTGCCTTATGCTCCGGGGGATAAAGTTTTTTTTTAAGTTTTATTTATTTAAATAATTATTTTGTTGTGATGTATCACAAATTTTGTGACAGAACTATTGATTTTTATAAAAATCTATTAAAAATGTGAAAAAATACCATCAATTTTTAAAATTTTGTGAAAAAGAGAGCATGCCAATAATCAAAGTTCATCTTTCACCAATGACAGGGACAATACTTGGCAAATTTTGACCAATTCCGGTACGAAAGCTGATACTGACAAAATACCATAAAATTAGATCTCTCTCGTTTTGTTGTACTATTTTCGTTTCTTTATTGAGATAAAAACCATCCATTCCTACTTACCTTAACAGATAAAAATGCTACTACTAATGCTGCGACATCGCTCAGCATGTGAAAGCTGTCTGCTACTAGAGCCATAGAATTTGTGATGTAGCCTACGACTATTTCCACGAAGAAGAACAGCGCAGTTAACCATAACATCGATAGCAGACGACATTTTTTGCCAGTAAATTTTCCCATATCAACTGAAACAAAAAAATTTATATTAACAATAATTTCATACTGCCATAGTTTCGAAATTCAATGTTTTATTATCTGTTATTCTATATACATATATATATATATATATATATATATATATAAATAAGGATGGATTTAGCGAGGGGCAATATATGAAAATATAAGTAGAAAAGTACCCAATAACTTTTCTACTTATATATATATATATATATATATATACTTCAACTCGCTTTATGCGAAGTTTTAGTTACTAAAGTGCTTAACAAAATGTCTCTTCTTTACCATTCAGTGGGTCGTATTTTAATGAAAATAGTATTAACGGTTTTATATAAATTATTTCACATACCGGGTGACCCGGAACCAATTTACCCCCCTGTATCTTCGTTGGTATTTTGTATGGATGTTTGAAATTCGGTACTTCGATTTGATGTTATGAATGTACAATTTAGCAAGTATCAATCCAAATATGACACTTCCGGTTTGACCGGAAGCGCATCCAATTTTTATATTTCAAATGGGAAGTACATATTTTTTTTGAAAATTACAATTCGGTATAGAATTACCTTTACAATGATATATCACAATCATACTTTCAATTCACAATCTGCTGATATAAGTGACATTTTATAAAAAAAATACTTTTTGTGTTCCCTTCGTAACGGAACATTTTCATGAAAGTATGCTGTGGAAGATTGAACAATATCATATAAGTAACAATAATACATGGCCAAACTTTTTACACAGTAAGTTTTATGCAGACTAATTGGTACTCATGGCCCAATTCGTTGGCCACCAAGGTCACCAGACCTCACGCCAATGGATTGAAAGTATGATTGTGATATATCATTGTACAGGTAATTCTATACCGAATTGTAATTTTCAAAAAATATATATACTTCCCATTTGAAATATAAAAATTGAATGCACTTCCGGTCAAACCGGAAGTGTCATAATTGGATTGATATTTGCTAAATTGTACATTCATAACATCAAATCGAAGTACCGAATTTGAAACATCCATATAAAATAATAACGAAGATACAGGGGAGTAAATTGGTTCCGGGTCACCCGGTATAAAATTTAACTACTAATTCTTATCACAATTTATATCACACTGCATTACTTCAAATCAGACTGTTTTAATTCAACTCTAACTGTATCTGCCCTCTTTGATATTGGTTGTCGATTTATATCTAAGTAGGTCTCTTCTCGAGATCTGTAGTTGTTCGCTAGCTGTCACCTGCTCGGTCCTACATGGCTCGGCTTGTTCTAGAAATGCCAAATGGCATACCAGAGTGTTGTCACAGCGGATGGCTCGGTGATGGATGTTTCGCAAGCGGTCAGGGCCGGCTCCAGTTCGTTACAGTATGAATAAAAATAAAGCAAATGCTTACGAGTAAGAGGAAATTCTTTCAGTAGAAGCTTCGAGTAAAAGATCAGAGCAAGAGCTTCAAGTTCAATTTGTATGAATAATCATACCAATTTGACAGCATGCATTCGTTACTACAATAATACAGGGTGACATCTGTTACATAGACATGTATTAATTCCATTAATCTCTAACAGAAGGTATTATGTAAAAAAAAATCATCTTATTATGATTAGGTACTTTTAATACTTCTATCTTATCCTTTTCAATTTGAGATTGTACTAGTCTTCATTTTTGTAAAATATCTTTCCAGTTTCTTAGTCATTTTTCAATATTTCAATACCTGGATTTCATTTCCGTAACAAAAATTAATAATTTTTTTTTATGTGTTTTATTTATGACTTTTTCATTAAATTTTTTTAATTAACGCTACCATGATAACAACAACAATTTTAACAAAAAAAAACAACAATTGGGGGCCAGGTAGCCGAGTAGTTAAACACGTTGGCTGCCAACTGGCGATGGTTCAAACCATGGCGACTGCAGAATTTTTTCTGATGGCCCAAGAAAGTGCTAGGAATCGCACGTAAAAAGGAAAGACCTCGTTAATCCTTAGCTCGCACCACAAGTTTCGACTACTGAGGGCTGCCGTTCGTAAGGGGACGACAGCTGGTTAACGAAAAAAAAACAATTTTAAAACAATTTAAAAAAAACAATTGCTTTTTGGAATGATTATTCGTCTATTTTTTGAAAAAAAAATTATTGAATCGTTTTTTGTTTTATTCAATACAATTTGTAATAACGTTATGTAGTGGCCTGTGATTGTTGATATAGTGAGAGGTAATATGTTATTAAATTTTGATTTAATAAATATATAGTTTTATTCAGTAAATATATGATAGAAACGTGATTCAGATCTATTTATCGCTCTTGTAATAGTATTAATAGTCGAATGAAAGACATACTCATTCATCATGTCGAGATAATTTTTTAAGTCATCAGTATTACTCAATAAATCTTTATATCATCCACAAATAGGATGTAATAACGTTCATCATTCTCTTTATCTAGTATACTATTGAGTTGGTCAAGAAAGTCGTCAATTCGAGTCGCTGGAGATCTGAAGGATGCAAAAGGTCAACTTATCTATAATTATAAGACTTTTTAGCCATGGTTTTAAGCCATATCCCCTGTAATAATAAGTAATAACAAGGCACCAAGAAACTGTTTACATCAGAAATCTTCCAAATTCCAGCGTCAGGTACAGTACCTGGCCAGTTAACATCTACACCAGTAACAAACATGTCTGATGCGTTGCATGTTACCTGGACATTTAATGTTGCCAGCCCTTTTTTGTGACGATACAGTTACAAAATCGGAACGTGGGTACAATCAATTACAACAAGAACTTGGAAACGGAAATTTGATCGACAAATGAGCCTTTTCAAGAATTATGTTTGTAACAGATGTTATCGTCTTTTACAGAGTCATCTGATGAATTCCTAATTCTTCTGCAACTCCCTTCTGAAATCCAGGATTCGCCATACAGCGTAAAAAACCTTTACGTTATATGATTTGCATAAAGGGCACCTACTCTTCTTTGTGTTCACCAAACAAGTGGGTTGCTATCCAAATCAGATTTTCATCTTCGAATTGGTAGACAGTTTTGAAGTTTAGTCTACTAGTTATGCTTCGCTTTATATTGCTTCTGTGCACGTAGATTCAGGAGATCGACACTTTTAGCAGCAGGGATTAAAAAGGTGCATCTAATGCTGATTTGATGTAAATATTTTAGAGTATATACTCAAAGTTATTTTTGTATTAAGTGAGTAAAATGAGTGTTTCTTTAATGGCACATGAGAATGTTAATCTATCTAGTTACCGGCCAAATCCAAGTTAATATATGAGAAAACATATGACATATGACCAATTTCGTGAATGGTGCGACAAGAAACATATAAAAAAGGTTTCTGAAAATGTGCTTATTTGCTATTTTGAGGAAAAATCAAAAATTATAAAACTTCCTATGTTATGGAGTGTCTACTCAATGTTGAATGTTGAAAAGTACATTGAATGTTAAGGAAAATATTGATATAAGGAAGTTTTCAAAATTGGTCACGCTCATTAAGAACAAAAGCGTCGGATACCGAGGAAATAAATCTAAACTTTTATCAAGGGATGATATCAATAAATTTCAAGATGCTGATAAAGAAACAAATTTACTTATAAGATACAGATATAATCATTATTTTGCAAGATTAGTAGTAATTTCAATATTTTTTATTTGTAGGTTGTCCTAATTTTGGGTATCAGCGGTGCTTGTCACCGTGAAGAATTATTACATATAACTATTGATGCCATTGAAGATGCTGGATCTATATTGCTTGTTAAAATACCTGATACGAAGACCTATTGCGCAAGAACGTTTACTGTTTCTGATTCTGATTATATTGAGATATACAGCAAGTATAGAGCACTACGGCTGCCTCATACAAAAAGTAACAGATTATTTTTTAAATATTCGAGAGAAAAATGTATTAACCGTCATGTGGGGATAAATAAAATAGGAGAAATTCTCAACTTGATTGCAAAAGGGATTGGAAAAGACTTGTATAAGAGCTACTCAGGTCACTGTTTCAGGAGTAGCTCTGTAACTCTTCTGGCCAATGCAGGAGGCAACATTACATCCATAAAACGTCACGGTGGCTGGAAATCTGCCTCCGTAGCAGAAGCATATTTAGAAGATAATTTAAATAACAAAATTGAGTTTTCTAATAAAATATTGAATTGTCCATCTTCTTCCATATCTGATAACATTGTGGAATCAACTCTTCACGAAATATCTAACGTTTCTGCTCAGTAGCAACATGGAACATCTTCGGGAATTCATGTTGGAAGTAATTGTTCAATTTTTACTATCAATTATTATTCCAATAAATAAAATTGTTTTATAATGAATAATCAATTAATAATTGACTCTGTTAAAAATAAATCCTTCAAAAAGTAATATTTCATGTTTACTTTGTGAATTAATTTGTTGTACAAGAACTCCATTTTATTCATAAATCAAGTGGAGAACATGATTAAATGAAGAACGTTTTGAGCACAAGCTACTCAACATTATTATTATTTTTTTCATAACCTATTTATAGACCACAAGCCCAGGCACAATTTCAGGGGGTGATTTTATTCACCACGGGTCATATATAATGTTGAAGTACTGGTCGAGAAACGAACGTTAGGCACTATGCCGTCAATTTTCCGCGGTACAGGTGAGTGTACAGGCGAGTTGAAATGTCGTAAAAAAGGGGGTACTTTTTGATTACTTTATACATGACGGCACTATTCTCGTCAAAGAGGCAATGAAAAAAGAATGCTCTAAAACCCAGTGCCGTCAAAAAATAGCGGTACAGGGAGTCGGAATTTTTTTTTGAAATCGGCGATTTTACCCCCCCTCCCCAGTTAATCGAATACTGGACGGCGTTGATTCAGATAACTTTGTCTTTCCTTAAAAAACTATAATACATCTATGCCGTCAGAAAAGGGTGGTACATGGGGTCAGAAATCGCGAATCAAAACCCGATTTCTACCCCTTATGGGGGTGATCATTTAGAATTTGACGGCACCGATTTCTAGCTTTGAGTTAACATTTATTGAGTGTTCTAAACGTGGTGCCGTTAAAAAATTATGGTTCATGCAGAAATAAATAAAAAATTACTAAAATTTTAGAGCAAAAAATCAATGTTTTCTCATAAGGTAATTTATTTCAGGACGGCATGCGGTTTTTTTTTAAGCAGAAACTACTTATAATGGCTTTATAATTATGCCGTCAATAATTCATGGTACCCAATTGGAATACAGAATAAATATAAAAACGAAAAAATTTAAAAAAATTGAAAATTGCCTGCACATTTATAAGAGTTTATTTTTGAAATATTATTGTGGATAGCACTTCATTAAACATTAAAAAACATAGAATAGTTGGTGCCGTCAACTTTATGCATTTGACGTGAAATATCTTGCTACTTTTGGCTTATTTCACCTACCATTTTGGTCATAAGTTTGGTCAAAAATTACAAGACGACATTAACAATATAATATTGACCATATTGAACAGTAATTTAAAATTGTGGTGCCGTCAACATTAAACGAAAACTCTTCATAATGAGAGAATTTCAAAATTTTAACGATAATCTTGGTAATATTCGTTTTCGGTCCAAAAATCGAATAGCGAACTTTCATGCAATGATATGTGAATTATCATCAAAAAAGTAGTATAAAATATATTATAAAATAAGTGATTAAAGATTTGAATAACAATGTATAAATCATTAAAATTTTATGAAAGATTATAAACTAGATAACTATTATTAATTTTCATAAAAAAGGCATTAGTCTTTCATAAAGTTTTAAAAGCGTTAGTCAATCTTCATGGTATTTTATTGAAATTCATAATAAATAGATTTAAAAAAATCAGAACATGGAACATACTATAATATTCATTCATTCAACAACATAAATTTTTCAACAATTCATGATTCTTCATCAGAATTCTCGCTCTCTATATCTGATTCACTTGCAGAACCCATTTCAGTCACTTCCTCCAGATCTAAAATATTAATACAATATATAATTGATGGTCCTCACTTCTAGCGACCTAGAGACACTATCAACATATTAGAGAATAGGGATATGTCTGGCTTCTCAGGAAACGAATTTTGTTTATAACGTCTGCGAGAAATTATTTGCTGCCATAATTTGCCATAACATCATTTAAAATAAATTACATTCTACGAAAATAATAATAATCTGAAACTTCTGAAAAATAAATTGAAATTCAACTAACACAAAAAATATCTAATATAATAAAGTTTAAAAAATAACACCTTGTTGTGCCAAACAATAGCCGAATCTGTGATACAGAGATAATCTCATATCACGGAGTAGATTTGGCGTAATGTAGGCACAAAGTTGGATAATTTTGCCCCTTAATTCATCAGGATTTGTTGCTCTCTGAAATGCATGTCGATACGCGGATTCTTTCAGATATTCCCAAAGAAAGAAATCATTTAAATCTGGTGATCTGGGAGGCCACAATATCATACCACATGTAGATATTAAGCGATCACGAAATGTGTTTTGAAGAAATTGTGTCACTGTTCATGACTCGTGACATTGTGACTCGAACAACCATTCTGTTGAAACCAAATGTCCCCAAAATTAATAGGAAGTAGCTGCATTGTGGACTAATTTGATTTCGACATGAAAAACACATTTTTCAGCATATTGTACCATATAAAATTGACGGCATAGTGAAATATGTTTTCTTTGAAGGATATAGCAGTGAAACAGCTAAATTTTAGGTTATATTAAATGACCACCCCCATAAGGGGTAAAAATCGGGTTTTGATTCGCGATTTCTGACCCCATGTACCACCCTTTTCTGACGGCATAGATGTATTATAGTTTTTTAAGGGAAGGCAAAGTTAACTGAATCAACGCCGTCAAGTATTCGATTAACTGGGGAGGGGGGGGGGGTAAAATCGCCGATTTAAAAAAAAATTCCGACTCCCTGTACCGCTATTTTTTGACGGCACTGGGTTTTAGAGCATTCTTTTTTCATTGCCTCTTTGACGAGAATAGTGCCGTCATGTATAAAGTAATCAAAAAGTACCCCCTTTTTTACGACATTTCAACTCGCCTGTACAATTACCTGTACCGCAGAAAATTGACGGCTAGTGCCTAACGTTAGTTTCTCGACCAGTACTTCAATATTATATATGACCCGTGGTGTATAAAATCACCCCCTGAAATTGTGCCTGGGCTTGTGGTCTATTAGCATATGCTTCAAATTTCGCTAGCAAAAGGTTTTGCTCACTTTTATTCACAGCCCAATCTATAGCTATTTACATACCAAGGGAAGAAAATCATGCTTTTCCTCCCGCGGATAGTTTGACGCGAAGCGGAGGGCATTAATATCCGCGGGAGGAAAAGCATTTTCCTCCTGAGGTATGTATATAGTTTTTTCTACTACCTTTGAGGTCGTCATTTTTATAACGTCCTAAAAATTATAATGCGTGCATACTTATAAGAACAACTGCAGAAAGTTGTGGAACTATATAATGCGGCTATATGACAAAATATTAAGTAAGCGTTGCGTCGTCGTCATCGTGTTGACAACGATTTGTTGCTATGGCGTTGTTTGGTAATACAAATATAACAGTTGTCATAAGCTGTCACGTTGTTTACCCTTTTAAGTTGCTTCTAAGTTTTGAAAATGAGTTCTAGCGAAGGCGACCTGCCAAAAGATCTCGCTGAAGAGGCAAAATTGATTTCAATGCATCTTCTTCCTGATAAATCGAGAGGAAAAGTACTATTTTCCTCCCGGCGGGAGGAAAAGTACTATTTTCCTCCCGGCGGGAGGAAAGGTACTATTTTCCTCTCGGCGAGAGGAAAAGTACCATTTTCCTCCCTTCTTTAGGGGTCGAAAATAAAGTTTTCTAGTGAGGTAGTAGAAAAAATACTATTCACATCATTTCAGAATCCCAATTAATGGAATCCATAAAACGTCGTGGAAGATAAGAAATCTGTTCAGGTTAAATTGGACAATTTTTATTCGAAATATATGTTTGAAAATCAATCAATCAATTACATTTCAAATGAAAATGTTTTTCAACAAAATATGATAAAACAATTTTATAGTTATTGCTATTATCGGAAATGTATGCAACAATCCTCCGTTGCACTACATAAGGTGGTCATTTAATACAGTGATAAGGTCAAATATATAAAATAATCATGAAATAATTCAAATCTATTTAAGCAAATGCAAAGTTTGAAGACCTCCCAACCTCAACTTCTACATTTCAAAATTGAAACACTCCGTATTGACAATTCCATAGTTTAATTTTCCAAGTTCATAGACATCAGAATAGATACAATTACCAAATACAGAAATAGCCCAGTTGGTACAATAAAAACACAAGTAATTAGCAATGCCGTTGATTTTTTTTATAAGTAGTTTAGAGTGTACTGATAGATATAAAGAAAGTTCGCTGGTCAATCAATTTCCTGAAGTCAAAAAAAAAATTTGAAAAAAAAATTCATTTTCAAAATCCTAGAATATTTTGGGCTGGGATGAATATACTGATAAATAAAAAATACCATCTTGTAGGAAAAGTTTTTTATAACCAAAAAGATTTTCTGCACATGTTTTGTCAGAGTTATAGTGTGTCCGCAAAAAATAATTTAAGAACTTACGCATACTACGCACGGGACTCCTGGTTAGTCCCGTGAGGACCTATTTTGTAGAACCGGGCGTATTACATTATGATCTGATACGTACAGTTTGGCAAACAGCTGAAATTGTGAAATTCCCACTTCTTGCGCGAACAATCACGTGAGTATCACTGTATAGTCCTTCTTACGACTAATGCGCATCATGGGCGTGCATATTCTCACAATTGCAGCTATGTTTTCCAAGCTGTACTTACGAGATCTTGAATAAGAATTTCAAATACTCTATTTTCAAGTAGGAAATCTGAACTTTCTATTGGTATAGTTTATTTTTCGTTTTTGGAAACGAAAAAGCCGCGGAGCTAGATTGGTTCGATATCCACTCTCACGTTAGTTGAAGGTCGCGAATCTCTCTTGATCTTACAAGCTCTCACATGAGCTTCAGAGAGCTTTCTCCGGAAATCTGGGAGAATAAATTCATTTTTTTTTTACAAATACAAATCTTAATAGACAATCAAAAACAGATTTGAGGCGTTTTTAACTTTTTGTTTGCCAAATGCACTCATGTCATGGCATTTTTAGTAGAAAACAAACTAGTGCATTATTCGCGAAAATTCAAAAAAATTGCGCTATTGTCAATTCAATTGATTGTTCACTTACATTGTTAATGACGTTTCATTCTTTGTTGAATGTCAAGATTGAGTTTTGGTATTATTTTTGGTTTCATTGTTCCACATCCAACCGTTCAAATTTATCGAGGTATGAGTAGTATACAGATCCGCATTTATATTTGATATTTCGATTTTGAATTACAAAAAAATATTAACAAAATTCAAAAATATTTACATGGTTGTAAAGAGAATTGAATTCTCTTTTCAACGATGTGACACTTGACCCCACATGCCATTTAAAAATTTTGAGTTGATGGCCCCCCCTGCGCCCCCTATCGTGCAATCACTAGTTTTTTTATTTCAAAAAGTAGTATTGGTGAAACCCTCGATACGGTTTTTTTTCCTGTTTCTACGTCGAACCGTTCAAAAGTTAACAGGGGGGGGGCTATTAAAAGCCGCACTGTATATAATAATAATAATAATAATAATAATAATAATAATAATAATAATAATAATAATAATAATAATAATAATAATAATAATAATAATAATAATAATAATAATAATAATAATAGGCAGGGAGGTCAACCAACACCTAAGGCCCTGGTGAGTTGCGACACCACCTACCCGAGCAAAGGATGCAAAATCGGACCGGCAGCTCATGCGCATCCGGGAGGGAAAAGGCATCTTTCCCTCCGGTGTCGGCCGTGGGTTTACTGGGTTAACCCCCCAGTAAACCCTAATACTCGGTTCCAAACAATCGGGGAAGAGGCCCCCACAACCGACCCCCTCGGATTAGGGGTCAAAGGCAAGGTGGTGGGGCCAACAACGATGATTTGCCAAATGACAACCGCAATGACAACGGACGCTTTGAGTGGACGGACGAATTGAGAGACGGACTTCTGTATATCTACGAGAGCAGTGAGCCCGCCCGGAGAGGATACATGGCAAGGATGCATGCTCTCTGGTGTGAAAGACACCCAGAGCATGCCGCCGTTTCCGCCCAAAATCTCAGGGATTATGTTTCCTATCTCCGGGCTCGAGGCTATGTTAGAGCTCCTCCTCAGCCGATTAACGAAGTGGCAGAAGTGGCAGATATGCCACGTGTCGGTCTGGCTGTAGAGGAGGCTCGCATCATACCACCAATGGAGGACATCAGAACCCGCAGGGCGCTTCACAATATGAAGCCCCTGAAGCCGCAAGAACTGGCACGAGTGGATGCAGAGATTGGCGATGTTCTTTCAGAAGAGGCTACCATCTGGCAGATCAATTCTGTCGTGTACGACGCCGCTCGTGCTCTATCCCAGACGGAGAGGAGGGAAACCACCGCTCTTGTTGGGAGGCATGAGCGACGCGTTCACAAGATGGAAGCTAAGATCAAGTCGGCGAGACAACACGCGTCTCGTATCCAGTGTGTGGTGGACTACATGTCGGCCAATAGGCCTTTTACGCCGGCAGTGCGGCGAATTGCTGCAAAGCTAAGACGAGCTCACCACACATTGAATCAAGGGGTGCTGTTTACCATCAAACAGCACTGTCTTGATAGGATACGAATGCTAGTGGCTGCAAAGAAGTCACTAGTGAGGCGGGCGAGAAGTATCGCGGAAAACATGAAGTTCCGCGATAAACCTTCTCGCTTATTCCAAGAGCCTCCACGTGTTGTCGATAACCCGCCGGCTGCTGATCGGGTAGAAACCTTCTGGAAGAACATCTATGAGTTTCCGCAACCACTCAATGTAGACACTCCAGCCCTAGCGCAGTTCGAAGCTTACTGCAGGACGCTTCGGCAGCATGAGCACAATGATCTGCGCAATCCGATAACCACGGAAGAAGTTCGAAGGGCCCTAAAAGGTTCTAAGAATTTCGCTGCTCCAGGCCCTGATGGGTTGAATAACTATTGGTGGAAAAAGTTTCCAACAACCCACCGCCATCTGGCTAGAGTTTTTAACTCATGGCTAGATGGGGAGCAGCAGATTCCGGAGTGGTTTGTCGAGGGGCGAACCGTGCTCATCCCCAAAAACGGAGATTTGTCTGATCCAAAGAATTACAGGCCGATAACATGCTTGAATGCGTGTTATAAGTTGTTTACACGCATCTTATACACGCGCATTCTCTCCGCAGTTGATCCGGTGTACGAACGGATATATGAGCAAAGAGGGTCAAAGAAAGGGGTCGCCGGCTGCAAGGAGAACCTGCTCATCGATAGATGTATCACGCAGGACTCCGTGCAGTATAAGCGTAACCTTTCGATGGCCTGGATCGATTACCGCAAGGCATTTGATACAACATCGCATGAGTTAATCATGCATTTGCTCAGATGTCTTGAGGTACCCGATCAAATAGTGGGATGTATTGGACAACTGATGCCACTCTGGAGGACTCGCTTCACCATAAGATCTGGTAGAGACACAGTCCAAACAGAGCAGGTCATCATTAGAAGAGGCGTGTTTCAGGGAGACTCCCTCAGCCCTCTTCTCTTCTGCATCTCACTATTGCCATTGTCCGTTGTACTTAGGAATACCCGTGGGTACAACTGCGGCACCCCCAGCAACCGGAGGCATAAAGTCACCCATTTGTTCTACATGGATGACCTAAAATTATATGCCTCTGGAGAAAGGGACCTACATCAGTCCCTTAGGGTGGTGGAAGAGTACACGCATGCTATCGGAATGGAATTTGGGATCGACAAATGTGCCACGGTTCATCTTAAAAGAGGACGATGCGAGGAATACGGAGAGGATGTCCAGCTCGTAGACGGAAGCATCCTACATCATCTGGATGCCGGAGAGACGTATACTTTCCTAGGGGTGGAGCAACGCCACTCCCAAGAGGTATTCACAGTTAAGAACTCTCTCCGCGGCAAGTATCAGCACAAACTCCGACAGATCTGGTCATCAGAACTGTCGGGGAAGAACAAAGTTGCTGCAACCAATATGCTTGCCGTTCCGATCCTTCTCTACTCTTTCGGAGTAATGAAGTGGACTAAGGAAGAGCTGCGACAACTCGACGTTAAAACTCGCAAAGTGATGCATCTCAATAGGTGCTTGCATCCTAAATCGTCCGTTCCACGGTTATACTTTCCCAGACAACGGGGAGGCCGTGGACTTTTGAGTTTGGAGTGTATGCATAACAGAATGGTTCTGGATGGGGCCTGTAAAGTCATCAGGAGTTCAGATCCCCTTCTCTGCATGGTCCGCGACCATGAAAAAGCAGGGATTGGAGCATTTCTTTTTAAGGCAGCAACCCGTGCGGCCGATGAACTCGGTCTCGTATTCGACACTGAACGGGCTAACCCAAACTCTGTCACCGAGTTGGGACCCGTTCAGCAAAAAGCTCACATCAAAGCTGCGGAGACAGAGGTCCTGCTACAGCTACATATGGATAAGCCAATGCATGGCGTCTTCTTTCACAACATCGAAGACCTTGGCTTATCCAAAAGCTTGACCTTTGCCTTCCTCAGGTCGAGTGAGCTAAAGTCGGAGACCGAGGGATTCATAATGGCCTGCCAGGATGGTGTCTTCAACACCCTCGTCTACCGTAGTCGCGTGATGGGTATAGACGTCCCTGACACCCGATGCAGGGCATGTCGTGGGGCACCTGAGACCGTAATGCATTTGCTATCAGCATGCCCATCTTATGCGGTCTCAGCCTATATCCACAGGCATAACGCGGCGCTACGAGTGTTATACTACCATCTACGACACTCGTACGGTATAGACGAGACACCGGTGTTGCCTTATGTTCCGGGGGATATTGAGTCCGTGGTGGAGAATGAGAGGTGCCGGATCTATTGGAACTACTCATTCCCCACCCTCAGGCCAATAAGCCTGATGTTGTCCTCCTCGACCACCAAAGTAGAACGATATTCGTCATGGAGTTTTCCGCTCCAGGCGAAATGAATATCGTTCGAAAAGAGGAGGAAAAACGGACTAAATATCGAGATCTTCTCTTTGAACTCCGCAGGTTATATCCGGACCATTCTGTCAAAATGGTGGTTCTGATCATAGGAGTCCTTGGTGGAATGATGGACACACTGCTCTCCAACTTGAGGATAATACCTGCTTGCCGTAATATGGCAGAAATCTTAGCAGCGCGAATGCAGAAGGCCGTTATCCTTGGTTCGCTCCGTCTACTCAGGGCACATGATTCTCGGACCCAATAGTCACTCACCCTACGGACGTAGGGAGTGGTTATTGGGGTTAACGACACCAGCGCGCCCTCCGGATGTATCGGAGCACCGGAGACAGGGCCTGACTGGTACATTCCTAACGGAAAAAAAAAAAAATAATAATAATAATAATAATGATGTTTATTCAGTGTATAACATGTAACGTATAAGAATCATATAAGTATTACAATATAGTAATTATATAAGATATGAATATAAAATTGTGCAAGTAGGGTAAAATTTTCCTCTGAATAAACAAGGAAGACCCACAAAAGGAAGACCTTGAGCGTGGATATATGACAATATTTTAGGTACATTAACTCTATAAATATAAAACTAAAATTAAAATTATACAAGAAGAGTAAAAAAAACATCTATAAATAAAAATAAAAGAAAATCCCAAAAGGGATAAACCTTGAGCGTGGGTATATCAATGGAGTAAAACAATTATTTTATTTTTCAATTTCATAAGTTGAATATCACAAAAGCAGAACATGTTCGGGAATCACATAAATTCATTCAACTAGAACAGTCTTTGTATAAGTAAATACATCACATTTAATAATCAGTAGGTAATCATAAAAAAGAGATGATTTCCTGTAATAGTTGCGGAAAGATCGCTACTTTTCAACGAAGTGTAGGTTAGTATAGTGTAGTAGTTAGATTCTGAATCAGGTAAGTTTTGTAGTCTAAATTGCGTAAGTTCTGTCTAAATCAGGTTAAGTTGTGTACACACCATATACACATATATACACACACACATATATATATATACACATAAATTATTCATATATATACTTATTTATTTCCAGTAAATTTTATGTAGTTTGTTCTAATAAGTTAGTAGCGTATTGTTGTCCCAGTACAAAAATATGAGTTTTTAGTAATTTTTTGAATTTGTATGGATTAGTGGTGTCTTTTATATTGTGTGGAATGGTGTTATAACATTTTGGAGCTAAGAAGGAGTAAGAGCGTTGTCCGATTGCTTTCTGCGCTAGCGGTATAAGCTGTGACTGCTTTTGTCGAGTGCTGTACGAATGCTTGGGATAGGAGAATTTTTTTGATTTGTGGTATCTTTCAACCGCTTTAAAGTAATATAATTGACGTATATTCAACACCTCTGATTCCAGAAAGAGTTCATTGGATGAAAATGATCGTTTTTTCTTATAAATGATTTTGAGGTGATATTTCTGTAAAATTTAAAGGTGATATAAGTGGCTCTTCAACGCACTTCCCCATGCGACCAACCCGTATCTTATGTGGCTTTCGATTAAAGCATGGTATAGGGTTTTTAACTGTGGTATTGTTAGAGTTGTACTCAAGTATTTGAATTTTGACAGCATTGATCTGAGTTTTTTGCAAACAAAGTTGATATGTATATTCCACTTCATATGTATGTCTAGATATATTCCTAAATATTTGATTTTGGTTTCCATTTTGATGTCGTATGTCTGACTGCCATCTCGGATAGAGAGTTGATCGAAGAAGGGAATTGTGGTGGTATTGCAACAAAATGGCAAGTAGCATGTTTTTTCGATGTTTAGAGTTAATAGTTTGTATTTCACCCATTCGTGTATTACGCAAAAGTCCGATTCTGCTTTTTGTTTGAGTTCTGGCCACGTATCTGCAGTATATAGGACTACCGTATTATCAGCAAATCCCACAATGGTACTATTCGACGCAATAGAGAACAAGTCATTAACGTATATATTAAATAATATTGGGCCGAGGACACTACCTTGAGGTACACCATATTGAATTGGTAGGTTGTCGCTGTTTATGTTTTCTATCCTTACAGTTTGATTTCTGTTTTCTAGGTAACTTTTGAATAGTATGTTTCCAATTCCACGAACCCCAATATCCTCGAGACTTTCTAGTAGTAATGAATGACTCACTGTGTCAAATGCCTTTGATAAGTCAAGGAATACTCCCAGGCATGGTTTTCCCGCATCCATTGCATCATAAATTTTTTCCGTTAAAAGTAAGATTGCATATTCCGTTGAACAATTTTTTTAAAATCCGAGCTGGTTGTCTGAGATTATTTTATATTTTTGAAGGTAAGAATTCAAGCGATTTGCTATGATCCTTTCGAGGATTTTTGACAGGGTGATAATTAAGGATATCGGCCGGTAATTTGTCACGATAGTTTCGTCACCTTTTTTAAAGATAGGTGTGACTTTTTTTGAAGATTGTAGGCCATATACCGTTCTCCATACATTTGTTGAATATGTAGATCAAAGGATCTGATATGTACTGTGCAACGAGTTTCAAGGTCTCTGCTCTTATTTCGTCATATCCGGGGGCTTTCTTCAACTTCAGGTTGTTAATAATGTAAAGTATTTCTTTTTCATCAGTGGGATATAGAACAAAACTATTTAAAAGGGTGGGCCGATGTGGAATATAGTCAGGATTTGGAAATATATAACTGGCCAGTTTGAAGCCGATTTCTGTGAAAGTTTTATTGAAATAGTCTGCAATTTGTGTTTTATCTTCAATAATATTGCCAGAAAAATCCTGTAATTTATTTATGGTAGTGTTCTTTTGTTTAGAGTTACTTATTTCATTTACTATGTCCCATAGTTGTTTCGTGTTGGATTGATTCTGTGTAATTTGTTTTTGGTAATATTTATACTTTTGCCTGTTTTTTGTTTCTATTGATTTCATGATACCGTTGGTTATCCAAGGTGTAATTTTTTGATTTTTCATATATCAATATATATATATATCCGATATTTTGATATTTATATAAATATCATGATATTTACGAACCCTGCATAGTGCGATTTTGGTCTAGTGACAATTGTAAATTATCAAGAGCAACGACTAAAAGTGGTTTTGTCAAAGCACAATCCGACAATACCTGAACTGATAAGTAGTAATAGTTAATCAAATGATAGTTTTCCTTTTGTAATTTAGGTGAGGCAGGTATAAACAGAGTTATCTCTCGCTTGATATACAAAACATTTATGCATACAAAACTTACTTCTGATCAATTCACATCATGTTAACTATCGAAATACGATATACTCACATTGAAATGATCTTCACAACAATGTAAATGTGATATTGGAGATACTTCGCCTCTTCTCATAACCTTACACCATTGTTTACGTATTTTCGCATCTCTTGGAACAGAAAAAAATACTTTATTTGGTGTACTTATGACTGTGTTTTGGCATTTCGGTACTAGACAATACCTATAAAATGTTTTTTTAGCATTTTCCATTACCGTAATAGCGATTAAAACTGCAACTCCCTAACCTAATTAATAACTGACAATGGTGTCAATGGCCATAACTATAGAAAGGCTTGTTCATTGAAGACTGCTCTGGTTGATCGAGATCACTTTCACATATGTTCATCTCTCTCTATCATTTGTACTGCATTTGTCTTACTCTTTTATAAAATATTAACTTCAAGCAAGAGCAATCAGAGTACGTCTCAACGAACGACACTGAAGAAGAACAACACTGATCGCGCCATGTGAAGTCATCCACAGCGCGCGAAAATGGAGGCGTTCAAATAGGTCAAATTCAATCGGTATTTTATATATTATTTTAAGAATTAATTACAAGACTTTCAACAGTATTTATATTTTTTACTATGTTGTAACGAAGTAATAAATTGATTAAACAAATAAAAAAAAATATGCATATTCCCTATTCAGAAATTCGTATTCTGTAAACAATGTCGTTACGGCTTCAATCGTTTCCGAATGAATAACGACCAACCTGAATTTTTGAGACGGGTAGTACATATAAATTCATGTTTTGTGACTGAATGACTGAACAAAATTTTGAAACTGCCTGTTTTAGTTATTTGACTATTTTATGGAAATTTGAATCAATTATGGAAATTGGTGAATATTACGGAATTGTGAAAAAAAAGTAGTGAAACTATCATGAAGGCAACAATTTGCCGTATATTTGAATAAATTGAAAAAAAAAACTAGTGTTTTCATACAAATAAGTATGAATTAAGTAAACCAGAAATTCTCAAAGAAACTTGGCACCTCCTAACAGCCAAACTGAACTGCTGTGTTGAGAATTTTATATAAATAAAGGGGCCAAATAAACAACCAATATTTCTGATACTTCGTGAATACACCTGCTGCCAACCGAAGACTGGGACATGACACACTATTTATCTTTTGCCATAGACTTCTGTTAATTGCCATGAGCAAAAAATGCAATGCTAAAAGAAAACTGTGTAATTGGTAATTGAATGGAAATTTATTGTTTTTTGTTTACTTGTATAGCTGGAGGTATCCTCGTACTCCTGAGGGACATTGCAGAGTGATCGCTCATTTCGTTAAATAACTCTCACGCCAGTGCTATGGTTAATCTAAAATCTTTCCGAAAATTTTCTTCAGGAGTTTCGAGAGGGTTGCTGATATTCCTCAGATATCTATTGAATCTCCGATTCAATTCTTTACGGAACAACAGATACCTGATCCGATTTACCTTCATAAATCATCATAACACCTTCTTCGCAGTTCTTCTAGGATTACAACCAATACGTCCCGCTTGAACTGATCCATTTCTATTGGATTACTATTTAAATTTCGCAAAGGACGAATGAGAATAATTTTTTTGCTGAACACGTCTATTATAGTTGACAGTTCTGACAGCCAAATAGGTGTCGTCTGCTCAGCGATGTTTTGGCAACGATATATCGTTAAATAACGATGAAGAAACATAGTGAATACGATTCTGTGATTTTATCGTTATTTATTGGTTTATCGCTTGGTTACGACTGCTAACGACATCGTTGAAAGATAGTGAATAGCCCTGTAAAAGTTGCTCCTCCTCCGGTATAAAATTAGCAGATCTATAGTCGGTTTTTAGTTTCCATTTCTTTCTGCAAAAATAACTTCTCTACAATTTAGAGATCATCCCCAATGAATGATATGATACTAGTAGCTCGGTCTTCATCATTTCCATTCGATTGAATTCCATTTAACTGCTAAATAATGACAACCTTTTGACTACGTCAACATGAAATCTCGTTGTCAACACTATCTAATGGTTACATGACTCGCATAACTTTTGTTATTGTGAAAAACTTCAAACTTTAACCACTGGTAAACCAAAAGGTCTTTGGTTAAGTGACTAAAAAGATCATAGATTGTGAAACTGGGTCTAAGTTAGTTATCTGGGGGTTAACTCGAACATGAAAAACTGGCCCTGTACTGTTTGTTGTTCCAGCGCTAATGTGTATTTGCTTGTAAAGTCTTCTATCTTTTATATTTTGCATATAAGGCAAAGACATAAAAAGAGTGTTTATGGAAACAGAGTAAAGAAAACGAACAACCCTACAAACTGACAGATTTTTGAAAAACCGTTCAACTTCGTTTTTGGTTGAAATCAAGCATAATTTCGATTAGATCATTCCTATTGTTTGCACCAGCTATTTTGATTGGAGAAGTACAAAGTATGTCTAATACATTTTTCATTATAATGAATACATGATCTTTTCAATATTATTTTAGATTTGCATTGTGGCTAAAGGCATCCGGTAGAGAAGATTTGCTCGAAAGGAACACCGAAGAACTGCATAGAAATTGTAGAATTCGTGTGCTGCATTTTGAGGAAAAATGGATCATTCAGGGTGAATCTAGAAAATAGCAAAGTATTCATTCTTTCAAGTATGTAATGAGGACGATTTTTGGAATAAGGGTCCGTTTCCGAATGTACTGTAGCCATGAACGGATTATTGTTCCTCTAGCAGGGATTGCAGAAGTGGATATTTCAAACCAGTACAGGTATATTATATTTTTGACTGATATTTAAAATTGAAAATTAAATTTTTCAATGCATGGAGAGTTTATGTATTAATAAAATAAATATTAATAAATAAGTTTCATTTGTGTTTTAATACTTTCTGAATGTTTTTTGTTTGCCTCACATTTCGAAGATTAAAAAGTATGAAGTGAAAAAATCAAAAATACTCATATAAATGTGGAAAGGTATATTAATTTTACCATGAAAATGTAATATGATCAAGAGCGCACCCAGAAAGACTGGAGGGAGAGGGAGCTTGCCTCTCCATGACCAAAACTGTTACCCAAACCGAGTGTTTTAGATAATTTGGCTCAAAACAATCTAAAAATAGATTCAAACTTAAGGTGCCATCCCTCAAAAAAGGCTGGGTTCGCTTCTGAATATGATAGGGTTAAATAATATTATAAAAATAATTGTTTCTCCACGATCATCACAGAATTTGCCAATTCTGAAATCAAATTTGATTACAGAATGCTGGAATTCTCTCTCTTGAGATTGAAGAAATATTCTGCAACACCGCTGCCCCCATGCAATTTAAATGTATTTTCATACTCTCTCTTGTGATAGAATAATATTGTCACACTGGTTAGCAATAATAACATTATTCTTGACGCAGTTGATTGTCATCGTAGTGGTAAAATTTGACTAAGTGTCAAAATTATTGCTGTCACGTTTCCTATCTTTGATCTTTGATTTGCTACTCGGTTAGAATGAAAATTTGTGATGCTCGTGGTTCCTCACGCTCGCCTTCGGCTCACGCTCGGAACTTTCCACTCGCATCGAATTTTCATTCTAACCTTGTTACAGAATATACTATTCTACTACCGCTTACCAAAGTAGCCTTTGACGCTTTCAGATCTCAACGCAAAGTTAACGTTTTCCGAGGAATGTCATTTTGTGACAGCTTTCACGCTCTAAGCAAGAATATAGAAAAAACGCTCGATCTCCCTAGGTTTTGTTGAAAACGAACCCATTCTTGCATGACGGAAAGTGAACACAAGAAATTGAAACAACTCAAGGAACTGCGGTGGTGTTAGGGATAGAGATTCTTCCTACTAAACTGCGTTTTCTATCTTGGCGTGAGTTCGATCTCGGGCTTCTGTAAATTTTTTTAGACAAGTTTTTTCACTTTTTTCCTTTTGTTAGAGATGTAAATTATTGGATATTGGGCTAGCTCATACGTTTGGGATTACTTTTGAGTATAAATTTTCTCATAGGTAATATCATGTGCCTATATTGAATGCAGTGTCTATCGTTTTTATGTCTAAGAGCTGCGTTTGTAGAAAAAAATCATGTGTGTATTTCGCGCTTCGCTTCGCGGCGCACGGTAATTCACTTTGTCGAGCGGCAATCAATCACTTTGCGCTCTAAATACATAAATAGCTATTGTAAAACTTATGTATGGATAGATGAAAGTTTTAATGGTTTTCATTTCTCCTTACCTTTGAAGTAACATATGCTGTTACATTAAAAGAAGAATTTTCAATATTTCGAGTGCGGGATGTCTATATTCTGTAATCAGAGTATTGCAACCTACGACCAAGTTTAGTTTTTCTTAGTGTAGTTCTATGGCGTTTATCTCTTTCTCGTTTCTCAGTGTGGATGTAAGTGGTGTTTAAGGTCATTGATTTTTTAACATGAAATCATTCTCTTCTGTGTAGTAGGTCTTTATTCTGTGCCTTAAAGCAAAAGCACACCACATCTTCACAAAAAAGCACTCACGCTAAAGCGCTCTAGATTTTTATATTTGCAGATATGTCGTGCTATTGCTAACGCTTTCGTATATTGCCAAAAATTTTAGTCTTATTATACCTATTAAATATGAATGATATGTATTTACCTACCCAGTTTCTAACGATGGGCGGGCGAAGAACTACCAATGTTTAATGATCCCTTGCAAACATTTAACCTAAAACAATGTCTTCGGTAATAACCATCAATTAACTGATTACAATACCCATATCTCCGCTAATACAGATTAGTTTTTAATCTACAGTGATTTGGAATAGACAAAATTGGGAGATTAACAATATGAACTGATTTACCGATCATGACAAACAGATTAGTCGAGTCCTTGTAGAGTCCAATTATACAAAATATTAAAAAAAAATCGATTCGTTTCAAGAACACTACCGATAAAAGCACTACTCACTCACTTAATATGCCCAGTTATTTTTTTAGAAATGCAAAAATATCCAAAACAATTCGGCACTTTCAAATGAAACGAAGAATATTTTTGCACCTGTTTTTGCAACCTAGTTGCAGATGAGTTTATTATTTAGTATTAGTCCCAGATATTTGACCACTGGTTTCCATCCAATAACTTTCTCGTCTAATTCGATGCCTTTGAGGTTAATATTTCTTTTCCTTGTAAGGGAAACTCGTAGTCTGATTGACAAGTTCAAAAACGTGTTAGTTCTTGATAAAGCTCCTGCTCATTCGATTCGGAATGACGTCTAGAGAAATGTATCGAAAGTATGTATTAGCACATAAAAAATTGCAATTGTAATTAACAAATTAAGATGAAAAAAGATAGCATTTAGTTTTTTGTTAATAACTCAAAAATTATTTAGATTTAAGGAATTTTGAATTTTTTAAAGGGGAGGAAATTTCCAAGAAAAAAGTTTCGACTCCCGGAACTCCATCTCTATTATTTACAATTTTAATTCAACGCCAAAAATAGGACTCCGCCCAGCCGTAACGACAGATACGCACTACCGCTAAATACAGTTTACCGCATAAAATATTTTTTTAGTGACGAGTATCAATTTAAAAATTTGAATAAATTATATTATCATCAAGACAAGAATATATCCCCGTTGGAAAAAAAAGTTTGTACTATGTTCGCATGCCTACCTGCTAGCTTGTCCAGATGACCATTCTTCATATATTAGGGAATCAAAGTACGTAAAAACACTACTCACTTAGTTGAATTGCCAGTCTACAGATATATTTCTGTAACCCATGGTGGGTTAGTGGACAGAGTAACTAGCTACCACCCCGGAGCACCGAGTTCAAATCTCGTCACCAACAATTTTTTTTTCGAAATAAAAAACAGCAGACGCATCACACTAGGGTTAGCCATCTCGGTTGGAAACGGCTTCGACTCTGGGAGGATTTTTGTTCAAAAAGAAATTTTAAAAAAAAACAGAATTTGGTAAATAAAAGATTTTGTTAAGATTTCCTTATAAGTAAAATCCCAGGGCCATCAGATATAACTTACTTTTGAAAAGATGAAGACTCAGGTTCTGAGTGGTGTCTCATGTACTTTTAATACCTGCGTGCTTGTGGAGTTCGCTCTGTGACACCTGGGCAGGTACCAGGTGAGAAAGGTAACTAAAAATAAGAGTTACTCAACTTTAATTTGTATGGCTGATTTTTGTATGTATTTTGAACAAAAATCCTCCCAGAGTCGAAGCCGAGATGGCTGACCCTAGAGTGATGCGTCTGCTGGGTTTAAAAAAAAAATGTTGGAGAATGGTCATGTGGACAAGCTAGCGGGTAGGCATGCGAACATAGTACATACTAACACTACTCAATCGTACACATTTCGTTCGTTTAAAAATAAGTAACGTCTGACGGCCCTGGGATCTTGCTCTATTAGTTAAGTTACGATTCGTTTGAATGTCAACATTAATTGAAATGTCACAGAATTGAAAAATGTTGTTGACACTGTTGCTATAACGTTACCTACTGAGTAATTCAAGTACTGTGTTTATATAACCCATCAAAATTATTAAATGTATCAATGTTGAAAGTTATAAATACTGGGAAGTGCAAAAAATAGCGTATATGCCTCAGGACTAAAGAGATATTTTATCCCTCGGGCTCTACGAGCCCTCAGGCTATAAACATCACGAGCGGGATTAAAACATTCACTTTAGTCCCTTGTTATATAATATACTATTTCTCCACGATCCACTGAAATCAAATTTGATTACAGAATGCTGGAATTCTCTCTCTTGAGATTGAAGAAATATTCTGCAACACCTCTGCCCCCATGCAATTTAATAGTTATTTAAGTAACAAGGAATGTAAAGACGTGTTAACATTCGAGGTGAGCGAGTACGAGCCGAGGCTTGTCGCTTGCCGAGGATGATAACAGTCGATACATTCCGTGTTACTTATTACGTTTTTCCCGCTGCTTGTTGACATTTCTCAAAATTTGCCTGAATTGAAGTTTGTTTTCTTACCATTCCTTCATGATTATTCGTTCGCTATATAATATTCAAAAGGTCTCATAACCTAAAAATTGATATGAATGAAGCTGAAGGTATTACTTGTCAAAGGCAAAGTCATTATTACCCTAGGCATGTAAATGACACTATTTACATTCCGTTGTCAAGATGAATTACTAAACGAATGATATAGGCCATTTACCTGTTTTGTTGCTAAGCATGTATGGACTATTTACAGTGTCGGCAGCGGGAAAATGTATTTACATTCTCTCTCTTGTGATAGAATAATATTCTCACACTGGTTAGCAATAATAACATTAGCCTTGACGCAGTTGATTGTCATCGTAATGGCAAAATTTGAGTAAGTGTCAAAATTATTGCTGTCACGTTTCCTATCTTTGATCATGGAGAAAATATAGTCTGCTAATCGGTTAGAATGAAAATTCGTGATGCTCGTGGTTCCTCACGCTCGCCTTCGGCTCGCGCTCGGAACTTTCCACTCGCATCGAATTTTCATTCTAACCTTGTTACAGAATATACTATTATAATATTATTTAACACCATCATATTTAGAAGCGAACCCAGCCTTTTTTGAGGGATAGCACCTCAGATCAATAAGTAAACATAGATAGGCCCGATGATTTTGGTAAATAAAAGATTTTGTTGATTTCCTTATAAGTAAAATCCCAGGGCCTTCAGACATAACTTATTTTTGAAAAGATGATGACTTCTGAGTGGTGTCTCATGTACTTTTAATACTTAATGCTTGTGGAGTTCGCTCTGTGACACCTGGGCAGGGACCAGGTGAGGAAGGTAACTAAAAATAAGAGTTACTTAACTTAAATTTGTATGGCTGATTTTTATATGTATATTTTGTAGAATATCACTCTGAAGTAATTTGTGGAGCTTTAAAGCGTCTGACAAAAGTTCTGGTCTATGGAAAGCGTCTGACACTTTTGACGGCCCTGGGATCTTGGACTAATACTACAAAATTCGTCCTTCAGGATATGGTTTCATGTTGAAACCACTATGACACAAAAACTAAAGAACTTTGGAAAGTGCAAAATAAAATATTTTATTGAATAACATACAATGCATTATATTTGCTTACGATAATCTAAAAAACAATAATAATAATAATAGGAGGAGAAACGGACGAAATATCGAGATTTACTGTTCGAACTCCTCAGGCTCTACCCAGACCATTCTGTGAAAATGGTTGTTCTGATAATTGTGTGATGAATTCGTTACTCTCGATCCTGAAAATCATACCGGCATGTCGCAAGATGTCAGAAATCATAGCCGGAAGAATGCAGAAGACTGTTGTCCCCGGTTCATTACGTCTGCTCAGGGCACACGATTCCCGGACCCAATAGCTGCTTACCCCATAGTTTGGGGAGAGGTTATTCAGGTAATGATGTTGCCAGCGCGCCCTCCGAATGTATCGGAAACTGCGCCCGACTGGAGAATTTTAATTCAAACCAAATAATAATAAATAATGATAATAATAAATAATAATAAGCACAAGCGTAGTTTACTTGTCGAACACTCCCATCAGTACTGCAGAGTGCATAACGTCTAGAGGATCCGTGGATAGGCATATGAAGAGCATTTCTTTTTCTCATCTCAGGAGCTACATATGACTTGAATCTATTTTCATTCATGACAGTTTTTCGTGTAGTGTAGTTAAGTCCATCACTTCTAAATCTCTCACAGATTCTTGCAGCAAATCATCATCTGTATCTGACAATCCGGAAAAATCTGTTTTTGATTCTCCATCTGATGGAATTTCATCAAATAAATCAAAAACTTCAGAAGTCAGCTCATTCAAGAAATAGTTATCCATACCTGATATCGAAATTTCAATTCAGTAAGAACTATCAGGAATTATTCTTTGCATCACAGTGGTTTCATAGTGAAACCATAACATGAAACTCATCAAACAGTATAACAAAATGACGCAGTTTCCATGTTCATCATTGTAATAACACTACAATAAACGAAAATAACTAATTAGTCACCGATATATTTTTGAAAAATCCTATATTTCCATGGAAAAACTTCTGAACTTCTACTACCGTTCAACGCACACGTGAAAGCCACTATTATAGAGAATCCATCTAATTTAGCGTGATTCTATGCATCTGTATAGCTACCCGGTGACAGATGGCGCCTACGCTTGAGGTGGTTATGAATCGAAACCACTGCGAATGGAAATACGGAACATTGATTCGGTGGTTTCGGGATGACACCACTATGCCTCAAAGGGTTAAAAAGTGTTGAATAAGGAAGTTTTCCTTTCTTTGTTATTATCTATAACTTTTTTAGCGAATATATTTCGCTAGGTGGTCACGTTTTGCCGAAAATCGCAAAAAACCGTTTTCAACCTCTAAACTGCATCCCCATTTCACCATTTGTGTGTTTTCGTGTTTAAATAAATTTTTTCGTCAGAGTTGGAACCTCAACAACATTTTCCACGTGGTCCTTGTCTGTTACTTTTTTTTTCACAAAAATTAAAGGCACCAGTCTATATACAAACGTGTCCTGTGAATTGAAAGTTGACAGGTTTTTATTGAAAGCATTTGTTTATTTTAATTTTATCTAAGGTTTGATTTCAACCCTTCCTCTCCTTTGCCAGTGATGTTGATACGGAACGTGCATTCTGTGAGTTTTAATTCATTTTTATCCGACCTAGTGAAAATTATATTTTTACCGACGCCACTGATTTTACTGCTGGATCGAAAATTACCGCTGAAAATCAACTGCCAACTTCACACCGGTCAATGAGTCACTCTAACCGAAGTTTTACCAATTCCAGTTTTTGAATTTTTCCACAGAAAAACAATACAATGAAACTGAATAGTCTTGATGACAGTAATGAGTGGTATTTGTTTATTTTAATTTTATCTAAGGTTTGATTTCAACCCTTCATCTCCTTTGCCAGTGGATAATGTTGATACGGAACGTGCATTCATTTTTATCCGACCTAGTGAAATTTATATTTTTACCGACGCCACTGATTTTACTGATGGATCGAAAATTACTGCTGAAAATCAACTGCCAACTTCACACCGGTCAATGAGTCACTCTAACCGAAGTTTTACCAATTACAGTTTTTGAATTTTTCCTCTGAAAAACAATACAATGAAACTGAATAGTCTTGATGACAGTAATGAGTGGCATCTGTTTATTTTAATTTTATTTAAGGGTTGATTTCAAACCTTCATCTCGTTTGCAAGTGGATGAAATTGATACGGGACGTGCATTCCGTGAGTTTTAATTCATTTTTATCCGACCTAGTGAAAATTATATTTTTACCGACGCCACTAATTTTACTGCTGGATCGAAAATTACTGCTGAAAATCAACTGCCAACTTCACACCGGTCAATGAGTCACTCTAACCGAAGTTTTACCAATTACATTTTTTTAATTTTTCCACTGAAAAATAATACAATGAAACTGAATAGTCTTGATGACAGTAATGAGTGGCATTTGTTTATTTTAATTTTATTTAAAGGTTGATTTCAACCCTTCTTCTCCTTTGCAAGTGGATGAAATTGATGCGGAACGTGCATTCTGTGAGTTTTAATTCATTTTATCCCACCTAGTAAAAATTATATTTTTACCGACGCCACTAATTTTATTGCTGGATCGAAAATTACTGCTGAAAATCAACTGCCAACTTCACACCGGTCAATGAGTCACTCTAACCGAAGTTTTATCAATTAGTTTTTGAATTTTTCCTCTGAAAAACAGTACAATGAAACTGAATAGTCTTGATGACAGAAACGAGTGGCGTTTCCAATCACAACCTCGACATCGCATCGATGTTGAGTCATGAACACTCATTTGATTATTCACCAAGTGTTTTTATGAGCTACTGGTAATACAGGTTAGAAAAACGTATTGATGCAATTCAAGGCTATGAGATCACATCGAGAAATACGATGCTGTCCTATTACTTATTAATCAAAGGATGTATTCGGCACGTTTTGATTTTGTTGTGTAATTAATTAAGACAATTGAAAGTTGGCTCAGACCATAAGCATTCAAATTCATTAATTTTCTTTTTAGTGGCACATAAAATACTCTTTCTACAAACACTATTAGGCCAAGCTGAAGATGAAAATAAGAGGCTCTTTTCACCCAAAAAAAAAAACGCAAACGGTATATACTACTTTTTTTCTACGACAACTTCGATAAATGTTAATTTTATAACCGTAACTTCAATCATAAAAACAAGCGCATTTTGTACAGAATTTCATTTATGCTCTACTGGGCGGTAAAGTACACTTTACCGCCCGGTTCGCCGGGCGTGAAGTGGCACTTTACCGTCCGTGGGCGCATTATGGCCCGGCGGGCCGTAAAGTAGACAAAATTCTCAAATTGTCTATACTCACACATCATTTCATGCAATTCCTAACACAAATTAGAATCATTTCAGTTCAATAGAGCAATACTCTTTCTAACATTTGTTCATAATCGTTGGCAATTTTTTCGGTGATGATCTATTTATTTGAAATAGATTCTCCAATAAAGAACTCAGCTACTATAGTTTCACATTCCTCATATTATGTTACCCTTAATTATTGTATGCATATCGTATGAAACGTGTAGACCATTGCAATTCAAGTCAGTATTTGTGATTCGCGCTATAAAACCGCTAGTGCATAAAATTTTGTATGTATCACGTGCGTAAAATGCGTTTAAGGCCTTCGGCGTGTGATGGCCCTCGGCTAACGCCATCGGGCCATCATCCACGCCGCAGGCCATAAACGCCTACTTTACGCCCTTGATACATAAATAACTATTTTGCATCGGTTGCTAGGCAAGTTGCTAAGCCACAAATGCGAAATAGAATATTTCGTGTTAGGTCTAGATTCACTCTAAAATCACGACTACTACGGCTTGTCAAATTATGACGTCCAGCGACAAATTGATGAAATGTCAGCAGATCGTTTCTGTCATAGCTTTAGTAGGTAACGAGTAATTTCATAGTTGTTTTCTATAAAAACTATTGATTAAAATGGAAACTGATAGTGATATCGACTTAGATTTGACACCTCCGAACATAATAGAAGCAGCGAAGGTATAACAACACTGAATTTATTACCGGAAACGTCGAAAGAGTATGTATCAACGCGCTTATAACCTTTTTTGGAATGGAAGGTAGATCAAATGACAAAATTGTTTTCCGAGAACGTTTTAATGGCTTATTTTCGCGACTCGGCCAAAAAATTTAAAAGTTCCACTTTGTGGTCACACTTCTCAATGCTGAGAACGACTCTTAATATCTATAATGATATAGATATTGCCAAATATTTGAAACTGAAAGCATTCCTCAATCGGCAGTCTATATTCAATAATTGCACACACATACATTTATAGGCTTCTATTTCTGTGTACCTATTAGAAATAGCAATAAAGAAAATATTTACATATTTCTTCAATTTATATTTTAATTCTGATAGAAAGCCTATAAGCGGCGAATTCGGAGTAATGAAAATAACATCAGTTCATTTCTTTCAAAGTTTTTGCAATGTGAACGATATGTTGCCATAGAAAAAGTATAGCAACTCGCAATAAAATGGCCATTTTGCACTCGTATGAATTGCAGCACTTGCCTTCGGCTCGTGCATAATATACTATTTTAAGACAGTTCGTAAATAAAAACCCCGGTTTTCGCCCCAGCAAAATCGCTTTGTGGAATTTTTTTAAACAAGAAATAGTGAAAAAAATTACAACTTTTTTGTTTTTTGCGAATATCTCAAAAAGTATTGGAGGAATCTTTATAGAGTCAATAGAACTTTTGTAGATAATTAAAAAACTTACGAAATGGTTTTTATACGACCAAATCGATGCATTTTTCAGTGAGAAAATCCGGGAAAACCTCGAAAAACAGACCATTTTTCAAAAATTTATAATTTTTATAAATCTGAAGCTGGACCAACAATATTGCGGAAACTGATAGATAATAACATGTAGTTCAACTTCATCTTATTACAATTCTGTAAACGGCATTTGGAAGTAGAGACCAATATCTACAATTTGTATATTATGGATGTTCAGCTGAGAGGTGGGAAATGAGTTGAAAGTGTCACTGGAAGTTACTCTAAATGCTTCAAAGTGCACCCGAAGTCGCCCAAACTCAACTCGAGTTAACTTCAGTGCGACTTCGGGTGACTTCGGACTCACTTTGAAGCGTTTTGATCAACTTTCATTGATCTCTACTTCCAGATGCCGTTTACAGAACGCCCGGAGGGTTACATTCACCCGAGAGCCTTTGGCCCGAGGGATAAATGTTGCCCGATGGGCGTTAGGATCTAGTAACGCTCGTGGTGCATACAAGATTTTATTTTTCAAGAAAAAATTATCTTAAACGACGTTGTTTACTTCACAAATTTCTTCCCATAGTATTTACTGCATTCTGGTCGGCAATGAGCACAAGTGAGCTTCTATGCAATTGCCATGGAAACATTGGAGAGGTTGCCAAGTGTTGTTTATTCAATAAAATGACTCTGCATTTTTGTAAGAATTGACAAGCTTGTTAGTGGAGGAAACTAAAACCGGTTGTGTTCATAATAATCATGGAGATCCCACAGAATGTGACGCTCAAAGCTGAAAAAGCGTTAGGAAATATACTGCCTATAAAATCCAAATACTTATGCGAGAAGGAGTATGACCATTTTTTGAAATAGAAAGATGAAAACAGAGTGAATACTGTAAATGAAACTGTCTTAATGGCATACTTACAGGAACTGGTGAGTTTATCTCATGAAAAATATTAATATTTTTTATTTATTTTGCATTATTTCAGTCTGAAAAATATAGTGCAAATAGCCTATGGACCAAATACTCACAGCTGAAATCAACATTGATTGTTAAAGAAAACATTAACATATCAGCATTCAGTCAACTGATGGCCTTCCTGAAAGTTAAATCAAAAGGATGCATTCCTAAAAAATCAAAGGTGTTGGAAGGTGGACAAGTATTAATTTTCATAAGAAAAGCTCCAGATGATACTTTTCTGCTACATAAAGTTGTTCTGGTATGGGCGTATTTGCATGCTAATGGCAACGTTGCATGCTAATGGCCTCAACTAATGTAATTGGTTGATTCTGATGGGTACACCTTTAAAAAATAACAGTAAATGAGCCGATTTCGCTATGGCAGACTACATTGTAAACGTTACCTTGGTGAATGTATTTGACAGCATCAAAATATTTTTTTAAAATGCACATGAGTGTCATCAGCATCCTGATAAACCAACACCATGACGCGCATAGGCGTTATTAGCATGCAACGTGTTAAGACGTGATGAAATGTTCAAGATGACAATTGATGACATTGAAGACAGATGAGCCGTTTTACTGATCAAGGTACCAGAAACCAAGACCTGCACCTCAAAAAGTTTCACCATTGTTGAAGAAAGCGAAACAGGAGCCTTGAACTTAGTTAAAAAGTCGATCAAAAGAATGTAAACAACGTAGGTTTTTTTACCCTACAAAAATAATAAATGCATTGAGTAACCTGTAGGTAAAAATACTATAGGAAATGTTCCTTCTATCATAGCGAAATACCTTGATTTGGAAAACCCGAAAGGTTACACTAGACATTGTCTACGCCGAACGTCGTCAGCGCTTCTTGTTCAAGGTGGTGCTTCCTTTGAAACACTAAAATTATATGGAAAATGGAAGAATAGTACGGTAGCGGAGAGCTGTATTGAAGAAAGTATCCCCTCGAGGAACAAAATTGCTACAATGATAGCCCATTCCGTTTCCGAAAAAGAAAATGTTAACGTTCCGAACGAAACCGAATGAACATTGAGGAGTTCATCTTCGGTCAACTCACAGAACTTCAAACCTGGTACTAATTTTCCAGGAACATTTGAAAATTGTAATTTCTATTTGAGAGAAAATTATTTGTCCTT
Source organism: Chrysolina oricalcia (assembly GCA_944452925.2). Lineage (NCBI taxonomy): Eukaryota > Metazoa > Arthropoda > Insecta > Coleoptera > Chrysomelidae > Chrysolina > Chrysolina oricalcia. The sequence continues at coordinate 48,199,676 of OX101825.2, read as the reverse complement.
TTTTTATGTACAGTTATAAATAAAAGTTTTCTGAGTAATTAATTCACTGAACTACAAAAAAAAACATTCAGCGGGCGTTATGATTCATAATGCCCTCCATAACGCTCCGGGCGTTATGTGTCTGTTAATAGCAACCGTTGCCAAGGTATTATAAAGCAGTAATGGACAAGTGAAAAATAAATTAATTTTCTTTTTAGTGGCACATAAAATACTCTTTCTACAAACACTATAAGGCCAAGCTGTAGATAAAAATAAGAGTCTCTTTTCACACAAAATAAGAGACGCACACGGCCTACACTACTTTTTATAAGATAGTTCGTAAACCCCGGTTTTCGCCCCAGCAAAATCGCTTTGTGGAATTTTTTAATTTTTAAACAAGAAATTGTGAAAAAATTACAATTTTTTTTGTTTTTTTTTGCAAATATCTCAAAAAGTATTGGAGGAATCATTTTATAGTCGATATAACTTTTGTAGAGAATTATAAAACCTACGAAATGGTTTTTTATACGACCAGATCTGTGCATTTTTCACTGAGAAAATCCGAGAAAACCTCGAAAAACAGACCATTTTTCAAAAATTCATAATTTTTATAAATCTGAAACTGGACAAACAATATTGCGGAAACTGATAGATAATAACATGTGGTTCAACTGTTCATAGATGTTTTCTGTCCGATATGCAGTTTTTGGACAATCGCGTTATAAACAAGTGCCCCACACATAAGGTGTGGGGCACTAACAAAGCACCCCCTCAATGTTCACCAGTATGCCTACCAGGCTGGCAAATCAACAGAACTTGCCCTCAATAACCTTGTCTCAGGAATAAGCGACGCCCTGGAACGCCAGGAAATAGCAGTCGCTGCATTCTTGGACATAGAAGGAGCATTTAACAATGCACTACCTCACTCCCTATATGAGGCCACTGTCTCTAGAGGGATTCAACCAATACTATGTGACTGGATAAGAACTATGCTTCACAACAGAACTATAACGACCTCTCTACAGGGGGAAAGTGTCAGCTTTAAGCCAGCCAGGGGCTGTCCCCAGGGGGGGTCCTCTCCCCGTTGTTATGGTCACTGCTGGTGGATGATCTGCTGGCCATTCTCTCGCTTTGGGAGCTTGATCTGCAAGCATATGCTGACGATCTGGTCCTAGTAATAAACGATAAAACCGAAGAGACGATCTCCTACGTCCTTCAGGATATATTGGATACCATATATAAATGGTGTGAGAGGGAGGAAATGTCCATTAACCCCCACAAAATGGTCATAGTACCATTAACCAGGAAAAGGAAGCTGGAACATTTAATACCTCCTTCCATCAATGGTGTAACAATTCCTTTTGCGAGTGAAGCAAAATATCTGGGAATAACCCTGGATAAAAAACTTAATTGGAACTCGCACTTGGAAAAGACTATCCGGAAGGCTAGTCTTTCATTATGGACATGCCGCAGAATATGTGGCAAAACATGGGGCATGTCACCAAAACACGTATACTGGTTGTACGTGACCGTCATACGTCCAATGATAACGTATGGCTCTATAGTCTGGTGGAGCAAGGGACATAAAAAAATGGCCATTGCTAAACTTAACGGACTACAGAGACAAGCGTGCCTGGCGATTACTGGAAGCATTCGCTCCACGCCAATGGCAGCAATGGAAATCCTCCTTGGATTACTTCCTCTCCACATAGTCCTGGAGAGAGAGGCAAGATGGGCAACATACAGACTTTATCAAGCGGCCATTAGTCTACCGCAGGCATGTGTCATGAGAGGCAGCGGCATGCTGGAGGGCATAATATCTCACAACATTCTAGGAATGCCCTCAGACATCATGCCTAAAACTATCAACCTTCACACGTCCTACACTGTGGTCTTTCCCGAAAAAGAAGACTGGGTCCGGAATGAAACCAACCTATGTAGGGCAAATGAACGTTGGTTCACCGATGGTTCCAAAACTCAGGAAGGCGTCGGAGCCGGAATATATGGGATGAACCCAGTAGTGAAGAAACGCTCGTTCAGTATGGGCAAACTAGCTACGATATTTCAGGCAGAGGTATATGCCATTGAAATGTGTGCCAGGGAGCTGGAAAATCGACACCGCACACGAAAAACAATAACAATATTTTCAGATAGTCAAACAGCACTTAAAGCGCTTGAATCCAACTGCTTTAAATCTAGGGCAGTATGGAACTGCAGAGACACCTTAAACCGACTGCCGCAACGCAACAACGTTACCCTAGTCTGGATACCAGGTCACACAGGCCTAGAAGGAAACGAAATAGCGGACGCCCTAGCAAAAGGGGGGGCCGAAACAACGTTCACTGGACCTGAACCGGTAATCGGTTTAGCATATAGCACTGCCAAGAATGTCATAACAGCTTGGGCAGACAATAAAAGACTCGAGTACTGGCGTAGTCTACCGGGCCTAGCCCATTCCAAAGCATTTATTGCTTGTACAAGGAAAAAACAGGACTCTGACAAACTGTTAGAACTCAGCAGAGCGCATCTCAGAGTTATAGTAGGTTTGCTTACTGGCCACTGGAAACTCAAACATCACATGCATAAAATCGGACTTGCACTAGATGCAGAGTGCCGTCTATGCATGGAGGATGATGAAACGGCTGAACACATTCTGTGTACATGCCCTGCAGCGGCCAGAACCAGATTCTCAATATTTGGCGATACGACAGTAAGGACAGAAAACCTGGTAAATTGTTCTCCCAATGTATTCCTCAATTTCGTCAAGAGATTGGATATACTGGGAGAAATATAACCATAGGGTGAGCCACAATAGGCCATTGGCCGCAGTGGAGGGCTTGATACGGGCCCACTCACGTTCAAACCTAACCTAACCTATAAACAATTTAAGGGCAAATCTTTCTAAATGCGCCGATTCAAGGGAAATCATCTTATTCAAATTCTGTAAACGGCATTTGTTAGTAGAGATCAAAATCTACAATTTGTATATTTTGGATTTTCAGCTGAGAGGTGGGAAATGTGTTGAAAATGTCACTGGAAGTTACTCTGAATTCTTCAAAGTGCACCCGAAGTAGCCCGAACTCAACTCAAGTTAAATTCTGAGCGACTTCGGATGACTTCGGTCGGACGCACTTTGAAGCGTTTTGACCAGGAGTCACGCAACATTTTATTTAATTTTTTAAGTTCTAAGAGTAAAATCCCGTGGTTTATTTTTTTAGGTCGATCGTCGGAAAAGTATAGTGTCAAACTCGTGCGGAAACTGGATATTTTCCACACTAGTTATACAATATCCTATTGTGGAAAATTCTGGCAATTCTCCCAATGTGATAAATAATGTAATTGGAATTTCACCTTATGGGGATCAAAATTATAAAGCGGCTAGCGATACGCCTGCAACTTTGGACTGAGCATGCGCCAAACTCGAGCATGCTCCGCAGACTCCAAAAATGGACAAATATGGCTGCCATGGCTGCTACATCACTGCTCTCTCTCTCTCTCTCTGAATTTTGGATAAATAGTCGTTATATGGTAACAATTTTCAAATCGCAAGGTAGGTTAGTCAGGTCAGGTTAGGTTTGGCTAATAATTCACGCATTTTCGACTCGCAAGCTAGGTTAGTTTGCTCGGGTTAGGTTCGTGTGTAAATTGCGAGCGAAAAACTAATTCAACGAATTTTCGAATCGCAAGCTAAGTTAGCTTGCTCAGGTTAGGTTTGTGTGTAAATTGCGAGCGAAAAAACAAATTCACGCATTTTCAACACGGTTTGCAATCTTGTTTTTCCTTCCTCTTCTTGCTTCTCCGCCATTAAATGACCCTCTTGTTGTAGATCAGTACATCACTTCAATTCGAGTTTGACGCATGCTCAGTCCAAAGTTGCAGGCGTATCTCTAGCCGTCTGTTCAAAATTATGGAATTTTCAATATATCAATGTGTGAGAAATGTTGGCAGCCTTTCGATCACGAATAATTGAATATTTAAAAAAAAAAAACAAAGTGTGTAGTGCAGCTTTACTTCAAAGTTAGCTCACGCACATTTACTGGAAAATGGGGACTGTAAAAAATGTTTTAATTGATACGCCAATTTGTAATACGAGGATATGTTGATATCTAGTTAGCCTAGACCAGTTCCCTGCGTATGCGACCGTGAAAAGTTGGACTGAAAGTTTCAAAAGAGGTAAATTTTCCATTGAAGATGATGACCGATCGGGAAGGCCAGTTTCTGTGTCAGTCCCCGAAAATATCGATGCCGTTCATGATTTTAACAGACCGTCGAATTGGGCTAAAACGGATATCTGAAGCACTGAATATTTCATACGAACGCGTTCATCATATAGTTCACGTCAATTTGGACATGAGAAAAATTACTGCAAATGTTTGAATGTTGACCAAACGCGTGCAAGGGTAGTAGCATCGCGTTCGATCTGTGCTCGATTTGAAAACGATGTTACTATGGATGAGACTTGGGTACATTTCTACGATCCAGAAACAAAGCAACAATCGATGGAATGGCGACACTCCGGTTCTCCAAGACATAAGAAGTTTCGAGTCCAAAAATCTGCTGGAAAAGTTCTTGCTTCAGTTTTTTGGGATTGCCATGGAGTAATCATGATTGATTTTTTGGATAAGGGTAGAACAATAACTGGAGATTACTATTCGACATTACTGACCACTCTTCGGGAAAAAATTAAAGAGAAAAGACGCGGAAAGCTATCCAAAGGTGTTTTGTTTTTGCAGGACAACGCCCCTGCACACAAATCTCATGTTGCCATGCAAGAATTACTAGAACACCCCCTTATTCACCAGATTTGGCTCCGTCCGACTATCATCTCTTTCCTCAATTGAAAAAAAGTTCTCTTCATTTAATTGATACTCACCGGCGATTTTTTGAACTTTGTTCGAATTAATGAATAATATCTCGTCCAAAAATGGTATTGAGTACAACTTTGGAACTGCTTTCTATAACGGACAGCATATATTCAGTCTCATTCAAAACTGGGGACATCCTGTATACCGTATACCGGTTTCATGGTTATCACCAATTTCTCACTACAGCAGTAACGAATAACACTTTATCACATAAATGATTCTGAAAGATTTCTTGTACAGTGTGGCCCATTTAAGATGGAAGCACCCTTATAAAACGTACATTTTTCAACCGATTGGAATGATTTTTTTGTCAGTAGGTAGACATTCAGAAAATCTATGAGGTCACCAAATTTCATGAATATATCTCAATTTCCAGGTCCAACTAATCTTATTTTTCAAGGTCAAAAATCTAAATAAGTAAATTACTAGCGATTTTTTTAGAAAAAATCTGACTACACCACTGGATTTGTGACATTTCAAATGGTTAACATGTAAATTACGTTGGAATGCGTCAATCAATAAAAAAGTTATAAAGGAATGAAATTTGAAAAATATACCGTTTAATCAACCCACCAATTCATTTTCATGAATTTTATGAAAATTCTGAATAAAAAAAATCATTCCAATCGGTTGAAAAATGTAAGTTTTATAAGGGTGCTTTCATCTTAAATGGGTCACACTGTATGTACCCATATGAGTTACGGTTTACTACAATGAACATTGTACTCAGTAATATTTGAGCTCAATGCTTTCAGGTCCTTAAGTATGGAATTTTACTTATAACATTGGTGTTTACAGTGTTTTATTGTAGGAAACCTCGATTTAATTATTTTGTTTTTGGTAAGTAATTTTGTTTTTGGTAAGTAATTCTGTTTTCCATTAATTTAAGAATTACAACTTCCGAATACCATTATCGGATATTTCATAAGACTGATTACGAACAGAAGTTCAACAAAATAAACAATTTCATTATTAGTAGTATCATAAGAAGTACAGACACAAATAATTCTGTAATTATTTACCAATTGAGATGTGAATTATGATAATATGCTTTCAATGCTCGAACAACTTTGTTTTCGAATATTTCAAATCTTATATTCGGTACTTACTTTATCTTTAGTTTCATCCGATTGCTTTTGAAACATTTTCGTGCTGCAGAAATTGTCCATTACCAAAAGGCCATAAATATTTCAAATGGTTTAGATAGTTATTTTATACTTATATTCTTATATCAAACTAAGTTCAAATTTTCCAACTCTTATACAAATTTGTTTCGTAGTGTGGAAAAAAGATACCGGTTTAAAAGTCTTATCATATCTGCACTGTCTCCGTTAAAGTCCACATCAAAGGGATTTTTTTTTATAATCAGTTTACGCTTTGCAAATAACGCAAAATGACGGTGACAATTTTTATTTCGGTTAGCTATAAATATCCAATACACACTTTCAAATAAATTACAAAAAAGTTACGTTATTTCTCAAAATTTCAAGAGAAGCCCTCTGGCCTTTCTTGAAATTTTGATTTTCCTTTTCAGTTTTCAGCCCACCTGTAAAATTTGTACATCCTTGATTTTTCCTTTTTCCTAATATTTTTTTGGCTAATTCGAATTTTATAAAATCCAAAAAGACCTGTTGAAATGTTATAATATACTAAATGGCAAAAGTGTTTTTTCTTTATTGAAAATTTTTCTACTTGTATTTTTATAAAACAGAGAGAACAGAGGCATTTTGTTTGTGTATGGCATTATGGCATACAAGGCATAGGACTTGATACAAAGTTGATTTAGCCTCAACATTTTACAGAAAATGTGCGTTTTATTAATTTTAATCAACAAAACTATCTTTTTTTGAGGTACCTATAAAATGTTGAAACAATGCTTTACTCTACATCAAGTATGACATACTTTTATAAGCACATTTGGAATCATTTTCTAACGAGTTTAGGTATTACATTTTAACGGATCATTCTGTTCAAATCACTCAAATCAGCTTTTGAATTTGAAAAGACCCCGCAAAATCCTTATGGAATTTGGGTCCTGGTGGATTTTTTTGAATTTTTGGTATGATGTTGTCCTTGTAATTCTGAACCAATGTTACCATTGCGCCAACCCAAAAAAATTAACAGTTTTGCTGCTAGGGGGCGTTGAAATCACCCCTTGCGCAGATTAGACTATTTATTTTTGAATCCGGTTACAATATTTTCACTTGTTCCATTATTGCTAATGTTGCACAATATAGTGCTGTTTAAAAAAAAAATATTTCTCGACTGCTTTTAAATGTATCGCCGAATGTTTAAATATTCCTGAATAAGGGAAATGGCAGTTTTTATGATTATCACCCTTCCCCCCGAAGGCACGGACGAAAAAAATTCTGTGGATTTTTCTGAATTTTTAATATGATGGATTTCAAGTTATTTTGAATGGAAATTAATTGGGTGACAAACCCCCAAAATGAATAGATTTTATGCTAATGTAATTTTTTATAAATAAAATCTAAAACTTCCCCCTTACCCCTCAACCCCTATTTTGAAACACGAAAAATGTTTATTCTCGACTACTTGTAAATGCTTTATCCCTACGAACGACAACCCTCAAAAGTCGAAACTTGTGTGAGCCAATGATTAACGAGGTCTTACCTTTTTACGTGCGATTCCTAGCACTTAAAATAGACTGAATAACCAAGAGGCTAATGACCGAAAAGCAATTGTGCACGTTGGTATATTCAGAAGTGCAAAGCTATATACACAAAGGAAGGGGAAAGGTGTGAAATTAAACAACTGTACGATTTCCTTAATTTGAGCGGATTAAAACATTTATTTTGATAAAGCAATTACAAGTAGCCGAGAAATAATTTTTTCGTGTTTTAAAATAGGAGTTGAGGGTAAGGGAGAGGTTTGAGATTTTTTTTTAATTTACACAATTTTTCAGCATAATCTAAACTAAAATAAGTAGAGATATTGTTTCCGCCTATAATAATGAAAATGAATAGTCTATTCTGAGCAAGGTATGATTTGAAAGCCCCCTAGCATCAAAACTATCCAGTTTGGGGGTTTGTCACCCTATTATTTACATTCAAAATAACTTGCACTGCATCACATTAAAAATTCAGAAAAATCCACCGATTTTTTTTTATTTTGTACCCCTCGGAGGGAGGGGGGATAATCATAAAAAACTGCTATTTCCTTTATTCGGGCACATTTGAACATTCGACGATACATTCAAAAGCACTCGAGAAATATTTTTTTTGCGTTTCGTAATAAGAGTTGGGGTGAAGAAGGGGGGGTAAGATTTTCTTTTGAAAATATTGTTACCGGATTCAAAAATAAATAGTCTAATCTGCGCAAGGGGCGATTTCAACGCACCCTAGCAGCAAAACTGTTAATTTTTTTGGTTTCGTCGCAATGGTAACATTGGTGGAGAATTGCATGGACTACATTATACCAAAAATTCGAAAAAATCCACCGGCACCCAAATTCCATAAGGATTTTTCGGGGTCCTTTATCGAAATTTGGAGTTGTTACCTAATTTTGTTAATATTTTTGAAAACATGACAAATTTGACAAAAAATCGATAAAAATGGTCAACGTCATTTTAGACTGGTGCCTATAATTTTTGTGAAAAAAGAAAGTAACAGGCAAGGGCCAGCTGGAAAATGTTGATGAGGTTCCATCTTTAAGGAAAAAACATATTTAAACACGAAAACACTCAAAATGGTGAAAGGGGGATGCAGTTTAGGGGTTGAAAACGGTTTTTTGCGATTTGCGGCAAAAAGTGACCTCTTAGCGGAAAATGTTCAATTGAAAAGTTCTACTTAGATAATAAAAAAATTAAAAAAATTTGTATTCAACACTTTTCGGCATAATCTCAAATTAACCGTCAAAATTACGTAAAAACGATTTTTTGGAATTACATTTTTTATTTACTTATAAATTTACTTGAAAATTTGTAGGAATATGTTTTTTTTTGGTGACGACTGAGCATGATTTTTTCGCAATTCAGAAGACGACTAGTTTTCGAGTTCTTTATTAATTATTCAAATTTTACCATCAACGGTTTAACGATCAATAAACCACTAAGTTACATAGACCATTTGAAATTAGACATTTCAACAATTAAAATGATCACTTATATACAGGGATTGTCCCCTTCTTGAAATGCCGGGTGACAGTTCGTTACCTGCCATACGATTCAGTAAAAGGCCGCTGACAGTAATTCCCAAAAGGGAAGACTGGGAGCGGATCGGGCACCGCCTGCTTCCCACCAAGGGGATCATTTGGTACACAGATGGCTCCAGAATGGGTAAGTCAGCCGGCGCCGGGGTATACGGGCAGTCTCCGAAAGCGGAACTTTGTTAGGCTCTAGGAACTTTTACTACTGTATTTCAGGCAGAAATGTTTGCCATACTCGCCTGTGTAAGAGAAAATCTCAACAGAGGCTACCGAGGCCAGCAAATCACGATATGCACCGACAGCAATGCGGCGATCAAGGCTCTCACATCATATAGAGTCACTTCGTTGCTGGAGTCCGAATGCATCGATGATCTGCAAAGGCTATCTTCCGCCAATAAAGTAAAGCTACTTTGGGTCCCTGGTCATACCGGAGTACCTGGAAACGAACGGGCTGATTATTTGGCCAGACAAGGTGCGAAAAGCCCAGCGATGGGACCAGAACCTATCATAGGAGTTTGAAGATCATGGTGCGTCTCAACCATGAAGGAAATTCTAGAAGTAAAATTCCAGGATACATGGAAAGATACACCAGGCATGAGGCAATCGAAACTCCACATCGGAGGCCCTTCTACCAGGAGGACCAAGACTCTGCTCACACTGAGCAGAAAGGAAATCAGATTAGTGACAGGGCTCCTGACGGGACACTGCCACCTCAACAGGCACCTCAACATTTTAGGTTTCACGGATGATACCGAATGAAGGTGGTGCTTGGAGGATGAGCAGTCAGCCACTCACATCCTCACAGAATGCCCGGCAGTGGCAGCAATACGGGAAGCACACCTCGGGAGCATCGTACTGAACCCGGAGAGTGTGAGGGTGGTATCGGTCAGAAGGCTGGCCTCTTTCGCTCGCGAGATAGGCTACCTTCAAAACTGAACCATCTCCCAGCAGTAGTGGGTGCATAACGGGCCTGATTGAGAGGCCTACATGCTTATGGCTTCGTCCGCCCACATACCTTGTTCTATCTATCTATGATCACTTATAGGCCTTCGAAATACAAAAAAAACACACAAAAAACACCAAGACAATTGTTCATGGAGATAAGGGTATTTTTTTCGAAAAATGTACATAACTAGTCGTCTTCTGAATGGCGAAAAAATCATGCTCATTCGACATCAAAAAACACATATTCTTACATATTATCATGTGTAATAAATCATTTATTCGAGATAAAAAAATTAAATGCTGAAAAATCGGTTTTTCGCTATTTCGACGGTTAATTTGAGGTTATGTCGAAAAGTGTTAAATACAAAAGTTTTCGATTTTATTCATTATCTACAACTTTTTCATTTAACATTTTCCGCTAAGAGATCATGTTTCGCCGCAAATAAAAAAAAAACGTTTTCAACCCCTAAACTGCATCCCCATTTCACCATTTTGAGTGTTTTCGTGTTTAAATATTTTTTTCCTTAAAGTTGGAACCTCAACAACATTCCCCACCTGGTTCTTGCCTGTTACTTTTTTCTAATTTTAAGCGTTTAAAATTCGTTTTGGCACCGGCCATTTTGCCTTTCATTCAAAGAACAAACAAACTGTTCGTAAACTCTAAACTTCCGTAAAATAAATCCTAAAACAAAATATCCCGTATGATGAGGAAATATTAATAACAGGTTTCGAAATGTTTATGAATACTTTTGAGAGTACATGTCTGGATATGAATAAACAATAGGCAAGCAAGATTACAAACGCGTAAAATCAGTGCAAACGTGCTTATAACTGAAATATAGCAATAAAATGATATACAGTTTGTCTCACGAAGTTGGAACCATATGTAAAACTTTTTTATTATTCAGTTTAGGAAAAAAAGTTATTCTTCATAAAAAGTTCTGCATCTTCTAAAATCTAAAATACAATCATCAGATATCAATTTTTTTCAGTCGTATACGCGGTGTGACAAAAAATATAAATTTTACTCGAGAGTAAAGTACCTTTATATTTGAAAATATCGAAAATTCTTATAAAAAAAGTTGTTCAGAACTAAAAATTACGTTTAAATATGCAGTTGCATCCACTTACATGAAAAAATCATTTGTATGTATTTTCGTATTTGCACAATATATGCATATGCATTCATTATGTGTTTAAATTGCAAAATTGTTAGAAAACATTGAGAAACGGAAAGGTGACCATGTGTTACATAATCAAAAGAGATACATGTTCATTCAAAAAAAAAAAAAAGTAAAAGTAACATAACCCAATTTTTCAATGTCTATGGGCGTAATTGCATATTTGAACGAAATTTTCTTTTCTGAACAACTTTTTTCTATAAGAATTTTCGATATTTTCAAATATAAAGGCACTTTACTCTTTAGTAAAATTTATATTTTTTGTCACACCGCGTATACGACTGAAATCTGATGATTGTATATCAGATTTCAGAACATGCAGAACTTTTTATGAAGAATACCTTTTTTTCCTAAAATGGATAATAAAAAAGTTTTCCATATGGTTTCAACTTAGTGAGACAAATTGTATATTATGTATACATAATTTTCACAACAAACTCTACAATTTTGAGGATATTTCGAAAATAGCGGCTTACCGACTTGGTCTCCCACTGCAAATAGTGACATCATAGTCCTATTGTGTGCCTATTACTGCCTATGCCTGAGTTGATAGGCGTACTATTAATAATAATGATACTCCCTCAAAAACACTCGTATACTGAACCCACAGGCATAGCATATACGGGTAGAGGACGGCTATTAGTATTATCTGCCGTTGATATATAATTTAGTTTCCATCACCAAAAGAGGAAATAATTCTAACTGAACATACATCTTGTATAGTCGTTACGAATTCAATTGCGACTGCACACAACCAAACGATCATACGAGGTTATATCAATATACAAATTGACGCTGATAATTTGCATATATAGGCATAAATAACACGTTATTATCTAACGCTCCTCGTCTAAACTCGGTTGGCAGTCCACGTGGAGATGATGTACTCTGTCATATAAAAGAGGCGGGCGAAAGGCCAAAAGAAAGCCCTTGATTGGCTGCTGTTAAATTCTAATTGATCAGAGACCGAACTGCTTGGAACTTCTTTGACCTGCCGCTATGGAATTCCAATCAGTTTCTATTTGCCTCAGGATTTATGTACTAGACAGTGCGGTGCAGCTAGGCTCAGAGTTCATACGCATGTTTACATATATCGTTATTTAGTTGTCTTAATTAGTTTGATTATCTGTGCGGTATGGCATTCTGGAGACCTTTCGATGTTGATGTCGTTGAAACAGAAGATTTTGATGCTAATTCAGAACCGCTCCAAGTGGAAGTTAATTCAGAGCGTCTCCAAGTAAGAGGCCATTTATCCTTTTTACATCAGTGGGCAGCCGATTGTACAGATCACTGCCCGCACACATGGGGGAATTTTTACACAAAGTCAGTTTATAATTATTGATGTATAAATTATTTCGGCTTCGTGTATTATATTCATGTTTGTCGCGGTGTGTTGGCAACCGATTTTTAATGCCATATATGTAAAATTTGTTTGTTTGTAAAATTTGTTTTTACGAAACTCTCATAGCCGTATGCATAGTCAATTTCAGCGACTCGCCAGAGTTTCGCCGCTCACTACACAAGAACTATAATGCACAGTCGAAATACAAAATAGTGGTACATCGCCAGCGTTTCGCCAAAATGTGACTTATCGCGTAGTTGTCACTTTTTTGGAGCTCGACTGTGCATTATAATCCTTGTGTGGCGAACGGCGAAACTCTGGCGAGTCGCTGGCAATTGACTATGCATACGGCTATCAGGTTTTCGGAGAAAACCCCTCAAAAGCCAGAGCTTGTGCGAGCAAGGGAGATCCGGGACCTACAGTTTAAATAAAAGTGGAATCCGAACCACTTCAGCTCAGTGATACACGACCGGGGATCGAACCCGGACCGTCTGGGTGGAAGCCAAACGCTCTAACACCTCGACCAGTTCGCTATATATATACAAGTAAATTATATAAATAGATAGATGTAGCAAGTTATTATTTTTGAAAGTATCACGGCAAGATTCCATGTGTCCCTTACTGAATATAACTCTCAACACCTTTTTCTGCATGACAAATATTCTCTGTAGATCCACACATTGACCCCATGCTATTATGTTATAAGAAATTTTCGAATAAAAAAGTGCATAGTATACGTTTATCAAAGAGGTATTATCTAAACTGTTTTGTAGCATAGTGATCGCAAAACATGTTTGACTTAATTTGGCGGAGAGTTGATCAATATGTTTCGTCCAGTCTAGGTTTTCATCTAAAGTAACTCCCAAAAAATTTGTCTCCTCTTGATCGTCAGAAGATTAATATTTAAAGAAATGTTTATGATTCTATCGTTATTTTTTCCTCGAGTTTTAAACAAGACACATACAGTTTTCTCATAGTTGATGATGAGCCTGTTGTTGAAGCACCATGTGTTGAACTGATCTAGAACTGTGGTAGCTAGGCCTTCTAGATCTACCAGGTTCTTGGCTGAAATAATTATTGAGGTGTCGTCTGGATAAATAAAATTTTTCACACTATCGATAAACTCAGGTAGGTCATTAATAAATAGTAGGAATACCAGGGGTCCGAGCACACTACCCTAAGAGGTTCCTATTGATATGTCATACTCGTCTGACATAGAGTTCCCATTTTTGACAAAACTCTTCTGTTCGACAAATATGAAATTAGCCAGTTATTAATATTACCACGGTGTCAAAAGCAGTCAAAAGCAGGATGTCAAAAGCACTCGAGAGATTAAAGAATACAGGGTCTTTCACGACGAGCGTTCGTTAGGAATATATGGAGAACGATTCAAAATCAAAACTTGAAATTTTGTGGTAGTGGGTTTTACAAAATGGCCTTCTCAACTAAAATATTTTTAACTTCCGTTATACCCGAAGTTCAGGGCAACTTCCTTATTTCAAATGGAACACCCTGTATTTTATAACATTTTTGAATTTCTCAACACATTTTAGGCCCACTTTGTGTAACAATGCGTATACCCAAATTTTTCAGTTTTCGAGATATTGATTTTTTTCTGAAAAATGTGCAGCACCACTCCGAAAAAATCATAACTCATAGACAGTAACAGTTGAAAATGTGAAATTTCACAGAATCACACCTTAAGCTCAAGTCATGAACAGATCCAACGAATTTTCAAAAATAATTTACAGGGTGGTCGAAATTTCCACCTAAAACATAACATCGAGAAAACTGACGAAACACGATTTTTTCCAATGATAACCATACACTATTCCATTATTTTTGGATACTACGAAAAAAAAAGATATCAAGTTCATGAAGAATGTACTATACCTAAAATACACCCCTGGCAAGATATATCCGATTTTGGGAAATATTTGAAATGTAAATCATTCGAAGCAATACCAAACCAAGCAAGCATTGAAAACAAATGAAGTTACAACAAATATGTCAAAATTTGATGCGATATAATTGACGTGTATTTCGTAGTTTTCTATTTGTGTGCAAAATGTCTCGTTTGGGGTATTCTAATGAAGATTTCCTGAATTCAATAATCATGTATGGCGAATGCAATAAGATAATGGACAGAACTTGTCGTGTTTTTGCAGAAATATTTCCAAATCTACACAGACCCAATAAAAATATTCTGAGAAGACTTCTGAGAAACTGCCGTGATTTCGGATCTTTTTCGTCTGTCATCAACAAAAAAAAAACACTCGTAAACAATGAGGACATCGAAATTGTAGTTTTGGCTTACTTCACAGCCTATCCAGAAAATTCGTTGAAAGACGCAGAAAAGTCACTTAGAATTTTATGTTCGTCAATAAACCGGATTTTTATGAAAAATAAGTGGCGTCCCTTTAAATATCACCAAGTTCAAAATCTGAAACCTCACGACTTACCTGCACGAGTGGAATTCTGAATGGTTTCTTATCAAGATACAGGAGGACCCTGAGTTCATGAAGAACATTATATGGACAGATGAAGCCAAATTTGCCAAGAATGGTATGTACAACCGCCATAATAGTCATTTTTGGGCAGCAGAAAATCCAAAGCTCGTTCGCCAGCGCAACTTCCAGGATTCATAGAGTTTTAATGTTTTTTGTGCTATAAAGGAAGACCGAATTTTATGTTTATATCTTTATATGAGAATTTGAATAGCGATAGATATTCGCATATAATTAGGAATGTGTTTGGTGAATCCATAGGGCATGTTTCTGAACAATATCGTTCCAATTTATGGTATCAGATGGATAGAGCCCCTGCACACAGTACTGCTACCATTGCTGGGTTGTTGTATGGGATGTTCGAAGATCAGTGGCTTTGCTACAATGGGCCATTTAAATTTCCTCCTCGCTCTCCAGGCCTGACGCCACTGGACTTCTTCATCTGAGGATATTTCAAAGAAAATGTTTATGCGGATCCTGTGAGTGATAAAGAAAGCATGAAACGAAGGGTTCTGAGAGCTTTCAATAATTTGATTCCTGACTCCATACAGAAAGCTACAAATAGTGGTATGCAAAAAAGAATATATTCTTGTTTAGAACAAAACGGCAATGTCTTTGAACATCTGTTGAAATGAACCACAATATTGTTTGAATTAAAAGAAATTAAGTTAAATTCTAAAATTAAAGTAAAATCTAACCTTAAAAATACAAACAAAATTAAATTACTGTATTCGATAAACAAAGATATAATTCATCTCTCTGATAGTATTTTATTTCAATCCATCCATTTTCATGTTGAGTTACCTTTTACCAACGACAGAGTTAATATAAGTTCATTTGTTTTCAAAGCTTGGTTTGGTATTGCTTCTAATGATTTACATTTCAAATATTTCCCAAAATCGGATATATCTTGCCAGGGGTGTATTTTAGGTATAGGACATTCTTCATGAATTTGATATCTATTTTTCGTAGTTTCCAAAAATAATAGAATAGTGTATGGTTTCCAGTTGAAAAAATCGTGTTTCATCAGTTTTCTAGATGTTATGTTTTAGGTGGAAATTTCGACCACCCTGTAAATTTTTTTTGGAAAATTCGATGGACCTGTTCATGACTTAATGCTTAAGGTGTGATTCTGTGAAATTTCACATTTTCAACTGTTACTGTCTATGAGTTATGATTTTTTCGGAGTGGTGCTGTAACTGTCAAATTTTTCAGAAAAAAATCAATATCTCGAAAACTGACAAATTTGGGTATAGGCATTGCTATACAAAGTGGGCCTAAAATGGGCTGAGAAATTCAAAAATGTAATAAAATACAGGGTGTTCCATTTGAAATAATGAAGTTGCTCTCAACTTCCGGTATAACGGAAAGAGACCGGAAGTTAAAACTATTTTAGTTGAGAAGGCCATTTTGTAAAACCCACTACCCCCAAATATCAAGTTTTTATTTTGAATCGTTCTCCATATATTCCTAACGAACGCTCGTCGTGAAAGACCCTGTTTACCCATTACATATTCATTAGCATCTAACTTCTCATATACTGCTTGTACTAGTTCCGTTGCTGCTGTTTCTGTTGAGGGGGAAACATCTCGCTAAAATGTGTACGAGATTTAAAATATTGAAAAGACTAAAAGGCTCAAACTGATGACTGATAGACTCAAGCCGATGACTGAAAGACTCAAACCGATGACTGAAGCGAAGATTTGATGACAGAAAATTGACTCAAATGACTCAAAATTTCTAGTTGTACGAGATTTAAAGATGTTTCCCCTAAGAGGGAAACATCTCGCTAAAATGTGTACGAGATTTAAAATATTGAAAAGACTAAAAGGCTCAAACTGATGACTGAAAGACTCAAACCGATGACTGAAGCGGAGATTTAATGACAGAAAATTGACTCAAATGACTCAAAATTTCTAGTTGTACGAGATTTAAAGGAGATGTTCCCCCTCGGAGAAGCTACCCCTAAAATCATGCTGGGAATTTGTCAATATTTTTTTAAAAATTTTGTTATTCTATTGGCCATTACTTTTTCTATTATTTTAGAAAATACACTTAACAATGAAATGGGCCTAAAGTTTTTTAATGTCGCTACTATCACCCTTTTTAAATACTAGGATAATTAAGGCAGTTTTTAATTTTTGGGGAAAAGCACCACGCTCAATAAGACTTATTAATTATTAAAGTGAGACATTTTGCAAATTCATCGGCACACTCCTTAATTACCTTAACTAGGAAAATGAGCTTTTATTTTGGTTTTTATAGTTTTTGAAAAATGGTTTGCAAAAAAGTTTGAAACTTCTTTATTGTCACTGACGACGATGTCGTTACAGTTTAGTGTAATGTTTTCTCGCTTCTCTTTGGTTCTGTTCAAGTTTAGATTCACTATATTCCATAATGTCCTTGTTTTGTTCGCAGATGCTTCAATTTTGTTTTTATTATATAATTGTTTGTCTCTTCTTAGATTACGTTGATATTGTTTCTTTCTATTTTTATACAAAGTGTTTACGTTTTTGTTATTGTATTGTTTTCTTAAATAGTTTAAGTCTTTTAAATTTGAGGACTCCTCTTTTAATTCTTTTGAAAATTTAAATTTTCTTGCGTTGGTGATTGAGTACCCAGGAGCACGCTGACAAAAAATCTATGACATACAACGCCAAAAAAAAAATGTTCAATTACTTTTGCCTTTGGATGTCCGGTCGCTATCTGTATATTTCAAATTTAGAAATGCCCCCAAGGAGACGGGTGTGAAGTTATCCACATCCACAACATACACGGAGAAAAAAATATCGATTTTTTTTTTTAATTTCTATACTGGAGACTTTGCGTAACTATGCTTTACCCGGCGGCCATTTCAGTAAAAAAACATGGTGCCTCGGTTTTCCAAACATTCTCAAAGGGTGGGAATGGGGTGGAACACCATAAAAATACAATATTTCGGTAAGGTGATTTTGTACACCTTCCATTTTCGAATATGTTCTTTTTCGTGGTCGAATTGACTAGAAAAATGATATGGGGATAGAACTTAAAAATTCTATAATTCGGAAAGCTGTCTTTGTATACCATTCATATTCAAATATGTTGTTGCACGTGGTCGAATTGACTAGAAAAATACTATGACTAAGTTTTTCAGGCCGTCTAAGATGGTGGAAATGGGGTTGAAAATCATAAAAAAACTATATTTCGGAAAGTTGACTTTGTACACCTTCCATTTTCGAATATGTTGTTTGTTTCTCGTGTTTGAATTGACTAAAAAATGCTACGCCTGAGTTTTTCAGGTCGTCTAAAGGGGTGGAAATGGGGCTGAAAACCTTGAAAATACTATATTTCGGAAAGTTGACTTTCTACACCTTCCATTTTCGAATGTTGTTTCTCCTTATCGAATTGACTAGAAAAATGCTATGACTGCTATGAGTTTGAGGGCGTCTAAAGTGGTAAAAACGGGGTTAGAACTTAAAAAAACTATAATTCGGAAAGTTGTCTTTGTACACCATTCATATTCAAATATGTTGTTTCTCGTGGTCGAGTTGACTAGAAAAATACTATGCCTGAGTTTTTCAGGCCGTCTAAGGGGGTGGAAATGGGGTTGAAAAACTTAAAAAACTATATTTTGGAAAGTTGACTTTGTACACCTTGCATTTTCGAATATGTTGTTTCTCGTGGTCGAATTGACTAGAAAAATGTTATGACTGAGTTTTTCAGGGCGTCTAAAAGGGTAGAAATGGGGTTAGAACTTAAAAAATCTATAATTCGGAAAGTTGTCTTTGTACACCATTCATATTCAAATATGTTGTTTCACGTGGTCGAATTGGCAAGAAAAATACTAGGCCTAAGTTTTTCAGGCCGTCTAAGATCGTGGAAATGGGGTTGAAAATCATAAAAAAACTATTTTTCGGAAAGTTGACTTTGTACACCTTCTATTTTCGAATATGTTTCTCGTGGTCGAATTGACTAGAGATATGTTATGAGTTTTTCAGGGGTTGGAAATGAGGTTGAAAAAAAAACTGTATTTCGTAAAGTTGACTTTGTACACCATTCATATTCAATTACGGTTTCCCGAGGTCGAATTTACTAGAAAAATGCTGTGTTTGAGGTTTCCAACCCCATCTCCACCCCCTTAGACGGCAAGAAAAACTCAGACATAACATTTTTTAGTCAATTGACCACGAGAAACAACATATTCGAAAAAGGAAGGTGTACAAAGTCAACTTTCCGAAATATAGTTTTTTTATGATTTTCAACACCATTTCCATCATCTTAGACGGCCTGAAAAACTCAGGCATGGTATTTTTCCAGCCAATTCGACCACGTGAAACAACATATTTGAATATGAATGATGTAAAAAGACAACTTTTCGAATTATAGATTTTTTAAGTTCCAACCCCATTTCTACCCATTTAGACGCCCTGAAAAACTCAGTCATAACATTTTTCTATTCAATTCGACCACGAGAAACAACATATTCGAAAATGAAAGGTGTACAAAGTCAACTTTCCGAATCATAGTTTTTTCAAGGATTTCAACCCCATAGACGGCCTGAAAAATTCAGGCATAACATTTTTCTAGTCAATTCGACCATGAGGAACAACATATTCGAAAATGGAAGGTGTACAAAGTCAACTTTCTGAAATATAGTTTTTTTATGATTTTCAACCCCATTTCCACCCTCTTAGACAGCATGAAAAACTCAGTCAGGCATATCATTTTTCTCGTCAATTCCACTACGAGAAACAACGTACTTGAATATGAATGGTGTACCAAGACAGCTTTCCGAATTATAGATTTTTTAAATTTTTAACCCCATTTCCACCCCCTCAGACGGCCTGAAAAACTCAGGCATAGCATTTTTCCAGTTAACTCGACCACGTGAAACAACATATTCGAAAATGAAAGGTTTACAAAGTCAACTTACCGAAATATAGTTTTTTTATGGTTTGCCACCCCATTTCCACCCTTTGAGACTGTTTGGAAAACCGAGGCCCCATGTTTTTTTTACTGAGATGACTGCCGGGAAAAGCATATTCAATGATAGGAGGTACAGAAAATACCAGTACCAGTATAGAAATTAAAAATATTTGATATTTTTTTCTCCGTGTATCTTGTGGATGTGGATAACTTCACACCCGTCCCAAGACGCTACTTTTAGATAATACATTTTATACATTGGAGGAATTTTACAATGAAATATTTTTAAATGAAAATGTCTTCTATATTCTATTTTTATTAATATTTTATCAGGTTATGTATCAATAAGTCAATGGATGGTTTTTATCCATATTTTATTAGGTTATATAGGTTCGTGTATTTCGTGGATTTTACTCTTTGAATGTTTGTCAGTTATCTGGTATTATTATAACTCTGATCACTCATCTTAGGACACATCTGTTGTAGACTGCAGTCATTCTGATTTTATAGTCTATATCCTTTTCTCATGTATTCATTATTTGATTTTACATCTTCGACAATGAAGCATTTTTTGACTTGACTTGACTACTAGAAAAACATCATACAGGGTGAACTAGTACACAAGAGCAAGTCTGAAAAAACAAAGAAATGGGACGTGCAACATCTTTACATTACGCGATAGATGAAAGATCGCATCCGATAAATATGTCATATTCAGTCACGAATGAGGGATTCTAAAAATATAGGCTACTAAAAATATAACTCCATAATTCAATTTGCCATCAAACAAAGTTTCTACAGAAAACATTATTCCAGATGTCTATAAGAAGGTGATGAAAAATATTTAAAATAAGAAGCTTGCTTGCTGAAGATGTCTGATATTTTTCCTAGATTTCAGACGTATGTATATGTTCTTACACCATAATTTTTTTTAACATATCACTGGTTAGGTCAAAATTCTCGACATGGTTGTAATGTAATAGTGTGTTATTCACGAAAATAATGGACTGGAAAGAGAAAACTGGAGCAATGATAATGAGACCGATAATAAAAATAATTACGAAGAGAATAGTCCTAATGATAGCCAGGGAGCCAGCGACCATTTCAGTTAGTCATTTCAAAAAAAAAAATTCTAAGCGTTATTCGGCATTTCACATAAGGGTTTGGACCGTCAGCTTGGGCTCCTGCATACTGAAAAACCTGACCTGACATACCTCACGTGACCACCAATACGGCGACAATTTGTAAAAATTCATTATAAATGGGCAAAAGTGAAGTTATTTGTAAAGACACCAAAAGAAGTTATTTGGAAAAGATGTTTATAATTTAATATTAGACCACATGCAAATTGAAACATCCATCTAAAAAAATTGAAAATTTCCATTTTCAATTAATATTTTTTAATGATTAAAACACTGCTTTTTTGGTCTTAAATAACTTTAAGAGGTCGCTTTAAACTCATGTTTTCAATAAATTGGAACTCTTTGGGTTTGTTCCCAAACGGTAGTGCCAAATTTCAAAAACTAATTTTTACCATGACTTGCTGTTGCAATGGTTTTAAGTATTATCTTCCAAATTCGTTCGATTTTTTGATAACTTTTTAAATGTGAAGAGTTAACATAGACCACTCTTCTCCGTCGCAGAGGAGTTTTGTGGAAAACTTTTGAACAAAAACTATTTTAAATGGTATCATCGATACTACTTTTTGAAGTAAAAGACTTTGTGATTGCTTGATAGAGGCGGGGGACATATCAATTTAAAAACTTCAAATGGCATGGGGGGCAAGTGACACATCGTTGAAAAGCGAATTCAATTCTCTTTTCATCGATGTGTATTTGTGCCATTTGAATTTTATAAATTTATGTGCCCCCGCGCTCCCTGTGGGGCAATCGCATTGTGTTTTATTCCAAAAAGTAGTATCAAAATGGTTTTTGTTCCATGTTTTTACGTCAAATCGTTCAAAAGTTAACAAGGGGGGGGACTAAAAAAAGCCGCACTGTATATTCCGCAGTACAAAGTGGAAACTTGAGATTTTCTAGTTCAACTAGGTACTTCATTTTTATTATTTTCTCCTTAAGAGGAAATAATGAATATGATAATGATTACAATTGAAATTATGTTAAATTAAGAATGATGTTGACTATGATTTGCTAATTATAGTGAAGGATTCTTGCCCGCAGTAGTCTGATAGATGATAGATGTGTTTTTTTTTTAATTTTCAAGATTGTTCTGGTTCCTCAAATAAATTATTTGTTTCGTTTTTACTTAAAAAAAATTATTTGTCAGAAATAAAAATGAAAATATTTCTTGATGAAATAATAAATAAGAAGTTGTTAAAATAGAAAATACCAAGTTTCCACGTTGTACAGCGGAAAATAGATTGTTTTCATTCTTTTTCCACAAAACTTGATTGCGGTCGAAAAAGGTGGTCTATATTGACTTCAAATTCAAAAAGTTTAAAAAAAATCGAATCCATGTTTGTTTGTCGAACCGTACAAAAGTTAACAAGGGTAAAAAAGCCTCACTGTGTATTGATTTCCTTCTTTCTTCACAATCGCAGATTTAGAAAGTTATAAAAAAATCGAACGAAGTTGGAACATAATATGAACCATTGCAACAGCAAGAGTTGTAGTAAAAGCTAGTTTTTGAAATTTGGCACAAAGTAAGTACCATTCGGGAACAAACCAAAAAAGTTCCATTTCATTTTTATTAATAACATAAGTTTATAATAGTGATCCCTCAAAGTTATTTAAGACCAAAAAAAAACATTGTTTTTTAATCAATAAAAAAATATTTAGAAAAATTTTTCAATTATTTCAGATAGATTTCTTAAATTGCATATGGGCCTAAAATCAAATTATAAACAACTTTTTCAAATCACAATTTTTGATATCTTCACAAATAACCCCACTTTTGCCCATTCATAATGAATTTTTGCAAAGGACCCCGCAAACTCCTTATGGAATTTGGGTCCCGGTGGATTTTTTTGAATTTTTGGTATGACGTAGTACATGTAATTCTCAACCAATGTTACTATAGCGCCAACCCAAAAAAATGAACAGTTTTGCTGCTAGGGGTCGTTGAAATCACCCCTTGCGCAGATTAGACTATTTATTTTTGAAACCGTTAACAATATTTTCACTTTTTTCATTGTTGCTAATGTTGCACAATATTGTACTGTTTTATAAAAAAAAATCTTACCCCCTCCCCTTTTCCCCCCAACTCCTATTACAGAACGCAAAAAAATATTTCTCGAGTGCCTTCAAATGTATCGTCGAATGTTTCAATATGCCTGAATAAGGGAAATAGCAGTTTTTTATGATTATCCCCCTACCCCCAAATAACACAAAACGAAAAAAATTCGGTGGATTTTTCTGAATTTTTGATATGATGCAGTTCAAGTTATTTTGAATAGAAATAAATTGGGTGACAAACTTCAAAAATGAATAGTTTTGATGCTAGGGGGCGTTGAAATCATACCTTGCTCAGAATGGACTATTCATTATTATAGGCGGAAATAATAGCTCTACGTATTTTAGTTTAGATTATGCTGATCAATTCTGTAATTTTTCATGAAATGAAAATCTAAAACCTCCCCCTTACCCCCTACCCTTAATTTAAAACACGAAAAAATGTATTCCCGACTACTTGTAAATGCTTTATCAAAATAAATGTTTTAATCAGCTCAAACTGAGGAAATCGTACAGTTGTTTAATATCACCTTTCCCTCCCTTCAGAAAAATATTGATGGAGTTTGCTGACTTCTTAGTAGGGCGTAGTTCATGATTTTTGAATATCAATCAATTGGGCGAATATCTTGAAAATAAATAAAAATTAGACATCCACAATTTGAATTTGAGGTGGTGCCTGAATTATTTTTTTTTTCGTGTTTTGAAATAGGGGTTGGGGGTAAGGGGGAGGTTTTAGATTTTCAATTTATGAAAGTTTACACAATTGTTCGGCATAAAATAAAACAAAAATACGTAGAGATATTGTTTCCGCCTATAATAATGAATAGTATCCCGTAGCATCAAAACTGTTCATTTTTGGGGTTTGTCACCCGATTTATTTCTATTCAAAATAACTTGAACTGCATCATATCAAAAATTCTGAAAAATCCAGCGAACTTTTTTCGTTTTGTGTCATTTTGGGGGTGGGGGGATAATCATAAAAAACTGCTATTTTCCTTATTTAGGCATATTTAAACATTCGACGATACATTTGAAGGAACTCGAGAAATATTTTTTTTTGCGTTCCGTAATAGGAGTTGGGGGAAAAAGGGGAGGGGGTAAGAATTTTTTTTATAAAACAGCACAATATTGTGCAACTTTAGCAATAATGAAACAAGTGAAAATATTGTTACCGGGCTCAAAAATAAATAGTCTAATCTGCGCAATGGGTGATATAAACGCCCCCTAGCTGCAAAACTGCTCATTTTTTTGGGTTGGCGCAATGGTAACATTGGTTAAGAATTACATGGACTACATCATACCAAAAATTCAAAAAAATCCACAGGGACCCAAATCCCATAAGGAGTTTGCGGGGTCCTTTCCGCGATATTGGTGGTCACGTGAGGTACTTAAAAAATCGATAATTTAGTTTTTCAACAGGCAGAAACGATCCCCTATAAAGCATTTTGTGTAACTCTGATAATCATTTTTTTCCCATATGCTGTAAACATTATGGCTCATACTGTATATCAGTGAGTCCTGAAAAAAATACCCATATTCATCTCTTCACCAGTGCATATAACCTTCAAAATTTAAAGTTTACTTAGTATCTGAGAAAAAACTCAATTTCACTTCCGGTTTGCATTAAGAAAAAAATTTATAGGACAGACTTCTTTCTCATGAATTTAGAAACACCCTGCATATCATCAGAAAGTCTATACCGCAAGATATCAAATTTTCTACATTGTTTGCTGTATTAAATATTTAACAACTGAAAACCCAAAACACACATTATGAAACTCCTAAAACCTACTAATAATATTATTGATTAGTCGGTAGTAACATCATCTTATTTACTTTCTCTATCTTATCAGCAGTCATTAGCAGAAATACTTGAATTTCTGTCGAATTTAGGTAATTGCAGACAACGAATTGTGTCCCAAACTGATTACTAGAATGTTTTTTTTTTAACTAAACGTTTTCATAATCACCAGTGCGAGAACAGCGGCCAAATTTAGCAGACCAAATCAACGAATATATCCGATCGACCAGTGGCGTAACGATAAAATGTTCAAAGAAAACTGGCTATTACGATAATTGGATGGCGTTTAACTAATAGGTACTTACCAAGCGCCAAATTATGTTATTGAATGACTTGATAAAGTCAAATTATTTTTAAGAGAAACCTGTTTCCATTAAAATGGCGCTTGGCACTGTCATCAATAGATGATACCACGTTCAATAAATCAATTGGATCTGTTTCCATAAAGTAGGTTCCAGCTTTTGGAGTCGTTTCCTTATCTCAAAGGACCACGCACACATCTTATGGGAAAAAATCTTCCGGTGAAAATGACTGGTTTTCTGATATGTTGTAGCTGGAGCCATTCTGAGTAAAAGTCTCCATTGACTCAACTCGATCGTATGACTAGATTCGGCGCTAGATGGGCCAAATGATAAATTTTGTGATTTTTTAAAAAATTCAGCTGAATAAAAATAACAATTTCTCATTTATATTCAATATTGTGTGCGACTGAGCATTCCTAAAATTCGCAAGAAATATTTTTTCATAATACAGAATTAAAAAACGCTACAGTTTTTCTACAGGGTTGTCAACTCAATGCTTCAGTGAATGAATTCGCCTACGAGGTTATAAGTTGATTGAGTTTATCATTGAGGATCAGAAATTGATCGACCAAATATAACGAAGCCATGAATACATAGTGATTGGAATAAGGAAGGATCCATATTATACAGGGTGTCCAGATCATGACTGTTCAGAATATCGGAATTTTACCTTATTAAAAATCTCACTGTTTTCGAGATAATGAGCATTTTTTTAATTTCTGGAAAATCACTACCTCACCTTGGATTCTTTAATGCCATGTATACAAATTGGGACGAATTTAAATATCTTTGCTGCTGAAGATTACTGATGAGTGATGCTTTCAGACGTACGAAACAGTTTTTTAGAAAACGATACAATTTTTCAAGAAATGAGGGTAAAATGACAGATCTGAGTTACACCAATTTTTTTAACAACAGTTTGACATTATTGTTTGAAAAAACATAACCAAGTGGAACTCGATATTCATTACAAAAGAATGCCCATTTTGTCTAGGCTTTACTATGGTATAAAACATACGATCATTATTTTTGGAAGGAGTAGAATTTCGATAATATTAGAGTGTGATGTTATTCTGAGCTAAAATCAACTCCATTGGACTTTGTCAGTAATGTCTTTTATTTTGATCCTATCAAGATGAAATGATTAACTAATTATGAGTAATAACGAATCAACTGCTTGGAAGCATTCAATGAGATGTAATGAAGTAAATACTAATTCAACGTTTTTTTAAATCAACATACACTATAAACCACAATAACGATTATTCAACATCGCTCTGAATAATATTACAAACATGTTATTTTCCATCCACTCGTACGCAGAGACGAAATATTTCCAAGAAGAACCTTTTCAAATGCGTTATAGGTTATAGCCCCCAAATCAGCGATTCTATGAGCGACATTGTACAATCGGATAAAGTTCTGCATAAAGCGCTGCTGCAGCAGTAGCACTACCTCCACATTCACCATAAATGTTATGCATATGCGCATATTCTCGGGGAGTATAACGTATGTACGGCATGACAAAGAAATAAATACCACTGAATGAAACAAGCGGAATAATTTTAAAAAACTACGATAGAAGTCACAAGTTGTTCAAACAAAAGTTTTTAATTTTCGACAAGGATTCATCTCTTTAAAAAGTTTGCACTTACTGTATATCTGTCGGTCTCTGAAACTTCGTTGGAATCTGGACGTTGGACAATTGCGACATTTATCACAAGAATTCGTATTAATCGGTGCCATGTCGGATAATCAACATTTCATTTCGATAATTTTATTTACATTACATTATTTAGATGAAAAGTTAATTTTATTGACATACTATTTAATGCTACCAAGCAGTCTATTTTTTATTATTAATAATTATTTCCACATTTTATCTTGATAAAATCTAAATAAAACAACTTTTGGGCGTAAGTATAAAAGTTGATCAAATAAATGAATATTTTGGAACCTTTGGTGTAAATACAATTCAAGAAAAAAATAAAATACCCAAACACCAAAACTACGTCACAATCTTAAAATCTTAAAAGCTTACTTTCAGTTCCTGAAGATGCTAACTTTGTTGGCGAAACGCGCGTCGAGTGTGATTGTGACGTAGTTTTGGTGTTGGGTAGTTTCCTTTTTTTCTTGAATAAAAGTTGATAGAAGCCTAGATTAAAACCACGACTAATTCAATGGAAACCACTTCTTCCAAAAATAATTATAGTTTGTTTTATACCATGGTAGTCTGGACAAAATGAGCATTCTTTTGAAATGAATGTCCACTTCCAATTGGTTATGTTTCTTTCAGATAATAATGTCAAACTTTTTTAAAAAAAATTGAAGAAACTCAAATCTGTCATTTTACCCTCATTTCTTGAAAAATGTTTTCACTTTCTGAAAAACTGTTCTGTAGCATCACTCATCAGTAATCTTCAGCAGCAAAGATATTTGGTTTCGTCCCAATTTGTATACATGGCACTCAAAAATCCAATTTTCTCGAAAACGGTGATATTTTTACTGAGGTGAAATTCCGATATTCGGAACAGTCATGACCTGGTCTATCACCAGTTTCAATATTGTACAAGGTTTACCGGACACCCTGTATATACATGTAATTACTCCAAATCACGAATTTTACTATTTTTGAGTGAATTCAGATAAATGAAAAAACATTTACGTATTATTTGTAATCGATAGTCAGCTGTTGTTCAACTGAGCGTTACTAAAATCGTGAATGAGTCTTCTGTAACACAAAAATAAAGATTTTCTCCAGGGTAGTTTCCAATATAATACATTTTTAGATAAAATAATTCTCCTTCGAGAACATGAGTTGATTAAGTTACCTAATTATTATTGATGATTGATCAGAATGGAAGTTGATCTCTCAAAATGAAATGCAAATGAAAATAATGAAGGCTCCATTCAATCTGAATAAGTAGTTACCCTTCTCGAGGATTCAATCATGACTTCGTCCTCAACAGAGTCCTGAAGTCATCTCCTATTAACCTAACTATACGTCGTAATACCTAAAGGTTCAGCGATAGAGGGCGCCAAATAACTAATTTTGTGTTTTGTAGGCTTTAGCATGCTATTAAATATGAATATATTTTCTGAGTAATTCAAAGAAATATATCTGATGTTCTGAAGATATTGAGAATATTTCTGTCGACTATATATTTGAACTGAATGGACTGAGTTTACCCATCTGAATTCAAGGAGAATTCACTTATAGGCAAGGAGTTATTGAACTAGCCCTTGATTTAAAAACCTACAGGAAGGTATATTGTTCCTAATTTGTGCACGACACAAATATTTTTGCTTAAATTCTTTTCATAAAGTATTTATGATGGTTTTTGTGATGGTCAGTTTTTCCGAAGATTTTCTTTCTTTCAGTAATAACTTGACAACGCCGCAATATTTTCGGAAACAGGCAATACCCCGTATGTAAAACGTTTTGCTCAGTACAATGGTGGGAAAATTTACTGGGTGGTTCATTTAAAAAGTTGATGCTTTGTGTTGCCCTGCTTTTAAGAAACACTCTGTAATTTCTAAATATTTTAATAGCAAGGAAAAAAGTGAACCGTATAACTTTTATCCGAAACATTTTTCCATACTCCTCAGGATAGGCGAGATACTGTACATCCTCACACTAATGTGCCTGTATTATGATATGGACCCTTCCTTACATGAAACACTCTGTACTCATAGCTCCATTATGTATTGTTTGATCAACAAACCATCCTGATTGATCCTCAATGATAAACTCAATGAACTTATCACCTCGTGGGCGAATTCATTCACTGAAGAGTTGAGTATGTTGTGGCATTTTTTTTCTGTATTATGGAAAACTATTTCTCACGAATTTTAGGAATGTTCAATCGTACACAATATTGAATATAAATGAGATATTGATATTTATTTATTCAGCTGAATTTCTGCAAAAGTCACAAAATGAATTATTTGGCGCCCTCTAGCGCCGAATCTGGTCATACAATCGAGTTGGGCCAATGGAGACTTTTGCTACAACATACCAAAAATCCAGGCAATTTCACCGAAAGACTTTTTCCCATAAGATGTGTGCGTGGTCCTTTAACGAGTTGGCGCTTGGTACCTTTCAGTTAAACGCTATCCAATTATTGATTTTTTTTTCTTTAGTGTTCTGGCATCGACTGCTATGGTCATTAGCCACGTGTTCTGGATATGCCTTGTTACTGACTCCATGCGCCACCTTAGGAGCAGCACTGTTAATTGGAACGCAACAGCGAATCGTGCAGGACTCACCCTAGTCTAGCCACGAGATTTGAATAATCTAATCGGTCAAACTAAATTTAAAAAATCCCAGCCGCAACTGGGGCTCGAACTCCGGATCTTTCAACCCAAAGTCGGACGCTCTAAGCACTGCGCCACGCCCCTACATTCCAATTATTAATATCTGTAAAACTGAGTATATTTTGTTTTTGTATGACTTCACTGATTGGTTGGAAGTGGGGTAACAGGTTGAAAAAAATTGTTAAAATTGATATTTCCGTCAACCGTAACTTACATATTCCAGAAACTTATCAGAAATAGTTAGGAAATTCTTTCTGAATTGGATTTCTTGATGTTGGCATGAGCGAATTCAACTAGCAACAAACTATATAGTTATATTATTTCTGGACCATGAGATCCGAGGATATATTGAACAATTCTTAGCCAACTATAGAACCAAACAAAATTTCAATGTCAAAATATTTTATTACTCAACATGTTCTCCTCTGGATTGGATACATTGATTACAGCGAACCTGCAACGTCTCTAGACCTTTCAAAAAAAATCTTTCTTCTTGCTCTGCAAACCAGACCTCCACAGCTTTTATTACCTCCTCGTTGGAAGAAAATTTACGACCTTTTAATCTTTTTTTCAGTTGAGGAAAGAGATGATAGTCGGACGGAGCCAAATCTGGTGAATAAGGGGGGTGTTCTAGTAATTCAAACCCTAAATCACGAATTTTTTGCATGGCAACATGAGATTTGTGTGCAGGGGCGTTGTCTTGCAAAAACAAAACACCTTTGGATAGCTTTCCGCGTCTTTTCTCTTTAATTTTTTCCCGTAGAGTGATCAGTAATGTCGAATTGTAATCTCCAGTTATTGTTCTACCCTTATCCAAAAAATCAATCATGATTACTCCATGGCAATCCCAAAAAACTGAAGCAAGAACTTTTCCAGCAAATTTTTGGACACGAAACTTAAGTCTTGGAGATTGTTGCTTTGTTTCTGGATCATAGAATTGTACCCAAGTCTCATCCATAGTAACAATTCGGTTCAAGAAGTCTACATCGTTTTCAAATCGAGCACAGATCGAACGCGATGCTACTACCCATGCACGCTTTTGGTCAACATTCAAACATTTGGGGATCCATTTTGCAGCAATTTTTCTCATGTCCAAATTGACGTGAACTATATGATGAACGCGTTCGTATGAAATATTCAGTGCTTCAGATATCCGTTTTAGCCCAATTCGACGGTCTGTTAAAATCATGTCATGAACTTCATCGATATTTTCGGGGACTGACACAGAAACTGGCCTTCCCGATCGGTCATCATCTTCAATAGAAAATTTACCTCTTTTTAAGCTTGCAGTCCAATTTTTCACAGTCGCATACGAAGGACATTGATCAACAAGGGTATTAAGCATATCTTCGTAAATCTGCTTACCTCTTAACCCTTTTAAATACAGGTACTTGATGGCTCGATACTCCAATTTTTAGATTTTCACAATTTCGGTGGACATATTTTTTGTTTTAATTTATTGCGTAACTCTGGTTTACTTTTTTGACGTCAAGCTTTACACTGACACTTCTAATAAGTTATTGTTCGTTGCTATGGTAACGCAATATTTTGTTTATGCAAGGAACTGGTCTAGGCTAACTAGATATCAATACATCCTCGTACAGGGCTGTATTTTTTAGCCGATCATTTACAATATGAACTTCTAATGAATGACTCGGTTGTAGCATAGAAGGCTTTGAGTTAATTTATGGTATTGCAATAAATTAATTTACCATTTGGACCAGGGGTGGATATTTTGAATATGAAATTTTCATTTAGTACTGGGTTCTAACATGGACAGATTACAACAAACTGATGAATAATGACTTCCCTTGGGATTCAGGGTCGAATTTTTCAACCCTTAAATTTTAATATTTATATCTGTAGGAAGATGTTGTTCTATCATAAACAGATTGGGGCAGTCAAGTCTCTGTTGCAAAAAATTGAATAAAAAATGTATCGACTTCCCTTGTTATCCTGGGGTGGATTTTAAAACCATTTTAAATTTTTTACTATACTTTTCTGCAAGCAGACTTTGTTCTAGCATAAATAGTTTTTCTGTGTTGCAAAGGTTCATTTAGTGAAAAAATTATCGACTTCCCTTGGGATCCTGGGGTGAACTTTCAACCCTACAATTTTAAATATTAATTTTTAAGAAGGCTTGGTTCTAAAACAGATTTTGGCAGTCAATTCTGTCTTGCAAAGGTTCATTTAGTGAAAAAATTATCGACTTCCCTTGAGATCCTGTGGTGAACTTTTCAACCTTGAAACTTTGAATATTTATTTATGAAAAAAGAATTCATTCTAGCATAAACAGATTTTGGCAGTCAATTTGAATATTCATTTCTGAAAGAATGAGTTCTAGCATAAACAGATTTTGGCAGTCGATTTTGTGTTGTAAAAGGATCATTTCGTGAGAAAATTATGGACTTCCCTAGAGATCCTGTGGTGGATTTTTCAACCCTAAAACTTGGAATATTAATTTCTGGAAGAAGACTTGGTTCTAGCATAAACAGTTTTTTGCAGTCGATTTTGTGTTATAAAAGGATAATTTCGTGAAAAAATTATCAACTTCCCTTGAGATCCAGGGGTGGACTTTTCAACCCTAAAACTTTGAATATTCATTTCTGAATGAAAACTTGGTTCTAGCATATACAGATTTTGGCAGTCGATTTTCTGTTGTAAAGGATCATTTCGTGAGAAAATTATGGACTTCCCTAGGGATCCTGGGGAGGATTTTTCAACCCTAAAACTTGGAATATTCGTTTCTGGAAGAAGACTTGGTTCTAGCATTAAAAGATTTTGGCAATCGATTTTGTGTTGAATAAGGATAATTTTGTGGGAAAATTATCGACTTCCCTTGGTTCTAGCATAAAAAGATTTTGGCAGTCGATTTTGTTTTGTAAAAGATCATTTCGTGAGAAAATTGTGCTTGGGAACCTGAAGTGGATTTTTCAACCCTAAAACTTTGAATATTCGTTTCTGAAAGAAGACTTGTTTCTAGCATGAATAGATTTTAGCAGTCGATACTGTGTTGCTAAAGAGTGATTCCGTAAATAAATCATGTACTTCCTTTGGGATCCTGGGGTGAATTTTGGGGTGGATAAGAATTGACTGCCATAATATGTTTATGTTAGAACAAAGTCTTCTTGCAGAAATTATTAATATTAAAATTTAATGGTTGAAAAAATTTAACCTGAATCCCAAGAGAAGTCATTATTCATTAGTTTCAAAATATCCACCGTGGTCCAAAAGAGAAATAAATTTATTTATTTTTATTTATTTGTTTCCTTGAATATTAAAAGTTTTAATTAACTAAAAAATACTCCTCTTTTCCAAAACTCGCTGAAAAGTGTTTTTTATCAGAATTGAGATACTTAATGAGGATCTCTTTGGGCAAAGTCAAATAAAATATGCCAAGAAATTCTATATTGACATTTGTTATCTTGATACCTACATAGGGTGTTTGGTATCAATTAATCACTATTCCGTTATTTCTTCCCATTTCGACTGAATTTCTTGAAAAACAGTTTTTTAATAAAATATTGCAGGCAACTCCCTCGTTTCTTCATTTGAATCTCTCTTTAAAATTTTTGTATCATGTCATTCCATAATATGATCTCTATCAGATGTGAGAAATAGTATATTTCATTACGAGTTCAGAAAATAGTCTTTTTCCGTGCGGGCGCGAAATAATAATAATAAATCGCCTTTATTCATATGATATGAAATGGTGAAGTGTCAGCTTAAAGCTGTTTTTCAACTTTACCAATAATTACAAAAAAAAAACAATAATAGGTTCTCTAGACAAGTTCGAGTTTACGAAGATAGAAAATATGCAACTAAATTAAAAATACAATTAGAACATCATAGTATTGAGAGAGTAATGAATGCACATACATACATACATACATACATATTGATAGCAGGTCCGTGAGAGGTTAAATGACTCAGATTTCAGACAGAAGAAAAGCTTTAAGTCTTCTCTTGAAGTTGATGATTGAATAGTCCCTAAAATGGACTGGAGTACCATTGTAAAGTTTGCAAGCAGAATAAATTAAGCTCCGTTTATAGAATGAGGTGCGGTGTTTGGGAATATGTAAAGTATCTTTTTTTCTGGTATTAACGTTTTATTTTTAAAAAATCTGAGTTTACTATATAGATATGATGGTTTCTGACTTTTAATAATTTTATGTGTGAGAGTGAGAGTATGAATATTTTATCAATTTTTAACCAACCTAATTCTTGTAAATTGTTAAAATAGTCCATATCTCGAAGTGGAGTGGATAGTTTTTATGTAAGAATAAATCTCGAAGTCATCTCCACAAGTTTATTAAATCCTCCACCATGTGAAGAAAGGCTGCTTAATGAATATTTTAGAAATTTTCGAAATCAATTCCTTAATAAATAATAACTCTTTTATATCTTTAAATGAACAAATTAACTTTGATTGTATCCCTTTTTTCAATTCACTAACCTTCTAGATTATTACAATAATTTTTCAGATTTGTTTAACTGACATTGGTGTTCCATCTTACCAGATATCACGCATTATATATTCATGCAAAAAGCAAAACTTTATTGAACTATATTCAGTGGAAAATGAAGTTCTTTATTGCACTAGTGCAATAAAGTTTTTATTGCACTCATCTGTCATTCTACTTCAACGTGAAGATTGGCAATAGGTACTTCACTACGAAATATTCATATTGAAAATTGCACCAATTGTTCATTCACTTTCAACATTGAGGGTAAAAATAAAGTTTAAGTTAAATTGTTCGTAACGTATTAGTTCCTGTTTCAATGCAAATCGATATTAATAATAAAGTATTCAAGTTGCGCTTTTCATTTTCCTACACCTAGTGCCGCACCTCAATAAATCATTTTTTGCTTTTTGCATGAACGTAGAAAAAATGTTGTATGCAACTCGTGCAAAAATTGTTTATTGCACTCGACGTGTTGTCCAACTCGGCCTAACGGCCTCATCGGACAATTTCACGTCGAGTGCAATAAACATTCACTTTTTGCACTTGTTGCATAAATAACTATTAAGCTTTCGTCCCATAGAGATCACTGTCACATTTGTCTAATTGTAAAACAGTTATCTGCTTACCGTTTTAACGAGAATAATTTTTTAGCCGATAGATGGCGCTAGATCTTCAATCTTTCACGCCAAACTTTTACTCAACCAATCAAATTTCTTTCTTAAGCGTCTGTAAAACAAACCAAGTAAGATGGTGGGTTTTGTAATGATCATTTTTATAATTTCTCAGTCTTTGAGCCTAAATGAGTGGAAATTCCCTCCTTAAGGGCGTACTCACTAGCGTAGCCAATGTAGTTTGGTTTACGAACAATATTTCAATTTTTTAATGTATCTCCAACTTGTATAACTAAATGTAAGTACCTAATACCATACACCATTTTGTTAAACTTCCATTATTTATATTTCACTTCAAATTTTAACAATTATTCAATTTATTGTAGATTCTCTTCGACTGAAGATGGGTTTTTCTGAACCCGAAACATGTTTCGGCTGTTTGGGAAACCAAACATTTTTTTAAATTTTAAATTTAATAAACTTGTGGAAGATGACTTCGAGATTTATTCTTACATAACAACCTAATTCTATTATTTTATTAGAAATTCTATCGTATTTTCTCAGACCACTACAAAAGCGAGCACAAGAGTTTTGAATCAATTCGAGCCTCTTCAGATTGGAGTTCAATATTGCGGATCCGTAAAGCTGGTCACAATAGGACAATTTCGAAAATATTAAGCTTTCGCACAATTTAATTTTTGAGTCGCAGGGAAAGAACGTGTCTGTGAGGAAAAAGTTGTTTCAGTGTACTGTAGGAAGTACCACACGAGGGGGAAACATCTTTAAATCTCATACAACTAGAAATTTTGAGTCATTTGAGTCAATTTTCAGTCATTAAATCTTCGCTTATCATCGGTTTGAATCTTTCAGTCATCAGTTTGAGTCTTTTATTCATCGGTCTTTTCAATATTTTAAGTCTCGTACACATTTCAGCGAGATGTTTCCCCCTCGGTACCACATAATATTTGGATATGTCTGGAGAATCCGTTGTTAGAAGCAAACCACACTCATAAATTAATTTTTACATTCCGCGGTTAGAGGTATGATGTCGCGATCAATTGATATAACAAAGTTTTGTTCAACTGAAGCCCTTTTGCTCCGGTTGATGATTTGGCAGCATTCAATTTCAAATTGTGCGCGAACGATATTTTGAAAATATTTCTCAAATTATCATTTATTTGTGTAGAACAAATGTTTGCATCTTCATACTCAAAGTCAATGTACATTTTAGTATCATATGCGTAATGAAAAATTTTGCAAAATGTTATGAATTCGTGGAAATCTGATATATACCGGGTGACAACGATGTAACTTTCGGGCTGACATTTTTTTATTTTTTCACCTAGTAACACGAAACTTGGCACGGTTATTATTCGAACTAAATGTCAATTGACTGGTGTGAGAGTCGACGTAGAGAAATTTTAGGATGGTCATGGCACTCTAGATTGAAAATTGATATTTGATTTAAAAATATAATTTATGACAAAATCATTTGGAAAATTGTGAATTCGGATGTAGAATGATTTAAAGAATCCTAATAACAAACGATAACCCTGTATATCGTTTGTCCCATTTAAATTTCGAAAGTTAAAGTCAATTCCAGGAAAACCGGAAATTGTAGAAATTTGTCGATACATCAGTCAAATAACATTCAGTTCGAATATTAACTCTGCCAAGTTTCGTTTTATAGGGTGAAAAAATAAAAAAATGGCAGCCCGAAAGTGATCTCGTTGTAACCCAATATCCCAATATCGAACCTTGTGGCACTCCGAAGTTAACTGGTAGGGCATTCGACATTTTATTAGCCAATTTCACACGTTGAGTCCGTTGAGATAGATAATTTCTGATAAATTCTACAGCGTTTCCCTCGAAGCAAAAAAAGCGAAGTTTATTGCATAATAATTTGTGATTCAAAGTGTCGAAGGCCTTACTGTAATCCAACAAAATTAAACACCCCAACCAACTATTATCCAAGGATTTGAAAATTTCATCGCCTAAGTTCAGTAACGTTGTGGTTGTACTGTATTGTTCATGACATGTGCAAGCACGGAAAAAGCATTTATAGTAGTAGTAGTTTATTTAAAATAGGTAAGACTAATATACAAACATCTCGATTAAATATAAAAAATGTACATCACACATATATAAAAATATCACAGGCAATTGATAGTTATACATGATAAGAGTAATACAAGATAAGACAGTAATACAAGATTAGATAATAATACAAGATAAGACAGAAATACAAGATAAGATAGAAATACAAGATATGGCAGTAATAGACTCAGAATCCTATAACAATAATGTTGATAATATTGAACAAAGATAAGAATGATTTTTCCACAAAGATGTTGGAAACACTCCAATTTAATACGTCAATAAGTCCAACAATCATAGAGTTTTAATATACTTTGATAATGATGACTTGAAAGAAGATAAAGATACTGATGATTTTATGTTCATAGGCAGTTTATTGAATTCATTTAACCCTTTGAAAAATATCGATCTCATGCTCATACTAGAATTGGTTCTGTGAATATGAAAGTCAGTCCTCATTCTTGTGTCATAGTTATGAATTTCATCATTTCTTATTAAGAATTCGTTGAAATATGAAGTTAGTAGGCCCTTGTTCAATTTATAAATGAAAGTCATACTCATGTAAAATAAACGAGAACTAACTGAAAGCCATTGCAATGTATCCAACATCAATTTAATTGGAGTATATCTATTGCATTTCAGTATTAATCTCATTCCTCTATTTTGTAGCTTTTGGAGTTGAGAAATGCGGTTTTGGTTAAACAAGTAAATTATTGTTGCACAATAGTCAAAGTCAGGTTTTATAATGGAATTATAAATAGTAACTCTGGCAAACATGGACAGGCTCTTTTGAAATTCTTGAAAAAAAGTAAATTTTTTTAGATATTTTTCTAATGATATATTCTCCATAACTATTGAATGTTAGATTATTATCGATCATAAATCCCAGATATTTGAATTCATCTACAATTTCCAAAGACGTATTTTCAATCACAATATCAATCGAATTAACAATTATATTATCATATTTATATTTAGTTGTAACAATCATTGATTTGGTTTTAGCTACATTTAATTTAAGTTTATTTGTCTGCAAATATTTTTCAATATTGGCCAATGTGTTGTTAATTTCTATTGTAGCTTGGTCTAAGCTGTGATTTGCACAATACACCAATGTATCATCGGCAAATGAGCTAATAGAGCAGTTCCCTGCACTTTGATGAATATCATTTATATAAAGAATGAACAGAAGGGGGCCTAAAACGCTTCCTTGAGGTACTCCAATGATATTACTCAATTTTTTGGAATAACTTGAGCCAATTTTTGTTTTTTGACTTCGGTTGTTCAGATAGTTCTCCATCCAATCATAAACAGTGCCAGCAACTCCATAATACCTCAGTTTGCGTAATAAAATGTCTCTATCAATTGTTTCAAATGCACGTTTCAGATCTAGAAAAACTGCAATGACATATTTATTTTCATCTATTTGTTTTTTCCAATTTGATAAAGTATATTGGAGAGCTGTTTCGCATGAATAACTCTTCCTGAATCCTGATTGGTGATCACTAAGGATAATATTGCTATTCAAATAGTTTATCAACTGTGCATGAGCAGCCAATTCAATTACTTTCTCAAGAGTTGGTAATGTATGTATTTATAGGTCTGAAATTATTTGCGTCTATTGTATTTGGAATTTTCGGTATTGGTATAATGGTGCTAATTTTGAAACTATCTGGAAATATTCCATACTCAAGAGAAGAATTTATAAAATGTAATATATCATGTCCAAGGCTTTCGTATGTTTCTTTCAAGAATCTTGCACTAAGAATTTCAGATTTATTCTTATTGTTATCCAAAGAGAATATATTATGGACGAGCAATGAACGATATTTTTCATTATATCTACCTGAAAACCACATATTGTTAAGAAACATTTATTTTTAATGATGAAGGAACAAAAACATGTATTATTAATTGAAATATTTATGGTACAAAAATATCCAGAAACTGCTACAAAACAAGCGTTATTTACCCTGTTGGTAAGGAAATATTCAACATATTATTTAATTTTGACATGTAAATAGCCAGCGCACGGAACAATTTTCCGTGCGGGCGCACGAAAAAAACACTTTTTCAGTATGCTAAATATGCATGTAAATATAGTGTTTTCAGATAGGTACAATAAAAACTCTTTTATTATGTATCAGGTACAATATTCCTTCATCAGCTGATCACTGAACTTTCTTAGAAATCAATATTTCTTTACGTGCTAGATATATTTATGCTACTTGTTTAATGATACTGAAGACAAATAAGGTCAATAGAGATATATCATGATGTAATGCACCAGTTTTCACCACCATGAAAGTAAACATAAAATTACCTTGTTATGCTGTCGATACTTATACCAAATTTGTGTGAGCCAAAAATAACTTATTTCAATGAATAATAATCATGTATGCAATAATTATTAATTGTACAATTTGTGGTGACAGAATGACAAACTAAGTAGGCCAAGCTGTAGATAAAAATAAGAGGCTCTTTTCACACAAAATAAAAGACGCAAACGGCCTATACTACGTTTTATAAGATGGTTATGTTATTTTCGTAAATGAAAACCCCGGTTTTCGCCCCAGCAAAATCGCTTTGTGGAATTTTTTAAACAAGAAATATTGAAGAAAATTTCAACTTTTTTGTTTTTTTTTGCGAATATCTCAAAAAGTATTGGAGGAATCGTTTTACAGTCCATTGAACTTTCGTAGATAATTATACAACCTACAAAATGGTTTTTTATTCGACCAGATCCATGCATTTTTTACTGAGAAAATCCGGGAAAACCACGAAAAAGGGACCATTTTTTAAAAATTCATAATTTTTATAAATCTGAAGCTGGACAAAATAATATTGCGGAAACTGTTAGGTAACAACATGTGGTTCAACTGTGCGCAAGATGGTTTCTGTCCAATGTGTAGTTTTTGCACAATCGCGTTATAAACAATTCAAGGGCAAATCTTTCTTAGGGCTGGTATTATAAACATCTCTCGAAGTTAACTTTAATTTTAACAGTCAAGTTAACTTCAGTTCTGAAATGGCAGTTTTATAAAAGTTTCATTTCTGAAATAAAAAGAAGAAGAAGGCAAATATGTAAACTAGAATTTTTCGCCATTTCTAATTTTCTAATGAATAATAAAACTACCAAAAAAGATTTGAGAATCCTCCAAAATCTCCAACAACTACCAAGAATGAACATGTTGGATGAAATCTGAGTGTTATTAACACTTGAATCACTGGCGATAGAAGATGATTTCTAAAATTGAAAATACCTATAATTCCACAGTAATTAGAACTAGAAATGTTGACTCATTAGTTGGTCTTTGCAAATTTGTCCCACTATTTGCCCCATTATGTGCCCCATTAACAAGCATATACAGACTTTCTTTGATGATCTAAATCCGTTTTCAATCATTTTCAAATTCTATTTCGTTCCACAAAATAAAATGGTTTAACCGATTTCTAAATATCCTTCGACGCCGAGGGCCTTCAATAATAATCACAGCATCTCCTTTATCGTCGCTTAACAGTTCCTCGAAAATAACCAGGATATTGTTTGCTAACATTATTGCGGGAAAAAACATTCAAATTGAGGTTTTATGCTAAATTATTGATAGTAGACATGTCGAAAACTACCATTTTCTAGAAAGTTAACTTTAACTGATACCCCATCCTACCAATAAAGTCATATTATTATTTATCAGTTTCCGCAATAGTGTTTGTCCTGCTTCAGATTTATAAGGATTATAAATTTTTGAAAAATGGTCTTTTTTTCGAGGTTTTCCCAGATTTTCTCAATGGAAAATGCACCGATCCGGTCTTATGGAAATCCATTTTGTAGGTTTCATAAATCTCTACAAAAGTTCGATTGACTTTAAAACGATTCCTTGAGTAATCTTTACCTATGTCCGAAAAACTATAAAAAAGTTGTAATTTTTTTCACTATTGTTTAAAAAATTTCGCAGTTATTTTCCTGGGGGGGTTTTCATTAACGAACTATCTTATTAAAATCAGTATAGGCCATTTGCTTCTATTATTTTGTGGGGGAAAAAACCTCTAAAGCTTGATCTAAACATGACAGAAACATGAACTAAATATACAGAAGCCTCAAACAAATAAAATTCTCAATAACCCAATTGATAGAGCAATAAAAGCGTAAAATGAAGTACTAAGTAGAGGATATAAAGAATATTGTAAGTTTCAATAAATTAAGTTTTTACTGAAAACTGGTGCTTGTCCAAAGTACAAAACTAATTGCCTATTTGTAACTATTTTTTTAATTATGTATTTTGTCATTCAAAATGTGATCAAACACACTTGTCAACAATTTTATGATCCCAAGACCGACCAAACCAGGCCGATTTGGGACCACTTATTACTGTATATTGTAAATCATTTCTACTGAATAAAAATCTTTCAAAACAAGCATTGTATAATTTTATCGTGAATTTCCAGAAATACTTTCAAGGATTCAGTTTCACAGTGTCAAGAGGCATTATAATAATGCTAATACTTATATGATAAAATTTAAATACTATTTCATAAATCGATTCTGTACCTACTTATTCTTAAAAAAAATCGATAAAATTCCGTTAACCGGGCGCTACAAGATACAAAAAATTTTTTTTTTAGGGACTTACGTAGTTTGACCTCCTGAACAAAAAATCCAAATGAAATTTTTGGCGGTCTCAAGTAATTTCGGAGATACGGGCCTTTTTTTAATGAAAATTGGCATTTTCTGGTACACGTTTCTTCTTCGAAAAACACACTCAAATTACTACTTATTTTCACCAGCACAATATACACACCCTAATTCACCAGTTTTACACTTTTTTTTTTCATTGAAAACAGTTTTTTATCAACAAATTGTAGCAAATACAAAATCAACAAATTCATGCTGTTTTGTTTACTGAATATCTGTCATTTCTG
The DNA here is from genome assembly GCA_944452925.2 of Chrysolina oricalcia. Classification (NCBI taxonomy): domain Eukaryota; kingdom Metazoa; phylum Arthropoda; class Insecta; order Coleoptera; family Chrysomelidae; genus Chrysolina; species Chrysolina oricalcia. The sequence continues at coordinate 48,158,080 of OX101825.2, read as the reverse complement.
TTGTCAGGTTGGTAACAATGGAATTGACGGAAAGGCGATTCTAATTTTGCGACATTGCCAATGTGATTCCAGAAATATTCAATTCACGTATCACATAGAATATTTTAGTGAATGAGTATGAAAAATGAGTTGATATAACCGCAACATTTTCCCATCAACACTCTGAATGCACATTGGAAACAATGGTACTCATACTGTTTCTAAATGACTAGCAAAATTCAAAAGAATCCGTGCGCGCGGATTTGCGAAATGTTGGGCGAGCGCGCGCCTTCCCATCACTACTTTGTCGATTTCAGTCAACTTTGAGTAGAAATTTTCTTACCTTATTCGTTAGTGAACAAGACCAGAAATACGCGAGCGAAGCGAGCGCGCTCTCCCGACATTCCCATCACTACTTTGTCGATTTCTATCAACTTTGAGTAGAAATTTTCATCCCTTATTTGTCGGTGCACAAGACCAGAAATACGCTAGCGAAGCGAGCACGCGCATTCTCTTCAAAGTTGACTGAAATCGACAAAGTAGTGATGGGAATGCGCGCGACATTTCGCAAATCCAGGCGCGCGGATTTGCGAAATGTCGGGCAAGCGCGCTCGCTTCGCTCGCGTATTTCTGGTCTTGTTCACTAACGAATAAGGTATGAAAATATCTACTCAAAGTTGATAGAAATCGACAAAGTAGTGATGGGAATGCGCGCGCTCGCGTATTTCTGGTCTTGTTCACTAACGAATAAGGTATGAAAATATCTACTCAAAGTTGATAGAAATCGACAAAGTAGTGATGGGAATGCGCGCGCTCGCGTATTTCTGGTCTTGTTCACTAACGAATAAGGTATGAAAATTTCTTCCCAAAGTTGACTGAAATCGACAAAGTAGTGATGAGAATGCGCGCGCTCGCGTAATTCTGGTCTTGTTCACTAACAAATAAGGTATGGAAATTTCTACTGAAAGTTGACTGAAATCGACAAAGTAGTGATGGGAATGCGCGCGCTCGCGTATTTTTGGTCTAGTTCACTAACGGATAAGGTATGAAAATTTCTTCTCAAAGTTGACTGAAATCGACAAAGTAGTAATGGGAACGCGCGCTCGCTTCGCTTGCGTTTTTCTGGTCTTGTTCACTAACGAATAAGGGATAAAAATTTGTATTCAAAGTCGTCAGAAATCGATAAAGTAGTGATGGGAATGCGCGCGTTCGCTTCGCTCGCGTCTTTCTCGCAGATATCTTCACCAAGAAGTAAGAAATAAGTTACAAAAGTAGTAATAGGAATGAGCGTGCTCGCTTTGCTTGCTTATTTCTTGCTGAATATCTTCACTAAGAATGGTTCACTCTTCGAGTGTTTATTAGGAACTATTATTATTATTGATGAAAAAATTGCCGGTCTCTAGAGCGCCAATACTTCTGAAAACTATTCACTACAAACATTTCATATTCATGAGTATTCAGTATGCAGGAGTTTTAGGGAATCTGACAACGTCGCATTGTACTCTCATAAAGTTATTAAGACTCATTGCTGTTGTTGAGTCAGTAAAAGACATTGATACTGGCTACTTTGTTATGAAAGAAGCCATTTCGTTATCAGATAACTGGATTGGAAAAAAAAATCTTGGTATTGATATTTTGATTGCACAATAGTAATTTACGTAACAAGTCCGGAAAATACTGTTTTTTTGGACGAGCGTTAGCGAGTCCTGGAAGTCTACGAGTCCAAAAAAACTGTTTTTGGACGTGTTGCGTACACTATTTTTTCGGCAATCATGTAGAATAACAAATCAATGAGACACATTTAGTCTAAGAGACGAAGAGATGTCGACTTTCACCCATCTGTTAACCGGATGAAACGATTCCAATTTTGAATATTTCGAACATTTCAGTTCTTATTTATCTTATTCGAACAGAAGATAGGTACCAACAGAAACATTCTAATTCTTATTTATATTAATATTTGTATTAAAATTCGAGCACTTCCCGGCCTAGTCCGGGAAGTACGTACTTCCCGGACTAGGCCGGGAAGTCCTACTTTCCCAAAGAAAAAGTGTCCGGGAAGTGAACACTTCCCGGATGGTTGCAGAAAAAATATATTTTTAAATAGACAGAGCATGTAGCAGGCATTTTTTGCGAACAAATAATTACCTAAATAAACGTGTCGGATCACATTCATTTTTGGTATATGCACAGGCGCAACCTAACCGTATCGTATAGTCGGGTAAGCTCGGTTAGGTTTGCATAAGATCGGGTCTGTCGGGTTGATTTATAGACATTAAAGTAGGTTATTTTATGTGAAAAGTGTTCTTAATTTTTTTGTGCGCATGTATATTCATATTTGTTTGCACACATTTCCGTGATCTGTCTCGTTCTTTTGAATTTTGCTAGTCATTTAGAAACAGTATAAGTACCATTGTTTCCAATGTGCAGTCAGAGTGTTGATGGGAAAATGTTGTGGTTATATCAACTCATTTTTCATACTCATTCACTCAAATTTTCTGTGATACGTGAATTGAATATTTCTGGAATCACATTGGCAATGTCGCAAAATTAGAATCGCCTTTCCGTCAATTCCATTGTTACCAACCTGACAACAGAAATGACAGATATTCAATAAACAAAACAGCATAAATTTGTTGATTTTGTATTTGCTAGAAAAAGCTACAATTTGTTGATAAAAAACTGTTTTCAATGAAAAAAAAGTGTAAAACTGGTGAATTAGGGTGTGTATATTGTGCTGATGAAAATAAGTAGTCATTTGAGTGTGTTTTTCAAAGAAGAAACATGTACCAGAAAATGCCAATTTTCATTCAAAAAAAGGCCTGTATCTCCGAAATTACTTGAGACCGCCAAAAATTTCATTTGGATTTTTGTTCAGGAGGTCAAACTACGTAAGTCCAAAAAATTTTTTTTTGTAGCTTGTAGCGCCCGGTTAACGGAATTTTACCAAAAAATCAGTTAACTTTAATAAACTTGTTTAAAAAATAACAAAATGTTCCAAAAAAATTACATTTTTCTGTCATTGTTTTCTAGAGATAAAATAAATGTACCTGCTCAATGTGAATAGTTTTTCTAGTATGTTTCTAGCGTTTTGATCCATCAAACATCCTGAACTGAAAACTCATTTCACTAAAACATTTTCCGAGGCTATAGGAGAGAGATCAAGGGGCTAGAAAATCAGGCTCATGGTTATTGACAGTTTGCTTCAAGAAATTAGCAGTTACTTATTCAATGTTCCAGCAAGGTAACTCCTTGAGAAACTATCAATGAAATGTGAATAATGTACATATTTAAAATTTTGTACAACTTACCCTTTCTTTTATGCAGATTTTTTTTTCATACTCGATGGCTTTTGATATTCTGAAACTATTTATTCAATAGTTCTACCATTATTTTCGTTTGCAGTCTTACTAGATTCGACTGAACGAACAATAGGTTTAAAACGTGCTCTCAAAATAGATATCTATTGTGTCTTCACAATGCACTGGAAAATCGTCAGTTATTTTAAGCTGCACACAAGAGGATGAATACCACAGAACTATTATCACAAGTCGAGTATCGTTTAATTCAAGTCTTCTGTGAATCTCAAATTTTCACGATTTGGAAATTCCAACTTTAATTAAAACACCACTCGATCATAACACTACTTCGTTGTGAATCGTGATTGTAGTAAAATCACAAAAGCAGTAAAATCACCAAACAATAAAAAATGAGATACTTCGAACGTCAACCACAATTGACTGTCAGAGTAGTCAAACTGTCAGTGCACAAGTCACAATTTGTGACAGTCTGACTTTGACAGCCAATTTTGGTCACAGAACTCGTACTTAGTAATAAGATATAAGTATGAGTTCTATGATTTTGGTTGCACAAGGCGCGTTCGGTTTTTACTTTTACATCAAAATATCTGTGGTGCGATTACGAACACTCGATCCGTAGTTAGTTTGACATATGTCAGTTTTTAGCAATTATGAAAACCAATACAATTCAAAATATACTGCAACTTGAGTCCATATCAATGGTCTATATGGTAGATATAATTCCATTCTACCTCTATTCAAAGAAATTTCATAGTTTCGATTTCGTTTCTACTCAAGAACATACATCGTTCTAGCCTACGTATCGTGACAGCTCTCGTATCGAGTGTTCATAATCCCACACCCCTGTTACCTCATTTTCCTCTGACAGCTCACAGCTCAGTTTAATCACCGAGAGAGCGAACAGAGGGGTTTGCTGCACTGAAATGAAATTATAATATGATTATACTATAATTTCATTTCAGTGGTTTGCTCTCAGCAGGACGAACAGATTTGATCCTTGTCAGTTGTCACTTTATGATTGTTTATTGTTTTTATTGTGGTGTTCCTAATTTTCAAATTTCCGAACTTGAACAGCATACACTGAATATTTATGTTACTGCATTATCAGAAAAAATGAGAAAGTTGCCAATGGTGGTATAATCACAGAGTACACCAGGTATAATTGCAAAACTAAATCGGATGTGACAGGTGACAGATCTCAAAAAGATCGTTCGTTAATTGTTTTGGCTCGTTTACCTCTGTGATCACGTGACACACATCGAGATCAGGGTAGGGATCACGAGACTCGACTCGATCAAATCGACTCAACTCGTTATCGCGTCTATGAAGTTCTACACGAACGTCGATCAAATATGGAATCAAGTACTCGATTGTTCTTAACTCTCTAGTTAGGATAGCATATTCCATATTCGATCAACGTTCGTGAACTTCATAGACACGATAACGAGTTAAGTCGATTTGATCGAGTCGAGTCTCGTGATCCCTATGCTGCTCGTTCGGCTCAGAATTTTATTAATCAAACTCAGCTACAATACCACTGAAATGAAATTATAATATGGTCATCATATTATAATTTTATTTCAGTGTACAATACTCGCCACACAAGTCACGAGAACACCCACAAGCCAGAGAGAGAACGTCGAACTGGATAGTCTAATAAGCTCAATCAATCAGAGTCTTATTGTAGCATCACGCGTCATAAGGCGTTTTCCATTTAGGAGTGTTAAGCCCCAGGGGTGCGTTCGAATATTAACTCCCAAGAGTAGAGTAAAGTTTTGGAAGGTTTCATAAAATTACTCTGGAGTTAACTACTATTCAGATAATATTCGAACGGACGATCGGAGTTGTTTTGAAATGTTGAAATATAGGTTATGTTGAGGTACTCTTCCATACTTCCATTTTGGTACTGCTTTCTGTTTTATTGAAAATTGCTTATATGGTCTTTCCTCACTCTAACAGATGTGTGCAGTGTGAGTGTGTGAGTGCGATCTGCGTCCTATGCGTCAATCTGCGATCGGGTTAAAATTTACCTACCTATTTTGTAGAGTTATGAGAGTTAAAACTCCATGACGAATACCCGGGTTTTTTCGAACGACAGTCGTGAAGTAAAATAAACACAACTACACGATTTTCGAACGCAATTCCGTAAATTCTACTCGTTGGAGTTAATAATCGAACGCAACCCAGCAGAGCTACAAGCCCCAGAGATCGGAGCAACACTTTATCACTTTTTCGCCACAACTGTGTTTTCGTGGTTTTGACTTTTGTTCACTTATGCTGCATGCACGTGGAAAACGGGTGGTGCTCGAGGAGCAAGGGCAATAACAACCGGTGCTTGCAGACCCACTAAATAGATTGCATGGTCACATGCTCCGGATAGCTATGAGGAGCTCCTTACATTAAATGGAAAGCAGCTATAGTGACGTACTTGAACATGAGTACTGGGTGACCCAAGTAACGCAGAGTCAAACTCGAACCAAAAGAAAACAAGACTATGCCACCTGCAGGCTGGGGTGGAATAATGAACACTCGATACTTCAGCTGTCACGATCCGTAGGCTAGAACGATGTATGTTCTCGATTCGAAACGAAATTGAAATTAGGAAATTTCTTTGAATAGAGATAGAATGGAATTATATCTACCATATAGACCATTGATATCGCTTCAAGTTGCAATATATTTTGAATTGTATCGGTTTTCATAATTGCTCAAATCTGACATATGTCAAACTCACCACGGATCGTGTGTTCTTCCACAGGATTTTGGTGATCGTTTATTTCTGTCAGGTTGGTAATAAATTTTGTTTTCAACTGTTTGACACACTGAAATGTTACAACACTGTCAAGTGTCAGGTTCAATTTTTTAAAATTTGAATTAAATTAATTGAAAAAATATTTGCAAAAAAATCGAGCTTGTTGCAAATGTTGTGTTCCATTTTGCTGAAATGAACGAATAACAAAAAAATGCGTTATCAGATTCTGGGGTGCATCAACCTACTTCGATAGAGCTTTCATAGCTCAGAAAAAAATTCTAAGGGCCATGTTTAATATGCCACCACCGACATCGTGTAAGCCACTTTATAAAAAAGCAGAGATTAACGTTACGTAGTCTTTTTATCCTTCGATTGATTTTATATACACAACAGAATAAGCATTGTCTTGACAAGAACGAAGACATACATTCTCATAATACAAGATACAAAACAAATATTCGTCAGCCATTTTCACGCCTGGAAATAGGTCAGCACTCACCTAAGCACATTGGAATCAAGTGCTTCAACAAGTTCAGTAACATAATGGAGCTAGATGAGAATATACAACCCAACACCACAAATAGTTTTAGTAAGAAGGTCCAGTCATTCTAGAAGACCATACATTCTAGTGTCGAAGAATTCCTTAATTTCTAAATATTGTGCTAGTCCAATATATGTCTCGTGCATACTTTAAATCAAGATGTATAGAAACCATGGTGTTATCACTGATTCGCCTTTGTTTCAACAAAGTTGTTGAGACTGTAATTGCACTGATACCGTTGGCTTCATTCGTCGATGGATGGCGTATAAGTCGAAAATAACCGAGTTTCCAACATTCCGAAGTACTGAGTCATCATAATAATTATTTGATTGAAATTTGAATGTTTACAAATTATGGTTAATGAATAGCACAACAAATAAAATTCAATGTTGAAAATTACATAACATGACACTTTGTCCGAGCGTCATCATGAATCTGTAATTTTGACGCCATCTGTGTGCTAAAGAGGTGAAACGGTATCAACGCAGTTAAAATATCACGAATCAAGTAGGCCGTACCTTAAAACTTTTGTATGTCGGTTTCACAGCTATAAGAGATCACACCAGGATTTCTATGTATCTTGCTTTAAATCTATCTATATTTTATATAATTTTACTCAGCAGACAAATTTCGCAATTTTAATATTGTGCTCGTCCAATATGTGTCTATATAAAATATATTTATATAATCAATGTATTTTCTGTGTTATTTTTTTCTTTGTAATTGACTAGTCGGATAGGTTTGTACATTGTATATTTTATTATGTGTAATGTATAAGTCTCATAGATGAATAAAGTTCTTTCTTCATTCCCGAAAACTGAAGAACTTGCGCGAAAATGGCATAGAAATCATAATATAAGTATATATAATATATATCTATGGAAAAGATATGGTTGTTCCATAAAGGTTTTCCCAAACCAACGCGGGAACGCGGGACGGGAGCAGGATGAATTCGAGACTTAAATTCGATAGTGGCATATGTAAAACAACATACTGGAGTGATTATTCGTATTCTAAAATGCAGACAAGCAGAGAAATATATATGGTTTGCTACTTTCACTGTGTTTCTAGCAATTCACACGGTTCCTATGTTCCGTTCCCGCTTTGGTTTGACGAAACCTTAAGAATCTTCCCATCGACGTACTAGAATTCTGTTATCGTAAAATAATTTTTGGAAATAATTTCAAGGAGAGTGAATGATTGGGAAGACACCGTTTATGTCAAAACTCTGATGTTGTTGAGTTCCATTCTCGATGTTCAAATTCTAATTTGAGAAAACACTTTCCTTTCTGGACCACATTATCTGAAAATGCGATTTGCGATCGCAGAAAAATTGCGAATATTCGCAAGGGTATGTACGGTCCTTAAGGCGCGTTCGGTAAATGCAGATCTTACAGCTCGATTCAATCGGTCCGCTCCGTTCTCCACAAATAGACATTAGTCGCGTTCGGTTTTTACGTCGGACTGGTCAGATTAGTCTGGATCGTTCGTTTATTGCAAGCGATTGTGGGGGAGGTAAATCTTGATCGTTCGGTTATTCAAATCCGATCAGTCTTATGGTGGATTTATGCAGCAGTCATAAGTTTTAAGTCATAAGGAAGAAAACTCGTCAATGATTGGTTGTAATAAACGGACCAACCAATCATTCACGAATATTCTTCCTTATGACTTAAAACTCATGACTGCTGCATAAATCCAACATTAGATTGATCTGTTTGCTCGGAGAATTTTAGCAGACGAGTAAGATTAATTTGAAAGTGTGAGGTTATGTTCATCATCATTAAAATTAATGATTTGATTTTCCGAAACAGAAACCAGCAATATATTTTGTATATTCGTTATGCTTATGGCAATATTCAAAACGTTCAATTTTAAAATTGAAGATTCTTTACGAAAAAAACGATGCAAATTTGGATTTGGTTATTGGTGAATAGCATGTCAAAGTCAAGCCACAGATTAGACTAATCTGTGGTCAAGCCAACGTCCGTTTCGTTCATTACCGATTGATCCGATTAATTTGTGGCCACGTGACTAAAATCTGCTCCACTCTGAGATCATAATACCGAACTCGATTGTCTATTATCCGTGAAGTATAGAAACCAGTGAAACCACGCCTACAGCAGGATTTGCATTTACCGAACTCGGATATTACATAATGGAAATGTCAAGTAAGATTGTAAGAGGGAGAGAGCTGGTGATATTGAGAAGATTGAGCGACAACATAGTTTAAGAAGAAGAAAAGAAGAAAGAACATAACCCAGAGGCCAGAATCCAGGTTAATCTTCTAAACTACAGCTGAAACAGGGAAACAGCTCCATCAATGGAATATTACAATTTGTCACTCAACTTTGAATGATTATGAATATGATACTGAAGAACTGTATAGAATCTGTAAGCTATATAATAAAGTATGGCTGTTTGATACATTGCACATTCGAATATGTTGGAGATTTTGTTGTGGTAAGTGAAGATGTTGAATGAAGTTAAAAAATCTATTAGTAATATCTTGCAGTGCTCTGGTCCATCAATGGAGCCCACCATACATTCAGACGACATATTACTTACTGAACACATTTCGCCATTGAATCAAACCATTAGAAAAGGAGACATAGTTATAGCCAAATGTCCAACGAATCCCAAACAACAGATTTGTAAGAGAGTTGCAGGTCTACCAGGGGATAAGATAAGGACAGGTTTTGCTTCATTCCAGACAGTTCCTGGGGGTCATGTTTGGTTAGAAGGAGATAATTTGAGTAATTCATCTGATAGTAGAGTATATGGACCAGTGCCACAAGGTCTGATAAAGAGTCGAGCTTTTTGTAAAGTTTGGCCTCTTAAAGATTTTTCAGTTTTTACCAATTCCTGATTATTAAGTGGTTAGTATAAAAAACCATCTCATGAAGGATATACGGTACAAAGATCGAATGAATAAAAACTGGTGCAAACTTTTTCACCAAATTTCATGTGTAGAGCGACTAGACAATGCATTGATGGGGAATGAAAATAACATCAGTGTTGAAGCAATCATTTCAAAGATCACTGGTTTCACATATTTTTGGAAATTCTAAACTCGTGGATAAATAAAATATTGAAAATTTATTTACTCATTTATTTAATGGGTAGTCCCAATAACAATTTGTGATTGTTGTGAATTATATTCAGAGCAAGGCAACTTTTGAATTAGGATCCTTTTAATAAAAATATATGACAGACAGTGACAAAAATTGTAGTATGAATAAACAACTTTTTTTTATCTCATAAAATAGATAATTGCCTACTTAATTAAATGTAATCAACACACAGTGTGTTCAGCTTTGATTACCATCAATGTAATAATTACAACAGTGATAATAAAGGTATAAAAGGTAAAGGTTATTGGGCTCATTCTCGGAACAAAAAGAAAAGTGGTGATACTTACGTAGTTTTATCTCCTGAACACGAATCCGAAAGAATTTCGTGGAGGTCTCTTATACTTTTCAAGTTATGACCTTTTGAATCTTGAAAATCGACCATTTTCAAACACGATTTTTTCGGTCAAAAATCGAAGAAAATGCCTCCTTCTTATTGTTGGCACTTTTTTAAGACCGTAATGAACTCATATTTCACAATTACAAGACCTAAAACCAAACGTTTTATAAAAAAAAATCAACCTTCTTATAAAGTATACATAACTCTTCCCAAATCTCTAGAACGGACGCCAATGAAGAGGATCCTGCCTATTTTACTGACTGAACAAACCCTGGCGGAATGGGTAGTGAATGATAAAATATTTTTGTCAAATTGGATATTTGATTCAAACTAAGGACAGCAAATATGCCCATATAATTTTTTTTTCCGAAAAAAAAAACCTCTTGACCCCACTTTACTCTTGTGATTTTTCGGAAAAATTTGCGGAATGGGTTGTACATGACAAAATATTTTTCTCAAATTGCATATTTGATCCAAAATGAGAACAACAAATATACCTTCATGATTTTTTTCCGAAAAAAAACCCCTTGTGATTTTTCGGAAAAATTTGCTGAATGGGTAGTAAATGACAAAATATTTTTCTCAAATTGCATATTTGATTCAAACTGAGAACAACAAATATGCCTTCATATTTTTTTTCCAAAAAAAAACCCCTTGACCCCACTTTACTCTTGTGATTTTTCGGAAAAATTTTCGGAATGGGTAGCAAATGACAAAATATTTTCCTCAAATTGCATATTTGATTCAAACTAAGGACAACGAATATGCCTATATAATCCCCCCGATACCAATTTTGAATCGAATTGGACCATAACACAAAATTCGTTCGCCATATTGGAGCCGCCATGTTGGATTTTCCAATTTTGACAAAAGAATCATAATCATAATCCAAAATTGACGCTGTAGTATATTATGTATATAAGTGTATTTTAGTTTTAGAGACCACAACATAGTTGTTTAGGTAAAGAGTAAAGTGGGATCAAGGAGTTTATTTTTAAAAAAATCACATAGGCATATTCGTTGGCCTCAGTTTGAATCAAATATGCAATTTGAGGAAAATATTTTGTCATTTACTACCCATTCCGCAAATTTTTCAGAAAAATCACAAGAGTAAAGTGGGGTCAAGGGGAATTTTTTCGAAGAAAAAATTATATCGGCGAATTCGCTGTCCTTAGCTTGAATCAAATATGCAATTTGAGGAAAATATTTTGTCATTTACCACCCATTCCGCAGATTTTTCCGAAAAATCACAAGTGTAAAGTAGGGTCAAGGGTTTTTTTTTTCGAAAAAAAAAATTATATAGGCATATTCGTTGTCCTTCGTTTGAATCAAACATGCAATATGAGAAAAATATTTTGTCATTTACTACCCATTCCGCAAATTTTTTCGAAAAATCTCAAGAGTAAAGTGGGTTCAAGAAGAGTTTTTTCGGAAAAAAATTATAAATGCACATTCGTTGTCCTTAGTTTGAATCAAATATGCAATTTAAGGAAAATATTTTGTCATTTACTACCCATTCCGCAGATTTTTCCGAAAAACCACAAGAGTAAAGAGGGGTCACGGAGTTTTTTTTTTTTGAAAAAAAATTATATAGGCATATTTTTTGTCCTTCGTTTGAATCAAACATGCAATTTGAGAAAAATATTTTGTCATTTACTACCCATTCCGCAAATTTTTCCGAAAAATCACAAGAGTAAACTGGGTTCAAGGGGGGTTTTTCGAAAAAAAATCATATAGGCATATTCGTTGAATCAAAAATGCAATTTGAGAAAAATATTTTGTCATTTACTACCCAATCCGCAATTTTTTTCGAAAAATAACAGGAGTAAAGTGGAAGGCGGATTTTTTCGGAAAAAAAATTCATAGTCATACTCTTTGTCCTCAGTTTGAATCAAATATGCAATTTGAGAAAAATATTTTGTCATTTACTACCCATTCCGCAAAATTTTTCTGAAAAATCACAAGAGTAAAGTGGGGTCAAGGGGGGTTTTTCGAAAAAAAATCATATAGGCATATTCGTTGAATCAAATATGCAATGTGAGAAAAATATTTTGTCATTTACTACCCATTCCGCAAATTTTTTCGAAAAATAACAAGAGTAAAGTGGGGTGAAGGGGGATTTTTTCGGAAATAAAAATTCAGTCATATTCTTTGTCCTCAGTTTGAATCAAATATGCAATTTGAGAAAAATATTTTGTCATTTACTACCCATTCCGCAAAAAATCCTTCAGTCAGTAAAAAAGATTCTCCCAATGAGGAGTGATGTTAAGAATAGTGAAATATAAGGTTAATTTTTTTCGAAAAACGTTTGGTTTTGGTGCTTGTAATTGTGAAATAAGAGTTGATTAGGGAATGAAAAAAATGTCGACAAAAAGAAGGAGGTATTTTCTGCGATTTTTACTGAAAAAATCGTGTTTGAAAATGGTCGATTTTCAAGATTCAAAATGTCATAACTCGAAAAGTATAAGAGACCCCCACGAAATTCTTTCGGATTCGTGTTCAGGAGATAAAACTGCGTAAGTATCACCACTTTTCTTTTTGATTCGAGAATGAGCCCGATAAGCTTACCTTTACCGTATAAAAGGATAAAACTAAAAATAATTTACTGCACATTACAAAATAATAATATAATACTACACAATAACACCAACGGCCTATTTTAGGAAAGTATGTGACTCATTCCCTTTTTGATAGCTTTTGTAGAGCTGCTAAAGATATCAACTTGTTGAAACGTATTTCCATTTCTAAGTATTTTCGAGTGACAGGAGAGAAAAAACCTGAAACGGTGTTTTGAATATGAGACGTTTCTTAACAACTAGATTATTTTGAACATTTTTTTGTTTTGGACAAGAGTAGGACTTCAAGTGTTTTTTAAGGGTCTTCATCTCTGACGAAAAAAGGAAATCAGAAACGAGTTTTTTCTTCTGATTGATGAAGGGTTATTAAAAAAATGGAAGAACTTGCGAATATGGACATTTGGCCGATTTTAATGAAATTTTCACAGATGTCTTAGAACAGCGAATAATTTTAGCTGAAATAACTTTTTTTTGCTGAAATCATGTTTTTTTTTTTTTTTTTTTCGATAAAATGTGTGGCAGTACATACCCTACAAATATATAAATTATAACCAGTTTAAATTAAACCAACTGACTGCTTCTGTGCTGTTTATTCACTTCCAACAAATGCTTTAAAATGCTCATTCCAAGCCATACAAGAAACCATTCATATAGGGAACGGAATTAAATTGTCATTAGTTTCAATTAATTTGAAATTGAAATTCACACCAGTAATGGATATGTTCCGTAAATCAACTTGGTTACTTTGGTTACTCGTTTTCTGTCCCGTAAATATAAAATTCGGTTGGTTCCTGAAACACAGGTTATTTACGGAACTTGGTTGCTGAAAAAGCGGTAGATTATCTGTCACCAGAACGACCGTCGATTTTCTCTGGTAAGTTCGGTTTTTGTTGACGTTGACGTGCTTTAGTTTTCGTTCTCATTTTAATTATTGAGTTAAGTTCCAATGGATTCGTTTACTGAGTAGAATTAATAATATTCGATACATTTTCAGTTTGATGACTTTTTTTAATTACAGGAAAATATATCCTTTGCTTGTGCTTATATACTGTGCACAAGAACTCGGCAGAGCATGAATGTTTAAAAAACTTTTAAAATGTCAATGTAAATTATAAAACGAAACGGATTCATAAAGCTGATAACAAAAATTCTAAATATTCAGGACTTTCATTGTCGTCAAGCCAGCAGAATGATTATATAACTTCACTAAAGGATTCTAATAATATCTCAGTATTCTCAAGCCAACTGAATGTGGCATCATCATTGGCATCCAGTTCCAAGACACATCATAGGTATGAATAAAAAGTATGTAATGAATGTAAAAAAAGAATTAAAAGCAAATAGAGAAAAATGTATCAATCAAGCAAAGTGAAAAAGTAAAAACACAAAACACACGGGAAACGATCAAAACCTTAATTTGACAAATGACTGGCATTCCGTAAATAAACCACAACCGTAGTCACCAGACCAGTAGATAAACACTGTCAAAAGTGTTGTTACCGCTCTGAAAACATTGGTAACTTCGGTTGATTACACTGAAATGAAATTATAATATCATATTATACGCTGAGTCAAGTCTCCGGTCTGACCAATATAATTAGACCAGCGCGGTCATTTGGTTGACTTGACGACCTTTAGAACTGTTTGTATGTGACCAATATTTTCAATCATCTGATCGGTCTGACTCATCGTCATACTTCATACTGAACGCGCGTGCCTTGTCCGACCGGTGACTTGACACAGCCTTAGGCTGAGTCAAGTCTCCGGTCTGACCAATATAATTAGACCAGCGCGGTCATTTGGTTGACTTGACGACCTAATTAGAACTGTTTGTATGTGACCAATATTTTCAATCATCTGATCGGTCTGACTCATCGTCATACTTCATACTGAACGCGCGTGCCTTGTCCGACCGGTGACTTGACACAGCCTTAGGCTGAGTCAAGTCTCCGGTCTGACCAATATAATTAGACCAGCGCGGTCATTTGGTTGACTTGACGACCTAATTAGAACTGTTTGTATGTGACCAATATTTTCAATCATCTGATCGGTCTGACTCATCGTCATACTTCATACTGAACGCGCGTGCCTTGTCCGACCGGTGACTTGACACAGCCTTAGGCTGAGTCAAGTCTCCGGTCTGACCAATATAATTAGACCAGCGCGGTCATTTGGTTGACTTGACGACCTAATTAGAACTGTTTGTATGTGACCAATATTTTCAATCATCTGATCGGTCTGACTCATCGTCATACTTCATACTGAACGCGCGTGCCTTGTCCGACCGGTGACTTGACACAGCCTTAGGCTGAGTCAAGTCTCCGGTCTGACCAATATAATTAGACCAGCGCGGTCATTTGGTTGACTTGACGACCTAATTAGAACTGTTTGTATGTGACCAATATTTTCAATCATCTGATCGGTCTGACTCATCGTCATTCTTCATACTGAACGCGCGTGCCTTGTCCGACCGGTGACTTGACACAGCCTTAGGCTGAGTCAAGTCTCCGGTCTGACCAATATAATTAGACCAGCGCGGTCATTTGGTTGACTTGACGACCTAATTAGAACTGTTTGTATGTGACCAATATTTTCAATCATCTGATCGGTCTGACTCATCGTCATACTTCATACTGAACGCGCGTGCCTTGTCCGACCGGTGACTTGACACAGCCTTAGGCTGAGTCAAGTCTCCGGTCTGACCAATATAATTAGACCAGCGCGGTCATTTGGTTGACTTGACGACCTAATTAGAACTGTTTGTATGTGACCAATATTTTCAATCATCTGATCGGTCTGACTCATCGTCATACTTCATACTGAACGCGCGTGCCTTGTCCGACCGGTGACTTGACACAGCCTTAGGCTGAGTCAAGTCTCCGGTCTGACCAATATAATTAGACCAGCGCGGTCATTTGGTTGACTTGACGACCTAATTAGAACTGTTTGTATGTGACCAATATTTTCAATCATCTGATCGGTCTGACTCATCGTCATACTTCATACTGAACGCGCGTGCCTTGTCCGACCAGTGACTTGACACAGCCATAATTTCATTTCAGTGGTTGATTAAAGCCTGATTCACACAATGGCAGTAGCAGTGGCACTCAAGGCAGTGACTCCGCCCCTTTTGACGCTGTTATCCGAATGAGTGACATTGGAATGGAAATTTTCAACTAATTGTTTGTTAAAAGCAAATAGAAAGGAATCATAACAGCGGGTCCATACATATTAGCAGAATGTAAAATATCCGACAGGTAATTCGTCAGAATGTAAAAACTCAAATTCGTAAACAAGCAGATTAGTATTATGTAAGAACCGTACTTTGGCGACCGGACAATTGTCAACTGTACATATGGCGATTGTATCCTGTCAGAAATTACATTTCTATAATGATAAAATGGAGACTGCATTCTGTAAGAACGATAAAAATGTAAACCAGTAAAAATCTAAACTGGTACTGCAAAGAAATGGGAAATTATCAGAAAATGATTCCATCGAAACAGTATTACGACAGAAAATTAATATAGCAGAATTGCATTTGAACAGATTCGAATTTTATCAAATTCGTACTTTGTCAGACCGGATTGTGTAGACCGTGAATCCGTCAGATTGCGCGATCCAAAACCATGCGCCATCAGACAGAATAGCAAGCAACACATAATACATACCCTGGGCGTAGCGGTGTTGCCAAGCTGCACAGTAATGATTCCTCGATTCAAAGGAAAATGATTTTGTAATACTACGTTAACTGAGTGAATTGCAGAGTCAGTTTTTAGAAGGAGCACTGGCATAATTTGATGTACTGTTATCGAAGGGATTCAATCATGATTTGGTTAATTTTTTTGGTATGATTTGAGACGTTTGAGGGGACTGGCATACAATTTGTGATTGATTGCATTGATTTGATAATGAAGTTTTGAATTCACTTTGACCAACAGGTTCTGAGCTCAGTGGGAATTTTCAAGAAATAATCAATCCACTTAACTGCGGTTATTAAGATGAATAAGGATGGATTTAGCGAGGGGCAATATATGAAAATATAAGTAGAAAAGTTATTGGATATAACCCTCAAAATGTTGTGCAACCGTAGACACGTGTTTCAAACTTAAGCTCTCATCAGTACGGTAAAATTAAGTGCGAAGTACAACACTTGGATGTAAAAATAGAAACAAAGGAAGTCAACAACAGGAAGCCAACCACACATTTGTGGCTTCGGTCAGAAGACCTTGTGCTTACAAGGCAAGAACTAACGTCGCCATGGAGGCAGCTATAGCTACCAGCGTGACAATCATACCCAGGAAAAAACAAATAAGGATGGATTTAGCGAGGGGCAATATATGAAAATATAAGTAGATAAGTTATTGGATATAACCCTCAAAATGTTGTGCAACCGTAGACACGTGTTTCGAGCTTAAGCTCTCATCAGTACGGTAAAATCAAGTGCGAAGATGTACAACACTTGGATGTAAAAATAGAAACAAAGGAAGTCAACAACAGGAAGCCAACCACATATTTGTGGCTTCGGTCAGAAAACCTTTTGCTTACAAGGCAACACCTAACGTCGCCACGGTTGGCTTCCTGTTGTTGACTTCCTTTGTTTCTATTTTTACATCCAAGTGTTGTACATCTTCGCAATTGATTTTACCGTACTGATGAGAGCTTAAGCTCGAAACACGTGTCTACGGTTGCACAACGTTATTAAGATGTATATATATATATATATATAACTTTTGTCAGTACAACCAGTGTTCAACAGTGAGTTATTTTAGAAGAGAAGTATCAAATTGTTTCTATGGGTCTATTTGAAAGTAGAAAATTTCAACAGTAATCGAAAAAAAAAACTCGAAGAATTTTATATGAAAATAAAATAAATTTTGATAAATTCAGTTGTTTCAGTTAAGTGTATGTTAAATTAAATATATGAATGAGCAAATACAAAGTATTGAAAACAATCTATGTAAAACATTGTATAGAAAAAAAACGCGTATATACGTATATTAGAATCGAAAATTCATCGAAAGTTCAGATTATAAATTTTCTCAAAAATAATTAAAATTCGTAAAAAAAAATTCATTTCAGAAAATTGTTATTTACAGCTGTGTATCATAACGTTCATAACATCATATGATGTTATATGAGAGACAAGTTCTGATGAATCTGATGCTGAAAACAATGACGATGATAACGACAATATACAAAATGTAGATGATTCCATGTAATTTTTTTTCTAATTTTAATGAAAAACAAAACAAATGAAGACTTTCTAATTTGAATTAATTATTTTATACCCATAGAAAAATTAAAAATCTTTAAAAAAATATTTTCATAATTTTTTTTGAAAACTTTGAGAAAAATTTAAAAATTTTAAACTTTTTAGTTACGAATCCTTAGAATAAAGTCCTTTTACATGAATAATGTTATAGATATTTGAGTGAAATGTAATAATTTTGAATTTAAATCGTGAATTTTATCTCTTGTTTCTAGTACAAGATGGCTAATGGCGTATCTAATTTTTTGCGGACAAATATAACTCTGACAAAAAAAGAGCAGAATTTCTTCTTGATAGAAAAATTCCCCTTCTAGATTTTTTTTTTATTTTGCATTATATTTATCCCAGCCCAAAATATTCTCGAATTTTTAAAATAAAAATATTTTTTGAAATTTTTTTGACTTTGGAAATTGACTGACCAGTGAACTTTTTTTATATAAATCAGTATCCCTAAACTACTTATAAAAAAATACCAGCGAGAATGCTAATTACTTGTGCCCTATAACAAATTAGGATTCACCACGATTCACAGTCGATTCAATTTTCATTTTTCACGACAAACTAAAGATGTTTTGGCAATAAAAAAACATTGACTGGAAAGTTAAATGATTCACCAAACACAAACACTGAATAAAACGACGAAAAAATGTTACTAACTGGAAGAAAAACTGCTATCAAAAAGGATAAAAATACACGAGGTCTTATGGTAGACGAACAGTTCTGGAGGCCAGGTGACGTCAAATGACGATGCACCCTCGCTGAAATTTGACCAATGTACGGAGATAGGAATTGAGACATAATTTGTAGTGCATAATCGTTGAGTCATTTTCACAGAGAATTGATTGTGGTGACACTGAATAGGAGTACCTACTGGAATCGTCCACTAACCTTATTCAACGATTATACACTACACAGGATGGCCCATTTCCTATGTCCGTTCATTGGTCAAATTTCAAAGCAGGTTCATCGTCATTTGACGTCACCTGGCCTCCAGAACTGTTCGTCTGCCATAAGAGCCCATATATTTTTATACTTTTTCACAGCGGTTTTTCTTCCTGTTAGTAAAATTTTTCCATCGTTTTCTTCAGTGTTTGTATTTGGTGAATCATTTTCTCTATCTTACTCTATCTTTAAATGGCATGAATCATGAGCGGTATTTCTCCTTGGGGTTACATAATAAATGAACATGTACATATGCGAAGTTTAGTTGTTGCTAATTTACTTCTTCAATACTATTGTATTTATTGAGAAATTACTTATCAGCTTTTATTATTGACATCCCTCAGCTTGAGCTAATTTTATGATCTCCAAACTGAGATATCTCTAAAAGAACAACGATTCATGAATACCTATTAAATGTAAATTTCGACATATATATTTTAATGACGAATGAAAAACACTAGACATCTCTATACAGATGAGTTGATGGCGATAAACTACTTTATTGCATATACCAATAGCAGAGCAAAATATAAATGTACATTTAGTTACGAATTTTTTCGTCAGGATACTCTAAAAATTTTCATTTGGAAGGTTAATGCCTTTTTGTAAAACAAAATTTTTCTTATAAAAGAACAGCGAACAAGCACCACCATATTTCAAAATATTCAAGCAAATTCAAATATCCATCAATCATGAATACTATTATTGTTGCAGATCCATTGTGTGAATGGGCGCTCTAAACAAGATGATCGTTTCAAAAAATAAAAACTTTTGATCAATTAACGCTTCAACTACTCTTGAATTAAAATAAATGAACAATTCCCCAATTTGCTTTCCATTTATAAGCACCGGCAACACTGTACGAAAAATCCGTCAGTCGCCAAATTCTCAGTCTGACAAAGTACGATTCTGCTGTTTTCACTTTCTGATAAAATACGATTCCGACCGAATTAAATTGGCTCATGTATCGGTCGGAGCAAGTCCAGTCCGTGTTAGTACAGTATAGATAATTGTGGGTCTGCTGAGTTGCTGGTTTTGTGAAACACGAATCGGACGATGTACGAATTTGAAGATTTACTTTTCTGTTAAAATATTCTTCTGATACAAAAAGTTTCTGTGAAAAGCTCATTCTGATCATTTACATATTTGTCGAAATAACAATCCAGGAAAGTACAGTCGGTATTTTTCATTCTGCCGGCGTCCAGTCTGACGAAATACGATTTGATGTTGTGAAGTTTTACATTGTGCAGTTGGGATAAGTGTGGATCTGTTCATTTCATTTTCTGATCAAGTAGCTATCTGACGGAGTAAAGTTTGTCAGTTTCTTTATTTGATATTGTTCGTTCTGACAATATGGGTGTCCCCCATAACAGCAATATCGATTTCATGATAATTTTAAGGTTAGAAATGCGAACTTTGCTAGATTTTACTGCAAAAAGTTTAAATGAAACAAACTTTCAGCAGCGTGACCTTGAATTTTCAGCGTCGTCTAAACATGTTTGACATTGGTTATCTTATCAATAGAGGGGGGTGACGCCACTGCTAATGCCATTATGTGAATCAGGCTTAAGACGTACACTAGATTATCTGCTCTACTCGCTTGAAGTTGATATTTTCAAAAGAGAAAGACAGATGAAGTACAAGTGAGAGATGAACATATGTGAAAGTGATCTCGATCAACAAAAGCAGTCTTCAATGAACATGCCTGCAATGATCTTAACATCTACATGCAGACCACGTAGCAGGTGTCTAGGGTGTCCTGAGAACTCCTGATCATCTTGTAGGTTGCAGGGCGTCACCAATAAAGCGGGGTGCAAAACTTTGAATCTCATATTAACTACTTGATCTGCTGATTCCGAATCTGCCAATAGATTCTTGAATCAAGAATCTTGATGCTAGTTATACTTTAACTTGTGAATTGTGTTTTTTATTGAATTTGGTGTTGAAGGACAATAACATGATATCGATGTCTTCTGTATGCCGAATTCAAAAATCCTCAATACAAATTATAATTGAAACAACTAATGTTATTTGGGAAACAGTGAGTGAGCCAGTGAGTAATTCTCCTTTACACCAACTTCCTTCATTTGCAACTGATATGTCAGAAAAAGGAATTCAAAAAAACAAACAACAATGTCTTCAAATACCGAATGTTATGAATCATCATTTACCGTAATTTTTTCACCGTATCAGTATGAACGTCCATGCGAGGTTTTTTTGCGAATCGCAGAATATTCGCAAGGGTATGTACGATCCTTTACAGTGACCAATCACAGAACGCTTAGTGCGTGCACTTTACTATCGTCTGCCTTCTCGTGTTGAGGTCGTTGAGGATCTAGCCGACAGAGGACCGACGAGGTAATTTTTTTATTGTAATTGTAATTTATAGTTCGTTTCTACTGTCTGGGGTGTATGGTGTGGCTGCTCAGCCAATGGCAGAGTGTTGACTTGACATTCGAAAAATAAACAACAAAGCAGCCGGCTCACCAATTATTGTAATATCGGAACAGACAGTAGAAGTAAATTTCAGTAGATTATCAGATAATATTTAGTACTCCTAAATGTTGAAAATACTGTAAGCGGGCACCCAGTTGGTTTTTAATAGTCAGTGAAAAACTATCCCAGAAAACGATGCTTTCAAGTAAAACCAAGCATTACTTGCATTGCCTTCTCTTCTTTTCCGTAATAGTTACTGTGGAAATATTCACCGGTGGTATAAAAGTATTAAAAGGAGGAGCATTCGTACCAGCAACAGAGATTAACCCTTGGGTTCAGTACGGTCTAGTGGGTGCCTCGATATTGTATTTATTACGATTGACTTTGTTTTTACCTCTACCTCAAGTTTTGTTCAACTTCATAGGACTCACCTTTTATAATGCTTTTCCGGATAAAGTAGTTTTGAAGGGGTCACCCCTCTTGGCTCCCTTTATATGCATTCGAGTGGTGACACGGGGAGACTTTCCACAGCTCGTCAAAAACAATGTTAACAGGAACATGAACAAGTGTTTAGATGCTGGATTAGAAAACTTCTTGATCGAAGTTGTCTCCGATAAACCTATTGGACTTGATGAGCACAGACGCATTCGAGAAGTCATAGTACCGCCAAGTTATCGCACTAAAAGTGGAGCTTTATTCAAAGCCCGTGCATTGCAGTATTGTCTGGAGGATAAAATCAACATTCTGAGTGACAACGATTGGATTGTTCATTTAGACGAAGAAACACTACTGACTGAGAACTCTGTTAAGGGCGTTCTAAATTTTGTGATGGAAGGAAAACATCAATTTGGTCAAGGACTTATAACGTACGCTAACGAGGAGGTAGTGAACTGGCTTACAACTTTGGCAGACTGTTTTCGAGTGACTGATGATATGGGAAAGCTGAGATTACAGTTTTTGATGTTTCACAAGCCGTTGTTCAGTTGGAAAGGATCTTTTGTTGTGACACAGGTATGTTTAGATAGTTACAGTGTGTTCATATGAAGGATATGTAGTAGTGTGAACTGAGGTATTCTTTAAATAATGAACAAACAGGAATAAATTAAAGCCAACATGATATTGGATTTCTTGATGTTGGCATGAGCAAATTCAACTAGCAACTAATTGAATAGTTATAACATTTCAGAAATGATTTGACTATGAGGTTCAAGTGAACCTTTTGCAACAAAAAATCGACAGTCAAAATCTGTTTTTGCTAAAACCAAGACTTCTTTCAGAAATAATTTTTTAAATAAAAGGGTTGATTATAGAAAAATTCAACGAACTTGGAAGATATGAACCATTGCAACAGCAACAGTCATTTTAAAAATTAGTTTTTGAAATTTCGAAATTTGGCAATACCATTTGGGAACATTTTCCATTTTATTGATGACACTTGTGATGACATAAGTTGTAGTGATCTCTTAAAGTCATTTAAGACCAAAAAAGCATTTAAAAAATATTTAGAAAAAATTACAATTCTCAACTTTTTCAGATAGATATTTCAAATTTTACAAGTGGGCCTAAAATTAAATTATAAACAACTTTTTCAAATAACTTTCTTTGCTATCTTATTTACCCATTTATTCATTCATAACTGGTGGTAGGTATCACATAAATATTTCCACAAGTCATCATCCTGAATGAAGATAAAATAAAAATTTCACCTCTATAAATACCTATGAATAGACATAAATACGTATAAGTATGTATACAAATACCGGGTGTCCGCGGATGGTGGCTCGCACCTATAATTTTTTTGTTTTAAGATAATGGAGAAATTTGGAGAGGATCTGCATAAGATATAAAAACTGTGTTTTTTTGACGAATCACTCAAGTTCATGCATCTTCCGTTTCAACCGGAAGTGACTTTTGATTTTTAAACGGGACTCCCTGTATTTTCACCTCTTTTGTCCCCACATGACATTTTGAATACAACCATGTATCGATTACCACTTTTTGAAACCATTTTTTTTAAATTTTGAATTTTATTTTTTAATCTAAAATGCTGTGGATATGCTCAAATCAATAATTACAGCCCAAAAAGTTTGGGATAAATAAAACTTCACTGTTTTCGATCAAAATTTATGTGCTATGTAAAATTTAATTTTTGAATTGAAATTACTACTTAAAATGGCAATATGGTGACTCGTCGGATTAGAAGAAAAGACCATTTTATTACGATTAATTTGATATCGCACACTTATAGGTTCTATACAAAATTACGTTAAAAATTTAAAAACTACGTTAGATGTTTCATAAAATGAATAATCTTTTGGCATTACGATAAGATTTAAATGCATCGAGTAACCTTTGACAAACACAACTGATAAAACTTCGCTTCTGCAAAAGTAAATTAGGTATTTGTTGTGTAATTTGAAGAACATGTTAATGATACTATTTATACAAGGTGTCATAGGAAATAAAGATTGCACTAAATTTCTGGGTGTGCTGATAGATAAAAATTTAAAATTTGATGACCATGTTAAACAACTCAAAAATAAGATCTCTTCTGAATGTTATGCAGTGATTGCAGTGAGAATAATTTCTAATGAATTAGGACCAGGAACTGCCAAAATGGCATATTACGCTCTTATTGATTCCCATCTATGTCTTGGAATACCTTTTTGGGGAATGTATAGAACAACACTACTCAATGAATTGCTCATTTTACAGAAAAGGCCCATTAGATATATTTATAAAATTAGACCCCGTGAGTCCTGTAAAGATATATTCGCAAGAAATAAAATACTTACAGCTGTAGCATTATTAATATTGGAATCGGTCTGCTTGGTAAATAAACATAAACCAAAATTTGAATTGACTACTAATCATTATGTCACCCGCAACAGTAGTTACAGTCTGAAACTGCCATTACCAACTAAAAATCTTACTAGAGACTCTATTTTCTATAATGGTGGCAAGATGTATAATTACTTACCAGTTGATATAAGATCGGCAAACTTGAGTGAAAATGAAATTGTCAAAAATTTTCTCTCTGAGAGACCCTACTACTCCTTGCAGGAATTCTTCCATTCATTATATTAACTGTATATCCCATGTCTTATATTTTGTGTATTTGTATGTATTGATGTTAGTTTTGTCTACATTATTTGTTTATTGAATTTTTCTTACTGTCCTCGTGGTGTCATGTGAATTCGTTCATGTTTTTAATCTGTTTTACACTGTCTTACGTTTTATATACACCTGTAGCTTTGTCAACAAGGGATTTCTTCTGACAGTAAAGCATATTTATTATTATTATTACAAGAAGATATGTTATTACCTTTTGGATTATTGATTTTGTTTTATCATTGTGCATTTGAATCTAATTTTAATATCTTAAGATCCTTCATTTTGAGAAATTTCTTATGTAACCTTTTAAAGTTTTTTAACGTAAGTTTGTTTGAAACCTAATAATGTACAGTATCAAATTAATCGTAATCGAATGCTCTTTTTCCTAATCCGACGAGCCACCAAGTTCCCATTTGAAAAAAATTAGTAATGGAAATTTGAAAATAAAATTCTGCGAAGCAGGTACATTTTGATCAAAAACAGTAAAGTTGTGTTATTCTCAAAATATTAGGACTGAAATTAGTGATTTGAAGATATCCATATCATTCTAGAATAAAAAATAAATTCAAAAATAAAATTCTGTCACAAAAAGTGACAAGTAACACATTCTGTAAATCAAATGAAAAAAACTAAGTGAAAATATACCGGCTGTCTCATTTGAAAATCGAAAGTTTATGTCACTTTTGTTGAAACCGGAAGTTGCATGAAGCTGAGTTGCTTGTCAAAAGATGCAGTTTTAAATCTTATCAGATCTTCCAAATTTCATTCCATTATCTTCAAAAACAAAAAAGTTATAGGAGCGAGCCACTTTCCGCTGTCACCCGGTATATACTTTTGCCCATATGAATGTTCCCAAATTGTCGCCATACTGGTGGTCACGTGAGGTATGTCAAAGTCGATTATTAGGTTTTTCAAAATGCAGGAACTATCCTCTATAAAGTATGTTTTGTAACTCTAATAATACATTTTTTCCCCTTATGCTGCAAACATCATGCTGCAAGAAAAAAAAACCTTCGGATTAATAGAAATATTTAGGTTATTAATTTTTTTTCTCGAATTTAATCAATGAGGTTGCAGGGGCCCCAAAGAAGACCGCCCCTACCTCGAATTTTCGCAAATAATAAACAGAGGTTTTTAACGACAAGTTTCCCGAATAGAATAGTGACTTGAACACATTATTCTAGGAGCTCTTTTGTCAATCATTCCAAAATTTTAATAATCAGGTTTGTGAATCATTATGAATTTTTTGTTGAGCGTTAATGGGTCCTTCAGTAACAGTAATTTGTGACCAAATTATTTTCATTTTTTCCTCCAATGTAGTAATTTGTGACCATATTATTCCAGGGTTCTGAGGATATCCACCCTAATTTGTAGGATTTAAAATCAATATTTTGGAAAACGCTCGAACAAGTCGATATTTGATTTGAGGAGGAACTAATTTTCAGTTTTTTTCACCCCCGTAGCTTTAATCCTGTAGCTGGGGGATGAACAACCCTCAAAATTTGAATAGGGAAAAGGGGTCGTGCCATACCTCTTTTTGAAGGTCTCAGTGAGTTCTTCATGACCCTATAATTTTGCCTTATTATTTTCATCGATAACGAAATGACAGGTCGTCAAAATCTTAGAAATAGACTATTGTTTTCGTAATCAAGTGGTATAATATCATGAATCACATAACGATATACAAGGTGTCCCGAGAAGATTAGGACAGGATATATCTCGGAACTCGACAGTAGTAGAGAATTGTAATTTTGGGGCTGTAAATTCAAGCAATTGGTGTAGCTTTTTTGATATTATGTAACCCAATGAGTTTTTTGTTTTCGATCATGTGACATCAGATTCATAATTATTAATGGGACGACCCGTATATTTTGGCACTTCTATGTTGCTCCCGATAAAAGGATTTCAACAAACTATCACACTTGTGGTCTAAAACGATTAGTTTAAGAACTACAGGTACTTCAATATCCTTTGTTCCACGACGTTTTTTAAATAAAATATGGCCTTGTTTTAATCATTAAAAACAATATAGGACTGCCCAAATATACAGGGTGACCCTAAACCTAAATAATTTGGCAATTGCTTATTTCAGATGTCGTCAGACAAAGGATACTGAAGTATCTGTATTTCTTGAATTAGTCGTTTTAGACCACAAGTGTGATAGTTCGCTGAAATTTTTTTATCGGGAGGAAGATATAAATGCCAAAATATACAGGTTGTTCCATTAATAATTTTGAATCTGATGTCACGTGACCGAAAACAAATTTAAATTAAATTTGAACGATTGCAAACCTCAGACTTTTAAAGAGTATTGAACAATATTAATGATTCTTTTGTTCCATTTTTATAGCTCTTACATCAATAGTAAGCCCATTTTCAATGTTCTTAACGTGGTGGAAAGCAGTTCCTGTTTTGGACATAGATTGGTGAAGTAAAAATACATTTATAGAATTATGTGAACAGATACACTTTGCAGTGTCATCTACAGCAGGAATTGAAACGGTTGGAAAAAATCATGATTTAAAAAAAATTCAAAAATCGTGATTTTTATTAAAAAAATTTAAAAAATCAAAGAAAAAAAGTGATTTTATCAGTTTTTTTTTATTTTGAATAATAATCGAAATGTTTTGGTCCATTTTAAGTACCTATGCATCTTTACATGCAAACGCAAACAATAACAAATAGCATTTTCCTGTTTTGACATATCTTTTATTGGTTTATTCTTGTCAGACCTTGCGAACTCAAGAAATCGCCTCGCGCCGTAATTTCCCTTTAAAAATCTTGTCGAATCTTGATTGCACCAGTCACAACGTCACAACACAAAATACAATAAAACGACGAGAACTCGTAAGCTGATTCATTTGACAAATTTTATTGAGACTGTGGGTGTGTCTGTGCCCAAGTAGTGAACTTAACTGAACAAGTAAAGTGAGTGTAGAATAAAAATGAGTGGAAGGAAGAAAGATCCTATTTGGAATTAGGTATTTTATAGAAAAAAAAATCAGAAAAAGGAAAAACGTGTAGTAGAGCTATATGTAAAAATTGCAGAAAGGAAATGCAAGGAATTGTCCAAAGATTAAAATACCATCATGAAAAGTGTAAGAACGCTGGGCCAAGTAATGAAGAAGTTAATTTAACAACTGAAGGTATGTATGTACTATGTACACATATTATGTCTTATAAGTAGTATGAATAGTATGGTAATGGTATGATATAGTAGAAACACAAACTAAAAAATTATTATTATTTCATTATTAATTGCTATTCTTCATACAAGGAAAAAGTGCTAGATTTTAGTACGGGGTATGATTTGATAAAAATAGAAAAACAATACAAGGATTACAAGAAGCGCTAATAAAATCTTACTTTTTTCCATATATTTTATTTTCAAATATTTTAATAATTATTATTGATTCAACAGCGGGGCCAGGTAGCCGAGTGGTTAAAGCGACATGGTTTAATCACTTTGGATGCCAGTCGGCGATGGTTCAAACCACGGCGACTGCAGAATTTTTTCTGATGTCCCGAGAAAGTGCTAGTGCACGTAAAAAGGCAAGACCTCGTTAATCCTTGGCTCGCACAAGTTTCGACTTTTGAGGACTGCCGTTCGTAAGGGAACGACAGCTGGTTAACGGAAAAAACAATTTTAACAATTTTTTAGCTTATCTTATCATTTACCAACCTAAATAATTTCTCGCTTTTTTACAGAACATGAAGGATTAGATCTTAATTCAGATAAAGCAACTATTGAAAATCGACCGCCAAGTTTAGCTTCGCCAAGTTTAGCTTCGTCAAGTTTGTCTGTTTTTGGTTTGTCAGTGCCATCAACACCGTTATTATCACTTTCTAATGAAACTAATGATTCAGTCTATAAAAAACGAAAAACGGACGTTCCCGGTCCCGCTAATTTAATGAACTTTGTTATGCGGACATCTGCAAATAAAAAAGAAGAAATAGACAAACAAATCGCAAAAGCTGTATTTGCAACTAATACTAGCTTCAGATGTTTAGACAATCCGCATGTGAAAAAGGCGATCGAAATATTAAGACCTGGTTATAAGCCCCCATCAGGAAAAAAGGTTTCGACAACTCTTCTAGAACAAATCCACGAGGAAGAAAAAACAAAATGTTTTGGAAGTTTTTCTGGTCAGAGTGTAAACATGTCTATTGATGGTTGGTCTAATGTCCACAATGAGGCGGTAGTTTGTGCCACAATAACCACTGAAAATGGACAATCATTTTTGTTTGAAACGATTATATAACTGGGATTGCTTGCAATTTAATTTTATCTTGTAAATCTAAATACAACTGTGACGTAAAATCTTTCGTAACAGATAATGCAGCAAACATGTTACTTATGAGAAGAAATATATCAGATAAACTAAAAGTAGACTCTAAAATCATAACTTATGGATGCTCAGCTCACGTTTTAAACTTATTATGCAAAGATTCAGAAATAAAAAATATCAAAGAACATGTTTTAAAGAAAAACATTCTCAATTGAAAATTGAATCAATACATGACTCCTCTGGAAATGGAAAAAACCCTACGATAAAATTGAAGTTACTTTTTTGTAATATCTAACAGAAAACAACTACTTCCCCGGCAAAAGCCACGCTGGACATTGAACTACATCTGATAGATATTGAGAAAGACCCTATATAACTTGAAGAAAAAATCTGAAAGTGAAAATTTTCATTCAGATAGTTGATTATTTATTAAATGTCTAGTTTCCATTGGAGATTCTTATCTATGAATGAGATAAGGGAGAATGTTATTGAGAAGTATCACTCACAGAAAATCGCTCATTCCATTGATGCGTGAATTGCATCACTTTCGCTAGGCCTCCAATACATTCTTCCGACCTCCCTGATGATCTTAGAAGAGTGAAATAGATTTTTGTCGACCAAAATGTATTGGAGGCCTAGCGAAAGTGATGCAATCCACGCGTCAATGAAATGAGCGATTTTCTGTGAGTGATACTTCTGAATAACATTCTCCCTTATCTCATTCATAGATAAGAATCTCCAATGGAAACTGGACATTTAATAAATAATCAACTATCTGAATGAAAATGCAAATTTTCACTTTCTCAGATTTTTTCTTCAAGTTATATAGGGTCTTTCTCAATATCTATCAGATGTAGTTCAATGTCCAGCGTGGCTTTTGCCGGGGAAGTAGTTGTTTTCTGTTAGATATTACAAAAAAGTAACTTCAATTTTATCGTAGGGTGTTTTCCATTTCCAGAGGAGTCATGTATTGATTCAATTTTCAATTGAGAATGTTTCTCTTTAAAACATGAATCCCTTCCAAGAGAGGTTATCTTGTACGATGGAAAACAGCGACTAAATTCCAACTTTCAGTCGCAGATGATTCCACAACTGACTTTATGAACATCCTATTCATATTTTCAATGAAATCATCAAAGAACATGTTACACAAATTATTAAGTACTTCCGAAATAATCATCTGGCTAGGGCAAAATACATGCAGGCAGGTGGAAAAACATTAGTGCTTCCGAGTGACGTTAGATGGAATAGTATGTCAGATTGTTTAGAGGTATATACAAGTCAATGGGAGAAATTGTTAAAAGTATGTGAGGAGACTAAAAAAGAAATAGACTCAACAATATACGAAAAAGTTTCAAACATTAGTCTTAAACGATCAGCTGAAGATTACCTAAACATCTTAAAGCATATAGCTGTCGGACTTGATAAATTACAAAAAAAATGCTTTCCTATCTGAAGCAGTAGAAGTATGGAAGAAACTACAAGAAGAATTCCAGGACGAATTAGAATTATAGTTATCTCAAATGCAAATTTTTGAACACCGATATAAACAGGCACTAACGCCCTATCATTTTGTGGCTTATATTTTGGATACAACCAGAACCAAATTTAAATTGACTAGTGCAGAAAAAAAATCAGCATTAAATATCATACAAGAAATGTATGGAAATAGTGGATTCGTACCACTCATTATAAAACTTGAAGCCAAAACTGAACCATTTTCAACAGTTGTTTTCAGAAGAGGTATTATCCAGTATTAGTGCCTTACAGTGGTGGGTTCTCGAGTGGGTTTCACAAAAGAATATTCCTATAGTTGCTAAACTTCTTCCAATTCTGAAACAATTTTTATGTGCTGTCTCCTCGTCCGCTTCTGTAGAGAGAGTATTTTCTAGATTTAGAGTGGTTCTCTGCAATTTACGAAATAAATTAGGAGTGGAGAAAGCGGGAAAATTAGTATTTCTGTACAAAATACAATAATGAAAATGAAGTTTAACGTTGCATTTTTTTGAAAATATCTATTAATTTTTTTTCAATATTAAGAATATAGTTTTATTTGCAGTTTGTATCAGTTTATTTTGAGTATATTTTATAAAATAAATAAATGTTATTTCTGATTTCACATTTTTTATTTTATTCATTGAATAAATTGATTTAAATCATTGATTTAAATCGTGATTTAAATCAGGCGAACCCTGAATTGAAAGGTCTTTTTCTTCCTTTGAGTTGATTCAATCTGATCTCCGTAATAACTTGAGAAACCAGAAAGCCAGTAGACTGGTTTTTATACTTGAGTACATGAATCAAACTGTGAATGAAAATAAGTGTAACCTTGACGTTGCTTTTAATAATTCATCAGATAAGGATATGCCGAAATCAATGTTTTAATAATAATAAATTATCTGCTTTTTTAGTTGTAATCAAAGTTTTTTTTATTAAATCAAAATAACAGATTAATAACATATAACAGAATAGTAATTATTCAAATTTATGGGTCTCTTTCCATTCCTGGGTAGATATCTCTTTCTTATAGTAAGAAACTATGGATTTTCCGTCTGATTCAACGCGTTATGTTAACCGGAAATCATCATAGGACACTCATTTTTTTTCTTCTAATAAGGTAAGGAATCCGCATATGGATGGGTTTGCACGTCTATTCTGAATAACTCACGTATATACATAAATCTACTTATCTTTTCTCGATACCATGGAGATAAAACTACGCATTAAAATCATTTATTGGAAAAACTCGTGAATCATTCCAGTTCTCAAAATTTTATCAGGACATTTCAAACTTGGAACTTCAGTCGTGTAAGATCAAGTTATCTGAACCGTCACCTGTTGATTGAAACACTTGAATATATAATTGGAGAGCTAATGACGCGCTAATGATTCGGTTGACTTTAAAAGCAAGGTTAACTTATCATAATTTTATTGTTTGTTTGTTGTTACTGTTAACCTATTGTGAGAAAATTGCAAGTGATTCAGCAGTTTTCATTACTATTTCTTCTGTCCCTGAGGAATTAAGAAGCACAGGTAGTTTAGGAAATATTTTCATTATATTACCCTTACTCTATATTTTTTCTTCAAACCCAGTTTTAAATTAATGCAATTTTCTCTTATTGCCCTTGATGATTAATAAAGGTATATATAGGGTGAGTCAACAAGATTCCCGTGGTCGATTGCTCCGTTGTGAATCACTATTTAGATTTCTTATATTTTTTTTGCCAAATGGACCATTTAAGACTATTTTCCAAAATGATTCTTATTCATACAGGGTGCATCATTGAGGCGTGGCTGACCAAAGTTGGTCTTATTCAAATGAAATATCTTCCGATCCGCTGTTTCATTGGCTGCTCAACGATTTTTTCGATTTTGGATTCCGTTGCGGCGTTGCCGAGTTATCTAAAGAATATCTATTTTGCAGACTTCTTTTTGAAAAATCTCATATTCCACGTTTCGAAATATTAAGTGGAGATAATTCGGGAATCGATAGTCGAAATGGTGAAGTTAATTGTGAATATGGTGAATATTGTATAAATTATACATGATGTTCGTTACAACAATACAAACTTGTCCATTTTCAAACATCAATATTTTGATTTTTTCAAATGGAACACCCTGTATATTATCATTCATATCACCTCCTTTTTAATGACTCTTTCATTTTTATTCCTGATGTCATGTGCCTAAAACAACCCGTTTCCGAGATATTCGACATCCTAAAGATGGGGGTCTTTCCACAGAAAATATTGACAATATTCGTATTTTGTATCATATTTGGAATTAAACTTTATAAATCATATTAACCCAATAATAAAACAAATTATCATATTTACTCAAATCAGAAGAAAGAAAACAACAATAATTAATGCAGCAAATGTTCAATGTGCCATTTAAACTAATACACAGTCTCAATCTATTCTGGAAACTATTCTCCACACGTTCCAGCATGTCTTCTAAAATTTCCCTGAAAGCAGTCCGAATTCTTGATTTCATATTTCCAGGAGTTGTAGGCGGAGTTTGATAAACAACCCATTTAATGTATCCCCATAGAAAGAAATCCATTTTTGTGAGGTATGGTGACCTGGGAGGCCACTGAACTGCCCCTCCTCTACCTATCCATTTTCCACGAAATGTATTGTTGATGTATTCCCGTACATCAGTCTGGTAATGTGCAGGCGCACCATCTTGTTAGAGCCACATTCTCTGCCTTGTTGCCAATGGCAGGTCATCTAATAAATTGTATAGCTGTCGCAAAAACCTCAGATATTCTCTTCCATTAAGATTACAATTGAAAAAAAAAATGGCCCTGTCACTCGCCGTCCAATGATACCTCCCCAAACATTCAGAGGTCAACGTTGTTGGTTATTGACATATCTAACGAAATGGGGATTTTCAGTTGCATAATAGTGCATATTATGCCGATTCACATGGCCATTGTTGTGAAACGTGGCTACGTCCGAAGATAGAACATACTCAAAAAAATCATGTTCTTCTCTGATTTTATTTACACCCCATTGGCAAAACCGCATTCGCTTTGGAAAATCTCTTTTAGTTAGCTCCTGCATCAACTGCTTATGATATGGATGGAAATTGCATTTTCTCACCATCCGAGAAACACTACTTTGTGATATTCCCAACTCCCTACTCAAAATACGTGTACTTACATAGGGATTCTCGGTAATATGTAATGCAATTTCAAGAGTATTTTCATAATTCGTTACAGGACGGGCACGTTCAAACTTTTTGTGAAATACTGTTCCGGTTTTCTCAAATCTTCTTCTGGATGTCTTTTCTCAGGAAAGTTTTGTTCGTATAATCTAGATGCCAGTAAGCTGTTACCGTCACTTTCCCCCAAAGCATAAACCATTTGTTCCATATCCTCTAAACAATAATTCATAATGCCACATTTGTCAACACAACTGGATTGTAGTGTGACAGTTGCCTCTATTTACAAATTTTTTTCAGCGGATAACTAAGTAAACTAGAAAAAATAGTTACTTTTCAAAATTTCTTTTGCTATGCTAGTTATTCATAATTTTTCAAGAATGCTCTTGAAGAAGGATAAAATAATTAAAAAGGCATTCTGTGTCAGTATTTCTGTAAAAAAACGTGTAGGTGAAAAATATGAAGGATTGTTGATTTGCCATTGAACAATTCCTTTAAAAACCACAATATTTCGGAAACGGGTTATTTTAGGCACATGACATCAAGAATAAAAATTGAAGAGTCATTAAAAAGGAGTTGATATGAATGATAATATACGGGGTGTTCCATTTGAAAAAATCAAAATAATGATGTTTGTATTGTTGTACCGAACATCTTGTATACTTTATACAATATTCACCATATTCACAATTAACTTCACCATTTCAACTATCGATTCCCGAATTATTTTCACTAAATATTTCGAAACGTGAAATAGGAGATTTTTCAAAAAGAAGTCTGCAAAAGAGATATTTTTTAGATAACTCGGCAACGCCGCAACGGAATCCAAAATTGAAAAAATCGTTGAGCAGCCAATGAAACAGCGGATCGGGATATATGAAAATATACTTGGTGTTTCATTTGAATAAGACCAATTTTGGAAGATGGTCTTACTTAAATGGTCCGTTTGGCAAAAAATATAAGAAATCGAAATAGTGATTCACAACGGAGCAATCGACCACGGGAATCTTGTTGACTCACCCTGTAGAGTTGGATTCACGGTAAACTGGCTAATTGCTTATCTTTACATATTGTTTTTGTAATTTTTTTTAATGAAATATTTTTAAATCAAACTCAGATTTAGGAGGAGCATTGTACATGAAAAGAACACATTTAATTACAGCTTCAAATGGCATGTTAATTTCGATTCGGTATATGGACTAATTCAGCAGCATCCATCAATAAGTTTACTTCTTGAAATTTTTGAGCGAATTTAATTTTTCCTTTGCTATTGAATGATGTATCTCAACCGGTGAACGCTTGTAAAAACAGCACATGATCTTTATATTTTAACATTTTGTTGAGACTGGCTGATGAATATACGTTTTGTGGTGTACCCCTGGGGTGGTTTGAAAAATATTTTCATTATACCTATCTGAAAACACTATATTTACTGCTTATACAGGGCAATTCAAATTCGACCCCCACCATTGGGATCTCCTAAACTACAGGATATACGTCGAAGCTTAAATTGGGGCAAAGTTGCGTATTCTGGTGCTTAACAAAATACTGTTTTGAAACTTGGAAAATTCCGAGTATTTCCGGAAATATCGGGAAAAAACTGAAAATCGGAATTTTCGTTTTTATTTTTTTCTATCGTTATTTGACAACATAGCTCAAAACCAAAATTTATTGATACTTTTTTTCAGCTACACGTTTTCATGTTCAGATTTACTATCCGACGTTTCGTCTTCTGGCATTCATCATCAACTTTTTTTCTGTTATGGGCGCCATATTGTTTATTTATACAGAAAAATGGTGATTCTTATTCTGATTTCATTGATGTATAATTTGTTATGATTTGCACTTCTGAAACCACAGATATTAAAAAAAACAACTTCATC
Organism: Chrysolina oricalcia; assembly: GCA_944452925.2. NCBI lineage: Eukaryota > Metazoa > Arthropoda > Insecta > Coleoptera > Chrysomelidae > Chrysolina > Chrysolina oricalcia. The sequence goes on along the minus strand of OX101825.2, from coordinate 48,122,840 downwards.
TGAGATGATCATGACTCCATCAAAAAATTTTGTTTAATAAACACTAGTTGTCAGAATTCATTAAACATAAGTTTGCACAAATACTTCAGTCGAAATGTCCTCATTCTCAAATGAAGAAAAACGAGATATGTTGAAACTTTATTATAATAGTACGAAAACAACACAGTAGTATTAGGTTTTGAACGTGAGTGGGCCCGTATCAGGCCCTCCACTGCGGCCAATGGCCTATTGTGGAGTAGTAGTAGTAGTAGTTCTTTGGGGAGGCCGCGACCGCAGCCAGGCAAGTAGGCCCTCATGGACCCTTTTTGCCATCCCCTGTTCTCCACTCGTTCATCCTCCTAATTCTCCTCTTCGAACCTTTGTGACCTCCTAATGAAGGTCAGTATGTCCGACCATTCCAAATTGATTAGTTCCTCTTGTTGGAGTTTGTCAACTCCGAAGATTCCAAATCTTAGCCTCCCGTATGCCTCACATTCGCCGAGGAAGTGAGATGAAGTTTCTTCGTCTTCTTCGCATTTTCGGCAAGTGGGACTGTCTTCTATGCCTATGAGTGATAGGTGTCTGCCTAACTTGTTGTGTCCTGTTAGTATTCCTATAAGGAGGCGTAGCGCTTGGCGATTTCTGCCTAAGAGCCATGTCGTCCTTGACTTATTGGAGCCGGCCACGAAGTCTATTGACTGCCTGCAGCCGGTGTTATCTCTCCAAAGTTTATTCAGCACTTCTTCTGCCCACTCGTCGAGGGCTGAAGAAGTTTGGCTTCTTGCGATGCCTAGTACAGGCTCCGGTCCACAGAACGGCGTTGCGGATCCGTATCTGGCAAGTCCGTCTGCCACCTCGTTTCCGCGCACCCCTTTGTGTCCCGGGACCCATACCAGCTGAACTTCTTTCGTTTCAGCTAGCTTCTCGAGCGCATCTCCACATTCCTGTACAAGCGCTGAGCTTGGTTTAGGATGGCAGACGGCACTGAGCGCTGCCTAACTATCCGAACAGATATAAATTCTCTGTTCGGATCCATCTTTCACCTCTTCTCTCATAGCTACGGATAGGATGGCGAACACTTCAAGCTTGAAAAACTGTTGTATATCTGCCCAAAGCGTAGCTCTCTCGTACTTCTCTTCCCTCCAGGTAGATTCCGGCACCCGAAGCCTGTTTGTCAGTTAGACGCGAACCGTCCGTATAACATATTAGGCTTCCTGTGCTAAACTCCACCCATTGTTCTCTGCTCGGAATAGTAAGCGTAAACTCCCTATTCCATCGCAGTCTGTCTTGTGCGCTTTTCACTCTGAGGGCAGAGATAGGGATCTCCTGTTCCGCCCACTTCGCGATTTCCGCATGACCTATCATCGCTCCTTCGTTCACCCAGACTCCCGAGTCTCGCATCCTCAAATGGGCTGCCATTGCCTCCTTCTTGATCCAGACTGGAAGCGGTGGCAGCCTCAGCAGTACCTCCAACACTGCGGTTGGAGTCGTTCTCATTGCGCCCGTTATTACCAAACAGGCCAACCTCTGAACCTTGGTGAGTTTTCGGCCTATTGTGCTACCCTGTGCGCCTGGCCACCACGCGGCTGACCCATAATGGATCTTTGGTCTTACGACTGCCGTGTACAGCGAGCGCATGATCTCTGGATTGGTGCCCCAATTACTTCCTACAATTTTCCGCAGTTGCCATAGGATTGCTACCGAATTTTGAATAACCCTGTCTACGTGCGGTCTCCATGAAAGTTTGGAGTCCAGGACCACCCCCAGGTATTTGACCTGCTGAACTAGCTCCAGCTCTTGCCCAAACATGATAGGGTCTAAAATTCCGAATAATGTTCTATCCGGCTGTTGTCTTTCCGGATATAATTCAAAATAAATTTGTGCTGTTTTCGTACTATTCCTATCAAATTTATAATAAAGTTTCAACAAATCTCGTTTTTCTTCATTTTAGAATGAGGACATTTCGACTAAAGTATTTCTGCAAACTTATGATGTTTAATGAGTTCTGACAACTAGTGTTTATTAAACAAAATTTTTCGATGGAGTCATGACCATCTCAGATGAAGTTGTTTTTTTTTAATATCTGTGGTTTCAGAAGTGCAAATCATATCAAATTATACATCAATGAAATCAGAATGAGAATCACTATTTTTCTGTATAAAAAACAATATGGCGCCCATAACAGAAAAAAAAGTTGATGATGAATGCCAGAAGACGAAACGTCGGATAGTAAATCTGAACATGAAAACGTGTAGCTGAAAAAAAGTATCAATGAAAATGTACTTTTGGTTTTGAGCTATGTTGTCAAATAACGATATAAAAAAATAAAAACTATAATTCCGATTTTCAGTTTTTTCCCGATATTTCCGGAATTACTCGGAATTTTCCAAGTTTCAAAACAGTATTTTGTTAAGCACCAGAATACGCAACTTTGCCCCAATTTAAGCTTCGATGTATCTCCTGTAGTTTAGGAGATGGGGGTCGAATTTGAATAGCCCTGTATAGCATACTGAAAAAGGGGTTTTTCCGTGCGCCCACACGGAAAAAATTTCCGTGCGCTTGTGTCATTATAGCTGTCTATTTACACGTCAAAATTAAATAATATGTTGTTGACAGTTCTCTAGAAATCGCAAATTGTTTGAATATTTCCTTACCATCAGGGTAAATAACGCTTGTTTTGTGGCAATTTCTGGATATTTTTGTACCATAAATATTTCAATTAATAATACATATTTCTTAACAATCTGTGGTTTTCAGGTAGATATAATGAAAAATATCGTTCGTTACTCGTCCATAAATGCTTTTTCCGTGCTTGCACGACTTCCCGTGTTCGGCTTCGACTCCCACGGGTACATGTCGCGCACGCACGTAAAAAGCCTATTTTCTGAACTCGTAATGAAATATACTATTTTTCACTGCCAAAATAATTCACAAAATAAACATGAAATATTACTTTTTGAAGGTTTTATTTTTAACAGAGTCAATTATTAACTGATTATTCGCCATAAAACAATAGTAAAGTTTGAACAATTAATTCCAACATAAATTCCCGAAGATTTTCCATGTTACTGCTGATCAGAAACATTAGATATTTCTTGAAAAGTTGATTCCACAATTTTATCGGATATTTTAATTTGTTTGGAAGAAAATGGATTGTTAGAAATCTCAATTTTGTTATTCAAATTATCTTCAATATATGCTTCTGCTACGGAGGCAGATTTCCAGACGTTTTATTTATGTAATGTTGCCCCCTGCATCGGCCAGAAGAGTTACAGAGCTTTTCCTGAAACAGTGACCTATATAGCTCTTATACATGCCTTTTCCAAGCAATTTTGCAATCAAGCTGGGAATATTTTGAAACCTTTCGAGAATAAGTATCTATTTCATATTACCCTAATAGGTACAAAAAACATAAACAAGGGCATAAATAAAGATTTGATTATGATAGCAGGGCGAAAGGAGATGAACTTTTGTGGGTAAAAATGGTTTCTCACGATTTGCAGCGAAAATTAAGCTCTTACAGAAAAAGTTGAAGGAAAAGGTTGTTGACAATAAAAAGATCCTTAACTTTTGTATTCAAGATTTTTCCGCATAACCTCAAATTTTCCGGAAAAATCGGAAACCCCGTTTTAATTCAGTTTTTTTTTGTGTAAAAATTGTACATTGGTGATGTTATAACCCAAGCAGATCAAGTGTATCAGAATGTGAGTGAATTGGTTGAGAAAAATTGTGTCTCAATAATGAAAAATCAGTATTGATTACTTTTAGAACTGGTCATTCTCAGGTTGTAACTCTCAATACTATTGCTCTGAACAACGCTGATATTTGTTGCTCTGACACAACAAAGCTTTTAGGCCTCACCCTCCACTGTAACTTGAAATGAGACACACAAATCAATAATTTGGCCTCGAAACTTGCTAAAACCTGCTATGCACTCTGTATATCATTCCAACAATGTACCAAGAATATTGTTAAACATTTATATTTTGGATGTTTCCACTCAAACCTGAAGTATGTTATAATGCACTGGGGGAACTACACGGATGCTCATAGAATTTTCATGTTACAAAAAAGGGCAGTCCGTATCGTGTCAAAAATCGGACCACTAGAATCATGCAGAGAACACTTCAAGAGCCTCTCAATTTTTACAATGATATCGATTTATATCTATGATATTGTTTTCTTTGTTTTCAAAAATAAATCATATTTTGAATCAGAAATAGTAGAACATACCTATGAAACTCGTATGAAAAACAGATTGCTTCCATCGAAACATTCTTCCAGCCTATATCAAATAAATATATACAGAACTCGAGAAATATTTACATGTTCAAGAGGGAGATGAAACAGTTATTATTGAAGAAAACCTACTATTCGCTGGAAGAATTTTATCGTGATTTCTGATCATTCCTGTTTTTTTTTTCTTTTTTTGCCAAATTGGTTAGTCTTTTGGAATTATCCACCTTCTGACATTGTCACATTAGTGTATTGTATAGTCATGTTACTGTATTATATTCTTTCGTGACTGTTAATAAATGAAATGAAATAAGAGGAGTTGATGGGAGGATTATTTCATGAGTATAATTTCACTTTAATTCTCATATCCTAGTAACAGATATGGACAATTCGTAATAATTATTTCATTTTGTTCCTGAGATATAGCCTAAATTGTCACTGTGTATATGGAAAACTATATACTGTTGAACTAGCAATCATAATATGAATCCTCTTGTAATCGATGAAGACCGATTCTTTTTCAAAGAATTTGTAAAATAAAAATGATAATGGTATTGATATTCATCTATTTCTATGAACAGTGTCTTATCATGCTATGTAATGCAAAACCCTTTGTGAAATATAATTTCCTATTCGAATGGAGGGACTTACGAGCTACAAATTAGATTTAATGTGTTTATTTCTAAAAAAAATCGATCTCGAACTAAAGCAAAAAAATCGAATCGATTCATAATTCGCAAAATAGCAGTAATGGAATTTTTGACACCCTGTAGCACAAAAACTGGCCATAAGGATCGATCTGTGAACTGGACAACGTAATGAGGATGGCAGGATCAAAAAAATATCATATCAAAAAATAATGAGGATAAATGTGCCTACTTACAAAATATTTTGATAATTTTTCATTTCAGAAGGTATTGTCGAAATATCTGTAGGCTAGTTAAGCCCGTGGCTTACGGTCAAATAGATTGATTTTACTGCCGTGAAATGAAGTTAATTCAATTGGTTTGTTTCACCATGAGCTTTAGATTTGGGTAAAACTAACAGTTAGCCATACAATTTTTGCGCTCACCAAATCAACATGACTTTCGCCTACGCAGTTCATTAGCTACTAATATCAAGAATTTTCGTGGAATTGACAATTTCGGAGTGTAGGACTGGGAACACCTACCATTCAATTTGTAGGACAATATGACCATCCAATTATACAAATATTAACCAAGCAACGGTAAAAAAATCCGCTGGTTATTAATGATTTTTTATGATCACGTCATTGGTACATGTTGGGAGTTGGGGACTCTTCAGTCCTACCATCCATTTTGTAGGACAACAGTTTTTTCGAGTACTTTATAGAATTATCTCGAGGTTCGACTAAAAAACTAACTGTTATTAATGACTTTTTTGCACTTACCAAATCGACATGATTCACGCTTGCGCATTTTATTAGCTACCACTTTCGAGAATTTTCGTTGAGGAAAATGTTGGGCGTCTCGGAAAAATGAAGCTACTCAGGAAGATTCAGCCTGTTATTAATCATTTTTGAAAATAGGCGTTGGGATCCCGGTCTTAATGGTTAGAATGTGATCCTTCTAACATCTGAAGAATGTCATTCACCATCTAAACTATTAGTTAGTTATCTGGAGCTAAACTCGTACATGAAATCCTGGCCCAAAGAGCATAACTTTTCTGATTCCAGTGGTTTTCCTGGGTTAGGGTGGGGTACTGGGGGACAGTACCCCAACCCCTTCCCCTTATCGACGCTGGTGGAAAGAGCAAGTTGGGCGTCTCATCAAAATGAAGCTACTCACAGCTTGATAGTAATCAATTGTAAATACGTACCGTATGTCCTGGACTATAATCACTCTGAATACAGTTATATCTTACGCGCGTAGATTCTTCTAGCTTTGGATGCAATATCAGTCGAGTCTTTGATAAGCGAGGGTATTTTTATTATTGCATTTATGAATCATGCTGATAAAAAGTAATGCTGATAAAATATATTCCGGTACAATAAGTGAAATTTTCCAAGTCTGTTGCAATAACTATTGTGGTATTTTCAGAGCGGTCATATTATCCATTACTTCCTTCCTTTAAAAATACCATAGAATGTTATCCAGTGCATACTTTTTATCGTTTAAAAAGAATCTACCTATCGACGCACGTAAACTGGTGAACCCTGATGTTGAACGTTATTTATTATTGAAACTATGTACCTTATGCAGAATCACATGCCGAATCCGGGAACCATTTTGAAATCCCGGATTGCGAGAAACCGAAAATATTTTTTTTTTTTTAAACAAATATAAACAAACTTAAGAATCACATCTTTTTACATATGAATCGTATTTATTTATGAACATATTTCGATGAATCCCTCATCATTCGATAGCCTGATTTCTTCAGACACTCTCATCCTTGAAATTCAGTCATTATCCTACTCAACGGAAACAAAAAAATTGTTGAAACATTGAATATTGTAAAGAGCCCTAGCCGGAGCCGGCCCTGTGCAGCACATCTCTTCTGCAACGTCTGACTTCGAAAAGTCAAGAAGTCGACTAAACTGCTCTCCGCTTCTCTCGTCTTTTCTAGAGACTCGCGAACGATCCAGAAAGAAACCTACATATACAGCGTAGGCCGTGCATTAGAAGTTTTTCAACTTGCAGTTAGACTAGAAACTTGAAATTTGGTATGCTGGCATAATTGATCATGTGCGTTCTACCTCAAATGTTTTTAGTCCTACAACTATACAGGGTATGCCAAAAGTCTGTACCAATTTTCTAATTTTAAATGGAAACCTAATGTTTTTTGTCATGGTTCGATTGGCCTTCTGATTATGACTTTATACAACCTAAGTTATGTTAACTTATCTATTACAGTTTTTGAGATATGTCAATTTAAAAATAAAAAATTCCCGCTGCAGTAGTTTACGAAAACACGTGTATCCCGCAAAACGTTCAAAATTAGGAAACCAAATTTATGGAGCAGTTAGCTGATAGTGCAGGCTAACACCTGATGTCCCATCACAGGTCCCAGTTTGTACCATATAGGCGCGGCGATTTTCGAATGTCACATTATAAAATTGTCAATTTTCGCGAGAATAAATCTTGAGGTAATTTTAAATTTAATTTACAATACGAAATACATACATATTTCTCGCGACAAGCTTTTATATCATTTAAAATTTTATAATGTATCAAAATTGAATAATGCTAATTGAAAAGGAACCAAGTAGGTACCACACAGGCAATCTGCGATAATACAAAATATCAAGTTTTCTTGAAATAATTATATTTTATTCAGTTTTTTTTTCAGAAATGCAGTTACAAGTTTGAAATCAGATAATAGTATATAGTGTTTAATATTTTTTCCAAGTTTCAAAACATCTCTTTATCACTTTTTTGGTTGATGGTCCCTTTTCTGTTTGAAATTATCTTTCCAATATCTTCAGTAGAGTAGAAATCATCGGACTCCATTAGGTTTATCCCAAATTTATTATGTTTCTTGCAATTTCTGATAACAGACATGAAGTCTTCAGAACCTGATATTTGAGCGCCCAAAATAATGTGCTCCGATTCAAGATATTTGAATCCCACTTTATTTCATATAGGGTGCTGCATCAAAACTATTTTTAACATTATCACAATTTTTATGTTTCGGTTTTGCCCCCCACAGCTAGCTGACCATAATACTTATCAACCCATTCACTTCTTTTTTGAGGTTCACCTCAATAATTCATTTTAACATGAGCCCACCTCTTGAGCTCCTGGCACTGACAGTAGTTGGATCTTTTTATATAAAAAAACCTGCTTTTTCCATCAAAGTCGCTTGGGTCATTGCTCAATAGATGTCGCCAGAATTCTAGAGGGCGCTTGATACTTTCTAAATATAATAAATGAATGTCTAGCTGTCGTTTGAAACCTCTAACTCAATTTATGCAATTTGGCGCTTGGTTCTTTTTCAATTATCATCATCCAATTGGATAGCGTTTATCTAAAAGGTACCAAGCGCCAATTGGTTAATTTTGCGATAAGTGTACCATACGACTCCAAAAGCTGGAACCTCCTTCATGTAAAAAGATCCAAGTGATTTATTGAACGTAGTACCATCTATTGATGAAACTGCCAACCGCCATTTTAATAATTATTGTATAATTTTTTAAAATAATCCGACTTGAACAAGTCTTTACTAAATACCATAATTTGGCGCTTGGTACCTTTTAGTTAAACGCTATCCAATTATGGGTTTAGTTCACTTCAAAATTTATTTTCTTTTTTTCAGTGCATTTAAATAAAAGCTTTTCCCCAACTTTTTTGACAGTGAATTTTTGGTATTTTTTATATTCAAATCTTATCCCTTATCTCTACAACGCTAGGGGCAACCGTCTTTGAAAAATTTGCAAATTTCTGTGTCGATGCAGTTGCCAGATTATGGGGTCACTTGGGCGCCTTAAGAAGTTGCTCAGAACTTTACACAAACTGAGTATGCGATAGATCTCGCTAAAATATACAACTTTTTTTCTACGAAGATGTATCAAGATACAAAATTTTGAAAAACCGATTTATTTTTAAAATTTCTACACCCTTTATTTCGAGAACGAATCACCTTTCGATGCATCTTGATAAAAAAACTTCATCTGGCGTCTAAGTGATACTATAACCTGCAACGATGAAGAAATTTGCAAATTTCTCAAAAACGCTTTTCCCTAGCGTTATCGAACAGGTATAACTTTGTTTTGAAATGGTGTAGGAATAAGATTTGAATCTGAAAAATTCCAAATGTTTATTGTAAAAATAGTTAGGGCAAATTTAAATAAATAATGAATAAATTCGGTACACATAAGGTGATACCACCGAGTATATTTATCACAGCCAATATTTTTATGTTCATTATCTTCTACATCACTATTCGAATCATCAGCACATGATGACCATTTTTGCTTGTCCTTGGGCACACTTGGAGTTGGAATGCTATTACTTCCGGAGGCCTGTGGTTGTTGATAAAATCTTTTGTTTGGTTTGCTATGTTTTTTCTGCATTGCTTTCTGTTGCCGCTTTTTTTCGTTTTGTTCGGTTTCCTTCTTCCTACGATACCACTTTTCGCCTAGCCTTCCTTCTTTAATAACACTCTTTGATTACCGAGAATAATTTTCTGAACGGTGTTCAGGAGATCGTTCTTTTTTTGCGGGAATCCAGATTTAGCCAATTATTTTCTCCAGTTTGCTGTGTTTCCTCATCAAATGTCAGAACTGTCCTTCTTTTAGTCCAAGCAATATGGAAAAGTGCGTGCAAAAATTAATATCCGAAAATAAAAAATATAAGCGTATAGGAAATTGAACTTCAGCATGAGTTTCTATTTCATGCGACTCGATCGTGATTACCGAAAATAACCTAAAATATTGGCAAAGTTGCGAAAAGCGGTTTTTTGTTGATAACTAAAAAACTACAGCTCCGATCGAAAAAAGTCAAATTAGGAAATTGTAGGTATTGAAAAGATCTATCAATTGAATTTTCCGATATCATTGATACTTTTCGGGTTATATCGGAAAAACCGTAAAAAATCGAGTTTTCTATAACTTGTTTATTGTAAGGTATTGAAAATTATTACTTAAAGTTTTGTGTAGCCTATGGCAAGCCAAAAAAGTGTTTTTAAAGAAAAATTATGAATATTGAATATTTTTCAAAATATATGAAGTTTTCTCAAAAAAGATGCTCTCTCAATATGGCTACTCTTGCTCGGGGAATGATGCTACAGTAACGATTCATGTCTTATTTTTTTTCTGTAAGAGTTGTTCTTTCATATTATCGAATAAGTAAATTGATTTTTTTAATTATAAGGGTCAAAAAATTACTTTAAAAAAATTGCACAATTTTTTAAAGTAATTTTTTGACACTTAAAATAAATAAAATCAATGTACTTACTACTACTATGAAAGTACAACTCTTACAGAAAAAAATAAGACCTGAATCGTTACTGTAGCATCATTCCCCGAGCAAGAGTAGCCATATTGGGAGAGCATCTTCTTTGAGAAAACTTCATATATTTTGAAAAATAATCAATATTCTTCAATTTTTTTGAAAAATACTTTTTTGGCTTGCCATAGTCTACACAAAACTGTAAGTAACAATTTCCCGAAAAAACTCGTTTTTTTACGGTTTTTCCGATATAACTCGATAAGTATCAATGATATCAAAAAATTATAGGTAATTCAATTGATAGATCTTTTTAATACCTACAATTTCCTAATTCAACTTTTTTTGATCGGAGCTGTAGTTTTTTAATTATCAACAAAAAACCGCTTTTCGCAACTTTGCCATTTTTTAGTTTATGTTCGGTAATCAGGATCGAGTCGCATGAAACAGAAACTCATCCTGAATTTTAATTTCCTTTACACTCATATTTTTATTTTTCGGATATTAATTTTTGCACATTTAACATTGGGTCGCTTCCTCGTTTCTTGGGCGGTTTTTGGAACTGCAAATTGTCAAACGATGATGGCAGTATTTTGGAAGGGGCCGGAAGGGTGGACGATTACTGAACGCAATCGAACTTAGTCACATTTACCCTAAGTACATCTTTTTTTTTATTATACTGCGATGGGTATACACCATGATAGTGAGACCTATGATCACCTAGGGAGCAGTAGTGTGATAAATATTCATAGACGGATTCAGAGACACGCCGAAGGCGTGTCTCTTTCTTCTGGTAATTTATAACAGCGCATTTCCTCGAAACAAAAATGGCACCAGTAGAATCGGATGAACATTTATAGTAATACTCTCCATTGAAAATTTTTATCAAAACTTGGCAACGGCGCATTTCCGCAAAACAAAAATGGTACCATTACAAATGGCCGAGGGCCCACAATCGCGACATTCAATTTTTTTTTCATAACAGATTTCTAGTAAACCAAATTTTTACCGTTTTCCAGGTATTATTCAACTTTACATTTTGTGCTTCCGTTGTTTAGGATGACTCAATTTCAAGGATGAGAATGTTTGAAGAGATCAGACTATTGAATGATAAAACATTCATCGAAAAATATGATTTTCAAGTTACTTTTTATTTTCATTTACTCTTTTTTTATCATTTACTCATTAGATCAATAAGTGATTGAACACCTATTGAAATCCGGTAGGCCTTTGCCCTCAATCCGACGCTGCTGCTATGTGAAAAAGTTTGGTTCCCATGATCATTGCTCTCATGTGATCACGATTACACATTTTCTACCTACGATCTGGTTGTGCGATGTATCACCAACTCCGATTTGAAGTGATTAGATAATGCTGATAGATTGCGTACGTGACCTATAAATAAACATTTGCCTGATACCCTCATTCATATCTGCAGTTGATCAATACGGGTAGATTGTTCCGTGAAACGTATCTACGCAATTGATTAATTAGTAGGTATCAGCAAATCGATAAGAACTCATCTTGTGAATGAGGCAAGACGAGTGAACAGTCTCAACTGAAAACCGTTGAACACTTGATTTTTTTTTAAATCTAATATGAGTATTCTATATGCATAAGAAAATGAAACGATGGTTATTCGTATTACAGAACAATAGGGAATATGCAAGTGATTTAAATTTACTTGTTTTTTTTTCCACATATACTTTATTGTCTCGAAATTACTCCTAAACCATTAGTTTATCATTTAGTTTGTATTTAACTCTATAAAACTTCAATCAAAAAGTGCATAATAAGCGCGCGGAATTCAAATTTACACGAAACGCATCACCATTGGTCGAAACGAAGAATGACGTCACATGGCACGTTATGAAATTTATCTGTGTTGATATTCATACTGTGCTAGTCGTCTTTCATAGAAAATTTGTTTTTATTTATATATTTGTAGTGTTTTCCATTACATAGTTCGATTTTGGTCTTGTGACAATTGTAAATTATCAAGAGAAATGACTGAAAGCGGTTTTGTCAAAGCACAATCCGACAATACCGGAACTGATAAGTATTAATAGTTTATCAAATGATAGTTTTCCTTTTGTAATTTAGGTGAGGCAGGTATACCGGGTGGCTACGGAAGTATTGCCTACGGAATATCTCAGTTATTGTATGAAGTAGGTTTGTGAAATTTGGAGCGTCGATATAATGACATAAGAGCTAGAATTTGAGCATATTGACATGTCGAAGTTAACTTCCGGTCTGACCGGAAGTAACATCAACTTTCTTATTTTAAATGGAAACCCTATTTTTTTTCTTTTCGCTTTATTCAGCATTCAAATCCCTTTCTAATGACATATCACAAGTTGGTATCTAACCAGAAACTAGATCAGAAAAAAATTATTATGGAAATTCACTGAGTAGGCCGTGGAAGCAAAATGAAAGCCAAAAATTGAAAAGTTGGATATGGAAACCATACGTATTTTATTTTCATTCGTCGGCGTTATAAAAAGCCGCCAAAAAAAATATTGGAAAAATTGGGAAAAAAACAATACTCTGTAGGTCCATAACTTAAATAGGAACATACAACTTTTTCTTGCCTGTACTATTCAGCATAACCATTCCTTTCTAATGATATAATAGAAAGTAATTTTTTGAAATGAAATACCAAAAAATCCAATTATTATTCTTCAAATAACGAAAAAACAGATTTATGGAAAAAAAATTTCAAATTGATAGGATTAAAGATAAAATAAATTCAAAACAAATGTTTGAAATGCATTCCCTCAGCGTCAATACATTTATTGACTCTGGTGATATTTTCATGTAAAACGTTTCTCAACATTTGAGGCGTGATATCTTGGAAAGCTCAACGAATTTTTACTTCTAGCTCATGTAGAGTTGTAGGCTGTGTGGAATACATCCTATTTTTAAGATGCCCCCATAGAAAAAAGTCGCACGGAGTAAGATCAGGTGACCTTGGTGGCCACCTGACTGGACCATAGGTTGTTATAAGTCTCTCTTGAAAGCGATTTTGAAGATAATTTCTCGCTATTCTTGAATTATGCGGAGGGGCGCCATCTTGCTGGAAGTACATTCTCTCAGTTATTTCCGCTGGTAGGTTGTTTATGAATTCCGAAATTTCATTCGTTAAAAAATTAAAGTATCTCTCTCCGGTTAGTTGGCCTTGAAAAAGAATGGGGCCAACAATATGAGTTCCAACTATTCCTGCCCAAACATTCACACCAAATCTCTCCTGGAAGCCGCCTTGTCGAAACCGGTGCTCGTTTGCTATCGCCCAGTACCTGGAACAAGAGACCGTTCACACTTTTAGCACTTTACACTTCGACTATCGACAATAATCCAAATAAAGTACAGTACCTACCTTGTATTATTCCTGTTAAATAATCCATTGTTGGTAAATCTTGACTCGTCCGTAAACAAGATATAATAGTTAAATAGGTGATTCTCAGCATTTTGTCGAAGAAACCAATTACAATATTCCAGGCGCCTTTCACCGTCATTTTCATACAAATGTTGATGCAACTGATACTTGAAGGATTTCAATCGATGTTTTTTCAAAATTTTCCTAGCAGAGTCCTTACTTATAGCTAATTCGGCGCCAATCTGCCTTGAGGAAATTGTGCTATCATATTGTACTAAAGCTAATACATTAATTTCAGTTTCCTCATTAATAACAAATGCTTCTTGGTCTTCGTGAACATCAGGCTCAGTTCTTAATTTTTCTTCAAGCCACTGGAAATACCTTCTTGACGGTTGCTGCCTCCCTGGATATCGCTCTAAATACAATCGTTCAGCGGCATAAGAATTTTTTAAACATTCACCATAAATGAGAAGCATGTCAATTTGTTCGGTTCGTGAATAACGGGGCATTTTTTGAATATTCCACTAACTGATTTCGATTTCCAAACCGTTTTAAAATGGCAGAATCAAAAACACTACTTCGAACGTCAAAATAATATGGATAGCAGCGTTCGTGACAGCTCTCATTTCTTTTTTGTTTCATTCCAAAATACATCTTAATCAGCCTACTTGTTAATATTTTGGTTCGAATGATTATTGCAATGGAATGATTATTCTGAATAGCACAAACATCGTCCATAGGTAGATATTAGAATATCTATGGACGATGGCACAGACCAAGTACGTTTATGTTCCTATTTAACCTAGAACCTACAGGATATAATTTATCATTCCTCATTATTTTTAATTTTATTTTTGCGTATGGCGATAATCTGTTTTGTTATTTGAAGAATAATAATTGAATTTTTCGGTATCTCAGTTCAAAAAATTATTTTCTATTATATCATTAGAAAGGAATGGTTATGCTGAATAGTACAGGCAAGAAAAAGTTGTATGTTCCTATTTAAGTTATGGACCTACAGAGTATTGTTTTTTTCCCAATTTTTCCAATATTTTTTTTGGCGGCTTTTTATAACGCCGACGAATGAAAATAAAATATCACAGTAGTAGCAACTGTTATCAAGTGACGTATGGTTTCCATAGCCAACTTTTCAATTTTTGTCTTTCATTTTGCTTCCACGGCCTACTCGGTGAATTTCAATAATAATTTTTTTCTGATCTAGTTTCTGGTTAGAGACCAACTTGTGATATGTCATTAGAAAGGGAATTGAATGCTGAATAAAGCGAAAAGAAAAAAAATAGGGTTTCCATTTAAAATAAGAAAGTTGATATTACTTCCGGTCAGACCGGAAGTTAACTTTGACATGTCAATATGCTCAAATTCTAGCTCTTATGTCATTATATCGACGCTCCAAATTTCACAAACCTACTTCATACAATAACTGAGATATTCCGTAGGCAATACTTCCGTAGCCACCCGGTATATAAAACATTTATGCATACAAAACTTACTTCTGATCAATTCACTTCATGTTAACTATCGAAATACAATGTACTCACATTGAAATGATCTTCACAACAATGTAAATGTGATATTGGAAATACTTCGCCTCTTTTCATAACCTTACACCATTGTTTACGTATTTTCGCATCTCTTGGAACAGAAAAAAATACTTAACTTGGTGTACTTATAAATTGTGTTTTGGCATTCCGGTACTAAACAATACCTTTAAGATGTTTTTTTTAGCATTTTTCATTATCGTAATAGCGATTAAAACTGCAAATTCCTAACCTAATTAATAACTGTCAATAGTGTCAATGGCCATAACTATAGAAAGGCTTGTTCATTGAAGACTGCTCTGGTTGATCGAGATCACTTTCACATATGTTCATCTCTATCTAACACTTGTACTGCATTTGTCTTACTCTTTTATAAAATATCAACTTCAAGCAAGTAGAGCAATCAGAGTACGTCAAAACGAACGACACTGAAGAGGTGCGTTTCAATATTACGTCCGACGTGCGTCCGACGTATAACTTTTCTTATGAAGCGTTTCGATATTGGGATTTCATATTAAGATTGTAGCGCTACCGGCGGCGGACGATGAAGTAGTTTCTACGACATTGATTTATAACCTTACTTTTTCTTCTATATAGATTTCATTGTTTACTTTGTTTATTTCGTGTATTGAGTATTTGAATCGTGATTTAGGCAATTTAAACATTGTTAAAACTGTGATTTCGATGACTTTTACCTTTTATTAATGTTCATTTAAATAGATGACTATTGGTGTAAGGATTAGTGTTAAGGTGTTAATAGTTACATTGTTAGAAAAAAGCCAGTGATAAAATACTTCAATGGTCTTCTTATAAACAAAGACAAATGGCTCAATTAAAATTGAGTTTATTGGACTTTCTGAGGTATGTTGAAGTGACCGAAGTTCTCGGTGTGTAGTAGAAGGTGAAGAAGTCCTCAATGCAGACCATATAATATTATATGGAAAAAATAAACGGAACTCTTCATTGACAAAAGTGTGTGCCCTCTGTCTCCAGACATCAAGTGAGTGGAGAACTCAGAATTATAGACGATTATATTAAAATTATGCAAATGTAAATAAGTCAATAAAAACCTTTGTTAATATAATCTTCTTGCTTAAAATAGAGCGAACACACTTTCATAAATTTGCTTATTGGTTTGGCAATCCGAACCTTTAATATCCAGGCTTCCTTTCTTGAGATTAATTCTCGTCCCATCTCCGTTTCAAAATAAACCTTTGGGTCATTTTCCTCGGGATATCTTTGAAAAATTAATTTCTTTTGGCCTAGGAATTGCAATGTGGCACAGAACAATAACCATTGTAAGACGCCATTATAAGACCGGAAGGGTCGCTTTACTTAAAAAGGCAATTTATCATCACTAAATTAAGATGAAATAAAAACGGTTCAAAGAAAAGCTCTATATTCTTAAAAAAGCCACCAGAGTGCGTATCGCTTAGCATGAAATGCCAATAGACGAGAAAAGTGTGTCGTCACAAATGTCATTCTTGTCAAAAACTGATTCCAAACAAAGAATTTTAGGTGACTTTCTCTGTTGATGATTTGCTGCTTTGTGTATTAGTTTGTATTTGGTTGTTTAGATTTTGATTTCTCAAGCGAAAGAAGTTGAAAAATCTTTACGGAAACAATCCGACATAGCTGATTTAAATTTGACGGATGTTTGTTTGGAATCAGTTTTTGACAAGAATAACATTTGTGA
This sequence comes from Chrysolina oricalcia, assembly GCA_944452925.2. Lineage (NCBI taxonomy): Eukaryota > Metazoa > Arthropoda > Insecta > Coleoptera > Chrysomelidae > Chrysolina > Chrysolina oricalcia. The sequence continues at coordinate 48,106,085 of OX101825.2, read as the reverse complement.
CGTCATCACTTTCCTCGTCTATTAGAACGTCTTGTCCGACAACTTCATTCCATCGCTTCAAAATTCTTGAGTGGAACGTCCGACCGTCAACTATTTACCCCACGATTTAGGAGAGCGTTTCAAAATTCAATCCGACAGATATCGCCCGACGAAACAACTATGACGTCATACATCGTCCGTTACCGGACGACAGACGTTAAATTGAAACGCACCTAAGAAGAACAACACTGATAGCGCTATGTGACGTCATCCACAGCGCGCGAAAATGGAGGCGTTCAAATAGGTCAAATTCAATCGGTATTTTATATAATATTTTAAAAATTAATTCCAAGACTTTCCACCGTATTTATATTTTTTACTATGTTGTAACGAAGTAAAAAATTGATTAAACAAATAAAAATAAATTATGCATATTCCCTATTGACTGGTTTATTTATTTGTTTTGTTTCCGTGGTCACAAATCTGAAATATGCGGGGTAATTAAATGTTAAGTACTAGATAGCCCTCCTACAAAGAATATAATGTTATTATTTTATGCATATGGGAATAATACGCCTTCGGGGATGTGTAAGATTTGTTTTGTGACGAAATCAAATTATGAAATATAACCTACAGATAAAGGAAAAATTTTAAAATGTCAGTCCTCAACGGATGTTAATTTAATAGGTATATTTTCCTTGTTTGATTGATGATCTATTTATTTTGTGGAAATTCATGATGAAATAAGAAAAAGAAGAAAAAATATAACTTTTGTCCAGTTTCCACTAACACTTTACTACTTTATTACGACCGGTTTCGGCTTTTACACCATTTTCAAGTAACTACAGATTTCATCAAGTTCGTGAATATTTATACATAAGAAAGTAATTAAAGAAAGGTTGGGTTTAAATTACCTAACTGATGTTTCATGTTACTTTCTTATGTATAAATATTCACGAACTTGATGAAATCTGTAGTTACTTGAAAATGGTGTAAAAGCCGAAACCGGTCGTAATAAAGTAGTAAAGTGTTAGTGGAAACTGGACAAAAGTTATATTTTTTCTTCCTTTTCTTATTTCAGGTATATTTTCCCTTAAACTGAATAGATAGACCGGTAACATGTAACGCACACAAAATTAAGTTTCATGTGCGGTCGTAGAAATGTACCCAAGTTTCATCCATATAAACAACACGGCTAAAAGATTGAGCGCGATTATATTTGGGACGGGTTTTTTTGGTGAAAGAGTCAATAACTCTAAAACGGTTCGTCGTATCGATTTCAAACAAGGACAGGCTTCTAGAGGACGTTCGATTCTATGTACCTACGTCTGCGGCAGCACGTCACGATGCTTTTCACAGATAATCGGGGTAGCTGCAATGGTATTTCTCTTCCATTAAAATTTGAAGCAATCTTTATCCAATCGAAATGAATTTGGTATCAAGAGATGTTTGTTTGAAATTATTTGTTTATCTACCCAAAAAATTGATTCAAAGTAACAGCATTCTTGGGACATTTTGAGATTTTTCTTTGTGAAAAAGTGGATTGAAATTTCAATTTCCCTTACAGCACGTACCTAGAATCGAACGTCCTCTAGAATCCTATCCTTGTTTGAAATAGATACGACGAACCGTTTTTAAGGTATCAATTGACTCTTTCACCCTAAAAAGCGCCCCAAATATGATCGCGCTCATGGCCACTTAAGAATTATACAGCTTGGCAAATATAGCTCTGCATCTGAATAATGGGTGCGCAGTCGAACGTGTCCGTTTTTGTCCTTCCCGATTAAAGTTAGTAGTGAATATTTTCCCTCTCTGTACATCTTTTTCAAATTGAGCACGAATCGAACGCGATGCTTCTACCCTTGCACGCTTCTGGTCAATATTTAGACATTCATATGAAATATTCAGTGCCTCAGTATTCGTTTTTAGGCAGGTACCAAAACGAATTTTAAATTCTTAAAATAAGAAAAAAATTAAAAGACAAGGACCAGGTGGAGAATGTTGTTGAGGCTCCAACTTTCAGGAAAAAAATTGTTGAACGCCAAAACACTCAAAATGGTGAAATGGGGATGCAGTTCAGGGGTTGATAACGGTTTTTTGCGATTTGCGGCGAAAAGTGACCTTTTTTCAGAAAATGTTCAATGGAAAAGTTGTAAATAATAAAAAATCGAAATCTTTTGTACTCAACAATATTCGGCAACCTCAAATTAACCGTCAAAATGGCAAAAAACGATTTTTCAGTATTACATTTTTTTCTCGCCTATAAATGATTTAAGTAATTTACTTGATTATTTTTCGACATATCTTGCAACCAATAAAAAACCATCAATTTAAAGCTATGATGTACTTTCAAACCAATCACAACATTATTATAGTAGGAATTTTCTACTTAGATTATTGCCATGGGAATATTCGTGGTATTTTGTTTTTATTGTGTGACAACAACTGATACTTTTGATTTGACGTCTGTCATCAGTTTGCATGCAAATTGAAAAATGAATTTAGATAACCGTAATTAATAAAAATGTTATACAGGGTGTTTCATAATAAATGCGCAGGACTTCAGGATGTGATAGCTCGTCCAAAAATATGAAAAAAGTTTCTATTAACTTACCCTCTAAAATGCATCATTTTCGAGATACAGGGTGTTGAAATTAAAAAAAAAAAAACGTTTTTTGCGATTATCTCTGGAACCGTTTATCGCACAGAAAACAGATTTCGTAGGCATTTTCTACTCATAATAAGCTATGTTTTGTGCGGATTTTTTATTTTTTAAAATTCATAATTGGTGAAGATTTTGAAGGGGTAGTGGGTGTTTTTTTCTCCAACATCTACGCCACTGGAAAAAGTACAGTTTTGAGCCACCTACTTGAACCGCCAATGTTTTCTACACAAAAAAGGTATTCTTGGTCATAAGCTCTAAAGTTGACCGTTTTCAAGAAAAATCAACTTTCATGTTGTTTAAATAATGGTTTTTCCTCGAAAAATTGCTGCGTGCATTGAAGCTAACGGCGGACATTTCCAACAATTCAACTGAGTATGATTGTTATTGTTTTTTTTATTTTGCAATCATGAAGTCAACGTTTGGTTTTGTTACTTGTTCTAACGTTTAAATAAATTTTGTATAATTAGGAAAAAAATTGATTAAAAAAATTTACCATGTTTTTCAACATGAAAGTTGATTTTTCTTGAAAACGGTCAACTTTAGAGCTTATGACCAGGAGTACCTTTTTTGTGTAGAAAACATTGGCGGTTCAAGTAGGTGGCTCAAAATCATACTTTTTTCAGTGGTGTAGAAGTTGGAGAAAAAAACACCCACTACCCCTTCAAAATTTTCACCAATTATGAATTTGAAAAAAATAAAAAATCCGCACAAAACATAGCTTATGAGTAGAAAATGTCTACGAAATCTGTTTTGTGTGGGATGAACGGTTCCAGAGATATTCGCAAAAAACGATTATTTTTTTTTAAATTTCAACACCCTGTATCTCGAAAATGGTGCATTTTAGAGGGTAAGTTAATAGAAACTTTTTTCATATTTTTGGACGAGCTATCACATCCTGAAGTCCTGCGCATTTATTATGAAACACCCTGTAAAAAGAATGTGTCTATGATAGGGGCATCAAAAAATAATCTATCGAATACCACACGAGAGTTCGATAAGTAGAAAATAATTCTCCACATTTTTTCTCAAACTTGTTGCCATTTGGCAATAGCCACTCGAGCCCTTCGGGCTCTCGTGTCTATTGCCTGGCAACAAGTTTTCGAAAAATCTGTCGAATTATTTTTACTTTAATCTCAATCTCTTGTGGTATTACAACTGAAAATTTGTGAGAATATGTCCTTTTTGCTGTCGAATGAGCATGACTTTTTCGCTAGTTTTGACTAGTTTTCGAATTATGTACCTTCCACGAACAATAATCGTCTTGGTGTTTTTGCATTTCGAAAATCCATAAGTGATCATTTTATTGTTGAAATGCCTACTTGAAAATGGTCTGTAACCAGGCCCGGATTACCCATAAGGCCATCCTAGGCCAAGGCCTAGGGCGCAGGCTAGAGGGGGCGCAGATAACGGAGATTTTTTTTTTCAATAATTCAATGGTAAAACTGAAAACACGACGCTCAAGACGAAGCAATGAAACGTCCACGCCGTCGCCTCTCTTTTACCGCCGGCACCGTTAGTATTGTTACGTTTTTTCTCTATAGTCTCACGAGTCATTTAATGGTATATTTTTCAACAAGAGATGAAAATTCTGTTTTTTTCGTAATGTAAGAGTTTGTCCACGAGCGAAGCGGAGCGGAGCGAGTGTGGCAATATCACGAACGAAAAAAACGTATTTCATCTCGAGTAGGAAATGCTATTTTTTCTATGATAGAATGTTGTTTATAAAATACTGGATTACAAATTGTACATCTTTATTTATTTATAACACAGACTTGATGATAATACTGGGTACTGATTCAAGTGCCAGTAGTGAGATTAACTGTCATTAGTGTCAAAAATCCATCAATTAATTTTAGTATATTCCCATCGGGTCGCTTGATAATATTCATTTGTTTTATTTTCATCTCTAGAGTGAAAAACTATCACTTTCATGTAGGGTATCCGGTTGAAAAATGATCACTTTCATACATACATGTTTCAAAAGTAAATTTTCAAGTAACAATCAACAATAGACATAAGTCTGCCAATTGACATTTCAGTAGAGTTCTGTAAAGTAAATCAGAATAAAGCAGAATTCCGCACGTGTGTGAATTAGTAACAGAGTGAAAATTGCGAGTTGAGTTTGTACAACTGACTAACGCCTGCCATCGACATCTCTATCAAAATTGTGATGAAAAAACAAATTCTTTAATGGCAGACGTATTCATAAATTACCTGTATAAATTATCAATTAATAAAATTGCACTTAATTTTCAAGTAACAATTAACAATAGAAATGTGTCTTCCAATTGACATTTCAGTAGAGTTCTGTGAAGCAATAAAAATATTCCACAGGCACACATTTCGCACGTGACTAAATGAGTGGCAGACGCGCATGAACACCTAAATATTGTGGGTTGAGTTTGCACAACTAACTAATACCATCGATATTTTTATCAAAATTGTTATAAAAATAAATTCTCTAATGGCAGAAGTTTGTATAAGTTAAAAGTATAAATTATCAATTAATAAAATTGCTGTAAATTTTCAAGTAACAAGTGGAGTACGAATTATTTTTGTTTTATTCTAATTTAAGGTCATTTTCCTGTTTGAAAAGGATCAAACAATACCATAGATCAAACATGCATCAAACGTTTTTGCTCTTCTGAACATTGAAATTGATATTACTAGATTTTGGGATTTTGATAATACCATACAGTTATTTGCTTGTGCAAAGGCCAGAAAGAAGAAGTTGAAAGTGTTTTTGTACATATCTCATATTTCGATTGTGATATTTATAAATATATAACTAATTTTAACAAGTAGGCAGCAGGCCTTCTCAAATTATTGCACAACATCCTTTTTTTATTATCATGTATTCATCATTAAGAAAGACACAGTTATTGGAATTATCCATGTTACATTACAAGTATATTATAGTTGAATAGCCCTACTTTGACAAAAGTTGAGAATTACCTTCCACACTCTCCAGACCATCTCCGTAGGGCGTACTTTCGAGGTTTGGCCTAGGGCGTAAAAAGGTGGTAATCCGGCCATGTCTGTAACTTAGTGGTTTATTGATAGGTAAACCGCTTAAAATTGAGGAAAAAATGCTCTCGGACTTTATTCATTATTTTTATAACAAAAAGTAGTTAACATTGAATTATTTACAATAAAATATTTGAAAATTATTAAAATATTGAGAAAATCATGATTCAGAGAGACTTATGGCGGTTTTTCTCAATTTTAAGCGTTTTAACGATAGATAAACCACCATTTGAAAGTAGACATTTTAACCTTCGAAATACAAAAAAAACACTACGACAATTGTTCGTGGAAGATAGGGGTATTTTTTTAGAAAAATGTACATAACTCGAAAACTAGTCGTCTTCTGAATTGCGAAAAAATTATGCTTATTCGACACCAAAAAAGACATATTCCTACATATTTTCATGTGAATTAAATCATTTTATACTTGAGAAAAAAAAAATTACTGAAAAATCGTTTTTTCGCCATTTTGACAGTCAATTTGAGGTTATTTCAAAAAGTTATGAAATTTTCGATTTTTTTATCATCTTCAACTTTTCCATCGAACATTTTCCGCTAACAGATCACGATTCGCCACAAATCGAAAAAAAACGTTTTCAACCCCTAAACTGCATTCCCATTTCACCAATTTGAGTGTTATCGTGTTTAAATATTTTGTTTTCCTCAAAGTTGGAACCTCTACAACATTCTTCACCTGGTCCTTGCCTATTACTTTTTTTCTTATTTTAAGCGTTTAAACTTCGTTTTGGCACCAACCTAACTAGGAGTCGCCCCCTTTCCGAGTACATAACATAAAAAGGTATTTAAAGAGAAACATTCTCAATTGAAAATTGAATCAATACAAATATCTAACAGAAAACAACTATAGACGGAGAGCTGGCTACATGGCGAGCAACATGCCTCGGTGCAAGCAATATTTTTCCTGGAAAAGGTTCGATTGTTGCCGGCAAGCTCAATGCGTGGGCGGGCGAAGAAACGTGTAAATTTCCCGACAAAAAAACTGTGGAAGTGCAAGGCAGAAAATTTGCACAGGTATTGAAGATCACGAGAAAAAGCAGGGACAAAAATGTCAGGAGCGCAAGTGGAAGCTAAAGGGCTGTCAGAAGTTGCCAAAGTTGCGAAAAATCTCGGAAAATTTACTTATAGGAAAACTTCTGACAATTTACATTTGTATTGTTTACCTATAGAATAGATTACTTGCAAGTTATCAGAAGCCAAAGTGGAAGAAATAATGAGAAATTCGAGGGCAAAGTGCAAGAGCGTCTTGCGTCTTGACCGATTGCTTTTCTCTTGATTTTCATACCCCTGAACTGCTTCCCCATTTCACCAATTTGAGTGTTTTCGTGTTTAATTTTTTTTTCCTCAATGTTGGAACCTCATCAATATTTTCAACCTGGTCCTGGCCCGTTATTTTGTTCTTTTTCACAAAAATTATAGGCACCAGTATAAAAAAATTGTGATTTTGCGTTCGAACAACATTGACATTAAGACGCTGTATGAGTAACAATGAATATAATTTAATATAATAGTCTCATTTCCTGTAAAAGGGGATAAATCAATACTTTGCCAGTTCATTTTTTTCTTATATTTCAACATTTATAAATATACAAAATTAAATGAAAATATTACTAATGTTACGATAAATAGTTAATTGAATGGATGAGTTCTTCTTAATTTACTTCTGACATTTGAACAATAGTATCTTCAATCCTCTACAAATATTCATATTAATTGTAAGAAGTGCATTGAAATATGTACGGTATGAAAATCAAGAGAAAAGCAATCGGTCCGCTGCGCACTGCGCCGCGCGCTAAAATACGCTCTTGCACTTAACCCTCGAATTTCTCATTATTTCTTCCACTTTGGCTTCTGATAACTTGCAAGTACTCTATTCTATAGGTAAACAATACAAGTGTAAATTGTCAGAAGTTTTACTTATAAGTAAATTTTCCGAGATTTTTCGCAACTTTGGCAACTTCTGACAACCCTTTAGCTTCCACTTGCGCTCCTGACATTTTTGTCCCTGCTTTTTCTCGTGATCTTCATAGTCCGGTAGAAATAGCGGCGATTCGCTCGTTTTAAAGTCTGACCCATTTTTTCGGTATATCAAAATTGGACCTGTGCAGGTCGATTTCTTATGTCTGTCTAAACATGGAATGGAAATCTACGACACGCCAGCGTGGTCGTGACAAAAGTTATAGGGAAAAAACGAAAAAATCGGAATATTCCAAAAATCAAAATGAAGGACTATAACTCCTAGTATGAAAGAAATAATTGAAAAATTATTTCACTGTTCGAAAGGCCTATTCACGTACTTTGGAATGGGTTCTCAAAGATTTACAATGAAGAGAAGAATTTTCTGAAAATTTGCATTATTTTGTGCCGAGTTTAAATTTTCAATAAAATGGTAAATTTTCAACTCGCTAAAAGTCAATCATTATTTACCCGACTGAAATTCTTTTTACACCAAAAGCTGCGCAATTTTCCTAGCAACATTTCATGTCGATTATGTACAGATCTATCATTGATAATAAATTGACTACAGCAATTTGAACGCGACATATACAAGGACCGCATGGCTCTTCGGTACGCTACAGCTAATACCCGTTTTTATGCAGCTAGTAGTCCGGTGGGAGCGATGGATTATCCTTCATAATCGCTATAACTCCTAGTATAATAGAGATAATGGTAAAATTATTTCACTGTTTGAAAGGCATATTCGCGAACTTCAGAATGAGTTATCAAAAATTACAAAAAAAAACTTTTTCCGAAAATAAGCATAATTTTGTGCTGATATTCAATTTTCGATAAAATGTTATTTTTTCAACACGCTGAAAGTTACTCATAATTCATCAAACAGAAATCCCTTTTTCACCAAAAACTGCGCATTTTCACAAGTCTCACTTCATGTATATTATATGTAGATCTTATCTCAATAATGAATTGGATGCAGCCATTTGACCTGGCGTGAAATAAAACAAAATAGTTTTTACGTTAAGTTTAGAAAATAGTAGTAGAATAAGATTGATCGAATCGAAATTCCTAACTTTTGTGGAACATATTTGAACTTTTTTTAAAATTTTTTCCTTGGTAAAAATATTTTGAGATGATTTCATAGGATAATTTTTATTATTTGATTATTCAGTCTTCGCTATTTTCCACATATTCTGTTTCTTCATTGGAACATGCAAGTTTGCAATTGCAGTCATCCGTACAGAAAATGCCTTCCTCCTTGCATAAAAACTATTTGCATAATAATAATTACAGTAATGATCCTATCATTTTCCTGACATTGGCAGGAATTTGCGACAGACTCATAAATCCAGCTGATTCTGTAAGTATGGAATATTACTATTTATCCAAACCCATACTTAATAATAGCATTTACAGAAACAAAAAAACTAAATTTAAACCCCATTTTGTTAATAACTCTGATATACTACCTTAGAACATGAAAATGAAAGGCATCTTCTGTAGGTGGTATCTCTTTGGCAGACGTTTTTTTAATTTTTTGGTAGAATCAGCCTGGCCTTATCTTCACAATTTCCTACTTCATTGCTTTCGCTAAAACTGCCGTGCCGAAACGAACCAAAGAAATATCATTGCATTTTTTCGAATGTATGTCCCAAACAGATTTTTTCCCAATTCTAAAAAATTAACTAGTTGTATCACATCCTGTCAGTGCATGCATGGAATGCAGGCAATCTATCTCAAATAAGTTTTTCCAAAATTTCATTTAATTCGTGAATTGCGATAAATCTTTTCTTATTTAAAGAAACACTAGCATGGCCTTTCTCCATGAATATTTTCTTCGATCTCATATATTCGTAATTCAAATAATAAAACAGAAGTATGACAAAGACGTCAGTGTCTTTATTATTAAGTTGCTATCATTTTTGTTAGAAACGTGTAGAATCAAGCATGCTATGCCATTACGAATGTCGAAAGTCCCATGCGAAACATTGGAATGTTTATGACCGAGTATCCAAGAAATGTATGTATAAAGTGATTAAGGTATTTCCTTTTCACAAGTTGTTTCAGTCAATGCTTGTGGAGTGAGATAGGCTGATTTGTTTTTGCAGCAAGCATGCCCTATTATATTTTGTCGCAAAATAACTGCAGCTTTCTGTAAAATGTCATTCTCCATTGATACATTCAATTCTTCTTGAGACCTAGAAGATCCGATTTGAAGTTGGCAATTGAGAAGATCATAAACGATATCTGGAGAATGTATACGATTGTAGGTTTGCCGGATTTACAAGAAAATGCTAATCTTTTTCCGAAGCGGTTTTCAAGGGACTTCCTCAAAAAGTTTGGATTTGGAGTAGGATCTGCAATTTTTTTTCCTTCTTCGATGCTTTTCATTAACTGAACCAACATAGCTTTGGAAGTTTTGATTTCTCTGCCTCCTACTGTTCAAAACCTACAAATAAAATAGTAAATGTACTGTTTTTGGGACAGATTTTCCACTTGAATCAGATCTTTTATTCCTACTGCTTTTGATGTTTCTCGTGCTGACATATTTATAGTAACAGGGACGATGATACATAACTTTGGAAGCAAATGAATCTGGGAACAATTAAAATTTTTCCATCATCACCCAATTACCACGTTCTGAAGCTTCCTTTAATACAGTTGCTTTGGTTTTTTCTCAGATTCAGTTCCCGTGCAAGCCTGAATCAAGACATTTTTCTTGTGGGTGCCACATTTACCACAAATCAGACAGTCAGTAGAAAGGTTGAAAATATGATCACCATCCTTACTACCTCCTGACTTTGCGAGTTCATTGGTTGCCTCTGTAATATTGATATTGCAACAAAATGATTTTCTACAAGTCCTATGTAATTGAATTCCAGCAGGATTTTTGTTTATTTTGCTTTGGCAGACAATATTCTCTTGGATATCTCATCACCCCCGAAATTATGAGGCGCCGTTTAGGTAAAAAGTGTTTCTGCAAATATGTAGAATTTTGTGAAAATATATTTATTAGTTGTAGCAATACTTTTTATTTTGCTTTCCGATATATTTACTTTTGTTCAAACACAATATATTTGCGTTTCAAGCGTTCCAAATAGATAAAAATGTGAATTCCCATATATTTATAAAATCGATCTATTTCATGTTGTCTCGAGAATATAGCGGCCGAATGATATCTCTGCCGCCAGAATATATGCTCCGAATATGTTTTCATTAGTTTTTTTGAATAATCATTGGATTATTTGAAGTCAAATTCCTTAAAACCATTGTTTATATAGAAGTAAGATAGTTAGTCAATGCCTGTGTAATTGGTGTTGGACGCAAACGCGAGTGTCATCTAGCGTGGTTAGTTACAAACATGAATATTTGACGTCATTTTAATGCAGGTTCCTTCAAAAAACCCTGATTTTAATGCTGTCCCATTGTTTCAATCAAGTTACGACATGACTTTGAGGCCAGATCACTGAAGTTACGACATGACTTGGATGCGAGCTCACTATCGCCATCTACATGTCGCATCCATTTTGATCCAATTATAATCCCATAAGGTTGACTAACTATCTTCTATATAAACAATGTTAAAACTGCCAAAATCAAATTGTGTATTGAATCACGTCTGCTGCGCCATCTCTTGACGATATAAAATAGATCGAATTTATAAATATATGGGCATTCACGGTTCAATATATTTGCAACGCTTGAAATGTAAATATATTGTGTTTGATCAAAAATAAATATTTCGGATTTTTTTTTATATATTTGCAAAAACACTTTTTGACCAAACGTCACCTCATATGGGAATGGAGTTTGAATACTAACATAGCTATAAAAGCGAGTAGTATGTAGGCGTAACATTATTAGCGGTAGCGTACCGAAGAGCCATGTGGTCCTTGTATCTGTCGCGTTCAAATTGCTGTAGCCAATTTATTATCAATGATAGATCTATACATAATTGGAATGAAATGTTGCTGGGAAAATTGCGCAGTTTTGAGAGTAAAAAGAATTTTAGTTGGATGAATGATGAGTGACTTTTAGCAAGTTGAAAATTATGCTAATTTTCAGAAAATGTTTCTTTTCATTGGAAATCTTTGAGAACCCATTCTAAAGTACGTGAATAGGCCTTTCGAACAGTGAAAGAGTTTTCCGATTATCTCTATTATACTAGGAGTTATAGCGCATTCATTCTGATTTTTGGAATATTCCAATTTTTTTCTCCTATAAGTTTTGTCACGACCACGCTGGCGTGTCGTAGATTTCCATTCCATGTGTGGAAAGACATAAGAAATCGACCTGCAGAGGTCCCATTTTGATATACCGAAAAAATGGGTCATTGAAAGATAATCCATCGCTCCCACCGGACTATCAATACCTGTGCAAATTTTTAGCCTTGCACTTCGACAGTTTTTTTTGTCGGGAAATTTACACGTTTCAGCGCCCGCCCAGGCATTGAGCTTCCAGCGCGCCTTCTGACAATCGGGCTATCGCTTTGCCGGCAGTGTGACCATCTCTAAATTACAGATCCTGCCTTACTTTGGTTAAAAACCTGCCAAATCCTGCCAACGTCTGTAGTGAAAAATGCCTAAATGTTGCTAACTTAACCAACTTTATTTACCGTTTTTATAAACCAACAAAAGTAAAAATACACATACATATATACGCTATATTTTTATTAAAATAAAATCAAATATTGCAATTAGCATCGTATTCTTCATTTTCCGCATCTTTGTACATGGACTTAAGGATCGTACATACCCTCGCGAATATTCGCAATTTTTCTGCGATTCGCAAATGGCAAAAAAATCGCCGCATGGACGTTCATACTCATACGGCGAAAAAATTGCGGTAAATGATGAATCATAACATGCCATTTTTTGGTATTTGAGGTTAGACATTATGTTGTTTGTTTTTATTCTCCTTTTTCTGAAATATCAGTTGCAAATGAAGGAAATTGGCTCTAAAGGAGAATTGCTCACAGGCTCACTCACTGTTTCCCAAATGACATTACCTACTTGTTTCAACTATAATTTGTAATAAGGAGAATTTTTCAATTTGGCATGTTGTCTCCAGAAGATAAGTACCTTCAACAACAAATTTAATAAGAAACACATTTTACAAGTATAACTAGTATCAAGAATCTAAACAGTGTCCTTAAAAAGTCAGATCCAAAGTTCTGCAACCCGCTTTATTTGAGAGGCCCTGCAAGATGCTCAGGAGTTCTTTGGCCACCTGCTAGGTACATGGTCTGTATATAGATGTTAACAGATCATTGCAGAAGCGAGATTTGATATCAATAAAAATATTTGTGGACAACAGTTCGTCGAACTGAAGCAGGTCCCCAAAATCTATTGGGATGATAGATCCGTATCTCCCGACAATAATAATGATCTCCCTGAACATTTTCATAATGGAATATTTTACAAAAACTACATGTGAATAATTTCATATAATTTGAAAAGATCTTCCATAATTAATTTACAAAATCTTATAAATGCAATTAAAATTGTTTTGTGATGAAAACTAAACATAAACAGCTTTGTCTAAAGATATATTTCAAAGTAGTTGAATGAAAATGGCGAAGATAGTGAAGGTACAGAACAGAATAATCTGATCTAAAATTTTGCTCCGTGATTTGTGCGAATTCGCAAAAAGATAAAATTTTTGAACTTTATTGCGGCATGTCTGGCAGCCATTTTGTTCGCTGAAAAATTGCGAAATTCGCACGACTATGTTTTCGCCTTTATTCATTCTATTCAACGTGCCTTGTGTTGGTATGAATGCAGTGCAATCGCCATGCTCACCAATACCACAGATTACATACACGCCTACTGTATGTAATCTGTGCCAATACCTTGTTTCACATGCAAGATAGACTCTACATGTTTGTTAATGAATCTGTTTCGTGTTTTAGTCTTTATTAAATTAATTTTAGAAAATATTCTTTCGCATGCAGCATTGGACATTGCGAAATTTGCAATATTTGCATATTTAAATTGTCTATTACAATCACGCATTTTGCCGACAGCACCCCAAAAATTGTCAACACTTAGAAGAGAATTCGAATTACTACTACCACCAGATTCTAACCATAAAGTATAAACTCGTGTTTATGAATAGTTTGGTTGTTTTATGATTATCAACCTTATACACAAAGTATTAAAGTTGTTAATTGAATGCCAAACAAAAAACAAACATAACAGGAGAAGTACGAGGGAATCCCCTACTCGTTGTTTTATGATTATCAACCTTATAAACAAAGTATTGAAGTTGTTGATCGAATGCGATACAAACATAACACGAGAAGTAGGAGGAAGGGGAATCCCCGACCCTAACCCCAAGGTCCCCAAGCCGCCAAGCCTACATTCCACACGCATACATGCTCGCGACGTGTCCAGGGTTGCCATTTCCGGCATTTTGTGTTGCCATAATGAAATTTATTTTCAATAACCCAATACTGCCAAAAACTGCCAAGTTTTATAAAACGTCAACTGATCATGCCAAAGGCTAAAATAAGAGGCAAATCCTGCCAAAATGGCAGGAACCTGCCACATATGGTCACACTATTGCCGGCAACAATCGAACCTTTTCCAGGAAAAATATTGCTTGCACCGAGGCATGTTGCTCTTAGACTTTCCCCGGCTAAAGAGATGCAATTATTCACGCATCAATGAAATGAGCGATTTTCTGTGAGTGATACTTCTGAATAACATTCTCCCTTATCTCATTCATAGATAAGAATCTCCAATGGAAACTGGACATTCAATAAATAATCAACTATCTGAATGAAAATGCAAATTTTCACTTTCAGATTTTTTCTCTTAAGTTATTATATAGGGTCTTTCTCAATATCTATCAGATGTAGTTCAATGTCCAGCGTGGCTTTTGCCGGGGAAGTAGTTGTTTTCTGTTAGATATTACAAAAAAGTAACTTCAATTTTATCGTAGGGTTTTTCCATTTCCAGAGGAGTCATGTATTGATTCAATTTTCAATTGACAATGTTTCTCTTTAAAATATGAATCCCTTCCAAGAGAGGTTATCTTGTACGATGGAAAACAGCGACTAAATTCCAACATTCAGTCGCAGATGATTCCACAACTGACTTTATGAACATCCTGTTTATATTTTCAATGAAATCAACATAAAAAGGTATGTTTCCACTATTCCACTAGATTATGGGACAAACATACAATATTTACACAAAAAAAATTAAACTAAGTTGAAATGGTTTTTCCGATTTTCCCGGAAAATTTGAGGTTATGTGGAAAAATCTTAGATACAAAAGTTGTAGATCTTTTTATTGCCAACAAGTTTTTTCTTTAAATTTTTTTTGTAGGATGTTAATTTTTGCTAAAAATCGTGAGAAACCATTTTTACCCCCTAAAGTTCACCTCCTTTTGCCCTTCTATTACAATCAAATCAAATTAATATTTTCGAAAGGTTTCAACTGTTAATTTCAATAATTTTGCTAAATGAATATGAGTTCAGAACAAAAATTTAGAAAATTGATTTTTGAAAATCTGTTTTTTCTTTCTTTCGCGTTTTCTGAAAAAAATGTCCACAGTAGTGCTACTCTTTCATTACATAATCTAAAAGTAGACGTTTTTCAACCGAAAAAATGGTGGCTGGCGAGCTTGAAAAGACGAACTTTACCGGTGAGACTTTTCAGTTGATAATGAGGTCGTTTTTTCGGAATTTGTCGAAAAAAAAAGGGAAAAATCTGTATTTCGCTACAAAAAAATTACAGGTGCCTACTTGGAAATAAATTTCCATCAAATTTCGTGAAAAAAAAAAAAATCGCCAGAAAAAAATTTAAAACTTAAAAATTGGTTTTTCCCGGAAAATTTGAGGTAGTGTGAAAAAATTTTGACAAAAAAGTTGTAGATCTTTTTATTTTCAACAACTTTGCCATTCAAGTTTCGTTGTTAATCGCGAAAACCGTGACATGTCACTTTCAACCCCTAAAAGTTTACCCCGTTCCACCCTTCTCCAATTTTTCGACTCCAATTTATTTTTCCCGTCATTCGAACAATATTCTGCTTCTATTCCAGTAGGTCTCATGCTGTTATTATTTTTTTTTATATCAAAAATACATCAGCACTGGTCTACCATGCTCAACATTGACGGTCTTAATGGGGTGTACTGATCAAATTATTTGTATCTACACTTATATGTTTAATGTTACCCTACCCTTTCTGTTTGTTTAATTAAGTTCACTTTACCTACGCTGTCTTATATATTTATTGTATTGTTCGAACTAAATAAATGAACATTATTATTATTATAGGAAAGGACCCCGTAAACTCCTTATGGAATTTGGGTCCCGGTGGATTTTTTTAAATTTTTGGTATGATGTAGTCCATGTAATTCTCAACCAATGTTACCATTGCGCCAACCCAAAAAAATGAACAGTTTGGCTGCTAGGGGGCATTGAAATCACCCCTTGCGCAGATTAGACTATTTATTTTTGAATCCGGTAACACTATTTTCAATTGTTTCATTGTTGCTAATGTTGCACAATATTGTGCGGTTTTATAAAAAAAATCTTATTTCCCCCTTCTTTCCCCCCAAATCCTATTACATAACGCAAAAAAATATTTCTCGATTGCCTTTGAATGTGTCGTCGAATGTTTAACACGTTGCATGCTAATAACGCCTATGCGCGTCATGGTGTTGGTTTATCAGGATGCTGATGACGCTCATGTGCGGTTTTTAAAAATATTTTAATGCTGTCAAATAAATTCACCAAGGTAACGTTTAAAATGTATTCTGCCAAAGCGAAATCGGCCAATTTACTGTTATTTTTTAAAGGTGTACAGAATCAACTAATTACATTAGTTGAGGCCATTAGCATCCAACGTGTTAAATATGCCTGACTAAGGGAAATAGCAGTTTTTATAGTTATCCCCCCTCCCCGCAAAGGGCACAAAACGAAAAAATTTCGGTGGATTTTTCTGAATTTTTAATATGATGCAGTTCAAGTATTTTGAAAAGAAATTAATTGGGTTACAAACCCCAAAAATGAATAGTTTTGATGCTAGGGGGCGTTGAAATCATCCCTTGCTCAGAATAGACTATTCATTATTATAGGCCGAAACAATATCGCTACTTATTTTAGTTTAGATTATGCTGAACAATTGTGTAATTTCTTAAAAAAAACTAAAACCCCTCCTTACCCCAACCTCTATTTTAAAACACGAAAAAAATTAATTCAGGCACCAACTCAAATTCAAATTGTTGATGTCCAATTTTTATTTAGTTTCGCCCAATTAATTGACATTCAAATAACATGAACTACGCCCTACTAAGAAGTCAGCCAAATCCACCAATATCTTTTGAATAGAGGGAATGGTGAAATTGAACAACTGTACGATTTCCCTAATTTGAGCTGATTAAAACAGTTATTTTGATAAAGCATTGACAAGTAGTCGAGAATTAATTTTTTTCGCGTTTTAAAATAGGGGTTGGGGGTGATGGGGAGGTTTTACTTTTTTTATAAAAAATTACACAATTGTTCAATATAATCAAAACTAAAAAACGTAGAGATATTGTTTACGCCTATAATAATGAATAGTCTATTCGGAGCAAAAGGTATATGATTTCCGCCCCCTAGCATCAAAACTATTCATTTTTGGGAATTGTCACCCACTATTCAAAATAACTTGAACTGCATCATATTAAAAATTCAGAAATATTCACCGCAATTTATTCGTTTTGTGTCCTTTGGGGGGAAGGGGGATAATCATGAAAAACTGCTATTTTTCTTAGTCAGGCATTGAACATTCGACGATACATTCAAAGGCACTCGAGAAATATTTTTTTTGCGTTTCGTAATAGGAGTTGGGGGGAAGAAGGGGGAGGTAAGAATTTTTTTATAAAACCGCCCAATATTGTGCAACATTAGCAACAATGAAACAAGTCAAAATATTGTTACCGGATTAAAAAATAAATAGTCTAATCTGTGCGTGGGGTGAAAAAATCATACCAAAAATTCAAAAAAATCCACCGGGACTCAAATTCCATAATTGCGGGGTCCTTTGCAGAAAGCTGGATTATTCCTAATCCATTTTCATTCGATGATGTTTCTCGTTTGGAATATGAAAATTTTCTTACACTACCGATAGGAACCGTTATCTGATTTACTCATATATTTATTTTTACAGGTGGGCGCAGAAAGAACCGTTTCCTTCGACAATGGCTTGGATGGTTCGATAGCAGAAGACTGTTTCTTCGCAATGCAAGCTTACAGCAAGGGATACAGCTTCAATTTCATCGAAGGCGAGATGTGGGAAAAGTCGCCCTTTACTCTTTGGGATTTCGTGCAACAGCGAAAGCGCTGGATGCAAGGGATTCTCCTCGTGGTCCACTCGAAATCCATACCTTTAAAGAACAAGTTCTTTCTAGGTTGCTCCTGCTACTCTTGGTTGACTCTACCTCTGTCCGTTTCTAATGTGCTCTTGGCCTCTAAATTCCCCATACCTTGTCCACCCCTGATTGATTTTCTAGTCGCATTCATCGGTGCCGTTAACATATACATGTTCATTTTCGGTGTAATAAAATCCTTTACTGTGTACAGGTTCGGACTCAGTAGGTTCTTGCTGTGCGTTGTTGCCGCTGTGGTAGTTATTCCTTTCAACTTGGTCATAGAAAATATAGCTATCATTTGGTGTATTTTAGGTAAGAAACACAAGTTTTATGTTGTGAATAAGAATGTGGGACCTGGTATTACCGTCTAATAGTCCACTAAAGTAGGTAAAGATCATTATTTATCGAACAAATCTAAGTTATGTTGATGGAACCGTATGAATAGGGATTCAAAATAACGTATAGAATGATTCGTCTGGATCATGATATGCACTCACTGACAAAAACTTGATGAATCATTGGAGCGTTTGAAATCACGGGATCCAGGTTATTATGGATTTATAGTTGCTGTCACTAGATGAAATGTTTCTCAGTTTTTGGTGAACATCAATAGATTAACGACTTGACCGTTAGTTTGGAAACAATTACAAGCAAAGAGTTTTTTTAAAGTTAGTTTGTCGATCAAATACCTAAGAGTGAAGAGAAAGGAGATATCGTTTGAATTCATTTATTTTTTGCTGACGAACCAACTTAGCTGTTTTTCAGAAAGGGTATAAACTGAGGAAATAATGTAGAACTGTAGAAGAACATAATTATTGTCTTGCTTGAAAAGTTATTACAACTAATTCTTATATAATAATTGATTTTTTCTCGTGTATACATGTCTATATATCTAACTGGAATATTATCCGTGTATATATCAAGAAATTCCTACTTCAAAAGGGAGACGATTTAAAGACTATCCTCCTCCCTTTTGAAATGGAAAGATGAGAAATTATATTTAGAAATGGGCCGAATATATCTTGTGGCACAGAATAAAGACCTACACAGAAAAGAATGACTTTGATGTTTCATGGTCAAATATTGATGACTTTGAACACCACTTACAGCCACACTGAGAAACGTGAATGAGATAAACGTCATAGAACTACACTAAGAAAAACTAAACTTGATTGTGGGTTGCAATACTCTGATTACAGAATATAGACATCCCTTATTCGAAATAGTGAACATTCTTCAAAATGTAGTTTGCATATTATGTTACTTCAAAAGGAAGGAGGAATGAAGACCATTAAAAACTTTTAACTATCCATACATAAGTTTTAGAATATTATTTTTATATAACAATTATGAAATATTATATTCAGAAACGAACCCAGCCTTTTTTGGGGGATAGCACCTTAAGTTTGAATATAGTTTTATCTTTTTTTGAGCTTAATTATATAAAACAACGGTTTGGGTCTTGGAGGGGCAAGCCCCCCCCCCCTTCCCGGTACTTCCTGGGTGCGCTCTTGGTCACATTACATCTTCATGGCAAAAGTAATATACCTTTCCACATTTGTATGAGTACTTTTAATTAATTTTCTTCATATTTTTTAATCTTCGAAGTGTGGGAGGCAAACAAAAAACATTCAGAAACTATTAAAATACAAATAAAACAATGTTTCTAGAAACTTATTTATTCATATTATTTTATCAGTACTTTTATTGAAACATTTAATTTTCAATTTTGAACTTCAGTCAAAAATATAATATACTTACCTGTAGCAGAAGACTGGTTTGAAATATCCACTTCTGATGAGTTATCTTCCAGAGGACAGCCGATATATCTAAAAAAAGTAGCATCATTATATATTGAAAGTATAATTTCAAATGTTTTGCTTTTTGATACATGCAATAGAAAAAAAGATTCTCTTTTGTGTAGATCTATATTCTGTGATTGTGATATCTTCAAATTACTAGTGTCAGAATTTGTGAAAAATATTTTAAATTGTGAATCAGAAGATCGAAGGTCCTAAATATATGGGTTATTTCTTAGATGTTAAATAATTTTCAATTTACTTCTCCGAAGTTTATAATATAATTTGATGATATATAATCATCTCTAGTCAGTATAATGCAAAAAACTTTGATAAATACATGGATTTTTATTTAAGGGAAGTCTGTTACTTAAGAGTTGGCAAAATATTTATTTGGAAACTGATCGAAAAATCTTTTTCTTTTTTTTCAGAAATAATTATCAGTAACAATAGTTTTGCTCCAAATTTTAATTGACTTTTATTATTGATATAATATTAAAATTCACAAAAAAGCAAAATGAAGGAAAACAACTTTTGTAAGGCGTAACTCTCTAAAAATGTCATTCTTTTTGCTTGGGATTATACTTTAAATGGTGAGACCACCGTCTCCCTAAACTCGCATATGTCTAATAAAGACTTTTTTGAAAATTAAAAACTCTTTTGAAACATTTGTTTTTTAAATAATAATAGTTGAAGCATGAACTATTTGTGTTGTTCTACTGTCTGTTACAATCTATTAGATAAAGTTCAATATGTGATTTCTTGAATAATTCGTACATCATTACTATAAATCCATATATTTTAGTTTTAGAATGCTTGTTTTATAAGCCTATCATTATTTTCCAAGTCCCTCGTGAACAAATATTTATTTTCTGAAATATTGAACAACAGCCAGCATAAGGAATGATTGAATGCAAAGAGTGGATTAATAATGTCTAAAGTGGTATATGGTACGTTTGTGAAGTCAACCCATGGCGTACTTATAGGAATTTTAGTTTTCTTAATCAATCTGATTTCATATGATCTCCAACTTGAATTGAAGTATTTTGTCACCAGTTGAGCTTTGTATAAAAACAGAAGTTGGAGGTACGAAGTTGGTTTTGAGAAAGCAGTCTTTCCGCCAGTATGCGGGCCTTGTTTCATGATTCCCTGTCACTATTACAACCCATATACACATCTATGGAATAGTTTCAACTGACAGAAAATCAACTTCTACTTTACTCATATATTGAAATCTCTGGTGGGTGTGGAGAGCTCAAAAATGAAAAATTTCAATTTCAATAATTATTTAATCATTTTTGAGTTTCTGTAAAAGAAAATGACTGAACATCTACTAACAATAATTATGGGTAAAATATATGCATATCACTGTCCTATTAGTTATATGAATTAATATATATATGCTATTATTTATTTATTTAAATAGCTTTAAAAAGTATTTATAAAAGATCATTCTTAAATGTAGTAGAGATTAGTTGAAAGGCAACAACAATCCTCACAATAGAATTAGTGCTGTTTCAAACTCTGTAAATATCTCAATTAAGATTTACTTCCACTTTTACTTGGTAATCACCACTTTGCAAAATGCTCATTCCGTGACTTCAATTTTAGATAAAGTTGCCAACGTCAAAATGGTTTCTAAAATGCATGTACCCAGTGTTTGTTTTACAATTCCCAGTATTTAATTCAAACAAATATCAACTGCGAGAAAAATGTAGCCTGTGATCATGTCCGCAGTTGGTATAAGTTGATCATTACCAGTGATATAAAATTTAACGTTTTTTTTTTTAAAGACTGTTATACAAATTGATTATGGTTTTGTCTGATGATGACAAATTCAATCTAGATTTTCTCCATACTTTTGTTCTTTAAACGAGTTATTTGGATCATTTCCAAAGATGTTAAATCGACAAAATAAAATTTGCTTCATTAAAGTAGACTATATTTTTCCTTCATATACTCTTCCTCTTATATTCATCAAAACATTCTACGAATGAAAAAGATTCAGTCTTTTATGATGTATATGTACAGGGGTGGACTGGGTAAAAGTAGCGGAGTGTCACAAAAATTAGTTCACAAATACCTACTATAAAAATACAAACATATTTTGAAATGAGTGTCTGAAAAGGAAATAAATGAAATACTAGAAAATCAGAATCAGTAGAAGACTTCTTGTATATAACAACAAATAATCTCTCAAAATTGCAAAAAAATCTAATAGACAATAGAATTATAGGCTTTAGGAAATTTTTATTACATAGAAAATACATTTTATTATTGAAATCTGTTGTTGGTGGAATCTGAATTCACCAAATCCAAAATTCTGTGGACATGACGACCTCAGGTCATGTATTCGCTTTGTTAAGGTATACATTTTTCACCATCAAACACTGATAAACTATGATAAAATCTTAATTGGTGTCAATCTGGAGCACGATATATCAGCTTTTCTTTTTCTCAGTTTCTGTTTGATCAGTTACATGATTTCCTGTGTCACTACAATCAGCTATAGTTTTCAACAGAAAAGTTGAATCTCTTCTTCTAGAAATTTTCGAAGTATCTCTGTAACTTTTTTTTCGCTTGCCTTTCTTTTGTAAAATTTCCTTTAACCCTTTACAATTCCAACAATGTGCAATCACAAAATGAAAAGTAGGTAAAGTATGCACCTGCGCGATCAAAGGATGAATAAAGTATCATTATTATTATATTATTATAGGCAGCTTTATTGGTACATGTTTCATGAAAACTGCTTTCACGATTATTAATTGTCTCTCGTATCGTAGATTTAACTTTGTCAATTTTCTTATTACCAATTTTTTGACCAGTCTGTTTTGAAAATGATTTTGACTCGATCATCAAAATGCATGTAATTTTTCATGTTTTTCTATCTTTATATAAATATGTTTATTGTTTCATTGTCCAATAGCCGTGAATCCAACAAATCAGGACATTAAATTTGTATATCTGTTCAAATTTCGAGTTATATTCATTGTTTTAGTCGAAGTTGGTAATTCGAAAGGTCCATGTCATCATTTCTTCAGGAATCAACTCAATCTGGGGAGACTTTTTTTGTTAGTTTTCCAGCTTCCTGCCGGTCCGGGGCCACTTACTGATTTATTGTGGCGAATTCTGTTTTCAGCTGTAGTTGGTGCCCATTACAAGCAAGGATTAGACAAATAACAAACTGATAGGACTGAAAACGTAAACAATTATGTTTTGTTTGTTTTGAGATAATGTCACCAATATTTGCACTATCCATTTCTCAATATTTGCAAATATTTGCTGGAAAATTCCACCCCGCCATTGTCACTTGTTTTGTCGGGCCCTGTTACCTATTAGGACAGGATATGAAAGTAAGCCAATGAATCACTAGAAATTGTACTTAGTTTTTTAATATTGGTTGAAATTTATTTCAGGGTCATTTGTAGTCTCGTCATATGTCCTTCCACTTTTATTTATTTGGGAATAACTACAGATTCAAACCCATTTTCCAGATCAGCCAACTATATTTCCAAATGATGATTTATTATTGCTATTTTCATCAGCATATAAATGATAAGGATAAATCATGTTGAGTTTTCATTATTACTTGTAATCTTCCATTTATGATGCATGAAGATCGGTTCATTATAAGATAAGTGATAGGAAGTTCTAGGAATTGAATTGTCAATTTTATTTTACCTAAATCAATATTTGCGTCTAAAACCGTTAAAATCTTTCGAGTTTAGTTGGCCAGACAGAAAAAATAAATTGTACTTATTAATATCCAAAATTGTCAAGTCCAACTTTTAAATTTTTGGAGAAGATTCAGTAATTCAGCCATGAGCGCGATCACATTTGGGACGGTTTTTTTTGGTAAAAGAGTCGATAACGTATCGATTTCAAACAAGGACATGCTTCTAGAGGGCGTTCGATTCTATGTACGGCAGCACGTCACGATGCTTTTCACAGATAATCGGGGTAGCTGCAATGGTATTTCTCTTCCATTAAAATTTGAAGCAATCTTTATCCAATCGAAATGAATTTGTTACCGAAAGAAAGGTAAAACGTTGATCTACGTACGTGCTGTAATGTTTTTTTGAAATTATTTGTTCATCTAACCAAAAAATTGCTTCAAAGAAACTGCATTTTTGATACTTTTTTTGTGAAAAAGTGGATTGAAATTTCAATTTACATTACAGCACGTACCTAGAATTGAACGTCCTCTAGAATCCTGTCCTTGGTTGAAATCGATAGGACGAACCGTTTTTGAGTTATCAATCGACTCTTTTACCCAACAAAGCGCCCCAAATATGATTGCGCTCATGGCCTCTTAATGCCCTAAAATTTTGTATTTATTGTGGATTGTAGCTTAAGCACAATAAGTAATGAAATGTGATAATTTTTATGTAGGATTTCAAAAAGTACTTTCTAGGTGTTATGGTGGTACTAATTTCAAGTACACTGCTTTTTCTTCGTTTTCAATAACCTTCCGTAAGAATTATGATTTCAATTAAATCTTATTAATGAATATATTTTCTGCGCTTTTAAATATTTCTCTAAATGAAATATTTTAATCTTCTGAGTATCACCCAAATTGGTTAATGAACCATTTTAAGTTTTATGAAACATGTTCTGTGACTTTTGGCAAAAAATGTGTATAAAAATAATAATATTTGTCACATAAATATTTGAAATCGAAATAAGACTCAAAAGCTAGATATTTACTTAGCCTGGATTAGTAATGTAGAAAGCACAACTTGAGGTTTGATCAATTTCAATAAATTTTAGACTGCTTGGTTGAGTCAAGAAATTGATATTATCAATCTCCAGAGCACATAGAAGGGGTGACTTTTGATTAGTTCAGAGAAGAAAAACAATGAAAAGTTTACAATATTTTTAATCAAAATTGTATCCCAGTGATAGTGAAACATACATTAGGACAATGCCTCACTAGTGTCGCAAGTGATTAAAAGCTGTATTTGTACAAAAATGTATTCCGCTACTATTCTCCACTTGGTGTGTTATTTGGTATGTGGAAAATCTTAAATTACTTCTTGCCATTTAAAAGAGATGTTAGTAATAATATGAATTTATAAAATTGTATCTTCGATACACGGGAAATTGTCTTGGTTAAGAAAAACTCAAATATTTGTTGATTATATCTGTTTATTTATGTTGAGCATACAATAGAAACTTTTATTTTTATTATATAATCCTTTTGGGTTTGAGATCATGATTTCAAATAACCTTATTTCCAAAGATTTTTCTTATCGTTGAACTGTACGATTTATGTAATCAAAATGTACCTATTTCCAGATGATGTAAACTTACGACAGTGCTGATTTCATAATGTTTAGGAAAGGGGGCCCCGAAAAAAAAGAAACTAAGTATTATCTTGGAAATTGGAGTAGGTTAATTGGAAAAAATGTTGTATTTAGCATTTCATAAACACAGATTTACTTTTCAGACGTTATTTTTGTGACAACATCTACTTCTGCCTCTGCAAAGGGGGCTGACTACATTTTCATCACAGTAAGGCTATAAACGTATTTTTTTTTCATTATTAAACAATTTATAATTTTAAATTAAGTTAAATACCGAAAACCCCCCCTAAATATATTGAAATACTATTTGAGCACAACAGTATCTCTGTGATAGTTCCATATATTATTCTGTGTCTTCTCCAGAGTCCAAGTTAACTACTCTGAGCTGGTCTCGAACTTACAGTCTGTATATTATTTAATATGTTTGTATTTTGTCATGAAGATTGGTCTCCTTTGCGATAACAAGACTTAAGTTGTAACTAGTCATTCTTTTAGTAAATTGTAAGGGCTGCAATCACAATTTTAGGAATAAAAGTTTTGTTAATTATCTCTCTTGGGTTTTACTATATTTAGCTCTATTATATACAGGGTGTTAATTAAGTACGTTGACAAACTTCGGGAGGTGATTCTTTGAAGGTTTTCAGGACGAAAAGTTCATATAAACATATGTCTCAAACGGCTTGGTTTTCGAGATACAGGGCGATAAAAATACATTTTTTTCAAGATTTTTTAGAGTTAACTTCGACATTTTCGACAATAATCAGTTCAAATTAGGCAAGTACAATCCATTCAATAGGGCGCACGATACAAAATAATGCATTTCTTAAATAATTCACAGGGTCCTCCTTTTTTCAGAGTCAAGCTTTGTTCAACCCTTCAGAATTTTTTTTCCGCCGCCACTGACATATTATGAGAAAGGAATAATCAATGTTGTTTCATTTAACATCTTTTTGATATCTTGCATTTTTTCATTTACTTGTACGGTTCAGGGGCTATAATGAAAATATTAACTGTCTCATTGTTAATTCTTCATTAGTGCAAGCTATAAAGCAGATTCATTCAATATTCCTTTGGATAAAATGGTTGAATATACAAATTCAGAAATGGCAGACATGCACTTAATGTATGGAATGGCTGATGGTAACACTCGTGCCGCCAGACGAATGTATCTAGAAAGATTTCCACAACGTCATATTCCCAGCACACAAATGTTCATCAATATTCACTCCCGTCTTCGTGAAACGGGTACTTTCAAGAGGTCTGCTGTTCTCATAGGAAGACCCAGGAGAGTTAGAACAGTTCAGATAGAAGAAGCTGTACTTAACGAAATTGAGCAGCATCCAGACACCAGTACAAGACAAATTGCGGCACAGTTTAACGTAACCCATGTATTGGTATGGCAAATTTTAAAAGAGCAACAACTTTATCCCTATCACATACAGCGTGTTCAAGCTCTTCTGCCA
The DNA here is from genome assembly GCA_944452925.2 of Chrysolina oricalcia. Classification (NCBI taxonomy): domain Eukaryota; kingdom Metazoa; phylum Arthropoda; class Insecta; order Coleoptera; family Chrysomelidae; genus Chrysolina; species Chrysolina oricalcia. The sequence continues at coordinate 48,079,509 of OX101825.2, read as the reverse complement.
AGGGATTTTCCAAATTGAATAACTTTTTGCACTTGGATTCGAAATAAATTGTTGGAAAATCCATGGTTTTTATCTCAAGTGTTATTCACCGATGAGGCATGCTTTTCCCGTAAAGCCATTATTAATTTTCACAACAATCATATGTGGGCTGATGAAAACCCACACGCCGTGATTGAAAACCATTTTCAAGAGACGTTTTCTGTGAATGTTTGGGTTGGAATTGTAGGGAATTTCCTTATCGGGACACATTTTCTGCCTCATAGACTCAATGGTGACCATTATCGACATTTTCTTGAATTCATCTTACCTGGACTCCTAGAAGAGATCCCACTGAGGGAAAGAATTGGAATTTGGTTTATGCATGATGGTGCTCCAGTACACTTCAGATTGGTTGCACGCCAATATTTAGAAGAGAATTATTCTGATCGCTGGATTGGGCGTGGTGGGCCACAACTTTGGCCACCAAGGTCACCCGATATGAATCCACTTGATTTTTTCCTCTGGGGGCACCTTAAATCATTAGTGTACCGAACTCCAGTTCAAAGTGAAGAAGACCTGAGGAATCGCATACAGGAGTCATGCGGAATTATAAGAAACACTCCTGGTATTTTTGAGCGTGTCCGCCAGTCTATGGTTAGGCGCATAAACGCATGCATTGAAGTTGGCGGTGGCCATTTCCAGCAGCTGCTCTGACATATCAATTTCAATAATGGTCCTTTTCTGAACTTAATTTTATTCCTAGGGAATTTATGTTACTTTGCTCTAGTATTTGATAATAAAGTTATTCACTATTGAAAATGTCCAAAATTATTTTGCCATAATTAACTTTGTGCAATACATATTCAACCTGAGTTATGGTAAAAAATGCATGGGAGCTCCATAACATTACATTTTCTCTACACGAGCAGAAAATAGCTATTTGTGTAATGAGAACAAAATGACGTATTGCGTCACGCGCTAATCTTTGGAGAGTGGCAATGACACTTCGAGAAATGAATTATTTTATATCATGCGCACTATTGAATGGATTGTACTTGTCCAATTTGAACTAATTTGGATCGATTATTGTCGAAAATTTCGAAGTAAACTCCAAAAACTCCTAAAAAATGTATTTTGATCACCCTGTACTTCGAAAACCAAGCCGCTTGGGACATGTTTATATGAACTTTTCATCTTGAAACCTTTCAAAGAATCACCCTTCAAGTTTGTCAGACTATTTGCTTCTCAAATTTCTTTATGTTATGCGTTACTGGAAAATGTTTGCGTTAATATTTTCATTGTAACTCCTGAACCGTACAAGTAAATGAAAAACATCAAGAGAGCAAAAAGATGTTAAATGAAACAACATTCATTATTCCTTTCTCATAATATGTCAGTGGCGGCGGAAAAAAAATTCTGAAGGGTTGAACAAAGCTTGACTCTGAAAAAAGGAGGACCCTGTGAATTATTTGAGAAATGCATTATTTTGTATAGTGCGTACTATTGAATGGATTGTACTTGCCTAATTTGAACTGATTATTGTAGAAAATGTCGAAGTTAACTCTAAAAAATCTTGAAAAAAATGTATTTTTATCACCCTGTATCTCGAAAACCAAGCCGTTTGGGACATATGTTTATATGAACATTTCGTCCTGAAAACCTTCAAAGAATCACCTCCCGAAGCTTGTCAACGTACTTAATTAACACCCTGTATATATCAGAATCCAAAATAATGGCGAAAACACTACTTTTTGATTCTTGTTTGATGATAAAATATCTGTTGATAAGGATTCCACAAAATAAACACTATATTCTCATTCTTTTGTAGTTATATCGATGAGTTGTGTTACAACAATGGTTTAAAATGTTTCAAAAGCTACTGAATCGAAAATAATTGCTCAGGAGACTCTAGATTGGCATAAAACGTTAATTGAAACGTCTTACTAGACTATGGGTATGCCAATCAATAGAGCATTTTTTTCCTAACAAAAATACTAGTAGGAAACCGACTGTGCCATCACATGAAAGAGAGTCCGTGGTTATATTCTGTTATATTTGGACTCGCAACTGTCATTTATTAATTTGTTATAAACGCAAATTACAAATTATACAAAATTCATGTGCTCGATTCTGTACAGGCTTGCGTAAATGTGACCGAATATAAAATAAAATTTCTGAAATAGGATGGCTGGATATAAATGCTTCTATCACTCTACATGCACTTACTTCTTAAAATAGAATAGAATTTATTCATCACTGAAATATTTACATATACATACGAGAGAATACATAAGTACATGTAAAAACTTATCGGACTAGTCACAAAGAAAAAAATCAGGAATAAACAATTTAAAATATGAGGAATATACATACAATTAGATTAAAATTCTCTACAGTGTAGCGTCTAAAAACTCTTCAATGGAGTTAAATGATTGACTTATCAGATAACGAGTCAAATTATCCTTCAACACATTTGAACTCGCTGAGCTTAAGTGCGGGAATGTATTCATAAGTTTGGTTATAACACTTGATTCCTTGGTATATGTGAGAGTCCTGACCAATGCTCAATCATGAGTATGGCTGGTGGATGCTCTTACTGTTTCTCGTACTGTATTTATGTAGATCATGTCTTTTACTCAGGTTACTTTCTTCTTTTTTGACATTGATGATAATCAGAAGTACTTATGTAAAGTGAAGGAACTGTTAGAATTGAGAATTGTGTGAATATGTTTCTACAGGAGGTTCCACGAGCTACACCAGCCATACATCTGATTATTTTCTTTTGCAAGATGAAGACTTTATTCATATGTACTGAATTTCCCCAGAAAATCAATCCGTAGCTCAATGCAGATTGTACAAGTCCAAAGTAGGCTAATTTAAGTGTGTCTAACGATATTGTGCCCTTGAGTTGCCTGATAATGAAGCAAATTGTACTCAATTTATTTGTTAAATCATTAATATGAGGTTCCCATGTCATTTTCTGATCTATTTTGACACCCAGAAATTTAACGGAATTTACCTGTTCTACCGATTTATGATTCACTCGTATTAAAAAATTCATATCATGATTTATATTTTTTGTTGTAAATACCATAAATAATGTTAACTAAAAGTTAACTAAAAGTCCATTGAACGAACACCATTTATGAAAATCAATGCCACAAATGCTTGCTCTGGTAACAGCATTTTTAAAATTATTTTCTGATATAAGAATATTAGTGTCATCAGCATACATGACAATTTTTCGAGCATTAGGACATGAGTACACCATTTCATTGATAAAAATTATAAAGAGAACAGATCCCAAGATTGAGCCTTGAGGTACACCAATATTTACATTTTTTTCTGTTGATCTATTTTCACCTAATACTACAATTTGTTGCCTTTCTCTGAGATAGGATGCAACCCATTCATTTGCGACTCCTCGTACACCAGTCCGATATAGTTTATCCAATAAAAGATTATGGTCAACTGTATCGAATGCTCTAGTCAGGTCAAAGAAAAGTGCAATGGGATTATGTTTGTCGTTAAGAGAGTTATATATGTCTGTACAAAAATCGCCTATTGCGATTGATGTTGATTTGTTTTGTCTGAAACCGTTTTGACAATTAGATAATATGTTGTGGTGCCTTAAGAATTTGTTGAGACGAATATTATATGGCATGTCAATGATTTTTGCTATTTGACTCTGCAAACAAACATTACGGTATTTTGTAACATCATCTTTTGATCCCTTATTTTTGAAAATTGGTATCGATTTGGAAACCTTGAGAATCGATGGGTACTGCCCCGAAGTGAATGATTCATTTACTATATGAGCCAATGGTAAAATTATTATTTCATGATGCACAGCTGTCCCACATATATCATCTATTCTGGAAGCAAACTTCTTAGTTGTCTTCATTATATATTCTTCAATCTCTTGACTGGTGGTAGGACAGAGAAAGAAGCTGTGTTCATAATGAGGAGATAGTTTCAATTTATCAACCTGTGGTTTTGGACAAGGTATGTCCATGAAAAAGTCACTTAGAACATTACAAATTTCATTTTGGTTCGATATTATTCTGTTGTTTATATTAAGTTATTTATTGACTTATTTTTTGACTCATTAATTATTTTCCAGCTCTCATGGGATTTGGTGCTCGTTGTAATCTGTCATTGTTATAAGTATGTTTAGTTTCTTTCACTTTTTCATTGTAATAGTGCTTCAAGATCTTATACCTTGTATGAACTGTATTGTTAGACGTACTCTTTACAATTTTTGACATCTCACATAGCATATTATGAAGCTCTTTCAATTCGGGGGGAGTACCATGTTTTTTTATTTTCATTCAAATAGAATTTTCGCAAAGTGAAAGCAATGTTGAAGTGATATTTGAAGGTGGTATAGAAGTTATTGAATTTCTCATCTATATTCGATGAATTGAATGTGTCTTCCCATGTTTCTTGCTGTAGTAAAGTTTTAAAAGTCGATAGATTATTTTCTGAGATATCACGTTTGAATATTACTTCATTTTTACCTTTTTCGTAATGTACATAAAACTGGCATATTTGAAAAAAGTATGATCAGATATGTGATTATCTTTGATTATTTGTTGCTCAACGTCTAAATTTGAGAATATGTAGTAGAACTTACTTTAGCTCATAAAATTATCAAGTCAAAATAACCCCCCTACCTTTTCAATAAATTCAAATTCTTGAAAGAAAATATTATAAATACTAAGAAAAAAGATCTATTGAAAATCCCCAAGAACATCTTATCTACATACCAACGCAGATTCATTTATTTCACAGCTAAGCACTACAACATGTTGCCACCTGAATTCAGAGGTTATACAATTATGAACTTCAAATCTAGGCTGAAACATACCTTACCTTCCTTCCTTTGATTAACCATGTTTCTGATCTGTGCTACATTATTATAAGTACTTATCATAATTATCATCATAAAATTATCCATTTTGTTTTCTCTGGACATTTCACTTTAGTTCACTCCAACTAATCATTGATATTGTTTTCAGATTGTCCATCATTGATTTTTGTTTTTAAAGTTTTTTTTTGCGGTAAAGTTGAAAAACAGCGTTGAGCTGAAACTTCACCATTTCATGTACTTTTTGTTATGAATAAAGGCGATTTATTATTATAAACATTTAAATGTTAAATGTTTTCTTTTATTGTTTTGCTTATAAAATGGTAACTAATATAGGAGTCTGGTTACTCCAATGAGAAGAATTGTAGATAATTAAATGTTTTACGACCCGATTGAATTATTAGTAACGGAGAAAAACTGTAAACTTTTGACATTTAGCACATTCAATGCTGATGTCACGGATCCGTGACGCAAGCATTCCTTGCCCAGTGCTGTCGACCCGGATCCGTGTCACTAGCACTTAGCACAGTGAAGCTCTGTCACTAGTATCCGGCGCTTGTATTACTGAAAAATCTCTCAGCTTTGCGCCGAACTGTCTGATATCGTTTCAGCGTGTAGGTAAAGCATAGTAATATTCAAGAATATGCGTCGTTCGCGGTTGCGCGCTGCTTCCATGATGGGATTTAGGGGAATCCCCATTCAACGTTCTGCTTCATGGTCAAAGTGCGTAAGTGTTGTGTTTTTAGTGCATGTTATCGCATTCTATCACTTATTAGTTATTGCGCAAGTAGACAGTGTTCTTGTGTATTTTTTTTAACGTAAAACATTGCAAAATGTCGGATGCAGAAGCTGAACCTTCACGACCAGTACGAGCACAACAACAATACAAAAATGCTTTTAATTTGTCTGAAGAAGAATTAAGAGCACCTCTAAGTGAATCGAGTGATGAAGAATATAACCTTCCACAAGTACTGGAGAACCTGTTGCAGATCGACCCTAATCCCACCCCAAGACGATCATTACCACACATCCAAAATTTTGGAGAAGAATGATAAAGGCGAAACTAAAAGAAAAGGTTGCCGAGTGTGTTCTGAGCAGAAGCAGCGAAAGGCAACGGTCTCTCATTGTTTGTCATGCGAGGGGGCACCTGGACTTTGCGCCGGAGAATGTTTTAGAAAATATCATGCATACGACTGAAAATTATCAATCATTAGTTATACCAAATACTATTATACCATTATTTTTTGTGGGTGTGTCACGGATTCGTGTCGGTCAGCACTGGGGTATCAAATATTTTGCTAGATACTGACGACACGGATCCGTGACACCACCCCCAAAGGATATTCCACCCCTCTCAAACAACTTTGGTGTTGACAGGGTTTAATTATTTGGCATATACAATTACTTTTTGGAAAAAAAGTTCGTCAGCTCCTGGGATGATATATGTCATTCAGATCAGCAGCGAAAGTGTTAAAAAAATCATAACTAAGCCATTTTTCAAGAAGTAGAACACCCACGGCCGCAAGCTTGTAAGGGGCGCAAGGAAACAAAAAATGTTGCACCAAATTATAACCAGAGCTCCAAGGAGGTCCCTGCGGGGGGGCGCGCTTAAAGTTAGCTACGCCACTGAATTGATTCAATACTTTCGTGAGAAGGGCCAACCCTGTTTTGCTCTAATGGACTGTAGAATAGATTTTGCACTCTTTTAATTTTACAACCAATAACCTTTATTTCACAACAAACAAATATCATGTGAACAGAGAGTATTATTATAATTCAAAGTCAAAATAAGTCGGAAGTTAATGATAAACTTATTGACAAAGCTTCATTGTATTAAAGACAATGTTGAAAAATTTATGGAAATTAAATTAATACTTAAAAAGGATAATGGTGATACCCCCTACCATCGGCACATCATTCCTGATGAGAGGGAACACAACCAATATATGCGCTGCGGGAAAAACCCGGAAAAAACCTACAGTACCATCATATGGTCCTTGGTGAATGAGGGAATGGAACAATACAACAATTAAACATATTACATGCTCATTCATCAAGGGCTTCTCCATCTCTGCCATTCCAGCCCGATCACAATTTCTTCATCAGATGAGGAGTATGCACATCACATGAAAACAGATAAAAATGTTAATCGAAGTGTGAATGACATAAAAATGTTAAAACTCTAACTAAGCTCGATTCATGATCCAAAATGAAGACATTTAAGAACTATCATCATAAAACTCTTGTAGACTATAATATACTCTCTCTGATCACAAACTTTTCACATCTTTTCTGAAACGAAAAAGTGATGTGATAATTTTAATATTTATTGGAAGGTGATTAATCATCTTACATCCATTATAAAATATCGAGTTTTTGATAAGTGTACTTTTTGGAATTAGAAGTTTTAAATCATTACTCTGTCTGGTACTACGATCAGAAGAACTGTTTCCAATAGAGAACTTTGTTTTGTGTTTGTGTATCAAACAAACAGTTTCAAGTATAAAAATAGCAAATAACTGTAAGAATTTTATGTTTAAGAAAGAGAGGTCGGCATGAATCCCTATATTTTACTTTGCATAAATACCGCAGAGCAAGCTTTTGCAAAATTAGGACAGTCTGATGACTACAGCAAACTCCCCAAAATGCAATACCATATCTTAATGCGATTCAATAAGAGAATGATAAACTGGTTTTGAAACTGAAAATCCTAATTCATTCGAGACAACTCTCAATGCATAGCAACCCGAAGAGAGCTCTTTACATAAAATTTCAACATGCTGTTCAAATTTCAACGAATTATCCAGATAAAGTCCAAGGTATTTTAATGTCATTTTATTTTCAATGATGCTATTGTCTAACGGAATGTTTTCAAGATGACATCTAAAAGATGTCATGTTGGTTTTTTTTATGTTGAATGAGATAGTAAATTCGAATCACACCAATCTTTCACTTTTTTCATATCAAAACGTGTATCATTTGATCAAGATCGTGCTTGTTTTTATGATGCCAAAATATAGTACTGTCATCAGCAAAATCTGTGAAAGAACCTGGTATCTGGATGTTCAATGGGTTATTAATGTATAATAATTTGACAAGTTCGTTTCATGATAGTGTAGTAGATTTATACTCTAATTAACTGACTAAAATAATTTATTTAACGAAATACAATGATACAATAACACAATACTCTAATTTACATTACGATCACGGAACTAGGTATTTATATTCGACTTTCACTTCACTGACTGCCCGTCTGTCCGCTGCGTAGTTCTTTTTATATCCGACGTTGACTTCTATGAATGCTCCAGAATTTTCCATCGAATCGCCCAGACTCACCGAATCGTCCAGATTCTTCTCAGTGCAAGCGCATTGACAATCTCCCGCGGTTGGTCGCTAGCTATACGTGAGAGTTCAGGACCGGCATCGCCCGCAGCTTCGCCACATTGCCCCCTTCTTAGAGAAATTTCGTCCCGAAATGTCATCCTTGGAGTGTGTCGATATTTGCAGGATTCCCCATATCTGCATCGTGAAGTTCGATGGAAATAACACTCCACAGTCTTCATATTAGGTCGTGGAATAGGATTACAACAAACCAAAATCTGGATGCCGCTGGATCGGAATATCGTCTCCAACATACTTCTTATAACTCTCCAATCCAGCCCATCCATACCACAGGATAATTTTGGGACTGCCAAGTCCACCAGATTCTGGTTCACCATCGTATCTCTTAGTTGGGTGAGGCTCCTCCAGACATCTTCATAGGACGGTTTGTCTTGGGAATGCTTCTTGGTCACCAAGTAGTAGATGTTCCTCTGGCCCTTCTTCAGCTGTAGCACACCTCCAATTTCTGGATTCTGTTTCCGTAGTGTTTGGAGTTGGCCAAATTTCTTGAAGAACACTACAGCGATGCCCCTAGACATTCGAAGATCTTCTGCGACGCAGTGTGCTAGGGCGTAATCGACTGGCACTTTGAAAAGGTCCCGTGGCTCCTCCCGAGTTACCCCGTGTGACACTTTCTGTCCATTTGAGTATAAGGACATGAATTTCTGGAACGTCATCGCATCCTCTGGTGGTCTGAGGGTGCGGACTTGGTCATGATTTCCAGCGTAAGGGGCCAACCTGTTGAAATGAACGACCCTGGGTTTACCTCTGGGTGGCTTGTGGATTCGGTAAAGCAGGTCGTTTATCCTCTTGATGATCTTGTACGGACCTTCCCATGAATTCCGTAATTTCGGTGACAGGCCCCGGCGACGCATCGGGTTGTACAGCCAAACTAGGTCACCAACCTGAAATCCTCCAGCATCGGCATTGATGTCATAAGTCGCTTTCATTCGGTCGCTGGCACTCTGGATGTTCAAACGGACTCGTTCGTGGATGTCCTCCATTCGCTGCCGGAGTTTACTGACGTAGTCCTCTCCCGCGGTATCCTGTCCTGGTGGCATCCCAAACTTTAGGTCACAGGGAAGTCGCAGCTCTCGGCCCATTATGATACTAGCAGGGGTTTGGCCGGTCGACTCGTGTACTGCGGAACGGTAGGCCATCAGGAACAAATGGAGATACTGGTCCCAGTCTCTTTGATGGTCAGAGACTACCTTGGACAAGTGGCGATTGATAGTCCTGTTCATCCGCTCAACCATTCCATCGGACTGTGGATGTAGAGCTGTGGTTCTCGTCTTGCGGATGTTTAGCAGTTGGCACATTTCTTGAAACAGGTTGGATTCGAAATTTCTGCCTTGGTCCGAGTGCAGCTCCAAGGGGACACTGAATCGACATATCCACTCTTTCACCAAGACGTCCGCGACGGTGATGGCTTCCTGGTTGGGCAGGGCATAGGCTTCGGCCCACTTGCTGAAATAGTCCATTGCCACAAGGATGTATTTATTTCCGTGATCTGATACGGGGAACGGGCCGGCGATGTCAATGGCGATTCTTTCAAATGGACTACCTACGTTATACTGACGCATCGGGGCCTTGGGTCGTGTCCGAGGTCCATTGCTGGCAGCGCAAACAGCACACTTTCTGCACCAGTCATTGACATCAACTTGACAATTGACCCAGTAAAACCGTTGCCTTACTTTCTGCAGGGTCTTCGTCACACCCAGATGTCCTCCAGCAACTCCATCATGGATCTCTCGGAGTACTTCCTGCCTTCTGTTCTTGGGCACCACTATCTGACGTCTGTCTTCCCCACCATCTTCGGACTCCAATACACGTTTCAGGACCCCATTGTCCAGGGTAAGGGAATTCCATTGGGCCCAGTAGGATTTGAGTGCTGGGGAATATCTTGCAATTTCCTGCCATGTCGGTCTTTGATTACTCTTTTTCCAACCGATGACTAACCCAAGATCTGGATCCTTTTCTTGGTCTTTCTGGACCTCGTTATCATTCCAGTTGTTGTCAACTGCGGTGGTTCTACAAACCGCTGCTTCCTTCTCTTCTGCTCGTCGGCAGTGTGAGCAGTCGTCTGGGCACGGTCTCCTTGACAGGGAATCTGCATTCTTGTGGCCACTCCCAGCTCGATGTTCGATCTCGAAGTCGAATTCTTGGAGTCTTTCGATCCAACGTGCTATTTGGCCCTCGGGGTTTTTGAACTGTAGGAGCCATTTAAGGGCTGCGTGGTCGGTCCTTAACAGGAATCTTCTTCCGTACACGTATTTGTGAAAGTGTTCTACTCCCTTGACAACAGCCAACAGTTCTCGTCTGGTGACACAGTAGTTACGCTCCGGTTTACTGAGAGTTTTACTGAAGTAACCAATGACCTTCTCTTGTCCATCCTGGATCTGGGACAAGACAGCTCCAAATCCCACGTTGCTGGCATCCGTGTCCAAAATGAATTTTCCACTCGGAAGGGGATAACTTAGAATCGGTGCATTGATCAATGCCCCCTTCAGCGTCCTGAACGAGTCTTGGCATTCTTCGGACCATTGGAATTTTGTTTGACCTTCCGTGAGCCTGGTCAGTGGTTTAGCGATGTTGGCAAACCCCAGCACATATCGGCGATAGTATGTGCACAAACCAAGGAAACTACGTAGTTGGTGTATGTCTTTCGGGATAGGCCACTCCTTCACTGCTTTAATCTTCTCGTCATCCACTGCTACTCCGTGCCCAGAGACAACATGGCCAAGGTAACGTACTTCTTTTTGGAACAGGTGGCATTTCTTGGGGCTCAGCTTCAATCCAGAGTTTCTCAGTCGCAGGAATACCTCCTCCAGGTTTTTAAGGTGGTGTTCGAACGATTTGCCAACTACAATGATGTCATCGAGATATACCAGACACGTCCTCCATGAGAGTCCTTTCAGAACCGTCTCCATTAATCTCTCGAATGTTGCTGGAGCATTACAAAGTCCGAATGGCATGACGGTGAAATGCCACAGTCCTGAGCCGATGGTGAAGGCTGTCTTTTCTCTATCTTCTGGAGCCAGTTCTACCTGCCAGTATCCACTCTTCAGATCGAGGGTCGAGAAAATCGTGGAGCCGGCCAACGTGTCTAGGGTGTCATCTATTCTCGGAAGAGGGTAACTGTCTTTCTTCGTCACGTTGTTCAGTTGACGATAGTCTACGCAAAAACGTGTTGATCCATCTTTCTTCTTCACCAGAACGACTGGAGAGGACCATGGACTGTCGGACGGTTCAATAACTCCATCTTTCCCCATATCACTGACTATTTTGTCAGCCTCTTCCTTCTTGGCAAGAGGGAGTCTTCTAGCTGATTGTCGGATTGGTCGAGCGTCCCCAGTATCAATTTTATGTTGGACTACATTCGTTCGACCCCCTTTTCCTTGTCCGGTATCGAAGATGTCTTGGTACTTCTTGACTAATTCTCTCAATCTGGGCTGTTGGGCTGGTTTAATGCCCTTGGAAGAGAGGGTAACCAATTTTTCCAGTTCCGCTGTCAGGTTGTTCTCTTGACTAACAGTACCGTGTACACTCCTGATCACAGAGGAAATTGACGAGCAGTGCCCCAAAACAGTTCCTTTCTTCAGAGTCACTGGGTAATAATTGACATTCATTACCCTTACTGGCACAATTTTATCAGCATGCAACAAAGTCTTGCCTAGTGCAATCCCTCGTCCAATTTTCTCATCATGAAGCTTGGGCTCGAACATAACCACGCTTCCATTGCTCGCACCTCCATCCAAGCGAGCCTCCAGTATGGTCTCAGCCCTCTCGGGTACACTCACATCTTCAGCCAGCAGAACACGAATAATCTCTTCACTTCTTCCATGTAGCACCAGCTCTTCTCCGTTCACACGTAGGACGCCCTCTTTGAAGTTCAATTCAAACCCTCTGGAATTCATGATGTCCATTCCAATAATTGCGTCGTCCTCAATGTCCGCTACTAATGCCCGATGTTTCACTTTTGTGCTGCCTAGAATCAGTTCAATCGGTAGCTCACCATGTACAGTGGCCGGCTCTCCTGTTGCTGTGCGTAGCTTCCAGGATGATGGTTCCATTCTCTCTGGTGTTTTAATAAAAGCAGGTCCAAGGATTGTCCTAGTCGCACCAGTATCCAGCAGCATTGCGCAAGGCTTGTTGTTGATGAACCCGTCTACGAAGGCTCCTTTGTTCTGTCGTTGGAGGACAGCGACATATGCGTTGTTCACCGGGGCTTTCTGAGTATAGTCCGACGATTGCCCCTTCTCAACAACCTTCGTTGGTCTCGACCTCTTGAGGGTTGGACATTGACTACGCACGTGTCCAAGTTTCCTACAGTTCCGGCATCTCACTAGTCTTCTCTCAGGCAACATTTCCTTCACGATCTTCCTTATGGCAGCTTCCAGGTTAGTAGGCTCCTGTGGGTCTTCTTCAATAACTCGGACTTTACTCTGGCTTCTGCAGGATTGCTTCGCCGCCTCAAATTCCAAAGCGCGTGCCAGTGCATCCACGAGATGTGTTGGACGAGCTAGTGTCAATGCTTGTCTGGTTTCCTTGTCACGAAGTCCATCTAAGAAGGCCTGAACTGCTAGTCGCTCCATTACCTTTTCCGGTGTAGCTGGGTATGCAAGGCGAACCAAGCGTGCAATGTCTGCTTCAAACTCCTGTAGGGATTCGCTTGACTTCTGGCAGCGGTTTTTGAGCTGTGAGTGGTATACATGTTCTAGATGAGTCTGTCCATACCGTAATTCTAGATGTTTGATCAGCTGCTCGTAGTCCTCTTGCTCTTGTGCCGTGAGGGTTTGTAGAATATTCGTTGCTTCTCCACGCAACGCCAGTGTTAGTGCCACAGCTCTATCTCCTGCATTCCATCCATTCGCTTTTGCTGCAGCTTCAAATTGTCTGCGGTAGTTTGCCCATGGTGTTTTTCCATCAAACTGAGGTGGTTTCATAGAGAGTTTTCCTGTTTCTGGACTGATTTTTACATCTTTCAAACCCCTTTGAACATCATCTAAGTTCAAACTCAGTTCCAGCATTGAATTTTCATTGACAGATTCTGTGGTGTGGGTAGTGTCATTCTGGTTTTCCAACTTACTGAGTTTCTCCTTTATTTTGATGATTTCCGCCTCGAGTCCGCCTCTGATTTCATAGCTGATTGTTTCCTTCAATTTTCCCATCTCTTCCTCGATTTCATCCTTGATTTTCTCCATCTCTGTCTCGACAGTCCCCATTCTTTCTTCTAATCGGTTTGCTACGCCACAAAGTTCTTCTTTCATGTTCTTCGAGTTTTCTAGAAGCTCTTCTCTCAGACTATTGGAATTTTCTAGCAGCTTTTCTTCCAGATTTTTCGAATTTTCTAGGAGTTTTTCTTGAAGTTTTTCTTCCAAATTCCTCGAACTTCCTTGAAATTCTTCTTTCAGACCATTCGAATTTTCTAGAAGTTTTGCTTGAAGTTCTTCCTTCAGAGTATTCGAATTTTCAAGCAGCTTTTCTTCCAGATTTTTCGAGTTTTCTTGCAGCTTTTCTTCCAGATTTTTGGAATTTTCTACAAGTTTATCTTGAAGTTTTTCTTCCAAGTTTCTTGAATTTTGTTGCAGTTCTTCTTTCATTGATTTGGAATTTTCATCGAGTTTATTCATTATGGAACCCAAATCAATTCCAGAAACTTCGAATAAAAATGTTTCTGGGTCCTCGCCCTCCTGAACTAATCCCTCGGCAAGTCTTGTTTGAAGCACGGCCTTCTTACCACTTGTGTCAAGTTCCCTCTCCTCCAGTTCTTGCTTCAATTCCGCAACCTTCAATTCAACCAGGCGAACTTTCCTCGAACACATTTTGTCTTAGTCTATGTCTATTTCACGAGTCACCAGTCTATTATTATTATTATTGTCTATTTCACACAGTCTATTTCCCGGACACCAGTCTATTATTATTATTATTGTCTATTTCACACGCGAGAAGTGTCACTTCACGAAAAATGTTTATCAGTCACTGTCTATTTTTCGCGAAAACAATTGTCCGAAATACACAAACTGTCTACTTACACGAACACTCTTTATTTAAACATAGCACTTCTAACACCACTGTAGTAGATTTATACTCTAATTAACTGACTAAAATAATTTATTTAACGAAATACAATGATACAATAACACAATACTCTAATTTACATTACGATCACGGAACTAGGTATTTATATTCGACTTTCACTTCACTGACTGCCCGTCTGTCCGCTGCGTAGTTCTTTTTATATCCGACGTTGACTTCTATGAATGCTCCAGAATTTTCCATCGAATCGCCCAGACTCACCGAATCGTCCAGATTCTTCTCAGTGCAAGCGCATTGACAATCTCCCGCGGTTGGTCGCTAGCTATACGTGAGAGTTCAGGACCGGCATCGCCCGCAGCTTCGCCACAATAGTATTGATAATAGACAGTCAGATAGTGACAGATTTAGGTGCCCCATTTTCACATACAAGCCTCGAATAGGGTTGAAAAGTACATCGATGTTGAGTAAAATGGAGGGAAATTTACGAGTGGCTCCTGGGGGAGAAATACGGAAAATTCGATTTTCCATATTTTAACGCGAACCGTGTTGACCTTGTCATTAATTAATAGAACCTGGCTTCGGAATCTCAAAGGCTTGAGTGTTGAAGGTGGCTAAAGGGTTAAAATGAGGCTGTAATCTTGTAAGGAAAAATCGAGATTTTAACAGACTTTCCCAAGCAAGCCCATCGAAACTATGAAAACCTACATCGTCACTAGACCGAAAAACATGATGGCTTGAGTGGCGCGAATGGATAAGTAGATTTTGTCGTCGGAAAATTTAATGGAAATTCTTTTTGATTTTTCCATGTTTTCCCCACGAGCCACTCGTAAATTTCCCTTCATTTTACTCAACATCGACGTACTTTTCAACCCTATTGTAGGCTTGTATGTGAAAATGGGACACCTAAATCTGTCACTATCTGACGGTCTATAATGAACAACAGCATATTCTCTCTCTGAGTTCTGAGTGGGCTTCTTGAATTCTTCGAAGTTTCTGGAGAACCGTTACGCGCTGAGAGGGGAACCAATGGGAAGTCGATAATGGAATGATGACCATATAATAGAGCAGATACCGGGTGGACAATAAATTTAGCCTTGCAATGATATCATCAAACCGTACTTCTTGACAAATGGCGGAGATGAATTTTTAAACAAATCGCAAAATATTTTTCTCCGTTACTAATGATCCGATCAGGCTCGTATTTCAAGTCTCTACAATTTTCATTGGAGCAATCAGACTTCTCTATCAGTCGTATGCATAGTCAATCGCCAGAGTTTCGCCGTTCGCTACGCAAGGCTTATAATGCACAGTCGAGCTCCAAAAAAGTGACAACTACGCGATAAGTTACATTTTGGCGAAACGCTGGCGATGTACCACTTTTTTGGAGCTCGACTGTGCATTATAGTTCTTGTGTAGCGAGCGGCGAACCTCTAGCGAGTCGCTGGAATTGACTATGCATACGGCTGTATGAGTTTTCATTTTATAATAAAAACAATAAAGGAAACCATTTTTTTTTGTATTAAATGTTTAACAAATTAATAAATGACAGTTGCGAGTCAAAAACAGAACAGAATATAACTACGGACTGTCTTTCATGTGATGGCACATTAGGTTTTCTACTAGTATTTTTCTTAAAAACACACTCATTTTATGCTCTATTGATTGGTGTAGTAGAGTTACTTGAGGAGGGTTCTTCATGTTTCAGGTGACAAATGACAACATTCAAGGTAACTTTATTAAAAAAAAGGAAAAATTTATAGCATTCTCCGAATTTAATAGTATTGTGAATTTTGATCAGTTATTTTTCAATTTTATTGAACTTGCATTACATTGTATAATAAGTACGTAATAGGAGTGAACCATAGAAATATATATTATATGCTTACTCTAGAATGCTAATCCCCATGTCAAAAGTGTTGTAAAAAGCGCGTCATTAGCGATTTTTGTAACAGGCCCGGTTTTAGTAAAATATTATGGTACTTGTGAATATTAACAAACGTTAATTCTGAATCTCGGAGAATAAGGTTGGAAATCTCATTGTGCTTATACCTGTTATTTGTATTTAGCCGATTTGAATACATATTTTCACATATTTATGATCCCGAATATTCAGCAAAGGCCATCAGAAAGTAGAGTACGGTTATTATTATTATTTACAGCTCTGAAGCGACTGATTTTTGGTATCACATTCACTTTTCAGCTGTAGTTAACCAACAAAAACTTGCGGAACCACCCCAAATCGTCGGTGCGAATTTCAAGGAAGCACTGGATTGGAGAATAAATTGAAAGTACAAAAAACTATGAAAATTTATTTCAGCTAATATCATGAATAATTTCAACTAAAATTGGATTTATAAAATTGGATGCTTGGAAGCTCGAGATTTTTTTTCTAGAACGATTCATGTCAAAATATGCAACTGTATTTAATTTAAATCATTTTAAGAGATTAACATGCTATTTCTACGAGTATTTCTGGTTGTATTACCTTGGTGTGCAATTTCCACAATGGGGGTGCATGAAAAAGTGAGGCCAGAAGCATTTTCCTTACCATCAAAGAAAAGCACTTCCATATTGACATTAATTTTCTGAGGCGATTCTGTGTATGTTTAGTACTTTTTGTAGGAATCTAGAACTCATAATATAAGCGGTGTGGTAGAAAGTTGTATCTCTCGCCATGCATGCTTACGCAGACACAGTATTGGTACTGCACTAGGTTTTAAATTATTCCATTGTCGTTTTCACATGAATCTTCATGAGGAAAATGTCTGCCACAAATTACAATTTTCTCACTCAAATGTTCTGCTGGGGTCTCTTTTTTGAAAACAATAACCAAAAATCATGTCAAGCTAAAATAATATTTAAGCTATTTTGAACAAAGCATATAGGTACACAAAAAATTTCATTATCTACCAAAAATGATTTATTTCACAACACTAAACAGTTCATTGTCTATTTTTAGGAAGAAACGGCTTTATTAGAAATTGTCTTTAAAGGAACAAGATTAATGTAAATTCACGAAAGATGAAAGAATAACGAATGACAACAAACACCACACAAAACGACAAGCGAAAATCTGAAATTCTAAAAACTGACTCTGTCTCTGACAAGAGTGACAGATCTCAGTGACAAGTCTTCCTGTTGTTGAAAAAGCACTGTTGCACGGTCATCATAATTACAGTACCATAGGGTGTTATTGTTTTAAATAAATTTGTTTCGCGCCTAAAGATCGGAGTAATCTATCTCTAAAAGGTTCTTTTCGGTTTTAAAAAGTTCTAAATGCGCTTTCAAATATTTCTCTTTCAAATGGTATGTGTTTTATTGCCTCATAACAAAAAACTCTGAATTGGAACACCAAATTATTTTCAAACTTGGCAACGATTTACCCAAACTACACTGGTTATGAGACTTATGTGTAATCATATGATTTGTCTATATTCAAATAACCACCCACCAAGAACTAATCACATTCCAATTTATAAATCCTTACCTCATATAGATGATTTGACTCCAAAATTAATCAATTTGTTAAAAAATGTAGACAATATTAAAATTGGTAAAATGTGTTTAAAATCAATATCACAACTACACTCAAAGTTGAAAACTCCTGTACCATTGAAGAACAGATCAAATGTTATTTATGAAATTCCATGTAGAAGTTGTGATGAAGTTTACATTGGTCAAACATGTAGAATGCTCAAAGACAGAATAACCTCCCATAAAAGTGACTGCAGAAGGAATGTAAGATCTTGTAGCCTTGTCGACCATGTTATTTTAAGATCATATAATTGACTATGACAATGCAAAAATTCTTGATTATGAACAAAATCTCAATAAGCGTCTCTTTCTTGAAATGGTTCATATAAATAATACAGAACAAACTATGAATAAAAGAACAGACATCAATGATCTTAGTACCATATACACATATCTTTTAAAAAAACAAAAAGAAAATATCTCACCTCGTCCTCCTTGAAATGATTATTTATTTATATATTATACCTATAGTTATACATTTATATTTCTTACTCTGTATCTTTCTCTTGAAATACCGATAATATGATCGAGTAACCATAATTTTATTGTCAACTTGTCCTCTCAAATTGTGACACCTATATTTCTTTTTGTATCTAATTTATTTTGAATTTCATGTTAGTAAGTATCCCAAATTATGTAATACCATCACATATTTATCAATCATCTACTTTTAGTTACGTCTTGAAGAAGAAAATAAAGATTTTCGAAAGCTTGACATACAAACGAAGAAATCTTCTTAATTGGTCTACCTTTGACTGCTTCCCACTAATTTGTAAATACATATATAATCTAAATATTAAAACAATAATATACATTAGAAAATTAAAAAAAAGAAATATAAAAAAATATAATTTTATAAAACAACCAAATTATCATTCTGATACTTGATTCTACATGATTTATCAATATTTTCAATGTTCTAAAGTATCCATGATGTTATAGATTTGATTTTCAGGAATCAAATTAAATACTCTACATCATATTCATCATTAATGGTATGTTGTTGCAATAGAGAGTGAGAACATTTTTGAGATGGAGGTTTGTTAGATTTTGATCTTGTATTATGGTTTATTTATTAATTATTATAATTTTTGTTTATGTTGAATTATTATTTTTGAGGTAAGATTTTTTATAAAACAATACTCTATCAAAATTTTGTATTTGTAACACAACAATTTAAAAAAACGTGCTTTCATAGGATTGGAAATTATCTCGTTTGAAATCAGGCAAAGGAAACCGTTTGTTGAAGTTCGTACGTCGAAAATTACGGCCTTTCTGCTTATCGCAACTAGCTGAACTCAACGAGCCTATTTGTTGGAGGAGGCGTATTCAATTTTGGTACTTTAAACACCCGGTATCGCGTATCCACTCTCCTGTATCTCTACCAAAGACGTACTGCGATATCTAGCCCTAAAGGAACGGAGTTATGACCACAAGGGACAGATTTCGTTTGCGACTAGTACCTAGATCGCGATAATTAAATTACGCATTCCGAAGGGACAAGCCGATATGTCTCTCCGGAATTCTTTTGGAATTTATATTCGATATATAATAGTCGGTCAGCCAGGAGTGGGAAAAACTAATATCGCGAAATCCTAGTTCCCTGAAAGCCGTTTTCAGTGATTCGGGAAAACAATTCACCTTTTATTCTGTTAATCCCTATACTTTCATTCAGGGTATAGGGAAAGTAGGGTCATATTCTGAAAACCTTTCATAGAAGGGTGAGAGGGTATAGTCGGTATTCTGACAGCGATGAGGGCAATTAAAGCCTGCTGCACACTATACTCAGAAACGCGGTCGAAACAACTGACCCACGGAATACCGTTTCATCACTGTAGCTGTCCTGGGACTCCCATTAGTGTCATCTGGGAGAAAGTGGGGCAAACCACTATAATTTTACTGACGTCCGAGGGTAGTATTGGGTGTTACACCGAGTGTACCGTTGTCTGATACATCCAGTACCCGTAAGCGTCATTGTAACGTCCGAATGGGGGAGAAAAATACATTACAAATTTGGCGCCCGAGCAGGGACTTGTATTGTTGTTTCCGAAGCATACAAGGACCGTTGATAAGGACGTAACCGTTGGAATGTAAATACAGTTGAAATCAGTTTAACAAGCACTGAAAGTTGCTCAACAGTAAATTACATGTACTCAAGTTGTGATGAAGATACAGATGTTTAACCAGGTAGCAAATATATTTTTTAGATTAAAACTAATATCAGACATATTCTGGCCTAAGTGACCTCTTGATAGTATTGGAGATAAGGATGTTTCAGTAAGACTCAACATATTTTTCACTCAATTGATTTTATTGGGTTATTTTAATGCTATAAATAAGTATATTTTTTTCTGGCAATAAAGGTTGATAACAATGAAAATCATTCTCTCCCTCAAACTTCACACATTTTGTTCGACATTCAATTACAGAGTTCGGAGTCCTAGTACCATTTGAAATTAATTAATATTGAAAATGGTGCCTTCAAAAAATGAACATTTCAATTTCACAGCCCTCCTAAAAACCTGTGATGGTTTACCAACAGTTTTCATATATTTAATGAAATAACATATTTATCTGTTGAGTTTGTCTAGCTCTGCGGTTCAATTCATAAAAGGAAGTGTTATTGAATACTATTGAACTACTCAATTTTCTTGTATTTGTTTGAAATGCAGGTTCTTCAGTCAAGTGGTTGGTGAATGTGGCATATTGGCCTCATTAGCGGACTCTTCTAAATTATGTTCGACTATTTGCAAATCGTCATCCGACTGAAAAAGAAAATAATAAAATTTCAAGGATAATATTTTATTAATCCATTTAGCTAGAGAGATAGACCCAAAAATTACCAGATCTGAATCAAAAACCAAATTCCTTGGTAGGTTGTATATAATAATAATAATAGTCTTTATTATTTTCAAATGAGATTGTTTTACAAGAGAATGTTGATACAAATAAACGATAGTTCGAAAATAAAAGGCAAAGTTCAATTTTTATAGTGACAAGTCACTATTAATTGGTCTTCCATATGAACAGAGCTAAACCAGTACACCGGGTATTTCGAGCTTCACCATGGAATAACCTTCTAGCTTATCATTTCGTTTCTAAGCTTGAGGGAAATGTGAACGTCCCAGAGCCAAATTCAATTGATGTCAAAATTTAGTTTTTAAACAAAGTTGTTGGCGTTTTTTCCAAAGTACTCTTCGCAAAAACGATTTTTTCCTAATTCTGATCAGCATGTAAGATTCGAGCATATCGTGTAATCAGGAAAAAGAATATGGCGCCAATAAGAAAAACCAAAGTACAACTCTGGCTCAAGAACACCTTAGAAAAAAAAATATGAAAACAGATTCTTTGTAAAACCTCTTAGTTAAAAACGTCTAGTTCTTCTGGTTTTCGCTTGAAAACAAAAACAAAAATTACAAATTTGTTTTTTTCCAATAATTCGAAAACTAATAATGACAGATAGATTGTTCACCATGAAAACGAGCAACTTTGCCCTAATTTAACAGACCTCGCATCTCTTATAATAACTGGTGGAACTCGACATACGGGCACCCGGTATAGTTATCTACTCAATAAAATAAGATTTTTTTCTACGACAGTGCGTAAACTAAGCTTTTACGCACTGCTGACAGGGCGTAAAATCATCAACTGTGCGGAAAGTATTTTTTTACACACTGTTCATACATTTATGCATTTTTGAAAAATACAGTATTTTGCGTCAAATATAACTCGGAAGTCTTTATTTGATAATCCGACGACAATTCATATCATTAAACATTCAAATTAATTGCTACAATTTGGCAATGTAATAACTATCGAAGAAAAAACTTTGCATGAAACACTTCCGTAAAGGGCTTTTTCCTACGACCACATAGAAAAGTAACGTATATCGCACCGTACAGTCCCGCGGAAAGTGTCTCATATCCACAAGCGTGCGAAATACTTTCCGAAGTTGTCAAATGCATAATTTCTATTAAGATTTACCGAAGTCAAGTTGTCAAATATATAATTTCAATTTAGATTTACTTATTTAATAGGTAAATTTGAAGAAATCGATTTGAAAAGATATTTTTTTTTTTCATTCAGAAGGCCGAAACTCTACCAACTGATACTATCTAAAAATCAGTATATGTACTATCTAAAATCCTACCAACAAAATCTTGAAACAATATATTTGAGAAGTGTAATTTTTTTCATCTTCTTAAAAAAAAAAGTTTCCGCGGACGAGGATCGAACCCGGGTACTCTTCGTCAGAAGTCACGTCGAGTCCCGCTGCTTACCAACTGAGGTATTGGACAAGAAAATATATTGTATTAGAGTGTATCTTGATTAGTAATTATTCTCAAAAATAAAAGATGTCTAATTATGATTTTGATCTCGTCGGTATTATATCATAAAGAAAATATTTTGTATTTAAATTAATTATTAAAAATAAATGAAGTCAGAATGGTTCTCAGTCGGACTATTCATTCGATTTTCTTGGACACATGCATAGATATATATTATAATATATTATGATTTCTATGGACACGTGTCAATATCATCTATATTTCTTGGAGTTTGATTTAAACAAATAACCTTTTAAAAGCATTCTGAATCGTCTAAATAAAGCAAGGAATTTTCAAAATTCATGTTTATTTTCGTTAAATAGTTTCATATATCAAATCCCTACTTTAGTCAGGCAATCTTGTTAGCTATTTATTATATATAAGAAGCAGGCTTTGAAAAATTTGTGTGAAAGGTTCTTGTTCCTAATAATAGTTATTGTTACTTTTTAAAATAAACTATGTCGTCTTTAATTATAATATTTTTATACATTATTTGTTAAAATTATTATGTGGTCGTAGGAAAAATAGTGTACATTACTCGTGCGAAAGTGATTTTTCACACTCGTGTGGTTGCCGCACTCGGCTTGTGCCTCGTGCCACAATATTTCCCACTCGTGTGAAAAATGTCACTTTCCGCACTAGTAATGTAATATACTATTTTGTACTCGCGTGTTTGTACCATAAATAGCTATTTCAATTTGATCTGACTCGAGCTTTATCCAAATCGCTAGGTTTTTTGCCTATCCTATCCGAATTCACAATACATACAGTTGACAAAACAAAATATCAGATAAGTATTAGGCAGTACCATGGCATTAATTTTGTTTTACTTCAAATATAAATTGATATAAACACTTACATCTTTACTGAAAACCGAATAATCTACCGATTCAATAGTTTTACGTCTTGCTGTTACTTTTACTCTGGTAGGGATTGGAGCATGGCCATAGTATCTGAAAACAGAAAAAGATTTAAAGCTTACGAATTACCTGTTTAAAAACATCCATGCTTGACACCTAATTATCTTTTCTATAAATGATTATTCAATAAGAATCAAAAAAAAGTTCAGCCTATAAACGCATATGAACATGAACTTCAAATTCCTCCGAGAAATAAAAACTTTAAAACTTAGTTCTGAATAGAGTACTTCGGATTTTCTGATGAAGTCCTGAAGATTTCTCACGAGGTCTTACCCGTGGGATGATATATTCTGCACTACAGTGTCCGAAGATATCCCTCCACCATAATCATCATTTTCCCGTGATTATTACCTGAGGTATTCTCCCAGGAAGATTAAGGATGGTTCTTTACCCATTTCTTCGTGTCCTGTTTTATGTTCCCAAACAGGATTCCACAGGCTGGTTCTGGTATAAATGAGAGTTGTTGCTGCCCCCGCTTTTGCTAGGGCATCTGCGCTCTCATTTCCCTAGATGCCCCTGTGACCTGACACCCAGACAAGTTTTACCCTGTTCCTCCTAGGTTGTTGAGAACTCCGTGTGTCTCCCCAAAAATTTGGAAGAAAATTTGCATGATCTCAGGGTCTTTATCGCCGCCAGACTGTCGGAGAAACGACATTTGGGAGCTCGTAAACAGCTGTCAACAGAAGACGCCAGTCATTCCAGAATTATCATGAATGAATGAATGGTCAAAATATTTTTTTCCGGGCGCCCAAGGCCGGTTTCACCCCGGCAATATATCCCAACTTTTTTATTTTCATATTTCAGTAGGACATAGCACTGGGTTGAGAATAAAACACCATGATCAAAATATTTTTTCCGGGCATCCAGGGCCGGTTTCACTCAGGCAATATGTCCCAACTTTCTTATTACAGACTGTGCTATTTTCATATATCAGTAAGTCAATGAGAATGGATTGAGGAAATAAACCACATGGTCAAAACATTTTTTCGGGCGTCCAGGGCCGGTTTCACCCCGGCAATATATCCCAACTTTCTCAATATGTACCGTGCCATTTTCATATTTCAGTAGGACAATAGCACTGGGTTGAAGAATGAAGCATCATGGTCAAAATATTTTTTTTACGGGCGTCCAGGGCCGCTTTCACTCCGGCAATATGTCACAACTTTCTTATTATAGACCGTGCTATTTTCATATTTTAGTAAGACAATGAGGTTGGATTGAGGAAAAATACTATGTGGTAAATAAATGAGACACGAATTTTGGGCCACCTTGAGACGTGTCTAAGGCATAGTATCAAACAAAAAAACTTTATTTTTCCCGCCGTTGGGATGTTGCGTATGTGAACAAAACTGACATGAAATGTTTGCTTTCAGCAAATAGTAGAGTGGGCAGCACAAAACGGCAGCAGTCTTTTATAAACTTCGGTGTAAATTTTGATGGCATCGATATCCGTTAGTACCTTTTGATGTTAGAACCTCAGATATATTTTTAATAGATTGTCTATTCCACATAATTGTGTAATTTTTTCAGAAAAACGTTTATTTTACTTGCTTTTTTGTTTTGTTTTTGTCTTGTTTCAAAGTGGCCCACTTAGTGGGCTACCTTGAGACCAAATCCAAATTTTTAAATTCCCTTATCAGAAAAACAATTATAATATTGTGTTAATAATTTACTCAAAAAATGTGTGTAATCAGATGAAAGATTATAAAGCTTACGTAACTGTAGCAAAAAATTCAAGTTGCCAATTCTATCCCAAAAAAATTTAAAATTGTCTTCATGTGGCCCACCCTCCCCTACTTACACAAATACAAATAACTGCACTTCCAACTTCACACACTGAACAAGATACCTATGCCAATTTCCATCAGTCCCCTCCATGTGTAGTAGGCGTGGTCTCGGAAGAATTCTTTGTAGCTTTGTCCTTGCGTACTTACCTTCAGTTTTCGCCGAAAACGGCGAAAACTGAAGGTGTTGGACTATAGTTAATTAGTCATATCCTCTCGTATGTTCGTGCTGTGAGATGATCTGATAATGACTGATAATAATTTTTGTTTATTATATTATCGGAAAAAGTAGTCAAACCACAAAACTCGTCCGCCATACTGTTTTTTCCTCAACCATTTCATAATGCATTGTCACCGGAATTATGTACGCACTTGCCAAATTTCAAGTCATTCGGAAGTCTGGAAGTGGGTGAAAATTAATTTCAAAGATTTCGTTACATACATATCAAGCTAAAACCTAAAAAAGTCAATACGGTACTGAACTTATTAATGAACAAAGCAAACGACGCATTTGCAGATTCCTCCGAACTCAAAACTCTCAAAAATGCCATCTAGACAATTTTGTTAGTACTAATATCGCCACGCCTTGATTTGGGCACAATCGGACTAGTGACATCTAGGGGTGGTGTCCATTTAGATCAAACCATTGTACCTGTAAGGTTGACTAACTATCTTCTTTCTCTTTAAACAATGGACTGATGACAGGCCACTGCCACCTGAGAAAACACCTGCAACTGTTGGGGATACATCAAGAGTCCACACAATGCAGACTTTGTGATGAGGAGGACGAAACAGCCTCCCACATAATGTTTGAATGCGATGCTCTGGCTCGCATGAGAATGGATATCTTCGGACACTGCGGTGCAGAAGATATCATCCCGCAGGAAAACCTTGTGAGGAATCTACAGGAGTTCATTAAAAGATCCGGAATACTCACGAAATAGACCTGATAGCGGGTTGTAGAAAAGTTCTATACAGAACTACCTGCATTCCAGCCACTGGCTAGCCCCGCCATATAATGAATGTACTGTTACTGTGATTGTCAATCCTGAAAATAAAGCGCTTTTCTATTCTTTCTATTCTATTTTGAATTACACAAAATTTGATTCATAGAAATTGCCTTCTGACTAGTCTGAAATGAAACAAAAAATAGAATGTAAAATCTCACCCTGGATATTTCAACTGATGTTCTAGTTGTGCTTGTCGTGCTGCCGAGTAATACGACTCTCTCGTTTCTGCACTCAATGACTTCCATAAGTTGCCCAGCCTAACTGATATGCTTTTACTGTTGTCCCCTGAAACCAAATATCCAACCATATAAACTAAAAACAGAAACAAAAATAGAATAAAAATATCGAGTAGTATCATACCCATATAGAAGAGCTCGTGAACCCTCAGAATAACGGTCTTTCTGTAAAGCAAAAATTTTTTCTAGTGATGAGTCATAGCATGTTAAGTACGGTAATAACGACCTGGAAGTGATAAGCCCTGCACGTCATCGGCCCTTATATTTTTGAAAGTGAAAATAAAAAAACTTTCCACTGTAAGCTTGAAATTTCAATATAATTTACTCTGAAGTACAAAAAATAATTGACAGGCGATTTCGATGAGCACAAGTACCACAGGTGAATCGAAATGTGTGCAGTATGAGTTAAAACAAATTTTGTTCTGTAAAGGACCCCGCACACCTTATATGGGAAAATGGCTCTCCGTCAAATTTCTTGAATTTTTGATATGTTGTAGAATTGATCATTCCGATGAAATGTTTCAACGGGCGCAACACGATCCTATGACTAGTTTTCGAGATACAGGGTGTTGAATATGAGAAACATTCACTTTTCATCACTCTGTATCTCCCAAGTTGTGATTTAGTTCGGATTTATCTTTTGTGGGATCATCATCGCATCCGTGTATGATGAATTCATGAGAAATTCATTTCCAAATCTTTTCGTAGTACAGGGCGATTTCACTTGAAAACAATGCTATTTTGAGACTTTCATAATTTAGTTGTTTTATAAAGAGAAAATGCGAGAAAAGGTAGAATTATCACATAATATTATAAATTCATTTCATCTAGCATCACAGTTGATACAATTCATACAAGGTGATTCACAAATATGGAAACAAAACGAATTTTGGTTTTTGGGACACCTTGTAGTAATAAACCAACCTAAAATGACAAAATTCACTTGAAGAATGTTAAATGATATGTTTCATCGTATACAGAGTCGAATGATATCAATTTAAAAAATTAGTTATACTTTAATAAATAAAAACCTTGATTTTTTAAATCACCCTATATCTCATAAGGGAGTCCGAAAAGATAGCGATATTTTTTCACGGGAGAACTCGAAATACTTTCATTCATATCGTACAAAATTTTCATCAAATTCCTATGACAGGTTTTTTATATACAAGGCGAACAATTTCTGAAAAAGTCCATAAATTTCACTATTTTACGCTAATAAATGACCACTCTACCTATCCATTGAAGTCTCCTGATGTGATTGAGAAGATACTTATTTGACATTTATTCAAAACGTAAAAGTAAGGAATTCAGTGAAGTGAAATCAACATTATTTCAACTCATAACAACTTGTACGGCCTTGCCAGATGGCACACATAATATGTATCCTATGGCTATTGGGAATTCAAGATAAGGGATACTCCCTCTGGTGTCGGGTTTTGAATCTATACTTACGTGAAAATGAGGTTGAAACTATGATTTTGACATTTTGAGCATTTCTACAACAATAGCACAAAGGACAACGAGGTTATGTTCTTTCGACATAAATACGCGAAAGAGGTTCCATTTTTTGCCACTTTGGCGCTGGCATCTAATTTTGAATTCCCAATAATAAAGACAGGCATACATTATACGATTTCCGTGCCATGCAAGTCCAAACTACATTAACGCTCTTGCGCGCGTGTAATTTCCATGCAAGTTTTGAAAATAGCATCTGCTCTATTTTTCATGCAAGTTTTATGCAATTCTAGTAATTTTTCTAGTGGTAACAGCGTCACCAACGTGAACTTCAAAAACAGTATTATTATCTTCTAGCTATTTTCATTGTGTTGTGACTGATATGTTGAGCAGAGTGTATCTCTATTGATTACGTGTAACCAGGCATCTTAATTACGTGATTTTGGTCATCATCTGGAAAAAGGGACGAAACAAGACATGTTCATTAATTTCAGTGATGTCAAAATGTCAAAACAAATCAGAATTGCACTGAAACAGCATAATGTAATGTGCGCGGCAAGAGATATGCAATAGCTATGCAAGAATTTCTTGCATAGCACCAAACTTGCATTGCATGGAAATTGCATAATGTATGCCTGTCTTAAAGATGCCCGTCATGGATAATGCAGGAGGTTCAAGATGTCTGCTAAATAGTTTGAATGTAACGATATAAGGAACATTTCAAGTGGATAAATCTCAGGCACATGTCATTATGGAGGTATGTCGTAGGATACTAGTGTTATCAGTTGATACCTTAGTAATAAGTAATCTGAAACAGCTGTTTAATTTAATGAGTTCTATAAACAGTGAATATATATATATATATATATATATATATATATATATATATATATATATAACAGGAAGTAACTTGTGACATCTACAGTCACTAGTTGAAACTTAATTTGGCACGAACCATGGAATCGAGAGCAACCATAAAGCTGTCCTGATGAGTGGGAAACCACGAAACAGCTGTCGACAGATGATGGTGGCTCTCGGAATCAAAACATAAATCACTTTATTTACTTCTATATATATATATATATATATATATATATATATATATATATATTCTATACATAAATTGATAGAAGTTCAACGGGATGTGATATATCTTTCGGATATTGGGTTGGCACGAGCATGTGCATGACAATACAACAAGGAAAATACATGATGGATAACTGAATTTTTCCCTAATCAAAAAACATTATCAAATACGAATTAGAAGGAGATTCTTACCAATAACCAATAAAATTAAACTATTTCTGGACCGATATCCATGTCCTCTGGAAGCATTCTATTTGCAGCATCTCCTATGGAATCTAAAAGACGATTGGATGGAAAATGTATGTTTTCTTGATATCTAGCGTACCCCAAAAACCATATCACGCTAGCAACATGCGCACAAGTTCCTAAAGTCCTAGCACCGGACTTACAAGTACAATAATACCCCGTAATGGGGAGAGCAGGATCTTCTAGATTTTCGTCACCTCTTTCAGTGAAAACAACCCAAAGCATGTGTTTACCAGCATTCCTGAACCGAGAAAATATTCTGAATCTTAGGAAATTGGGTTCCCCATGTAACTCATCGACTTCTAAAATGTTGTCTACTTCACCATCTCTACGAGTTGTATCTTGGATATATGACGCAGTCAAGTGTAAATGATATGTTCCAGTAAGTAATTTTAAATATTCAATATCAAGGCGAGGAAACGATTGTATATGATATTGATTTAAACGAATCCATCGATCATTCCTAGTTCGGAGGTTTTCAGCTTCAACTCGTGCCTGAACAATGTTGACATCATCGGAATCAACCAACATTTGTGTGGCCGTATCCAACGTTCCAGGCATATTTATCAATGGATGGAATTTATTTATAAGAGCGCCAGCAATCAGGTAATAGTCATGTAGCTTCGCAGCATGTATTGCTGTTATGGGTTGGCCAAAAAATTTGAAAATTGACTTAAAATGTCCATTTCTAGCTTCAACAATCCATCTAGTAGTGGTTATTAAACGTGCCTGATTGGCTTCATTTGTCGTTAATTGCCTTTGATTCGGCGGTAGAAATAGTGGCATATAGTAATGCAAGCCAAGTTCTTGTAGACTATTGATTGAATCTCTGTAGCCTCTATCGACTATCACAATATCTCCTTCTTGAAACCATGTTTTCATTCCATTCAAATCAACTTGTAATTCGTGATTTAGAACACTTGCATCATTATTCCTAGCATCTGCGAAGTACGGCCCGTTGATTGCTAAGATATATCCATCGGGGGCAACTATGATCTCTGGTTTGACCAAGTGTTCATTCTTGTGGAAACAGTATGATTGCCTCAATACCCGGAAGTTACTGCTCTTTTCTATTTTATTGTAGGTACAATCTATATAAACTATTGCTTTGGGAATATCTGGTGTGGGATTGTACAGTTGATTCGTATAAGGGGATACATGACTGTTAATATAATTTTCTCTTGTTATTGAATTAAATCCAATATTGTTCGGTACGAACCTTTGTAAAAGAGATAATCTCACATTAGAAATAATGAAGCTTGCTGTTTGTCGAGAAGGATAACTGAACAATATTTTCAAAAACTCATCTGAAACTCCATGTTTCATTTTGATCAAAAATGTCAGCAAATGTTTTCTTTCGACATTTCTTCTCTTGCCACCTTGTTCAACAATATCACAAAATTCAAACCTCCATGCAAGTAATTTGGAAGGAAACCTTGATGATCAAGATGGTGACCACAAATTCTCAAGAAATCTGGGACATAGATATCAGAAGCAACAAAAATATCCACTCTACATTCTAAAGAAAGTCTTTGAATATTTTGACGAGCATTACAAATAATGCACGCACGACTTGATACGCGGGACAACACATTGAGACGAAGGCAATTCGGGTTATTTTCCATAGCAATAATGTCATTCATTACTGTGTTATTACAATTGAAACATATTTTTGTATCATCCTGAATATCAATAGGTGGATTTCCAGCAGTTTGTCTTCGATATGTTGCAATTTGCAAAACATCAATATTATCTCCTCTATTCAAACGCATTGAGAGTCTAGGAATAACATTTCGGTCACAAACATAACAACTCACTCTATTTGCGAAGGCCATATTGTTCAGCAAAGTTCAACAAACACTGAAAATCACATAAACTTGAACAGTAAAAAAGAAACTTCAATTAGTCCAATAACCCAAAAAGAGTTCTCGGGCTTTATGACAACAAGAAAACGACTATTGACATAAGAATTTTGTTGATTTTATCCTCTTTGAATTGTTCTCCATGCCTACTACGAAATAAGAGGAATATATTAATAAGTAGGTATTCGAAGATGATTCAGATGATGTTTCAAATACAAGAAAAAGAAAGAGAAACGTTCTCTGAAACGGGGTATATACTATATACAAACATATATACGATTCGAAGATACAAGAACATAATTGAAACATAAAACGTTAATTTGGTGTAAAAATATGCCGAGAATTTGATTTAATATATATATCTATATAAGCCGATAGAAATAATTACATACAAATTATGATTTTTTTCTGATTTATCCTATGTGGTATTTTCGTTATGTGACAAATTCATATTTATTGCAGTACTCTAACGCTTTGAGAATGGCATATACCTCTCCTGTGAAGACACTGGATGTTGATGGTAGTTTGTAGACGAGGCGAGTGGCTTTGGTAATTATTGCAGACCCTACTTCTTTGGTTTTCGAAGCGTCTGTGTAGATGTGGTAATAAGTTTTGTATTCCGCAGCTAATTCAAGGAAGGCCTTCTGAATGACCAGTGGATGGGTGTCAGTTTTTGGGTGATTTTTGAGGGTTGTGTTGCATTTTGGGGTTTTTACGGTCCAAGGTGAGGAGGTCTCTACATTGATGGAAATAACTGTGCTGAAGTCTATCGAATTGTAATTGATTTTGGATATTTTTACATAGAAAGACTGTGGTGCATGTGGTTTCTGTTAGAAGATAGCGGAAAAGTTATTTGAGAAGGTATAATAGTAGGACGGGTGTTTGTTGGGGGCTGAAATTTTTGCGGCATATGTGAGCGATAAGTATTTTCGACGTATATGTAGGGGTTCTTCTCCTGCCTCCATTAATAAGGCTTTCCACAGGAGTAGTACAGTATGCTCTCATTGCTATTTTGATAACCGTATGTTGGACAATATTCAGTGATTTCAGTAGATGTGCCTTTGCGGTGGAATAAACGATTGAGTTTCCCAGGAATGGCTGCTGATGATTTTCATCAAGTTGAGTCCACTCTGGCATGATTTTTTCAGGTTTTTATTTCCTCCACGAACTTCAGAATTTCACTATTCAATCTGAGGATCGGATATGTAGAGATGGAATTTTGTGAGAAAAGCACACATTTGGATTTTGTTGAGGAAAACTGGAACCCGGTGCTTTAAGACCACATTTCCAAACTGCTGATTGCTTCTTCTAATAGTGTTCTTATTGTACATACAGTACGATGCAAATGTATGGGAATAAATTCATTATTTCTGAATATAAACATATATTGGAAAATTCCTCGAACACGTCGATTTTCTTTTCCGATTGGCCAATTTTTGAACCCCACCCTAAATATATAGGGTTATCCGCATTCGAGTAAAAATTACTTTAGTGATAGTTTTAAATGGGACACCCAGTGTATTTTTCCATATTTGGTTAGGGATCGTCATTACAAATTCAGTGATACCAGGTTTGATGGGATTATGGGATTTGGGTGGATCCTTGTGGGGTGCCATTTTCTTGAATTTTTGTCTCGGAAAGCAGTCCGTTAACTCTGACTGTTTTTCAAAAAATTAGATATGAAGAAAAACATGTTGCCATTAACCTGCCAGTGTCAAATGCTTTATTTATGTTGAAACAGGACATTAGCAAATGCTAAGTGGATATCTGATTGGAGACTAATGAGATTATCTGCAGTTGACCAGTGTTTGCGAAATGCGTTCTGTTGTGAAGCTATGAGATAATTTTCTTCAAGAAAGAATTGCAATCTGGCATTCAAAATTTTCTCGAGGAGCTTGCACATTGTGCAAGTTAGGTGAATAGGTCTATAGGACGAGCTATTAGGAAACTGCAGTGTTAGAATTATTATATTAAATATTTTCAGAAGATGTTGTTTTGCTGATTTGGGAAGATTGCTGAGAAATATAAATGGGATATCGACAAGGCCAGGACTGGAGTTGTTAACTTTGGATACAGCATCTTTCAATTCTTCCATGGTTATACGGAGGTTCAGTGAGTTCTCATTATCATCTGCAATTTGAAATGGTTGTTATTCGGCAGTTGCTTTTCTTCTCAAAAAATTTATCTCGTAATTATTATCGCTCGATTGTTGCTGGAATGTTTCTGCTATTTCGTGATCGTCATAGGTGGTATGACCATCGCTGTCCAGGGAAGTTATCCCAAAATTTGCCTTTGATCCTTTTTATTCTGTTAATTTTTTGCCATACTTCGGCGATAGGTGTCGAATGCTGAAGTTTTGAGATGTAGTTCTTCCACGAGTTGCGCTTACTCTGTTTGATCACGTACCTTAGTCTCTTGAACTCGATTATAATTTGATTTGTATGAATGCTGTTTTGCAATCTTTCGTGGCTTTTTGGCACTTTTCAGTCCACCATGTTACGGGTTTATGGATGTTTATCTGTGATGTCTTTCCTATAGCATGTGTGGCTGTTTCATAATTTCAGTGAATTTTCCAACCAGGAGATTTATTGTAAATTTTTTGCGGAAATCTTTATTCCTTGGGTAACCCAACCATTATCTTCAGGAGTAAGAACCGTTGGCTCTATTAAATCACTATTCCGCCAGATAGTTGTAATGTATACAGTTCTTAATAATTGTTGTCGCCGTTCCCGTTGGCACGAAGGTTAATTTGCCGAATCATAAAAATAACTACTGATAGTGAATACTTTAGTATCACGTGTCTTATACCTAGCGATACAATTTTCATAACGTGCATTATTTACAACTTCCCTCTTGCCTGTCAAGGACTTATTAAGCTGCCATAACCGCCTGTCATCACTTACTCAAACATATAGTAAATTTCAGCTTTACAGGACAAAGTTTATTTTAACTCATATACTGCACAACTTTCGATTCACCTCTAAGGTACTTGTGCTAATCGAAATCACCTGTAAATTTTTTTCCACTTATCAGTGAAATAACTAACTCATATTGAAATTTCAAGCTTACCGTAAAAAGTTTTTTTTTTAAATTTTTATTTACACTTTTGATTCGTTTTTGTCAGGACGTCATCAAATTGCGCGAAGCGATGGCAAATATTCATAGGCTGGCAGCATACTGCATGATGTGCATCAGGGTTCGATTTTAGGCCCAGTTTTGTTTCTACTTTTTATAAATGATTTCTCGACTATGAATATTATTCATGGTTATTTTAAAGTAGTCTTCAATGTCGGCTATAAACAACGAAAATAAGAAGGGACTTAACGACTCACCGTCAGAACTATCATACTTTTTGCAAAACATTTTATCTGAACTTATGCCTACGTTATACAATTTTAGCCACAATAGATTATGATTAATGTTATCGAATGCTCGACGAAAATCAACAAAGACTGTATTAACTTTCCTCCCACCCCACGAAGCTTGAATTTGCATGACGGAGTTTAATACAAAAATATTGTCCGCACATCCCTATTCTTTCTAAAAACCAAACTGAGACTCTGAAAGGACAGAATTATCTTTACACCAATTTGAAAGACGATTCAAAAGTATTAAAGTACACAGTTTTACTATACAGTTGATAAATGCCACGTTAATTATCTGGATCATCTAAACGACCTTTTTTATACAGTAATGTGACGCTTGTTTTGTGCCATGCATGGGGATGCATGGGGATTACTTCGGATTCGAAAACTTGATTATAGAGACGGCAGATATAAAGTCTCCAGTTTTGTGGCAAATATTTTAAATAATCGTAGATAATTCCATCCTTGCAGGAGGTTAGCCATTTTTACAGAGGTAAAAATATATTTTGAATTTTTCCATAGATATAGTTTGGTCTAGGGGAATATTTCAAAACACTACAGTTCCACTGTATGCTGATGATCTCAAATATTACAGTAAAGATACTTCCTCAAATGATTGCCAACTTATTAAAATAGACTTAATGAATTTTTGCAATTATTGTGAATTCAATCTATTAGATATAAATGTGGAAAAATGTAAAGTGATGCGTTTCTATAAAATACATAATCCCATCATATGTGATTACTTCATTGATTATGTCAACCTGAAATTCGTTGAGAATATATGTGATTTTGAGGTAGTGTTTGAAAGATCTCAATTTTACTAATCACATAAACAGTATTTGTAATAAAGCCTTGAGAATGCTACGATTTATAAAGAGGCACACCCAAAACATAAATGACACCAATGCAATGAAAATGTAATATTTGTCTATGGTCCGTAGTATTCTAGAATACAGCAGTATTATTTGGTCTCCATTATATCTTGGTCACAAAGAAACGTTGGAAAGAATTCAGGTTAGATTCACTAAGTTTATAATTTATAAAATGAATATGTCGTTTCATAGGTTTGATTCATTTCCGAGGCTATCTCTAGTAAACCTTCAAACTCTAGATGATAGACGCAAACTTGGTTTATTCCATGGACCTATAAAGTATTGTACTGGTCCTAGCTGTTTACATCCTGGTCTGAAGTCGTGGATGGTCACAATCTGTAGTCGTGATATTGAGTTGGGCGTTGTCACATCTCGAAGGTGATGAGTCTTTATCATAGACAAAATTGTTTCACTATACGTATTCCATTCGATAACAATCGAAGAATGAAGGATGGTGATGGTGACATTATCATGCAACTTAAACCTGTATTAATTACAAGTTTTAGAATCCAATCTATCGAAAAAAATCATTACTTGCGTCTTCAAATGGTTGTGTAGAGTTTGTTGTGTCTGATCGTTTGTCAACGCTGTTGAATATCAAAGTTTATGTTTTCCACAAATTAAACTTCTGACAGTTCTCTCATATTCTGTCATTGCCTTTTTGTGAGATTATTGTTGAAGTAGTGTTTTTCGAACTCATTTGTGTTATTTAGTGGGAGTATAATAGACAGAGACTCATAATGGTGCAATCACTGCAATCTTGTTAGGTTTGCAAACAATCCATGTTTTCGAACCCGAATATCAGATTCCATTCCTAAATATCATTGGCGTTACAGTGGGTATCAGTCTGTTTTCGCCGAACAAAATGAAATTAATACGTTCATTCAAACCTTTGTACGAGGAGATAATGAAATAGACAGTTACTACTTTGTGAGGTCTTTGGTTTTCCAGCTGATGGCACAGAAAAAGCGGCTTGGTTGAAAAAGTTGGGGATGAAATGTTCAACTGAATGTGTTTCAAAGTAAGTCTGCTAGTATTTGCTGCGAATATTAATTCTTCACAATATTCATTCATTACAATATCTATATAAGAACATGTATTTATTGAATATTTAAATTGCCATTTTGGTAAAAATTTGATTTACTGGAAATCTGTTGTGAAAAAAAAAAGTTGAACGTCGCGATCGTGAGCTCTCAGAAATGCCCTGTTGCCAAGTTGGCCTCTTCTGTATACTGAAAAACTGATATGAAAAAAATAATAGAACGTCTCGATTATAGACCGTCAACCTATTTTAATGGTACTATTTTTAGTTTGCAGAAATGCGCCGTTGCCAAGTTTTGGTCACTTGGGATTACTGAAAGTCTGATATGGAAAACAATTGAACATCGCTATTTTGTGCCATCAGTTGATTCTAATGGTACCATTTTTGTTTTGCGGAAATGCTCTGTTGCCAAGTTGGTCACTTCGGATTACTGAAAATCTGATATGGAGATGGATCGAAGTGGACATCATTATTTTCAATCAGGTGGTTCCTGCTATGACATTTTAACTCTGCGGAAATGGGCTGTTGCCAAGTTATGGATGCGGGAAATCATTGAGAGAAGCTTTATTGAAATTGTCAGTGGAGAGTAATAATATTAAAGATAAGTGGAAGAGCAATTAATAGTCACTATAAAAATTGAACTTCGCCTTTTATTATCAAATTATCGTTTATATATCAACATTGTTTTGTAAAAACAATCATTTGAAAATAATAAAAACAATTATTATTATTTAAATTTCCAGCCTAGTCTAATGGTGCCATTTTTGTTTTGAGAAAATACGATGTTGCCAAGGTAGTCACTTCAGATTACCGGATACCTGGAAATGGGGATTGATATGGATAAGAGGACAATATCCTATTCAATCAAATGATTTGACATTTTGACTTTGAGGAAATGCGTTGATGCCAAGTTATGGACACGGAAAATCATTCAGAGAAGTTTCATAGATGTTTTGGACACAACCTAACCTTGCTGGTAATTCGATCACTGATTGATATGAGAAAGTGAAATCGCAGCAGATGCTCGCTGCACTCGCATTTTGTAAATTACCACAAGAAAGAGACAAGCCAAAGGCGTGTCTCTTTCTCCGATCACTGATTAGTATGAATAGATGAAATTACAGCAGATGCTCGCTGCGCTCGCATTTTGTAAACTACCAGAAGAAAGAGACACGCTGTAACTATTGTTTCCATGGAAATGAAGTTGATGTCAAACTCCTGATCATTCATAGTCCGTGAGCTGTAGTATGATAGTTTTTGACTGGAAATCCAGAACATTTCAACGTTGTTTCACATCATTTATTGTTTTATAATTTTTTTTAACGTATATCATTTGAACTAAAAGTGGAGATAAAGTAAGTGAAATAAAATGATTATTTGGACCATGCGTCAGATTTCGGAAAGTATTTTCAAAAAAATTATTAAGGATGAATATTTACGATATTCTTTGTACAAAATTTCCTTAAATCTTATTTTAATGATTTCCAGCGCCCACGACTTGGCAACATTGGCGCATTTCTGCAAGGTTCAAATTTCATAGCGAAATTAATCTAATTGAATAGTATGGTATTCACAGAACCATCCTCATATCAGATTTCCAGTGATCCAAAGAGACCAAAACATGGCAACGGCGCATTTCCGCAAAACAAAAATAGTATAATTAGAATAGATTGAGGGTTTATAATCGAGACGTTTAATTGTTTTTTATGTTAGATTTCCAGTAATCCGAAGTGACCAACTTGACTACAGGGCATTTCCGCATAACAAAAATGGTATGATTACAATTGACTGACGGCCCACAATCGCGACGTTCAATGGGTTTTTCCATATCAGATTTCCAGTAATCCCAATTGGAGCCTCCACAATAGATCTGAAAAGGTCGCAGTGGATTAGGCCAAGGGGCCAGCTCTCCCCCCTAACATCTAATCCCAAGTGACCAAAACTTGGCCACGGTGCATTTCCGTAAAACAAAAATAGTACCATTAGAATCGTTTGAGGGTCTATAATCGATACATTTAACTGATTTTTTCATATCAGATTCCCAGTAATCCGAAGAGGTAAACTTGGCAACAGGGCATTTTCGCAAAACAAAAACCATTACAATTGGCCGAGGGTCCACAATCGTGACGTTGAATTGTTTTTTTTTTATTTTGACAACTTTGTGAATCTAATTTTCTAAGGATTGATAATATCTCAGTCAATGAAGTATTGCATGACATCAGGTATGTCATACGAGTTTTACTATCTCACGAAGTATATTATATCACTTTCGTTGATATTTTCATCATTATTTCAAATTCTGCATTTTTTTCTTGCGATTGAACCCTATTTTATCAAATGCGTGCGCTCCTGTCGGTTGTGAGAAGGTCACAGTCTATCGCTACCTTCTCCCTTTCCCGCAGCACGCGCGCCAACAAAATGAGCGACTTCAAAACAATCCGTGTTGTAAGGATGGCAATGCTAAGTCCATCTGTATTTATACGATTATTATACGTCCATGGTTTATTCCTTCACAAAATTTTAAATAATGCTCAGAACTGCTCAGAAATTCTAGCTAAATTGTCCATACATGCCAATCCCCGGAACACTAGAAACAGACAGTTTTTGGACTCGTAAAATCAGAGAACTAATTATGGTAGCAGTGCGTTCACATCAAGGCTCCAAAACAATTATGATAAACAGTTTATTTCAACTGACAATCTGAACCGTTCTTTAAATTTTTTTAAATAACAGGTAACCTTAAAATTGCAGCAAAATTGCTGACCTGTCATCAAAACTTTTATCTTGTGTTATAAACTTAATAGTTGTGTGCACACTTTTATTGTATCGCTGGTAATTTTGTAATTTTTAGAGGTGAATACATATATTTATCTATCTAAAAAGCTCAATTTATAAACTCTGCAGCCGTAGCTACAGTTGACGCAGCCGAAGATGAAATATGCTTATAAGTACAACTGTTTATAAACTCCGTAGCGATACGTTGCCGCTGCAGTTGCCGCAGGAAGATAACCAACTTTCATTTCTGACAGCTACGGCGTTTTCTGGTTTTATTTATTCGATTAGTCTAGGCGAGTGTCATACAATGATAGATGTAGGGTTGTTTTTGACTCTTTTGGAATCATTTCCTTATATAATTGAAATATAATTCTATACTGAATAATCATGCGCTGGTGCAGCGGTCGGTCAGTTTATAAATTAACAAGTTTTTCCACAACTGCAACGGCTGCGTCAACTGTTGCTATGGCGGCGGAGTTTATAAATTGAGCATAAGTATATCTCATGCTTTGTCAACAAAATCTATTATCTTCGACAATAAAGTATATTTTGACTTGATATTTCTATCAGTCAGTAAGTTTAGTTCATGTGGCTAATTTTGAAATGTAACAAAGTTAATACCTGGGTGCTCTACTGACAACTTTTTCCTCCATTCATTAGCGAAAATCATAAAAGCATTTACTGGCCGAGGAATTGCCTCTGTCTTTTGATCTACTGATTCTTCTTGAACAGGTGATGTTGATTCCAGCACTTCCCGATCTGGAACAGATACTGAACAAGCCTTCTGTAGGTCTGTATCACTTGAATCACCTGGTTTATCAATAATTTTTTGCTCTTCATTTTCCTTGTCTAATATTTTATTATCAAGATTTTTTTTTTCATAAAATGTTCCCCCCTGAAACCAAAAATATATATTAGTTTGGAAAAGGATAGCAGTTGTTGAAATATGGTAGATTAAACTTAAAGCACTTAAAGCCCGAAATTACAAAAAACCAAATTTTATTCACCAAAATATACAAATATGCAAAATTACAAATGTATAAATATATCACAACATTATTGAACTATGTAAATATAACGACCACTTGAGATAACATTTATAGGAAAACAAAATATACATACAGGGTGGGCCAATGGAAACTTTCCACCCTAATTTGTAGGATTGAAAATCACAATTGTAGAAAACGCTCGAACACGTCGATATTTGATTTGAGGGGGAACTAATTTTCAGTGGTTGTCACCCCCGTAGATATAACCCTGCAGCTGGGGGGTGAACAACCCTCAAAATTTGAATAGGGAAAAGGGGTCGTGCCATACCTCTTTTTGAAGGTCTCATTGAGTTCTTCATGACCCTATAATTTTGCCTTATTATTTTTATCGATAACGAAATGACAGGTTGTCAAAATCTTGGTATGAGACTATTGTTTTCGTAATAAAAATACCAAATAATTAAAGTTTCAAGTTTAATAATCAGGTGTACACGTCAAAGTTATCGTACAAACTGTTCGAAATGTCCGCCATTAACATTCATGCAATAATAAAATCGCTGCTCTATCTCTTCTCTAACATTCTGCAACATATCAGCAGTTATTCTTTGACACTCTACAGTTATGCGTTCTTGCAGAACTTGAAGAGAAGCCGGCTGTGTTTTATAAACAGTAGACTTCAAATGGCCCCAGAGAAAGAAGTCAAGAGGAGAAAGATCAGGAGACCTTGCAGGCCACTCAATAGATCCTCTACGGCCAATCCAATGTCCTCGATTATATCTTCGGCAATGACCTCCCTTATTCTAGGAAAAATAGTTTCTTGAAGCAAAGTAAGATACAGCTGCCCCGTCAGATTGCCTTGCAAAAAGAATGGCCCAATGATGTGCTTTCCTAAAATACCTACCCAGACATTCAACTTTTCAGGATGTTGAGTATGGCTCTCTCTAAATAAATGTGGGTTTGAATCGCTCCAGTATCGACAATTGTGTCGATTGACCAATCCATTTAGAAAAAAGGAACATTCATCTGAAAAGCACATATTATACAGGAAATTTGGATCGCCAATACAGCGTTCACTCATTTCTTCTACAAATTGTAACCGTCGATCATAATCATCCTCATTAAGTTCGTGAAGCAGTTTTATCTTGTAGGGGTAAAATTTGTGGGCCTTCAAAATTCTTCTAACGCTTGTTCGTGAAACACCAGAAACTTCGGCCAATTGCCTCGTACTCAATGTGTGATCCATTGTAATGTGCCCTAAAACTGCGATTTGCACGGCTTCATTCCTAACGACACGAACCGGATTATCCTTTTGGTTCTGCACTGTTCCAGTTTACAAAAACTTCTCCATCAGTTGTCTAACGTAAGTATGTGAAACATTTTTATCCCGATGTCTTTCATTAAATAGTCGTGCTGTTTGTCTTCCACAGTCATTGTTTTTGAAATAAATAGACACCAATTCGACCCGCTCAGCTACAGTGTAAACCATACTTATCAAATTTCGCTATAAACTCTCGAACTATCGCTATGTAAATGATGGTGCGACCATGTCTAGTAGAAATAAAGTTTGTACAAACATACTTTTTTCTTCAACGGCCAAAAAATCGGATGTTTCTGTTAGTTTTTATGTCAATAGGCGAATACTAAAATTCCTGCGGCGGAGATTATTTTTAATTATTGTCTGTTCCCTAATGTCACGCCTAAGAAAACCGGGGTGATTTTATTATAGCACGAATGTTCATGGCTGACATTTTGAACAGCTTGGAATTTAAATTTGACGTGTCCACCTCTAATTATTTGGTATTTGTATTCAGAAAATAAGTAGGTAGTCTATTTCCAAGAGTTTGACAACCTGTCATTTCGTTATCAATGACAATAATAAGGCAAAATTATAGGGTCACGAAGAACTCAATGAGACATTCAAAAAGAGGTATGGCACGACCCCTTTTCCCTATTCAAATTTTGAGGGTTGTTCACCCCCCCGCTACAGGGTTCAAGTTACGGGGGTGAAAAAAAAACTGAAAATTAGTTCCCCCTCAAATCAAATATCGACGTGTTAGAGCGTTTTTCAAAATTTTGATTTGAAATCCTACAAATTAGGGTGGAAAGTTTCCATTGGCCCTCCCTGTACATGTCATCAGACTATTAGGTCAGATCAAATTACAAAATCAGAGAAAAAAATTAAATACTTTGAAATACTAAATATCACAATGAGCTATCACTAATATACTTCTTTAATGAAGAGTTAATTTGGTTTACTGAATTAGATTATTTTACAAATTGTGGTAGTTTATTAAAATCGTTCTTTATGAAACATACTATTCGTTCCAAATTTAGTATTAGTTTCATTAATGTAAAAACTGCTATTTCCTCTCGTATTGTAATCATGGACGTCATTATTTCTCAATAACAACTTTTGAAAGTAATTGGGTAGCAATCCTTTATGCAGCTTGAATATAAAGATCATAGTCATAAATAATATACTTTTTTCAACTGTTAACCAGTTTAGACACTCTAACATCAATTTAATTGCTGTGTAATGATTATATCCCAATATTGATCTCATACCCCGATTTTGAAGAGTCAACCTAGCATTCATAGTCACTTTTTTACATATACGAGAGAAAAAGAAAAGTCTTTCAGATATTTTTTTACAAATAAAATCAGCATAACTATTTAGTTTTAAATTTTTATCAATAAAACCCAAATATTGTATTTTAGGTACATTTTCAATAGTAACATTATTAATTTTTATAACGGCATTGTTCAAACAATCTGATCATACTTACAAGATGATGTAACAATCATACTTTTGTCTTACTGACATGTAGCTAAGTTTATTACTTACTACATAAATATGTTTCAATGCTATTTAAGAACCTATTCATTTCAACAATTGAATGATCCAAATTTTCATGTATACAATAGACCAAAGTATCATCTTCAAAAAGATGAATACAGTATATGTGGTTAATATCATTTAGAAAAATAATAAAAAGCAATAGACCTAACCAAGATACATAGAAACCCTGGTATGATCTCTTATAGCTGTGAAACCGACATACAAAAGTGTTAAAGTACGGCCTACTTGATTCGTGATATTTTTACTGCGTTGATACCGTTTCACCTCTTTAGCACATAGATGGCGGCAAAATTACAGATTCATGATGACGCTTGGACAAGTGTCATGTTATGTAATTTTCAACATTGAATTTTATTTGTTGTGATATTCATTAACCATAATTTGTAAACATTCAAATTTCAATCAAATAATTATGACTCAGTACTTCGGAATGTTGGAAACTCGGTTATTTTCGACTTATACGCCATCCATCGACGAATGAAGCCAACGGTATCAGTGCAATTACAGTCTCAACAACTTTGTTGAAACAAAAGCGAATCAGTGATAACACCATGGTTTCTATACATCTTGGACCTAACACACTACCATGGGGTGTGCCACTCTCAATGAGAGAGTTCCCTAATGGTTGCCAACTTCGATTTTTGACATTTTTATATGAAAAACTAGGAAACTCTGATTGGATTCTTTATGCATCCATTAGTAAGCAATGGAATTGTATAAGCCACGTATTCAATATAAATTTCCCTGGATAAGGAATAAATGAGATATTCCAATATAAGATAATTATCATTAATATCTCATTTATTCCATATCCAGGGAAATTTTCACTGAATATCTGGCTTATATAACTCCATTGCTTACTAATAAAGGTATGAAGAATCCAATCAGAGTTTCCTAGTTTTCATACAAAAATCGAAGTTGGCAACCATTAGAGAACTCCCTCATTATAAGTTCATCTGACAATCATTTTTCCAAATTTAATTTTTTGTCTTCTGTTAAATAAATAACTTTGAATTCAATCAAAAACAATCCCTGATATTCCATAATTCTATAATGTTTCAAGTAGAATACTTTTTGTTTTTTGCGAATATCTCAAAAAGTATTGGAGAAGTCGTTTTAAAGTCAAGAACTTTTGTAGAGAATTATAAAACCTCGAAAAAGAAACCATTTGAAAAAAATCTATAATCTTCATAAATCTGAAGTTGGACAAACAATATTGCGGAAACTGATAGATAATAACATGTGGTTCAATTGTGCGCAAGATGGTTTCTGTCCGATGTGAAGTTTTTGC
Source organism: Chrysolina oricalcia (assembly GCA_944452925.2). Lineage (NCBI taxonomy): Eukaryota > Metazoa > Arthropoda > Insecta > Coleoptera > Chrysomelidae > Chrysolina > Chrysolina oricalcia. The sequence continues at coordinate 48,035,576 of OX101825.2, read as the reverse complement.
ACAATCGCGTTATAAACAATAAGAGTAAATATTTCTAAATGCGCCGATTTCAGGGATATCATCTTATTCCAATTCTGTAAACGGCATTTGGAAGTAGAGATCAATATCTACAATTTGTATATTTTGGATTTTCACCTGAGAGATGGGAAACGTATTGAAAATGTCACTGGAAGTTACTCTAAATGCTTCAAAGTGCACCCGAAATTGCCCGAACTCAACTCGAGTTAATTTCAGTGTGACTTTAGGTGAACCAAAAAAGTTGTAACTCCACTATTGCTTGTTTAAAAAATTCCACAAATCCATTTTGCTGGGGCGAAAAGTAGGGTTTTCATTAACGAACTATCTTATGAAAATTCTCAAACTGAATACGGCTTGTTTTGGCTTAACATGTTTTTTAAGATACTTCCACATTTCCTTACTTTTATTGTGATCAATAGTTTCTTCATAATATAATCTCCATTTTTTCTTAAGTAAAAAACTTGTTCTTTGTTGGGGGCTGAAGATCTCAATTACATTCAAGAAAGAACCGGTGTGAAGTTATCCACATCCACAGATATACTCCAAGAAAAAAGTTAGGTCAATAAATTTTCAGTTATTTTGAAAGGAATGAAGCAGAAAAATGTATCCCTATGAAGCAATTCAGTAACGATAATATAATCTCGCACTTTATCACACCCCTCTTACCATTTGTCAGGCCTTCAGAGGGTGCTAGTGGTGGTAGTTTCTGAAAAAAAATTCAATAACTTTCCCAAATGAAGGAGTACCGCTTTCTGCTTTCAGGATGTGTTTCATGAAGGGAACAAGAATCGAATGACATCCCTCATATAGTTTGTCAGGCCTCCAGAGGGTAGTAGGGGGGTAGTTTATGGAAAATTATTTAATAACTTTCCCAAATGAAAGAATACCGCATTCAGTTTTTAGTATGTGTTTCATGAAGAGAAATTGAATTGTTCGACGCACCCGATATAGTTTGTCAGTTCTCCTGGGGGTAGTAGAGGGGGTAGTTTTTATAAAATAAATCAATAACTTTCCCAAATGAAACAGTATCGCATTCAGTTTTTAGTATGTGTTTCATGAAGAGAAATTGAATTGTTCGACGCACCCGATATAGTTTGTCAGGCCTCCTGGGGGTAGTAGAAGGGGTAGTTTCGATAAAATAAATCAATAACTTTCCCAAATGGAACAGTACCGCATTCTGTTCCAGGTTTGTATTTCATAAAGGAAACTTGAATCGATTGACATCCCCAATGAAGTTTGACAGGCCTCCAGAGGGTGGTAGAGGGGGTAGTTTTTGAGAAATTATTCAATAACTTTCCCAAATGAAAGAGTACTGTTTCATTTGGGAAAGTTATTGATTTATTTTATAAAAACTACCCCCTCTACTACCCCCAGGAGGACTGACAAACTATATCGGGTGCGCGAACAATTCAATTTCTCTTCATGAAACACATACTGAAAACTGAATGCGGTATTCTTTCATTTGGGAAAGTAATTAAATAATTTTCCATAAACTACCCCTCTACTACCCTCTGGAGGCCTGACAAACTATATGAGGGATGTCATTCGATTCTTGTTCCCTTCATGAAACACATCCTGAAAGCAGAAAGCGGTACTCCTTCATTTGGGAAAGTTATTGAATTTTATTTTCACAAACCACCCCCACTAGCACCCTCTGAAGGCCTGACAAATGATAAGAGGGGTGTGATAAAGTGCGAGATTATATTATCGTTACTGAATTGCTTCATAGGGCTACATTTTTCTGCTTCATTCCTTTCAAAATATCTGAAAATTTATTGACCTAACTTTTTTCTTGGAGTATATCTGTGGATGTGGATAACTTCACACCGGTCAAGAAAGAAGAACCTCCTGTTTGTGAAGCGTGTAGTAGAGAAATCAGTGTTAAACATTTCCTATCATTCAAGATCGCCAAGTCTGTAGTTTCGGAGCAAATTTATTTATGTGATGCAAAAATAAACCCAATTTTACATGCCTACTGTGTGTGTAAAATTGGAATCAGATATTGACGAGATTGCACATGAAATATGTATAAAACTCTTGATAAAAAAGATAAATATATTAGCAAATTACAGTTACATAAAAATTTCAGATACATTGACTTAGAATCAAATTGGTAATTTTAGTTTTAATCTGTTCAAACATACCTTGACCAAGATTTGGGTTTTTTTCTTTTTTGCTGGTCGTTCAGAATTAGTTAGCTGTGCCAATCTAGCTTTCAAATTCTTTTCGAACGAATTTTGATAATCTGAAGTATGAGGAAGTTGACCCTTTGACACTGATTTGCTTTCTTTGCCTACTGTCCTACTGGGCGTACTATCACAATTATCACTTAACGTTTCTGGGCCGGAAACCATTTTCTGTGTATTAATATCATCAGTAGTTGCATTTTGTAGTTTTTCACTAGTAGGTACTGTTGTAACAACACTGTTTAATTCTTTTGGATTGGTACTTTGTTTAACCTTGACAGAACAGAGGCCTTTCACCTGAAAATGTTCTCCCAGTGCCAAAACACCTTCAAGATCAGTATCCAAAACTTTTATTTCTCCATGATATATGAATTCTATGATGTGTCGTAGATGTGCTAGCTTAATTCCATTTAATACAATAAATGGGTTCGAGACATGGCCATAATTTTTGAACATTTCCTGTAACAGTCATTTATTAATGATCACGATAACCTAGTTTTTTAAAAAATGTTGTTACTCATAGATATAACATTTATATTGTGATTAGGTCCAAAAAAAATTGACAAGTGCTCAGTTGTAAAATAGTATAAGTATTATGTAACGATCATGTAATGATGGTTATTAATACACGAGCATTAACAGGGATACGAAACGAGCCCAAGGCGAGTTTCGTGCGAGTTTCGTATGATTTATGCGAGTGTATTAATAACCATTACATGATAGACCGGGATCCCACGCCTATTTTCAAAAATGATTAATAACAGGCTGAATCTTCCTGAGTAGCTTCATTTTGCCGAGACGCCCAACTTTTTCCTCTACGAAAATTCTCGATAGTGGTAGCTAATAAAATGCGCAGGCGTCAATAATGTCGATTTGGTGAGTGCAAAAAATTCATTAATAACAGTTAGTGTTTCAGTTGAACCTCGAGATAATTCGATGAAGTAGTCGAAAAAACTTTTGTCCTACAAAATGGATGGTAGGACTGAAGAGTCCCCCACTCCCAACATGTACCCATGACGTGGTCATACAAAATCATTAATAACCAGCGGATTTTTTACCATTGCTTGGTTAATATTTGTATAATTGAATGGTCATATTGTCCTACAAATTGAAAGGTAGGTGTTCCCAGTCCTACGCTCCGAAATTGTCAATTCCATGGTAAAAAAAAATTATTAATAACTGTAGGACAATGACAACACATGAAAAGTTAGGGTATTCTTCACCTAAATAATACAGTGTCCTACAAAAAAACGGGTATGTATCGCTAGTCCTACAAAAATGATTCAAAATAACGAATTATTTTGAAATTGTGGTTTAGCTAATTTAATATACTTTCATTCGTAGTAATGTTACTATCAATGTATAATTGTTTGTTCAAAACAACAATAACAAAGTAAAAACATTGAAATAATCAATCTGCCCTCCGGGGCGGCTTAAATGATATCGCATGCGCCTTAACAGATGCAGGGAAACCCGGAAAAACCTGCAACACCACATCGTCATCTGAAGAGCTGAAATTTATAATTGAAAACTTTCAAAGAGGTCAGACGAATTGTGAAAATCTGCTCTACGGTAAAATAGGATGTATGGTATCTCCAGAGGCCTCAAAAAGTCCAGTTCGAAAGAGATATTATATTTTACAGGGGTCAAGTGGCCAAGTAGTTAAAATACCGATTTTTTATCCACTCTGGTCGCTGGTCGTGGGTTCGAAAGTGGAATAGCACGTAAAAATTAAGAATTCGTTAATCCTTGGCTCTCACAAGTTTCGTCTTTTGAGGGCTGACATCTGGTTAACGGAAAAAACAATTTTAAACAATGAGGAAGGGAAGGGGAAGGAGTGGGAGAGCATTTTTCACCAGCTATTCAAGGAGGTAGGTATCACAAGAAGAGATTTCTGAAAAATGTAATTGGATGCGGGTGGCTGTAAATCAGAGAGTGACGGGACTTGCTGGAAATAAGGGGAGTTGATGGGAGGATTATTTCATGAGTATAATTTGACTTTCATTCTCATATCCTAGTAACAGATATGGACAATTCGTAATAATTATTTCATTTTATTCCTGAAATATAACCTTTTTAAGCATTCAAATTAAAGTTAAACTGGCAACCATAATATGAATCTGATGAAGACCCATTCTTTTTCAAAGAATTTGTAAAATAAAAATGATAATGGTATTGATATTCATCTATTTCTTTGAACAGTGTTTTGTCATGCTATGTAATGCAACACCCTTTGTGAAATATAATTTCTTATTTGAATGGAGGGACTTACGAGCTACAAATTAGATTTAATGTGTTTATTTCTAAAAAAAATCGATTTAGAATTAAAGCAAATAAATCAAAACGATTCATAATCCGCAAAATAGCAGTAATGGAATTTTTTACACCCTGTAGCTCGAAAACTGGCCATAGGATCGATCTGTGAACTGGACAACGTGATGAGGATGGCAGGATCAAAAAAATATCATAAAAAATGAGGATAAATGTGCCTACTTACAAAATATTTTGATCATTTTTTATTTCAGAAGGTATGGTCAAAATATCTGTAGGCTAGTTAAGCCCGTGGCTTACAGTCAAATAGATTGATTTTACTGCCTTGAAATGAAGTTAATTCAATTGGTTTGTTTCACCATGAGCCATGAGTTTTATATTTGGGTAAAACTAACAGTTAGCCATACAATTTTTGCGCTCACCAAATCAACATGACTTTCGCCTACGCAGTTTAGCTACTCATATCAAGAATTTTCGTGGAATTGACAATTTCGGAGCGTAGGACTGGGAACACCTACCCTTTAATTTGTAGGACAATATGACCATTCAATTATACAAATATTAACCAAGCAACGGTAAACAAATCCGCTGGTTATTAATGATTTTTTATGACCACGTCATTGGTTACATGTTGGAAGTGGGGGACTCTTCAGTCCTACCATCCATTTTGTAGGACAAAAGTACTTTATCGAATTATCTCGAGGTTCGACTGAAAAACAAACTGTTATTAATGACTTTTTTGCACTCACCAAATCGACATGATTGACGCTTGCGCATTTTATTAGCTACCACTATCGAGAATTTTCGTAGAGGAAAAAGTTGGGCGTCTCGGCAAAATGAAGCTACTCAGGAAGATTCAGCCTGTTATTAATCATTTTTGAAAATAGGCGTGGGATCCCGGTCCATGAGAGTTGCATACGTTATTTTTTCTACACCCGATGAATAATGAAGAACTATGAATATTATATTTATATTAAACACAATAACAGTAAATACTTGTATTTCTATACAAAATTGTAATTAATGGTATTAACATGGATATGGAAAACTATAAAGGTTTCCTCAAACCAACGCGGGAATGTGGGAGCGGGAACGAGATGAATGCGAGACTAAATTCTGTAGTGGGACATAGAGATGTGATTATTCGTATTCCAAAATGCATAAAGCAATGAAATATATATGGTTTGCTACGTGGTACTGTTTTTTTAGCAAGTTGCACGGTTCTAAAGTTCCGGTCCCGCTCCGCGTTCCCGCTTTGGTTTGATGGAACCTTTAACATTCTATTTAAATTTATATTGAACATAATAATTGTAATTGATCTGATTTCTTAAAAATATTTAGATCATTTATGGTGCAGTTTGAAAAGTTTATTCCAGGTCCAACTGACCTGGACGTGGTAGGAATAATAACATTTATTTCATTATAGCCAGTCTCAATAGAGTTCAATATTGTATGGTAAATGCTGATTTTATTCTGACCCGAATTTTCAATGTAGCTTTCCACCACTGAATTGGATTTCCAGCCATAATGCAGTAATATCACCTATCTACTGATACAGTTGCAGATGTCCTTCAAAAATAATACCCTGTATAAATTCGGATCAGGCAGATTTAAATATGTTGCTATTTGCTTCCATAAATTAGGCAATTTATTAATACCAATGAAAAATTATGGGTTTCTATTGATTAAAAATCTGTATCGTTATGAAAAATCCTTATGATAATGGATCTCATTATGAAAAGGATTATGGACATATAAGTAGTAGGGGTGTAGAAAAAAATATATAAAAGCTAATATTTAATTTAGTAACCTGGGAAAAGCACTCCCAAATTTAATTTAGGAAAGATGCCTTCATATTTACGTTTTCACCTGGAATTTGGTTTTGCCTCCACATTATTAACTATATAAAACAAAATTGGTGTAATATACCTGAAAGAATCCACTACACGCAGATAGAATCAGTTTATGTGCTCTGACATGTTGTCCTTCGCAGATAAGAGTGGTGTCCACTAGTATTTCTTGGTGTTGGTGTTCCGAAAATACCTGGATCAAGTTGTTTGTGTAATTATTCCATCGCAAGTTATAATGTTCACCTTTTGGATCAATCAAGTCCATTTTTGAATTTGATAGATATTTATTTGTTGAATGAGACCGAGTAAACTTTTTTTTACTGAAAATAACTGAGTGCCTTTATAATAACTGAAATATCAGTTGCACCATCAATTCTCAGTGATTCCATGAAATAAATCTAACCTAACTTTACAACAGAATATTGGAACTACAACTAACTACAGTAGTTCCAATATTCTGTGACTTTGCAAAATTATCAGTGTTGCCAATGGAAGTTGCCCAAAATACTGTAAACCGTAAAGCTTAGTTTTCACAACGGCAGATAGCGGAATTTAATTTAACACAGAACTGTCCACAGTTCAAATACCGATAGAAACAGAAAATCCGTCAAAATCTTAAAACATTCTTAACAATTTGCGGTATCGCAAAATGTTAAAACCTCCTCTAATATTTCGGGTTGTCAAAGTTGTATACTTTTCAATCAATTGCATAACATCCGATGAAAAATAATCCGCAATCCGCCGTTGTGAAAACTCTGCTCAAGACACGGAAATTTTATTAAAGAACCCCACATTTTTTTATGAATCAAAAAGTTAAAAAAGTTTGTTCTTTCGGTACTTAATTTTGATTCATATCCAAGATGAACCTGAGTTTATTTTCACAGAACATACTTATATTCAAATAATGTCATCTGGTAGTTCCACTGTTCTGTGACTTTACAAAATTATCAGTGTTGCCAATGGAACTTGCCCAAAATAATGTAAACCGTTAAGCTTAGTTTTCACATCGGCGGATAGCGGAATTTAATTTTAAATCACAGAACTGAGGCGCTTTTCAATTGAGAGCTTTTTAGCCCTGAACATGTTCTTTCGTGGTCTGTGAGATCACTTCAGGAGCTCCTTTGAGTTACTCGGAGCTACCGACAGGGTCATTTGGAAAGCGGCTCTGTCCACAGTTCAAATACCGATAGAAACAAAAAATCCTCCAAAATCTTAAAACATACTTAACAATTTGCGGTACCGCAAAATGTTAAAACGTCCTCGAATGCTTCGGGTTGTCAAAGTTTTGTACATTTTTTAACCAATCGCACATCCGCTGAAAAATAATCCGCAAGCCGCCGTTGTGAAAACTCTGCTTGAGACCCGTAAATTTAAATAAAGATCTCCACATTTTTTGATGAATCAGAACGTTAAAAGAGTTTGTTCTTTCGGAACTTTATTATACGCATATCCCGTTAATCTAACGGTGAGTGAATTTCAGTTCCCGCCGCATTTTTGCGATAATTTCCTGCAATATTGGGACGTATATCTCGATACTACACAATTCCTTCCTTTTGAACTTTGAGCACAGGTACCCAATTTTTGAATTGCCGGAATTAATTCTCAAGATTCTGAAGAGAAATATGACGTCGTTTTAACGGTACCTACCTACCTATTGCTCGAAATTGAGAGAAAATGACGTCATATTTCTCTAGAGAATCAATTCCGACAATTCAAAAATTGGGCCCCTGAAATGAAATTATAATATAATTTCATTTCAGTGACTTTGAGCCGGTTAGCTGGTACAGGAAACAAGTTTAGATGCGAAACTGAATACCCGGAATAAATTAATCGTACTACGCCACTGACATGAAGTGGATGAATTCCTGAACTAAAACATTTTAAGGTCGGTTACAGATTTCTGTATTGGGTTGGTAAGTCAACGGACTACAACAAGAAATCATCCGTACCGATAGAGGAATACGCGGGTAATTTTTGAAATATGACGAAACAATAAATAAGGTAAATAAGTACAACTTTTGTCCAATAGACGAGGAAAGTTTGTCGTCACAAATGTCATTCTTGTCAAAAATTGATTCCAAACAAAGAATTTTAGGTGACATTCTCTGTTGATTATTTGCTGATTTGCGTTTTAGTTTGTATACAGTTGTTTGGATTTTGTGTTTTCAAGCAAAAGAAGACAAGCCGATTTAAATTCGACGGAGGTTTGTTTCGAATCAGTTTTTGACAAGAATGACATTTGTGACGTCATCACTTTCCTCGTCTATTAACACAATATGTCTTGGTTCTTGGTTTATTTGTTAGGACCGGTTTCGTCTTTTACACCAATATCAAGTTAGATAAGGCTCTTGATAATGGTGTAAAAGCCGAAACCGGTCCTAACAAATAAACCAAAGGAAATTAGAAAAAAGTTGTCGTTTTCTTTATTTATTAATTCATGACATTCCACAAAATGAATAAATCATTATTCAAACAAGAATATTTCATGACCTTATAACTTTGTAGCTTATAAGAGACTCCAAACATATTTATTTTATCTGATAGGTGTATTTAGATTAGAAAGAAAATTACGACTAATCATCACTTTTATTTCTATTATTCAGAACGTCTATAAACAAATATCATCGTTTCAATATTTAAGAAAAGGAGAAAATTAAAAGAATTTTGCTTTACACATAATCGCATACAGTGTTGCCAAACTTTGACCTTTTCCGGTGAATCGGGTGAATTCCATGGATATATATTATATATACTTTTTCTATGGTGAATTCTTCTTGCCTTCAAATATGTACCGGTGGCTCTAGATATTTGAGATTGAAGATGAAGTGAAAGAAGTTCCATGATTCACATGTTTGATCAGATTTCATGAAAACCACTGGATGAGATGTACCTAATAAACTTTACGGATTTTGTGTTGTTTTGACACAAGGAGACTTTGAGAGTCTAATCCCCATAAGACAATGAGGACACTGATAGAAAGAGATGAAAGAACATTTGCGACGAAATGTGACGTAGTTGGACGTGTCATGGCCAAAGAGTTTGTCTGTTTGTCATGGCCGCCGTTCTCTAAGGACAGTGACGGACTAGCTCTTGGTATATGAGAGTTACTGCCACAGAACTCATACTTATATCTGATGAATATCTTATCAATAGAAATCAAATGATTTTACTCTGAAATTAACTAAATCCCAACTTTGTTATGATGCGTTTTAAGCTTCAATTTTTTTAACGTTTTAATTGATCTTCTACATTCGAAAAACAATGTGAAAATAAGGCTACTCATCATATCGTGACTTTTTTCCGTTTCTTTCATGTTTGAAACTGAAAGTATTTAATTTTTTTACACACCTATCTCACTTCCAGTATTTTATGATGTAAATACTTGTCAAGTGGTTAATTGAATATCTAATTTAATTATTTCTAATTCTACAATTTTTTTTGCCATCAATAAACCTTCGAATATTTGAGTATTAAATAGCACATATTAGGAAATGGGAATGAATGAATGAATAACATAACTGTGAATTTATTTTATTGATTACTGAATAATATTAATCATTTTTCTTTTTATGTAGACCTCACATTTCAACCATATTACTAACAACCCCACAGAAGATGGCTTGATTCTGGTCCCCTGTCCTTTCTCATAATCAAACTCTGTTTGGTTGAATACATTAACTACATACCTATAATATGAGACCAAATGATAATCTCCACAATTATTGTAAATTGAATATACCTGAAAGCAGGACTTATATAGGTCAATAGCCTTCGTACTGAATATATATATTTGATTCAATAAAATACATTACAATCATTATCTTTTATATGGAGTTCAATTTTAAATCTCACCTCACTCAAAGTACAAAAATGAAAGTGTTTTACTTTTGACATTTTCATCAAAAACTGCCATTGTAGAGATCGTTATTTTGAAGCCAATAAAAGGAAATTTACTTGGAATAGATGTCAGAAATGTTTGTACACTTCCTCATATATTCAACAGTTGTCTTTGAAAATTATTTCCAAAAGTGTTGATTGGCTTTTCTCAAGGGTGCTTTGTAACTTCTTCGTACAGGATACTTTGAATTCAGAGACAATAACATAACTGTGAAATCAGTAATCAGTTCTTCCTGACTGGTCTGGATTGAAGATATCACAATCACTGAGTTCAGGTAAATCAAGTGTTGGAAGAGAATTTGGCTTCAGTCTTGGCTGGAATTCTGTCCGAACAAAACAATCATTTGTGAAATGATCCGAACAAAACAATCATTTGTGAAATGATCTGAACAAATTTTGTATAGATGTGGGTGAGACCATTCCAAATGTAGATCACTTCTTGAGTTCTTGGTCCACGGAATCATTCTCTGAAATTAGCTTTCGGAAATCTGAAAAGGTTTTTATATTGTAGGGACATTTTCAAATGTTTTGCAAGTACTTACTAATGGTAGATTTATAAACTCAACTAAACTAAGAATTACATTTACAACTAAGAATTAAGAAAGATAAACACAAGGAAACCCCATCTGAGGTGCGTTTCAATATTACGTCCGACGTACGTCCGACGTTTAACTTTTCTTATGAAGCGTTTCGATATTAGAACGTCTTGTCCGAAAACTTCATTCCATCGTTTCAAAATTCTTGAGTGGAACGTCCGACCGTCAACTATTTACGCCACGATATAGGAGAGCGTTTCAAAATTCAATCTAACAGATATCGCCCGACGAAACAACTATGACGTCATACATCGTCCGTTACCGGACGTCAGACGTTAAATTGAAACGCACCTCAGTGTTTTTATAAACTTTCAGCTGTCAATTAAATTAAGAATCAGCAACTAAGAAGATGGTTATCTTTTCAACTAAGAATTAATTGTCTTAGTTGAAAATGGAAGGGGGCATGTCGAATGAATGTTTGAATATAAATTGGTTTATATTTTGCAGTGATTTAATTACATATTTTCTTGCAATAACAATACAATGGATCGTGAAGAAATGTTGACCATGATGGCTTTTCTTATAGTTGTAACCATCTTCCCCACATGACATAATTCTTAATTTATTAGTTGACGATAATTTTAAATTCTTAGTTTAGTTGAGTTTATAAATCCACCATTATGGAATGTACTATTTTCATTTTTTTCCTTCTCCAAGAATTACCACAATCCTTAACAAAACACCTCATCGTATAGAATGGCTAATATAAATTATAAACAAATACATTTTTTATTTTTTAATAAATCGCCCAAAACACCAAAAGAATCAAAACTGACAACGCTGCTCTGTTTACAAACAAACTGGTAAACTGATTAGACGTACGTCTTATTTACTACTCATTTGCTCTTGAAGGTACAAGAGATAACGTATGTGCTTCCTTAGTGAAATTTGTCCTCTTTTCGGATGCCCACGATTTGTTCAAGATTAGAGTAGCCGAGGATACATAAAGCGCGTTCTAGTCATAAGATATAAAAGTAGAAGTTCTGTGGTTACTGTTGACAGTTTTGTTGTTTGGTTCTAGTTCGACTATGTACTCATATCCAATTACGTCACTATGGCGCGTTTATGCTACAAAATTCTGATTGGCTAGAGCTTATTAAACCCTCCTCGTTAGTTTAGTCACTTTGGTTTTGACCACAAAACAGTTGTTGTTTTGTGGTTTTGTTTTGACAATGTTTTGAAAAATGCCAGCATGCCAGCAAGTTCCTCGGAAGGAAGAGGCGATAGTACGGAAGCCCGGTCGGGCCATTCAGACTTCAGAGTTCAGACATCCTCCGACTTCAGAGGTGCGTTTCAATTTAACGTCTGACGTCCGGTAACGGACGATGTATGACGTCATAGTTGTTTCGTAGGGCGATATCTTTCGGATTGAATTTTGAAACGCTCTCCTAAATCGTGGTGTAAATAGTTGACGGTCGGACGTTCCACTCAAGAATTTTGAAACGATGGAATGAAGTTTTCGGACAGGACGTTCTAATATCGAAACGCTTCGTAAGAAAAGTTAGACGTCGGACGCAAGTCGGACGTAATATTGAAACGCACCTCAGAGGTGCGTTTCAATTTAACGTCTGACGTCCGGTAACGGACGATGTATGACGTCATAGTTGTTTCGTAGGGCGATATCTTTCGGATTGAATTTTGAAACGCTCTCCTAAATCGTGGTGTAAATAGTTGACGGTCGGACGTTCCACCCAAGAATTTTGAAACGATGGGATGAAGTTTTCGGACAGGACGTTCTAATATCGAAACGCTTCGTAAGAAAAGTTAGACGTCGGACGCAAGTCGGACGTAATATTGAAACGCACCTCAGAGGTGCGTTTCAATTTAACGTCTGACGTCCGGTAACGGACGATGTATGACGTCATAGTTGTTTCGTAGGGCGATATCTTTCGGATTGAATTTTGAAACGCTCTCCTAAATCGTGGTGTAAATAGTTGACGGTCGGACGTTCCACCCAAGAATTTTGAAACGATGGAATGAAGTTTTCGGACAGGACGTTCTAATATCGAAACGCTTCGTAAGAAAAGTTAGACGTCGGACGCACGTCGGACGTAATATTGAAACGCACCTCAGAGTATTCAGACGTCCTCTGAATTCAGACATTCTCTGAAATCTAAAATTCGTGTTGTGACGTAATTGTCAAAACAGATTTTGAAATTATAAGCACTGTTTATTTATTAGGTAGGTATTTATTTTTCATCTTGTAATTTTGAAAGCCAAACAGGTATTTATATAGTGCGGTTGGAGAAATTTGTGACAAATTGGATTTTTTTTAATTTTTTTTTTCTTTGGTGTCTTAGCATCGGCTGCTATGGTCATTAGCCACGTGTTCTGGATAGGCCTTGTTACTAACTCCATACGACACCTTAGGAGCAGCACTGTTAATTGGAACGCAACAGCGAATCGTGCAGGACTCACCCTAGTCTAGCCACGAGATTTTAATAATTTAATCGGTTAAATTAAATTAAAAAATCCCAGCCCAACCAGAGTTCGAACTCCGAACCTTTCGACTCAGAGTCGGACGCTTAAACCACTGCGCCACGCCCCGACATGATTTTTTTTTTTTAATACTTTGAATTTGAAATTGAACCGAGTTATGGAGTTAGTGTAGATATGTCCTTCTACAAAAAGTCAATCGCCTTCGTTTGATATACGAGGTAGATGTATGTTTATACCATAAAAACACTGTATAAACTTTTTACGAAACTCGAACACTCCGTAGATATCAATTCATTCTAACAGACTGTAATAAAAAAAGTGGAGCCTACTTTTGTTTAATATTGTGTTGTGAAACCCAAAAGATTTCGTTATACATTCATTTGGAAACCTTGAGTTCCTTCAAATGAAGTGAGGCCAGTTGTTACAATAAACCAGGGTTCCTAAGAACCCTGCATTAAACCATGTTTTGTTGTGAAACTATGCTTATTCTGCATATTAACATTTACATTCATTTTTACATGCTCAGCATCACCTATACGTACTGGTGATGAACTGATAATTCATTATTGTAATCTATCATGAAATTTGTGAATTTTTGACCACATGCGGCAGTCAGTCGCTTTAGTTTGAGACAGCTTATACAAATTTTGCAAAGTTTGAGATTGAAGAGGAAAAACATTCATCAATCTCCACAAGAACAAATTTTTATTTGCCATATTGAGTAAATTCAATGAACCAATAAGAAATAAAATGTACAATTTAATGTTTAATATAAAATCAGAGAACACTCTGTGATAAAAGCTGAAAGGCCGTGTCTAGAAGCACACTAACGTGGATCTTGCTTTCCGGCTAAATGGGTCATAAAGAGGGTGACGTCAAGATTCCGCACTGGGGGCACGCAGTCATATAAAGCCTCCAAAGCCGTTTTCATAAGCTTATTTTGTCGTGATTATTATATATTTATCAGGGATCAGGATATATGTATTTATTAGGTTTTCCGTTGACGTTGTTATTTTTTTTATTTGAATATAGCTGTTTTATAGCTAGTTCAATGTTTCATTCTTTGCATTCGAGAAAACCATGATTTTAATTGGTTTCCCACAACGAATTCATCTTCTGATAGTCTTCGATACCACATGTTACGTTTTATAGAAAAAACTCTGTTTGATATGGGTGAAATAAACATTTTCATTGAAAAATTTTCTCATTAAAATGTCAAATAATTTTCTGCAGTGGTTGCCCAAAACACGATACGAAAATGAATATTTTGATAAGAAAATTATTCAATGAAACAAAATTTTGAAACCTTATTCCAACAGAAAAATAAAGAAAATTAAATAGGTAGTAGATAGTTTATTCAGCCACATTACAGAACAGTAAATCCATTTGTGGTAGGTCCAGGACATAGCATAATACATTAAAAAATTTGTTCAAAACAATACAATACTACAATACTGCAGTTTATAATTTAAAATTTTAAAGTTAAAAAAATATATATATAATTTTAAATTAGGTAAAGAGTGCTCCTCAATGGCTTGTGTTGCAGTGATATATATACACATATATATTATGACTTATCTGTAGTTTCCCATGAACTCACACCAGCCTCCAAATACTCCCCCTCCGAGTAGAAGCACTGCGACAGCAAATATCTTCGAATTAGTATCTTGAACTTATGAGTGGGTAATTCCCTAATGTACACTGGCAATTTATTATATAACTTTACGTCTAAGGTATTGCGTTCAGAAGTCAATAAACGATGTCTAGTAGGTCGAATCAAATTACAATTTCTTGTGCTATAATTGTGAAATGAATTTCTACTTTGAAGTTTTTCTTTATTTCTATGAATATCCAACAAACAATTGAGAATGTAAATACATGGTAGGGTGAGTATTTCTAGGTTTTCAAATATGGGGCGGCAGCTGTCTCTAAAATTGGCTTTAGATATTATTCTTAAAGCTCGTTTCTGGAGTCTGAAGATTCTCACAGAGTCTACAGCGTTTCCCCATAGAGTTATACCGTAATTAATGTGGGAGTGAAATAAGCCAAAGTAGGCTGTTTTCAAAACTGTAAGGTTAGCAAATCTGCTGAGTTTCCGCAAAATGAAGAGAGTTGAGTTCAACCTTTTACTCAGGTGCTCAATATGAGCTGACCATTTTAATTTGTCATCCATAACAATTCCAAGTAATTTAACTTCTGAGCTGTTGGCAATCGTATTGTTGGTTGAGAAAACAATATTTTGAGTTTTGTTTTTATTGAGTTTCAAGCAATTAGAAACGAACCATGTTTCGGCTTTTCTTGAAAAATCCTGTGAAGTTTCTTCCAAGTAATCTAGTTTCTTATCAGATGCATAAAGGGAGCAATCATCTGCATAACAAATGCATTTGGTTGGACACATGTAATGAAATATGTCATTTATATAGACGATGAATAAAAGTGGACCAAGGATAGAACCTTGAGGTACCCCATAATGAATGTTCTCGATTTCAGAATAGCTGTTGTCTATAAGTACAGCTTGTCTCCTACCATTCAGGTATGATTTGAATAATTCCCATGAGGTACCGCGTATACCGTAAAATTGTAGTTTATCTAATAGCACTGTGTGAGAGACACAGTCGAAGGCTTTGCTCAGGTCACACATAGATACCACCGTATGTAGACCAGCCTCAAAACCCTCGACTATGTCAGCCACAAGTCTTTGTATCGCTTGAACAGTGGAACAGTTCTGTCTGAAGCCGAACTGACCTACATGTAGCGTTTTATGTATAGTAAAGAACGAAATTAAGCGGCTTTTTAGAATAATTTCAAAAATTTTACCGAAAATTGGTATTATCGATATTGGTCGGTAATTATCAATGGTATTTTTGTCACCTTTTTTAAATATAGGAATCACTTTAGTTAGCTTGAACTCATCAGGGAATTTACCATTGGAGATACAATGATTGAAGAGAATAGTCAAAGGTTCTAGAAGAAAAAAACAAGTGCTTTTTATTATTTTACTCGTCATTTCGTACATATCAGGACAAGATGAATTTTTCAGTTTTAGAATGGCATCAATAACTTCACTTTCAGTTATTGGATGGAGAAAAAGCGAGTCTTTAGGAGAATTCAGTGGGTCAAGAAAATTTATTGCATTCTGATCGCAATCAGGTAGTGAACTTATAATATGATTTGAAATATTTATAAAAAAATAAAGAATAAGTAGACGAACATTTTCCAAGTGTGTTCTTTCTCATGTTCAGTTTGTTTTCTCATTGTTTTTATTTCACAAAAAAATAACCATAACTTATTTTAATATTTTCATACTGCTCAGTTTTTTCAGAAATGTTTCAATACCAATTATAATTCAAGATCAATATGATGCAAAATATCACATATTTCACTAATAAATCCTGGTGTATCGAGTTTTACTTGAGAAACTTTGGAATAAAACAGGAGACATCTGAACACGCGCAATATTCGCCTAGTGTCGGTGTCGTTGTATTATAACAGTGAACTGTTCCTTCCACGGATTTGTCAGCCTGTCATTATAAATGAAACTACCTAGTCCTCGATTGTCTTTGAAAAATTAAAAACAAAAGTGAATCACTCGTCACATCAGAGTTGTTACAAGATTCACAATATGTTAAATTTTAGTCTCCTTGGTTATAAACAGAACAATATAGGTATCTTAGAACAATTTCAGAGGATGTCTGAATTCAGAGGGCGTCTGAATTCGGAGAATGTCTGAATTCGGAGGATGTCTAAACTCTGAAGTCTGAATGGCCCGACCGGGCTTCCGTACTATTGGGCGAGAATAAGTTGGGTGACACTTCTATCAGTATGAATACGAAATTCCAATAACTGTAATGGTGGATTTATGCAGCAGTCATAAGGAAGAATATTCGTCAATGATTGGTTGGAATAAACGGACCAACCAATCATTAACGAATATTCTTCCTTATGACTGCTGCATAAATCCACCATAAAATCACGCCGGTGTATTTCCATCTTGAAAAACATACAGCTGACAGAGTTGAACAGTTTGGAAAAGTAAATGATTACAAAAATGTGTGCCAAGCCGTAGTCCGGGAGCTAGATTAAAATACACTTTGAATAATTTCCGATTTTTCATGAGAACCACGACGTGTTCCTTCTTGAAACTCATACAGGGTTGCTCACTGTGGAGAAAGGGACGAATTAATGAGATCAAAAATGTGTGCCCAGCCGTAGTCCGGGAGCTAGCATGCATAAACAGTTTAGATATTTTTTCTCGATAACGACGGCGTGTTCCTTCTTAAAACTCATACGAGGTTACTCAGTATGGAAAAGGAAATGATATGATTGTTTCAAAAGTTTGTGCCAAGCCGTAATCCGGGAGCTAGCATGAACAATTAAGACATTTTTCAATTTTTCTCGATAACGACGGGGTACGTGTTTCATTTTAAAACTCATACAGGATTGCCCAGTATGGAAAAAACATGACATGATGATTGCAAAAATTTGAGCCAAGCCGTAGTCCGGGAGCTAGCATAAACAATTTAGATATTTTTCCATTTTTTCGATAACGACGGCGCCGTGTTCCTTCTTAATACTTATACAGGGTTGCCCAGTATAGAAAAAGAAATGATATGCTCATTGCAAAAATGTGTGTCAAGCCGTAGTCCAGGAGCTCTAGCACAAACAATTTAAATATTTTTCCATTTTTCTCGATATCGACTGCTTATTGTTCCTTCTCAAAACAAAAAATAAATAGTATGATTGCAAAAATGTGTGCCAAGCCGTAATCTGGGAGCTATAGCTAGCATAAACAATTCCGATATTTTTCCATTTTTCTCCATAACGACTGCGTGTTCCTTCTTAAAACTCATACAGGGTTGCCCAGTATGGAAAAAGAAATAATATGATTGCAAAAATGTGTGCCAAGCCGTAGTCTGGGAGCTAGCATCAACAATTCAGATATTTTTCAATTTTTTTCGATAACGACGGGGTGTTCCTTCTCAAAACTCATTTTTGAAATCATCATTTCCCGCCTCTCCATATACTGAGTAACCCCGTATGAGTTTTTAAGAAGGAAAAACACGCCGTCGTTATCGAGAAAAAAGAAAAAATATCTAAATTGTTTATGCTAGCTCCCGGACTACGGCATAAATTTTTCCAATCATCATATCATTCAATGTAATAGCGAGGTTCTGGTGAAAACCAATTTTTTCAATTTAGTGCCATCTGGTGCGGAGAAAATGAACTTATGTCATTATCATCAAAATACGAATGTTGCACTAGTCAAGCCATTCAGAAAAAAAGAGATCGAAAAATATTTAAAAAAATTCAATTTAAAATTGTTCTGATTTACTGCTTGGGTGTAAAATTAAATTTCAAGCAACTTTTTCAAATTACTTTTTTCGATATCTTGTCATCTTACCCCATTTTTGGCCTCTTCATCGTATTTTTTCCAATTTGCCGCTATACTAGTGGTCACGTGACATATATTAAAATCGATTTTTAGGTTATTGGACATGCACAAAATTTTTCCCAGATACATTTTTCCAATAATCTATCATTAAACTTTTTTCCCATATGGTATAGGAACGTACTTTTTGGTGGTCACTATATACTTATCAATCAATCAATCAATCAATCAAAATATGCTTTAATATCGGAAGAAATACAATTCTCGTTGACAAAGCTTGAAAATATAACCTTGATATCAATATCACTACAATAGGTAATTTAATTGGAGTACATACCTATGCACGGTGATTCACGACGAATTGTACATAGTCCACCATGCACCCCCTAAGGTTGAGGCCCGGAAGGATGAACTCCCCAGCACTCGTACGTACTCGAAAGCTCACCCCCCTATCCACCACCCCCGCTCGTTAAAGCGGTTCCTCATCCTGATGACTGGCGATCAGCAGAATAAAATCTGACCGTTTGATATGGAGTGCCCAGCCAATTCTCGGCTTGAAGCTCCCTTATATCTGACATGAGTTGACTTTTAAACAATGACTTTACTTTACTGTGCATGGTGCCCCCCTGAAACTGGCTGAAGGCCTGAAAAAACTCTCGGCTGAGGGCCGAGTGCTGTGTGCTGAGTTAACTGAAATTGAAATTACTACTTGGTCGGTTCTTCGTGGATCTGAAACATAAAAGCATGATTAATCGTGATTTGGTGCCTGTTGAAGTAGACGTTGGCGTCGCCGAAGGTCTCGCCTCCGCCGTACTTCTTCAGGGGTGTCGTTGTCTCCTTGGTTTACTGGACGTCTGTATTTGTCTCTGTCGTCTTGCTCACGTCTGTTCTCGTGGAGCTCCGTGAGCAGCGGGTTCGTGTGGGTCTCTACTCTGTCTAGAGTAGTCCCCACATGTTGTCTGATCAGTCTGTCGATATAGTCTGGGTGGATGTCTAAGTCTCGATATATGAACCTGTTGGGCATATATTGTGGTGCGTCTGTTGCCATCCTCAGGCAGACGTTAAAGAAGGCCTGTATCCTTTGCCTATAACTGTTCGCGCACTGCCCCCAAGCAGTGGATGCGTACAATATAATAGGCAGAAGAATTGTCTTGATGAGGCGTAGTTTCAACTCGAGTGCCATGTTGCTCCTACGTCCGATGAGTGGGTACAGCTTATGCCTTGCGGCTTTCGCTATAGCTAATCTGTGGGAGACGTGCCTCTGAAACGTGAGTTTCTTGTCTAGGATTACTCCTAGGTAAACAGCTTCGTCTACCCATGGAATTCTCTCGTCGTTCATAGTAACATGGCCCTCGGGTGTCCTACGTCGCCTCGTTGTACATAGTCCAACCACAAGTACTATATATACCAAGGCCATTTATATCTGGTATTGACAATTTAATTCATGCACTAAAAATGCCATAGGTATGTCGCGGTGTTTTGTCACGACAAAAAAGTTTGCCCTAACTTTTCCAGCGACAAAAAGGAACCTAACTTTTGAAAGCATGACAACCAGCATTGTAAACAAATTTTTGATGACGTTATGTCAATTTTTCTCAAACTTGCGTTGTCAGAAACGTATCTTATTTGTGGAAATGTCGCGATTTGGACAGTCTTCGAGTGGAGAAATTGAAGAAGCCATCAATAATAATGTGCCTCGCAATACTGTAAATTCAATTACGTCAATTTGGCGACAATTTGCGATGTTTTGTTTGTAAAAAAAAATATGAACTCATTGCAGAATCTTCCACTGAAGAGTTAGCTTCTATTTTATGTGACTGGGCATACGACATGAAGAAGAACAATGGAGAAGACTATAAAGAGAGTGCAGTCGTAACGATTTGTAACACTTCAGCAAAAATGTTGCAAGAGAAGTACTTCACAGAATATAAAAGAATTTTTAATCCGTTCACGGACATACAGTTTAAGAAAGCGAGAAATGCACGCGACACAAAACGCAAAATTTTTCAAGCAATCCCAGAAAAAAGGAAGGCTCTCACAAAACAAGAAATTTTTGAAATGGCACGGTTCTGGAGTGAAGAAGAACCTGTAGGCCTTCAAAAATTTTTTATCATATTGTGCTGCCTATGAATTGGCTTGGAGAGGTGGAGGAGCAGCAAATTGTAAGGTATTCTATTTTAAAATCCAGACAGACAACCGTGGAAGAGAGACCGGAAGAGCTGAATATAACCCAGTGTTTTCGAAGACAGCACAAGGTGGAAATCAGAAGTTGGCCGACAGTAAATGGTTGGTAGCAAACACAGAAGAAGATTGCCCAGACAGCACACAATATCCATTAGATATCCAATGGATATCCCAATATCCACAGTCCATGAAATATATCCAATGGATATCCATTGAATATATACCAAGGATATTGATTAAAAATCTTATTTTGTATATTTAACTGATAATATATCGAAAAATAATATGGAAAATAGTTCAGAAGGAAGCTCTAATACATATCTTCAACGGATAAATAATGTCTGAATCTCCAGATATTCATCCAATGGATATCCATTGGATATCCAATATATTTTTAGTTTGTAACCTGGAATTTTTAAAAGATCAAAAAGAATACTGAATTATCATCCATCACCTGTCCGGAGTCCAAGTCACCTCAGGTTTACCATTCCAATTTCCAATTGTTAATGGAGCGATTTTTTTATTTGGTCTGTGGTCGTTAGCTAAGCGTTATGGACTAAACACTTTGATGTCGGTTCTACATGTGAGAGAGATGCCAGACCGAGTCGGGATGACCGGGATAGACAAGCTAACGCCATATTGTTTTGTTGTGTTGTGTTTATTCTATTATGACTAGTAATAGTGAAAGTTGAGCAAAGCAGTGTGGTTTTTTATTGTTTTCGCTGTTTTGGTGGATTGGACAAGGTATGTTTCTTTGCTAAAGCTGAATATTTTTTCGTTCCGAATATTTTATGAGAGGTAGGTATTCATGATTGATTGCATTATATCTACCTAGTAGCATTGTGGTGTCAAAAATGTGCAATAGATATCTTGTTGTTTCGTTTTAGTTTGTTTTACTTGAAAATAAAGATGAAGTTGGTTATTAATAAATACACCAAACCTTTTGCTTTTGTCCTCAATGATAATGGTGTTGAAGTGATAAGACAGTTTTTCATTACAGGAATGTCTTCATGCAAACGAAAATGTCTTCTGGACGTGTCTACGAGACACCTTCGTCGCTTGCTTAATAGTAACTAGGTACATTATACATAGAAAAGTATCAGCAGGACTATCAAATGAGTATTAAGAAAGAAAATGTTCTTCTCGTCAATACTGTCACATTATATCAGAAGTAAGTTAATTTTTTATTGTTCCAATGATTGATGGGTATATTGTGTCATTGAATATTTCAGAAGCAGTTATCCTGAGTCCAAATGCAAAAGGAACAGAACAAGATATCACAGTGATGAAAAATGCCTTGGCAAGAACGATGAATCATAGTAACCAGTAGGTAAGTGCATTTCAATTTTTGTTTCTCGGTCTTCAAGGGTGTATTTTGAGTAAATAAAATTAATTCACTTTAATAATGAATTGTTCCACTCAACTAAATTTTTAAATTTGAAAAACAATGTTGTACCTTCCAAACGAACTGTACAAGCTTTTTTATTTGAAGTATATATAACCACTCCCAAATTGTGTGAATTTCCTTTGGAATTGATAAAAATATATGAATTTCATTTGCTCATTGGCCATTATAGCTACAGTTTCAGTGAAACTGTATTAAGAATGAATTGTTTTGTATACCAAGCTCTGACCTTGATAATCAACAATATATTTTTTTTACAGAAAGAAGAATCTAGAATAGATGAGCTGGGTGATATAAAGTTGTTATAGTTGTTATAGTGATTTCAAGTTAAACAACAAAAGAAAAATTCTTGTAAATATTACGTACTGTACTTACAATTTATTCGCTTGGTTTGTCTATATTTCAAATAAAGTATTTTTTATCATTATATTCCATAGTATTATTTCTTCATGTCAAAATAATACCATTGTTATATCCAAGATGAGATTGTCCACCATCTGAAACGGTAATAGATAAGTTTTAGTTAAATGGGAAAAATGTTGCGCAAAAGAAGGGCCCTCTGTATGGAAGTACGTTTTCAAATTATTTTGTAAAAACGAAATCTTTCAATTTCTAGTTTGATTTTTTCTGGTGTTATCGTCAGAGCTGGAACAAAGTACTGACGATTACGCCAGAAAAAAATGAAGTGGAAAATTCAGTTTTTACATAATAATGTGAAAACTAAAATTATATTTGGAATTTTCATACCTCCATATGTAAATGGCTCTTTTGTTGCGCAACTTTTTACCCACATTTAACCAAAACTGTATCTATTTCCTTTTCAGATATCCTCGTGGTGGACAACCTTATCTTGGACTCACTGTATATCTAATGGATGTCCCAAATGTGAATATAAGATATCCTATCGATATCTATGGGATATCAACAAAATATCCAGTGGATATATTCACCGACGTCCATAAGATATCTACTATATCCTGGATATAGGCGGACATATGGATATCTATTGGATGTCTATAGGATATCCATCTATCTCCAGTGGATATACTGCATATCAATAAATGATGTCTAATGGATATACTGTGCTGTCTGGGTGTGTATGTCCAGTGAAATTGTTTTTTTTTAAACAACACCCTTTAAGCCAGATCAGACAATTTTTATTTTTCTTACTTTGAAGTTTGAGGACAATACTAAGCAACAGTTGAAAAAGTTTTTGTTTTCATCAGAAAAAAATTGAACTTTAAAAAATAGTATGATTCAAATGGATTCATATTCTGCTTATGACCGATGCGGTACTACATCAATAGCACATCTTCATTTTTCAACAAAAATCATAAGGAAAGTTCATAATTACTCGAGATAAAGTATTATTCAATCAACCGATGAAATTCCAGGGCCGTATTTTTTTCACGTTTTTATTGATCCTTTAAAAACCCCGAAAAGCGGGTTGAACAAATTTTCTTTCTGTCACGTCAAAGCGGATGGTACTAACCGAAAAAAACCTGTTTTGCATAGAAAAAACTTTTACTTTTGAAAACAGTGCAAATGTATATTTTACATTGTAGACGACATTTATTTAAAATAAAATCGTTAGAAAAGTACTACTTACTCGATTGAAAAAACGACGTTACAGTTTCTAACTCAGTTTTTATTAACGTTTCAATTGGTTTTGTTAAAACGATACCCTGTCACCTTGGAACATGGCTAATACTAAGTACTTGAGTAAAATTAATTAAAGAACATCAACGAAAAATATTCAAAAAGTAATTGATTTCTATTCTGCAAGTAAAACAAAATTTTGGATGTCGTATCCAATAAAGATGGCGCCTACCAAATGTGAAAGAGAGAAGAGCTAAATTCCGTTTTATTTTTCTACGGGCAAATTTTAAAGCTTGCTGCTGACCGCCACCGTAAGAAATACATGAAAATGTTTTACAGTCAACTTCCACAACTATTATGTGAAAAATGGAACGGAGAGTAAGTGCAATTACAGACATACAAATACTAAACTCAGTTTTCAACAGTAATAACACAAGTGATTGAATTTTCGCGATGAGTCTGTCGATTTATTTCTGAACGAAACTGAATCACTGAAATATACCTAGTATATTTCAGTGAACTGAATTGCTTCGTCCTGCGGACTCGATACAATTCAGTTGAGTTCAGAAATAAAAGACAGACTTATGAGATAAATTCAATTACGAGTGGAATTTTATCAGACTATTTTACAAACAAAGTAGAAGGTAAACAATCCGAAATTTGGCAGAATTAGACGAAATTAGCAAAGAAGTTAATCTGAGAAATTAATAAAGTTCAATAAACAGGAAACATTGATTAATTCGATAGAATTCATCCTGCTCGTTTTTAAATGCGTGCATAGCGTAACTTATATTTGACGATTAACTGTCACATATCCGAAGCTAAAGTATTGTGCTGGACCAAGCTGTTTACATCCTGGTTTGAAGTCGTGTACGGCCACAATCTGTAGTCGTGATATTGAGTTGGGCGTTGTCACATCGCGTAGGTAATAAGTCTTTATCAAAGACAAAATTGTGTCACCATACGTATTCCATTCGATTATAATCGAAGAATGAAGAATGGTGATGGTGACATTATCACGCAACTCAAACCTGTATTACTTACAAGTTTAAAAATCCAAACTATCGAAAAAATCATTACTTGCGTCTTCAAATGGTTGTGAAGAAATTATTGTATCTGGACGTTTGTCAACGCTGTCGAATATCAATGTTTGTTTTCCACAAAGTAAACTTCTGACAGTTCCGTCATGTTCTGTAATTGATTTTTTGTGGGATTATTGCTGAAATAGCGGTTTTTGAACTCATTCGTGATATATAGTGGCAGTACAATAGTAAGAGAATCATAATGGTGCAATCTTGTTGGATTTGCAAACAAACCATGTGTTCGAACCCGAATATCAGATTTCATTCGTAAGTACCATAGGCGTGTTACAGTAGGTATCAATCTGTTTTCGACGAATAAAATGAAATTAATACGTGAATTCAAACCTTTACATGTGGAGATAATGAAATAGATACCTCACGAAACATTTAACTTCATTAGTTTTTTGGATGATGCATTAAAACAAAAAGGTTGCCAAAAAGTCCAAGAAATGTCTATTAAAATTTTGATTTATCTTTAGGTTTCCAGCTGATGTCACAGTAAAAACGGCTTGGTTGAAAGAGTTGGGGATAAAATGTTCAACTGAATGTCAAAGTCTGTTAGGATTTGTTCCATTTATTTCAAAGACGCAGCATTCGAGATTAACCCAAGTGGAAGAATATTTTTGAAGAAAAGGGTTCTTCCTTTATTATATGATGAATGGTTTATCGCAAGAAATTCAGCTGCTTCAACTTCAGGGTAATTATTATCAGCCGTCAGAATTGTTATTTTTTATGAGTTATTTCAAATAATAACAGAGATTTGTATAAAAAAACAATATATTACATATTTTCAGATTGAACGATTTCAGCAAGAAAAAATCGTCAACTGGTTCCACTGAAACAGCCCCAGGTACAGAAATTGTTGATAACTCAAGTCCCCCACTGAAGAGGTGAGGACAAATTGAGAATAGTAAAAATTGTTAACTCAAATTTCGCAACTCAGTTTTCATCCACTTCAGGTTGTTTGACTTTGAAATACTGACGATCTGACAGATAATATTATTTAGGTCAATTTCATATTTTCGGGTTT